>CM075695.1:19136540-20336540 GCA_037954015.1 Psophocarpus tetragonolobus
TAGCCTGTGGGCTCCCCATTCGGCCCGTCTTGAAACACGGACCAAGGAGTCTGACATGTGTGCGAGTCAACGGGCGAGTAAACCCGTAAGGCGGAAGGAAGCTGATTGGTGGGATCCGCCCATGGGTGCACCGCCGACCGACGCCGATCTTCTGTGAAGGGTTCGAGTGAGAACATACCTGTCGGGACCCGAAATATGGTGAACTATGCTTGAGCGGGGCAAAGCCAGAGGAAACTCTGGTGGAGGCCCGCAGAGATACTGATGTGCAAATCATTTGTCTGACTTGGGTATAGGGGCATGGTGGTGATGGCCCAAGGCCCAAGTCGCAATGCATGATCCAAGTCACAGTGCATGGCCCAAGTCATAGTGCATGGTGCATGGCCCAAGTCACAGTGCATGGTCCATGGCCCAAGTCACAAGTCGCAGTGCATGGCCCATGGCCCAAGACCCAAGGCACAAGTCGCAGTGCATGGCCCAAGTCCTGGTGCATGGTTCATGGCCCAAGTCACAAGTCGTGGTGCATGACCCAAGTGACATGGCCCAAGTCACAAGTCGCAGTGCATGGCCTATGGCCCATGGCCCATGGCCCATGGCCCAAGTCCCATAGCCTAAGGCCCAAGTCACAGTACATGGCCCAAGTCCCGATGCATGGCCCAAGTCACAGTGCATGGCCCAAGTCACAAGTCGCGGTGCATGACCCAAGTGACATGGCCCAAGTCACACGTCGTAGTGCATGGCACAAGCCCATGGCTCAAGTGCATGGCCCAAGTCCCAAGTCGCAGTGCATGGCCCATGGCCCATGGCCCAAGTCCCATGGCCTAAGTCACAGTGCATGGCCCAAGTCTCGGTGCAGGGCCCAAGCCACAATGCATAGTCCAAGTCACAGTGCATGGTCCATGGCCCAAGTCACAAGTCGCGGTGCATGACCCAAGTGACATGGCCCAAGTCACAAGTCGCAGTGCATGGCCCAAGGCCCAAGTCACAGTGCATGGCCCAAGTCACAGTGCATGGCCTAAGTCACAAGTCGTGGTGCATGACCCAAGTGACATGGCCCAAGTCACAAGTCGCAGTGCATGGCCCATGGCCCACGGCCCAAGTACACATCTTTAAATAAAGAAAATAAGTTATTTTCAATTTTAAACCTAAAACCTAATGCATCCAACTTTGTAACAAAACTAAATTTCTAGAACATCCAAAAACATAAAGATACCCTTCCAAATCTACATGGCACCTAGTATCCAAGATTAATTTATATGTCCCTAATGCTATCTATCATTGCTTTCATTTTACTACCCATGTATAAAAGATTGGCAATTCTTCTTATGGTTTGGATGGAAAGGAATTCATGCATAATATGTGACACATGAGTAGTTGCTCCATAATCAAGCCCTCAGGTATTGTTAGGTACCTCAATAACATATGATTCAAAATTTACAGATATATAATATATACCTTTGTTTTCAAACCATTTCTTCATTTTTTGGCAATCCTTCTAGAAGTGACCACTCTGTTTGCAGGAGTAGCACTTCTTCTCTTTAGGACTCCCCTTTCATTAACATTCAAAGGGTTCTTGACTTTGTGCTTCTTACCCAGCTTCCTCTTACTAGCTCCATCATGACTTATGAGATGAATTGAGTGATTTTTTTTTAATCTGCCTTTCTCCTGAACTAACATGACCTTAATTTCTTGAAAATTTCATTTTTCTTTGCGTATTATAGTTCACGTGAAACTGGTCAAACTTAGCAGGGAGTAAATTTAAAATGAAATGTATTAGGAAGAACTTATTCAATTGCATTCTCATAGAATTCAACTTTGCTACCAGATTGGACCTTTCTGTCAGGTGATCATGAATTGGTTGAGACCAATCAAACTTCTTGTTTGTTAGTTCACTTCCTAGATTCCCCTCAATCAACTTGTTAGTAATGTCATATTGTGAGTAATCTCTATTCAATTTCATGAACTCCCTAGCATTGTTTGTTTTAGGCATGGATGACTTAATATTTGCAGTCATAGTCAATCTCATCTATTAGACCGCTCTCAAGTCTCAAAAAAAGACTTGTCAACATTTGTACTAATCTTTGTAATGATTAAAGGACTTTCACAATGTACTAGGTCCACGTCATTCACACCTATTTGGAAATGAATCATTTCAGATCAATCTTATAGTTCAAGCCATTGAACTTGATCATACAGTTACTCAAGGCAAATATATTACACATTGTTGGATACATTCAAACAAGCTCACACGTTAAAGCTTTGAATAAATTCTAATGAATTCAAACTATATAGACATTAATCATGTTTTTTTTTTTTTTGTAAACTTTAATCATCATTTAAGTTGAGCTTTGAGTGATAAATAAACAGATTTTCAAACCAATAATTATGCCAAATAAATATACTATAAGAGGTAATAATCATGTTATTTTTGTCATACATAGTATTTATGGATAAACATACGCTCAATTAGCATGAAAACATACTTAATGCAAAATTAATACTTAATGATACCAAATAATTTTACACTAAATTTTACTTTGAGTTTACTTTTATAAGACAAACATAAATCCTATAATTTTAAAATTAATTTTAATATAATCAGTTATACAAAATTAATTTCATTTAAAATTAACAATGATTTTCCCTCTTACAAAAAATTGTTCCGAGAACTAGCTATTCAAGGTTGTCTAATTAATTAGAGATAAAATAAGAGTTTTAAAGAATTTGGTAATTTAGGAAAATTAAGTAACTTTAATTGTAAGTGGACCCATCCTTGCTTTTTTTTTTTGTTAATTTTATTCATTTACTTAGAAGATAATTCTTATTTCTAAATCAGACATGTTATTCTCTACTTCTGCATGAAAGAATGTGGTTGATTCAATTTACAAAACAGAAAATTCCATGCCATTATGAGTTTTCTTTATGAATGAGCAACTGATCTAAAAAACCTAATTCTCTTAACTACTTTCTCAAATTTTGTACATAGGGCAATGTCACATGCTATATATATATATATATATAGTAATAAAATATATCTCTGTAGAAGGTATACAATTTACACATCACCACGTCCAACTGTTTACAAGTCATAATTAAAAGATCATGAGAATAAAATTAATTATTTGAAACTATTTATCTCTCTAAAAATTTATTTATGTACATTTAAATTTATAGTGTTCTCATCAATATGTAAATCATTTGACATATAATTATTTGAGTTTAACCAATAATCTAATAAGTTTGAGTTTTAACTTATGCAACTATACCAAATAATTATATTTTTAATTTATTTACAAAATTTTCATCTCATTTTTGTTAAAGCATTTAGGTTTAAAATTGATGAAGTTATCTAACTATTTCATAGGGAATGCACCTAATAATAGAAGTAGCTACTATTGATTGCACTAACTATTAGCTCTTGTTGATTTTTTAACAAAAACTAATCTTTATCAACTGTAAACTAAGAGAAGAGAGGAAACCTCGAGTAAGGAACAAAAATCCAATGTTTCTAGATGAAAGGAATTGATCATGCTAACTTAAGTGTGTACCACCAAGAAATTATTTTCATCTTTTCTTCTTCTTTTTTTTTTCTTTTGGTTTTTTCCTTTTACTTTCCAATCTGTATCTCACTCATTTTATTTATCTGTCACTATTTTTTTAGAATATAGTCTCATTCATTTAACTTCATTTTTGTTTCATTCTCTACATAATATCTCTTATTCATCATTTGATGAGAAAAAAAATTCTATCTAATACTTTAAAATTCATATAAAATATAAGTTTATAATTAAATGATAATTTAAAACTCTTTTAGGTTATTAATTCATAAGTTTTTTTCTCAAAATATTAATAATAATTAACGATTACGTTTATTTACTCGAATTGACTTATAAAATAATTTATCATATTTACATACATAATTATATTCACTAGAGAATAGTTATACATAACTTAGCTATCAAAAATACTTCTTAAACAATTCAAATGTGTGACAAACAATACAGATCATAACTTTCAAACCAATTAATTTCAAACATGCATTTTTTTTTCCTTTTTCCATACAATTTTCAAGTACTATTTGATCTAATTTATTCTTAACATAAAAATTACTTTTAAGCTAAAGTAAAAAATTAAAACTTAAAAAAATAACTCTAAATTATTTGTTAAATTTATTTTTTTAATTTAAAATTTTCTTTCAAATTAAAGTTGATAAATTATTTTTTATCAATTAATAAAAAAATATAAAATATTATATTGTAAAATAATTTTTTTTTAAAAAATTCAATATAAATACTTGGTCTAATTTTTCATTTAAAAAATTAGACTAAATAAGTCAAGTGAACCCGTAATTAAGCCACTAACCCAAATAAATATATTTTCTTAAAAGCTCCGTTCCTGCTAATACTTTATTCCTAACCCTTTGTTTTATCATATAGAAATGAGAGAGGAAATATTTTGTATGTTTGAGGTGAGAGAAATAAAGAAAAATATACATGTGTACCATTTTACACAATTTTTTTCTTTTTCTCTATTTCTCTCATCTCTTCTATTTCTCTTACAATAAATAATACATTTTATATTATTTCCTTATTTCTAGTTCTGTTTCCATCTACTATATTTATTTCCACATAATTAGATGAAACAAAAGGTATAAACAGTTTTCTTTAATTTGAAGTAACTTTTGACTAGTAAATGATGTTCATTTTATAATTCTTAAGTATTAATGAAAAAATATGATGAAGACTCAACTTCTTCCTAAAATCTACTTCCATAAAGAGGTTGAATTAATATGAAATGGAGTTTGGATAGAAGAGGAATGGAGGGGAAAATGCCACTCTCAAGGGTGAGAGATGAGTTTAGGATGCTTGCCACAAGGAGGGATCCTTGATAAAAGTTAAAAGAAATCTCTCCCAAGGGAGAAAGGCTCACGGCCAAGGAGGAAGAGAACTCTCTCTCACACTCACTCAAGGCTCACACTCAAGCTAAAATGCTCAAATTATATTCAATGATCCAAAAGATGATTACATGTAGGTGAAAGGTCTTATTTATAGGCTAGAAGGGATAGGTTAGGCTAACTAGACCATAGTTAATCTAACCAAGATTAGGCTAACTCTAGTTGAGTCACATATAACCATGATTAGCTAACTATGGTCATGTATAACCAACTAATGAATTTATCCCTAATCTAGTCTAGATACAAAAAGGTGTAAATAGTATAAAGAGGTGGTAAAAAGTAATCATGCTTAAGGCATGACTAGAGGGTGTGGCATCTAGCAACTAAGAGGTAGAAATAGTAGTCATGCCTTAAGCATGTTTAGAGGGGTGCGCCCATAATGAGAGGGGTGAACATAACAAATGTTCATCTTCTCTAAAAGTTAGCCCATCTTAGCAAACTCTAACATGATGACTATAATACCTTTTAAAAAAATAAAAGATGACCTAAAAGGGTAACCTAAATAAATGGTCAAAAGGGAAGGTTGACTTTAGGAGTCAACTTATTAAAAAGTCAAAGTCAACAAAATTATAAAAAGTCCTAAATTCTAATTTATACAATGGAATAAAGCTTCTTCATATATCCTTCAAGGGCCTTAAACCGGATTGCATCAAAATAGATCTTTTCTCTCTTTATAAAATCATTTGACTTATAAAAAAAAATGAAAAAATAGAGTTCATTAATTACCATTTTGATCCTAGCTATATTCAGTAACAAAAATGTTGACCCACATGAATCTACTAACACACAAAAGAATAGTAATCTCCATTAACATATAAACTAATACAAGATGGCAGTACAAATATAAAGATTAAAGGCATGTTTGCATGGATGTAGAGTTGGTTGAATATAAAAGCTTTGAGAGAGTGATATGTTTGTTTATCTGTCTCAAGCTTTTAATCTCAGTTTGTTTTTTCAATTTTTCTTGAAAGTAACACCTAAATGTTTTAGCTTTCTTTTTCAAAATTTAGTTAGAAGCAAACAGTTACTAAAACCCAAATTATAGTTCAATTGAAACAAAAACTATCCAGAGTTACTTTTACATCAATTTCATTTGAAAATTTTAACTTAACTCTCAAACTATAATCAAAACTATAGTTCAATTCAATGGTGATTTGAAAAGTTGGAAGGAGGTGAAACAAACACCGACTAAATAAGTAACAAAAATATCATTTGCATGTCTTAATTTCCCTTTTTCAAATAAACCTCTTTTTTTGACTTATCAATGTTTCTTAATTTTTTTGTCTACTATTATATTTAGTTCTTAAATACACACTTTTGTTATTCTCCTATTATTTGACCACTTGGACTCATAATTTTATCATTTCAAATCAAATTTAACTTATAGTGTGTTAGAAGAAATGTCAATTCTAAGAAATTATAAAAATAGTAAACTCTAATAATAATTATGAAAATGTACAAAACACTCAATTTTATTGAAAATCACACTTTTGTTATTCTCCCTATGATTTGACCACTTGGACTCATAATTTTATAATTTCAAATCAAATTTTAACTTGTGTTTTAGAAGAAATGTCAATTCTAACAAATTATTATTGACCGATCGTTATTCAAAATCAAACTTTTATGAATCTCCTATTATTGACTATCTTGACTCATAATTTATAATTTCAAATCAATTTTTTAATTTCAAATCAATTATATCTAATAGTGTTAGAAGAAATGTCAATTCTAACAGATTGAACTTTATTGAAAATCACATTTTGTGAGTCTCCTGTTATTTGATCACTTTGACTCAATTTTATAATTTCAATTCAATTTTAACTATAAGTGTGTTAGAAAAAATGTCATCAAGTGTGTTGTGTTGCTAACACTCAGTTATACTAGTCAATCTGGATTACTCAAGAACAAAAATCTCAAAGTATAACAAGAATGAAAAAGTATACAACAGGAACGAAAATATTGCAAAAGTTGCTATCTATTGTTACACAGAATCAGATTATACCAAATGGCAAAAGAGGGGGAGGAGAAGGGTGATTGATCAAGCTAAGCTAATAAAAGGGAACATAAACTAAAACAAGTTATGAAGTTTAAATTATCAAACTATAAAAAAGGGAACATAATCTAGAAACATTATCAACACTGATAAAAACAACTTGTGTATTAATGACAACCAAATCACTTCCAGAGCTTGACAAATTTGTCATGACTGGCTGAAGCAACCAAACCATTTACAGTAGAAACCGCCAAAGCAGCGATAAGACCTTCATGTGCAGCCAGAGTCATTGTCTTGTTCTCAGTCATGTTCCAGAGGTCCAATGACTGCAGATCATAGTACCAATTATAACAGGAAAAATTATAAATCTTACTATGGATTGGCTATAATTACTATTTGTCAATGACATGCAACAAGGTAAAATATAATAAGGTCAGATCCAAAAGCATCATAAACTGAAATAAAAGATTACCCATGAAAAAAGATCATTTCAATAATTGATTATAGATATTCAATTATTATAATTTATAAAGTATAACAAAATCTATACTTGGATATGTCAGGTAAGAGTGGTGTTAACATAATCAGACATATCAGTGCGCTTAATTTGCAATGCAGATGATTGGTTGATTGATGATACTAGTGGGGGAAATGTATATTTGGTAATCTAATAAAAACACTCATCTATAAATAAACATTTGCCAATAATCATACATGACATGTCAGTTGTTGTCTTCTTGTTAATTCTAGTGGGAAAAATCTTGCAATAAGAAAAAAGAAAAGGGCTTGATTCATTAACTGCAAGAATGTAACAGGATTTTATTTGAAAACACCATCAGACTCTATAGTGAATACAATTTAAACATGCAAACTTGTGGCTTTCAGTTGTTGTCACCACCCTAATTTGCAAAATTGCATTTAAGTTTCCATGTGGGTTGATTCTAATACATGGTAAGATCTTTTCATACTCTAAGGGATTCATCTATCCTGAATTTTTGGAGGAAAAATGATTAGTAGAATATCTGCTAGTATTCAACTCTTAAAGACCAAGTATCACATGCATCCATTTACAATCTGCTAGAACTGAGAGTTGTCCATTAGGTTCTCAGTTAAGAATATAAGGTGGTAACAGATCTCAGTTTAGAATACATGAACAGACTACTGATTTTAGTTTTCAGTCATATCTATCCTTCAACATTCCGTCACTTTCGGATTCTTTTTTATTCTTAACTAATAGCACATTACAACTCCATCTCATTGACAGTTGTTTTTTACATCAATATGTGAGTTTTAACTTTATTTCAGACCTTAGTACCGCACACCTGATCTGAATTCTTAAAATATGCTCTCTTATTCTGGGAAACCAATGTGAACTTTTATCTACATTGTGGTACAAACTACAAGTATCCCCACAGAAGACAGTTTTTACAAAGCCACATAAGATCAACATTATAGACAAAAAAATTACCTGTGTATGGAATTTTTATCTATATTTATAAACTATAAGAAGAGTTACGGAGTTAGTCTTTAACTAAGTTTTGATTTTGTTTTTATCTTTTAATTTTACTGATTAACCTATCCAATAGTTCATATTTTAAATCAAACTCACCATTATGTTATAGTAACACTATAATGAAATTATATTGTAACTAGAGTACAGATTTGTGACATAATCTAGAAATGTGAAAAGAATCTCACACATACCCTAATAGTTCTCATATTTTAAATTAATCACACCATTATGTAACACTATATAATGAAATTACAGTGTTAATATGGTACAGATGATACAAATTTAAGCCATAATCTAAAAGTGTGAAAAGAATCTCACACTCACAGACATGCTCCCATCAGTAACACATTCTTATCATAGATAAAAGCTTTTTCATTACTTCAGTAATTTTACCAGACATTTTTTTCAAAAAAGCTTTTTCTCCCCCAAAATAATTTCATCTAAACATGACCTGAGTTGATTTAATTATAATTCATTTACAAATTAAATCTCAGGTTTATTAAAAAAATATGATTTGAATTATAAATCAGGTTTAGGAATTTTCTTTTCTTACTATATGATAGGTTGGGTTAACCAATTAGGGTGAAATAATCAATTAAAATAACCACAAATTTTCAATTAAAATCAGATAAAATGAATCACATCCATTAAGGTTTGATGGATTGCTGAATACAAAACTCAGATCCAAAAGAATTTCAAAATCAATTTTACATTATCAATTATACTTATAACATTTCAAACATAGAATTCCATTCATGAATCAAATCCGTTCCCAAAATTAGTGATTCCAAACATACTCAAAAAAAAAAAACAAAATAAGGAAAGAATGTAGACTTGCCTGGTAACAACCAACAACCAACAGCGAAGAATACGTTGGGTGGAAAACACATGAGTGAAACTTATTGCCATTACAGCTAAGCTCATGAACACACTCCCCTTCACTCCCTGATCCAAGAGTCCAAACCCTAACAGAGTCCTCACTGACAGATGCCAAGAACTCCCCAGAAGGATCCCAACATACAGAATGTATAGATTTTGTATGTCCCTATAATCATAATAAAACCAAAGATTCATAAGAATTTGAGTAAGATAAGACTTTAAAAGAGAAGGAACATTTGCAGTTGAAGTGATCAACACAGAAAATGTCTGTGCTCCAAAGTAGTTTGGAAATATATACAATGTCATAAGTATTAGATTCTAATATATAAAGAATAACTAATGTTTCTTTTCTTAGACTCCCTCCAGCTAAAAACAAATTAGGTAGCCAGATATTTTCAGGAATGTGACTCAAGTACTGACTACTAGCAAGCTCAAGAATAATAATGATGGTACATCTAATTGAGAAGATTTATCCCAACTCCAACAATGAAACTTAAAAAAATTATTCAAACCAACCTTTAGTGAATATCGACATGCTTGCGTTTCCACATCAAGTATAGAAACAACATTCTCTGCAGCTGCAGCTAGGTACCTCCCTAGACGAGGTTGGAATCTCATCTGAGCCGTGCCACCCTAATCAATAAGAAGATTCGTTAGTTTAGCAATCCAAACAAAAATTTGATTACTTCAATACAGAACAAACGCATATAAGAAAATACTAAAATTGTACCTTTGAGACTCTAGCACAACTGCCCTTGTTAATGCTCCAATATCGTATCTCGCCATCAACATCACAAGAGCAGATAAGATCATCTTTATTTGGGTGAAAATCTAGTGACATCACAGATGAAGAATGTCCCGTAAAGGTACGAAGCGAATATCCAGGCTGCATTGTCAATTGCATATCAGCTCATGCAGAACACAAACAAAGAAAAGCTCACGAGCGTGCACACACACTCAAACATGCACACAAACATTAAAACCACACATGCAAACTTCCTAGCCCACAATCATTAGTAACATCCTAACTCATAAATAAACAAGGCATTCAAAAGTTCCCCCACAATGATTGGAGAAACTTTCCAGATCATAGAAATATAAATCTAGCAATCAGAAGTTTGTGCACATGACATATAATCTTTTTAATATAAACATCACAGGATGTTAGAATTCTTATTGCAATTCATGATGTAATTTCTAACAGTATTACAGTAAATATTACCAGAAAAAGAAATTCCTAAGCTTGTAAAGCACTAGGCTTGCACTTTACTGATCATCTTTTATCATTGAAGAAGTTACATAACATTTCTTCCTAAGCTTCTACAAACAACATCAATGAATTATGTCCCAGTCTCAATGATAATTAACAATACTCTAGCCATTTAAGGATTCCAAGATCCAGAGTCTTGAATAAACTTTTTCATTGCAATGTCCTTGTAGCATTATACCAGTAAATGCTGTTGCAATGCATAATATATTTCCAATCCATAGCTTACTAGGACAGGAGTAATTCGAAGTATTATATTCTACTTTTTAATATATTTGTTTTATAATTTCATAAGAAACAAGGACAACATTTTTTACACTTTTATTATTTCAATTTTTCAATTTGTACATATTTTCAACAAAGGATAACTGAACACAATTTTTATAACCTCTTATATACCATGCTTCATAGGAATTAGGAAGAGATAATCCTACACTTATTATATGCATAATAGCCAAGTTACTTCAAAATATATGAGATCTATGTGAGGAAAAAATCACAAAAAACAGTACACTATTAGTATAAAACAAATGAAATGAACTAACATTTTCAACATCCCACACCCTGACAGTTTTGTCATATGAAGATGTTGCAAGACGAGGCATGCTTGGACTGAAACGGACATCAGTGATTAAAGATGCATGCTCTTCAAGAGTAGCTTTCTGTTTTAGAGAATCTGTGAACCATAAAACAGCCTGCAACATGAAAATCAGTAGACATATTACATTCTATACATAAACAGAAAAACAGAATAAATAATAGGGATATTCCTTTTTCTTTTTCAATTTCCACGCGAGTCAATTGCTTAGTTCACTTAAAGTTTCAGGAAACTGGTATAACAGAAAAAAGCATTAGATAAAAGCCCTTTCCAGAGTAGTCTATTGACAAACCTTTTTGTCATGGCCACCACTAGCAAGTAATTTGCCATCAGATGAGAAATGGCAACAGACAACTTTGTTGGTGCTTGCACGTATAGAGTTTATTTCAGAAAACGTAAAACCTGAAATTAAAGTGAATCCATGGCCTCAGTTTCAGCATCAATACCTACTTACTGGATGAAGGTATGTGAAAATTTTATTAAGTAAGATATTTCACTACAATCAGCCATTGTTAAACATATATAAGTTATCTATAAGAAAAAAAAAACACAAATTTTGTGGATCAGAACAAGGGATGATTTAATATGCACATTCACTTGAGAAACTCGTTTGCAATGAGAATGATAGAATCTTGGGTAAAACATGTTTTAGGTCCTAGAAAATTCTCAATGTATAAATATGTCCACAAAAGAAATTCTATTACTTTGGTCCCTCTATTTTTTAAATATACCACTTTTGGTCTTTCAAACACTATTTAAATCATTTTTATTGAGAATTTTAAATACGTATGAAATTTTTTTGGACAACATATTTATTATTTCAAGAATTTCAGGGACCTAAAATATTTTACCATAGAATATTTATCATTATTAAAATCAATGGTGTTTTCTGCACCTTTGCTTACATCCATACAACGACCAACAGTATCTCTAGGGTCTGTATCATCATGGGATAAAAAAGACTCGACATTATCATCAAGAGATCCATCCTCCACAAAACGGTCCACATCAGCCTGCAATTCAAGATCCTTATCATCCCACTGCCAAAATGGAATGTCAATGAGTCTACATGCAAGGAACTTATTATTCCTTCCATCGATTGAAAGAGCCACTTACCAACTGGTTTGAAGGTGATGTTAGCGTTCCAGCACCATCAGTGCCAAACATCATTAATGGCTTTGAAGAACTACCACTATGAGGTAAAGCAGGCATTGACATTACATCACCAGGTGTGTGTGTTGAAGGAGTTGAGGGTGCTGAACTTGGAGATGGACCAGCTGTATTGGCCGTTCCAGAACTATTGGCTGGACCAGAAGATGCAGGCTGTTTTCTCTTTCTCCCAGTCTGGTTTTTGGAAACCTTAAAATGCATTCAGAAGAAACCATGTTAGGAATCTATTGTGGATAATGTTATAAACATACATCATATCAAATGTCAGCCAAATTCAGGGACATATAGTTATGCTCATGTGATTTGTGATGTAATGGAAATAAGTAATTCATAATCTTGTAGCAAGCCACCAGCCATTTATTTCACGCATGAATCAAAATCAACAAAACAAACAAGTGGTTGAAGACTTGAAGTTCCACTTCACTATTCTTAAATGCACAAAAAGGGGGACTGTTGTTGCCACTTTACCAATGGCAATGGATTGTCACATATCTGATCAGAAAGCTTCCCAAAATCCCTAACTATAGTTCAGAAAACCTGAGTTTAAAGAAATTATATGTATAATACTAGTACTCAACCAAGTTAGTAATTGATAAGTAAACAAATTCACTATCCCTTATGGATTTCTATTTTCCAAACTGCTTGCTAATCCCAACACAGCAAAATTCTCAAAATCATAAAACATATTTGTAGTGTTCAAAATTATTAGAAAATATAATTACAATAACAGTAAAATAAAGATATTAACCAAGACAAAATAAGACATGAGCAGACTTACATATAGACAGGCAGAGCCTGAAATAGGAACAAAGGAGATTACAAGCTTCATGTGACTTCTAGTTTTAACAATGATATATCAAAGGAAAAGGTATGTAGGATATTTTTAATGAAGCAACGGCAACTATATAACAACTTAAAACATACAGTAAAATGAGTGGCTATTTCAATATATTTAAGATTTTAACAAGAGAGCCTAATTGCATACATCAGAAAAGCACTACTGACTATATGTTTTTTTATTGGCAAACTATTAATGAAGGTAACAAGCTATTAACTATAAATCATAATAGCTTTGAGAAACAAGTAATGACACTACGTAGTGTGTAATTAATTAAATATTACAGGTCAAATATAAAATTTTATATGATCAAAATGCATAAAATTCTTCATTAACATAAATTTAATGATTAGTCAGTCTAAAATGCTTTATACGTGACCAAAGTGAATCTACAATTTTAACAATGCTTTGCTTAATCTAAAACATGAAAAAGTAGTGAAAATATGAATAAGATTGAGTTTAAAAAATATTAACAAAATTGTATTAAGAGTATAAAAATCATGTAGGTTTTATGTAATAAGAAATGAGAAAATAATTATGCATTGCCAGTGTAACGTTTTAAACTAGCATCCAATCACAACCTTTTATATACGGTAAGTTTGTTAACTTTCCTAATTAATACTTTGAAAGTCATGTAAATGAAAGTTGTAATTGAACATCAATGTAAAACTCTTTTACACAACCAATGTATAAGTATTAAACTCATAAAAGATACTAACTTAACATAGTACATTAAAATGACATTTTTTAACTTCCTTTTTACTTGTATATCTCAGTCACACCCTATATTGCAAATTGTAAGTATCATATTATAATGTATATAAATTTTAAATAAAAGTTGACACAAACAAAATTGACTTATAATTTTTGAATTTTGAATTAGTATCTTAATGTAATTATACTTTGTGTAAGTAAATTTATTTTGCATTTCAAAAATTACTTCTGCTTAAAACTGTTTATTGAATACATCCTATTAATATTTTTTTCAAATTCCAAATAAGACAATTCTAACATTTAATAGAAAAGATTTTATTATTAAATTGAAAACAAGAGAGATACATAAAATTTAAATTTATATATTACAAAAGAACTTAACTGTTTACATCAGAAATTCACTATTTACACAATGTTAAATTGTCAATAGTTAAGCATTATTTTACAGTTCAGAATATATACTGGTGAATTGCCCAATGATTCCATAAAATAAAAGAAATCGAAAAAATATGCATAGCTCAATCTCTCAATTATACATGAGGTTGCAGCAAACATAAAAGGACTGACCTGATCATTGCCTCTAAACGAGTTTGACATGCTACCATCCACATTGACACTACCACCACCTCCCCCCATTTTATCTTGCTGATGCATGCTATGATTTGAAGTCTGGGATTGCTGATTTGAAAGAGTATGCTGCTGCAGTTGCTGCTGTTGTGGATTGGCATTTGACTGCTGTTGATGTTGGTGCAATTGTGCCAGTTTTAACTACACAAACAAAAACATTCAGAAGATGCAACTGATGACACTTGCAGCAACTCCAAGGAATTACAAATAGGACAATCGAAAAAATAATGCAATATGAAGAGATCAATTACAGGAGAACAAGCACCTTCATTAGCATATCAGTATCACTACGCGCAAAACCAGGGCCACCTGCTTGAAGAGGAGATCCAACATTTGATACCACATCACCAACAGGGTTTGAAAGACCATCCTTAGTTACACTCATATTCCTATTACTCAGCAGCATTCTGAGTCTTCTATTATCATCACTGGCAGATGGTGATGCCAAATTCTGTTGCGCAATCATTAGCTGCTGCTGATGCTGTGGTGTCAACATTGGAAGTTGATGAAAAGGCTGAGGAGACTGCATGAAAGGAGGTTTCTGTTGCTGGAGTAGACCAGAACGTAGTTGATCCAAGCCCTAATATGGAATAGAATAAAGATAAATATAGAAACTTAATAAATAATAACTCAACCACTTAGTGTTATCATTAAAAATGATGTCAAATTCTAAACAAATACTGCGTATGCAAGGGTAAGGATACATATAATAACCTTCCACCGTACGTTTGCATAGCAAGGAGCCTCTGGCCATTAAAGTATATTAGTTTTTTTGTTAAATGATGTGAAAATCAGTAGTTATCAGGGTTATGGCTAGAGACTTCAGATAAGGGGCCACTATTTCTATATCAGACAAGATAGGTTTTGCACAACATCAAAACAAACTCAAGTTTAATAAGTTTAGGAAGACATGATTTTATCCATTGACAGTAACATTAAATTCAATAGAACATTAAAATAAAAGAATACTCACAGTGAGTGGCCACCCTTTTAGAGTCAAATTGTTGCTACCTTGATTAGAACCTGACACAAAAAAAAAAAAAAGACCATCCTGTTAACTTGATCTGTGTGCAAGAGCAATGACAAAACATTGCAATAGTTTTAACATTAACACACAAAACATCCTCTCCGAACAGGGTGATAACTTATAAATTGTACTGAACCAACTAGATGGAAAACAAACCCCCAACAAATGCTTGGAAACCAGCTTTCAAAGTAATAAAAACAAATCAATTACATTAGAATAAGGACATGATGAAAAAAATACCAGGCATTGCTATCAACGATCCTTCAGGACCCGCAGCTCTGGGATTTAAGACAGGATTGATCTCACTTTTTATGTCCTGTTTAGTCAAATTAGGGGGAAATAGCTGATAAGAAATATAGTAAGAGGCAATCAGTTTAACTTCAATTTAATAACACTAACATACCGGAGTAGACCCTGGTAATTGCTGACTACGAGCTTGAACTTGTGGAGAGATTGCACCAGCAGCACCATGCAAAACTTGCCTGAAATCAACAAAAAGTCAACCTCCATAGATAGATTGAAGAATACCAGACACTAATATAATTAATGGAATACCAAATAGATATTTCAAAATTCAAAAACTTAAAAAATTAATAAATAGCAACAAATAACTACTAATTCTTCAAGCTCATGGAAGCAACAGACTCATTTCAAAGGAGATGCCCCTATCCTACCCTACAGAGAAGAGGGCCAGGCCTTCTACATCATTACCATTTACCATACAAGATCCCCTTTTTTGCCTCACATTAATTAAGTAAACTTAAACTTGTCATTTCAGATCAAACTAAATTAGCTGAGCCACAGCCAAAGACTAAACAAGCAAAATTACCTATTTTTAAAGCATATATCATACACTATAACAATTTAATGACTTAAACAAATAAAACTGAGTTCTAAAAAATACCCTGAAGGCTGACCGGAGGCTGCAGATGACTTCAATATTGAGGCATGATTTGGGTCCAAGAGTTGGTCTCCAAATCTTTGCTGTACAAAACACCATATGATAGCTATGAATATATAATAATAATTAAAAAAAAAAGTAGATCATCCTTATAATTAGGCAATCAAAATATCTCCCCACCTTCATTGCAGCATCTTCCAAAGAGTCCCTTTGAAGGGGGAGCTTTAATCTTTCCTCATACATCTTTGTTGCTAGTGCGTTTGCAGTGCTAGAGTTTCCAACTAAACCATTTGTACCACCATTTAAGAGATGAGCCCTATCCCTTCCCTGCTGTTGCTGTGGCGGTGGCTGCTGATGTTGCGGCTGTGGTTGCTGTTGCTGCTGCTGTTGTGGTTGTTGCTGCTGCTGTTGTTGTTGTTGCTGCTGCTGCTGAGCCCTCTGTAACAGCATTTGTTGCATCTGTATGTGTTGTTGTTGCTGCTGCTGCTGTTGATGCTGTGACTGCTGAGGTTGTGGCTGCTGCTGCTGCTGCTGCTGCTGTTGCTGCTGCTGCTCTCTAGCCTTAATTAACTGGGTCTACAAGTAGAGTTTCACAAACCATAAAATTCAAGTCATACCTCAGTTTTTTTCACTTGCCAATTCCTTTGTAAAATTGTACATAGCAGCATCATGCCAGCAATTTTACAAGGGCAGCCCAAATATTGAATAATCTGATAAACAGTTATCAATCCCAGGTGGTAATAGCACACAGTGGCCAGCTCAAAACCGTATAGTAACATGACCGCTATTATGAAATTTCCATATATAAGTTAAATTTTATATTACATATATAAATGCTACAAGATTTATTCATATTAATAATTAAAAATTGTAATTTTACATCAACATTGAAGTTAATAACAAGAGTCAAGTTATAAAAAAGGACCAGAGGTATTATTAACCAAGTAAGGACCATGAATTTATAATGGATCAAGATGCCTTTTACAGCTAGAGGCACATTTAGCAATTTATTAGCCAACTTCTTAATTCTTCTTTCCCTAGATTTGCATAAATGTGCATTCAAAGTTTCATGTAACAAGCTTTCAGGACAACACAAAAACAGCTTATGTGCACATTTGTATAATTATTTCACCAAAAATGAGAACACCAAAATAATATTACCACTAGACAAATAATTAGACTCAAACTACAAGTTTTTTAAAAGCATAATGCCAACCACCTATTCAGCACCCTGGAATAAAATATCAATCTCCCTACCATCATATATAATCAAGGGTGAATCTGACAAAAAGATCACAACTTTTTTCCCAAAGCTAAACTCCGTATCAAAACCAAGAAACAGCTAAACAAATCATCCATTACTTAGGATGCACAATTTTGAAGTTACACTAATTGAATGTACACACTTCCTATCGTGACCATCGCAAGCTGAGTTGAGACACTTCCTTATTGAATACAAAAACAAATATCACAAAAGTTAAACAGCTGCCAGTTCATCTCAGTACTGCTTTTTCTTTGCTGAACTTCTAGCACAATTGTTCAATTCAGATTTACTATGCAAGAAGAAATATGCTCCCTATGAACCTACATCAATAGTTAAATATGCTACATAGAAACTTCTCTATTGAATACATGAACGAATACCACCCAAGTTAATCAACCAACCTCAATATAAGATGCAGCAACCTCTGAGTGCTTCTCATTAGTCCTGGCAATAAATATGTCCCAGAAAACCGACCACCACTCAAACAGAAATCCTCCAGGTGCATCAATAGCTGCAATACCACATTACCATCAACAAAATCAGCCAAAACAATAAAATGGACAAAACAGAAACATTAAATCCAACTCAACTAACTACTTTATTTCTAGGCAAACTCACCAACAGGGTCCGAGGACACTTTCCCTTCAGCTTGAAAAGCCTGCGCTGAAGCCTTCAAATCCCGCTTCACTAGATAATCATGGATGTAAACATCTAACCTGAAAATCTCACAGAGAAAGCAAGCATAGGTTGAACTATGAGAACCAAAGATTGGATCTTTACATCATGTTCATCAATCACATAACAAATTACCAAAAACCCACATCAAAACAGCAACACCCAAATGCAGGAACCAAAGAGTTCAATTTTATTCAATCCAAAGATACCCATTACACTTGCAGATGCTAAAAAACCCTAACACACCCATCAAAACATCCTCACACATTCACAAGAACAAAACCAAACCAAGGGAAACAAACCAACCAAAATCAACCCCAAAAAAAAGAAAAAGCAATAAACAGACCCAGAACCCAAATCAATAAAAAAAGACTAAATTTTTCATAATGAACAAAAACCCATTTTTCAAAACTGAGAAAACCGCTATTAAAAGTTGAAAACAATGGAAATAGAGCAATAACACTTACATCTTATCAGCTTCCCAGTTAGTCTGAGACATGCTGACAGAATAAATTGATTGGTAACGAGAGAATGAATGAGTTGGGTGAATGTTTGTGAAACTGAACAGTAGAAATTACAGAAGACACGAGTTTTTGGTGTAGCAGAGAGAGAAAAAGAAAGAGACACAGAAGAATGAGCCAAAAAAAAAAAAAAAGGAACTGTGAGAAAGCGAAACGAGGGAAGCACAACGCAAAAAGGAAAAATTGGAGAGGATTTAGGGAGAAAATCGACAGGGTAAAGAACTATAGAGCAGCTTCAAAGTCCTTACTCTGTAGGCTTAAATAATAATAATATTATTTAACAGTTATAATTAAAATTATTATTATTATTATAATAATATTAGATATGATCAAGATTAGATATGATCAAGAAGAATTATGCCAAAGATTGTATTTCTAATAAGTAGATAAGATTTATTTGTTAAAATAAGCAAAAGATTGTATTTTAATCTAAAAAAGTTTAGCCAAACACATTAATAACCTAAAGCTTTGTTTGATACAGGCAGATAAGAAGAAGCAAAATAATATTAAATTTTTTTTAAAATTAATTATTTGAATAAAAGTTGAGTTCAAATATAAAATATATACAAATAAGTTATATAAATATAAATATAAATTTAATATACATGAAATGATAAACCTATAGATAATATGAATTTAAAATAATGATATAATAAGGTCATTATAGATAAAAGATAATGCGAAATGATTGTATTTTAATCTAAAAAAGTTTAGTCAAACGCATTAATAACCTAAAGCTTTGTTGGATACACATTAGAAGGCAGATAAGAAGAAGCAAAATAATATTAAATTTATTAAAAAAATTTAAATTAATTATTTAAATAAAATTTGAATTCAAATATAAAATATATACAAATAAGCTATATAAGAGATAATATAGATTTAATATACGTGAAATGATAAAATTACAGATAATATGAATTTAAAATAATGATATAATAAGGTCATTATAGATCAAAGATAATGAGAAATAAGATCCCATTATCATATTTAAACAGATAGTACTACAAAAAAATATCTAAATAGATTATATATATCCTTTAAACATTTTATACCTAAAACATAAAATTGTATCATAATTTTTTTAGTAACAGAAAAGTTAATTTTTTTATGTCCTTAAAAATGTTTTTTTCTTATATTTTTGACCGGAGGAAATATAAGTATATAACGTTTTTGTTTATTAAAAAATAAATTATGAAAAATAATTTATTAAAAACTATTTTTAAAAGATAAAAGTCAAATGTAAATTTTTACACTATTTCTCTTAAAGTATAAAAAAACATTATTTCTCTTATTAGAATTATAACGTATTTTAAAACTCATTTTACAGCCAAGAAAGAAAACACGTTTTTGATGTGAAAAGCATAAAACGTTAGGCCTAGTAACTTTTTATTTTAATGTGAAAACTAAGTAACGGGCTATTAGATTTTCACTTCGATAATTGTGAGTTAAAGGTTTATGATAATGGTTTGTATGAATAAATTATTAAAGTAGAACTTTAATTTTAATTAAATACTAATTATATAAAAAACATTTAGGAAATATATCTAATTTTACACTTTTTTCAAATAATTTATTTTTATTAAAAATAATAATATATGTATTTAAACGTATTTAAACGCAAGCTATATTATATCATTATATTATACAATATTTTATTATTTGTTTATGAGTGTAACTTAGCGGATACATAAAATTATTGATAAAATTTATATTTGATAATATCTTTATTTTATTTTTTAATGTTTAAAGAAAAATTTGTAATGACTTTATATGAAATAAAATAATGTGTATTATAAAAAGGGGTTTTTTTTTAAGGGAAAAAATGGTGATTGACAATAAGGGCAAACTTTTATGGAAGTAGATGGATCTTCTCATCCTTAATTTGGAATCATTCGTCAAAATTTTAAAATATCGGAAAAATAAATTAGTACAGTGATTGGTGCAGATGCTTTTCTATCCAAAATTGAATAATTTTTGTTTTTCTTTTATTTTTATTCTTTTCACCTTTCGATGCAAAGTTCTGGAAATATTTTTTTTTAGGGGCTTGGGTGAATGAAAGGTGCTGTTTTTGCAGATGTGTCATAATGGGACTGTTTATTAATTTGCAAATTCCTCCCTTGTTTTATGCCAAATTCTGTGGAAGACAATTTCTATGGTTAAGATTTCTTTTCAGTGACTGAAATGCCCTAGATGTAGCCAAATAGTATCTTTCAAATTTCAATGGTGCAACCACAAACTTGCTAGCATGTAAAGTTGAGATATAAATGCAAAAATAAGGAACTTGGGTAGAGTAAAAAAACTGTTATTTATAACAGGGATGAAATTTTTTTATGGATTATTTAAATCTAAGATATTGTATCTTAAAATGATAATTAGTAATATTGTATTCATCTTTATACAGGAGTGTTTGAACAAAAAATAGACTTGTATTCAGTTTTATATTGGTACAGATATGAAGTTTGATATTCATCTAATCTTTGCTGAATATTTATATACTTATATTTGCATTCACTTCTGCACTTGTCTTATTTTATCAATATCATATATACAAAAAAATATATAATATTAAAAAATAAATCAACATAATATTATACAAGTATAAATATTATCCAAATTTATTATTAAAAATGATAAAATATGACTAAAAAGTCATAAAGTTTAAGTCAGGTTCATTTAACAAAAAATAATTAAAATTTGACATAACAAAAATCATCAAGTTTGGTTTCCAATATCCTCCAAGACCTGTACAAAAATATATTGAAACTTATTAGCATGTAATTATATGCTATAATTAAAAAAAAACATAAATACATAGGATAATTAACCTCATCATCATTATCATAATCCTCTTCTCCATATTTTGTTCAATTGTTTATTTTCCAAGTTCAAATATTTCTTTGATCCCGTAATACTCATAGAAACTAGTACATAATAAGAAAATTATGCATTAGACTATGTGAAATAATAATTACAACTACCAATAGAAAATCAGATAATTATTTGAATAATTGAATGTTGATTAGCTTGTTGGTTATGTTTCAACTAGCTTTTTACATAAATGTCTCCAAAGTAAACTCAGAAGATTTGTGTTTCATGTAACTTTTGGTGTGAGTCATTTTTTAGTTAAGGGGTATTGATTATGGGAACTTTTAGTGGGTAGAGTTATCTTCTAACAACCTCATCTCTAATCCAAATGTTGATTTAAGATATTTTTAAAATTGTTTGGAAAGTTCTAAGGAATATATGTGCAATTACTTTAAGGGTTGGATTGATTTCATTTTATTTTTTAATTTTTGAAAATAATTTTTAAAAACTTTTTATAAGTGTTATTTGAAAATTGTTTTGAAGATGGAAAAAAAAGTTTATTTATATTTACAGAGATGTCATTAATAAAAAGTAAAAAACAACACATTGTTATTATATTTTGAGTTTTCAAAACAAAGACATAAACAAGCGAGTTTGTTAGTTTTTAAATATTAAAATACTAAAATAGTTTTATAAAATTGTTGTCAAATAAGCACTATATTTTTAAAGTAGATGTGTTCATGGATCGGACTGGATAATATTTAAGGTAAAATGAAATATAATTCAATTAAATTTAATCGAATTGAATTTGTAAAAAAGAATAGCGATTTGATTCTATCCAATCCGATTAAAAACGAATTGAATCAGATTGAATCAACAGATTAGAAAGAAATATTTTTAGCTTTATTTTGTTTTCTATAAAACATAAGAAATAAAATAATAAACATAAAAATTTATAAACAAAATATTAAAACATACATTATTTTTTCAAAATAATATAAAAGTAAATTACATATAAAAGTACTCTATAAATAATAAAATATAAATTTTAAAAAGCTAAAAACAATAAAATTTAATAACTCGTAACTTGCATCACTACAATACTTAATGTATTTCTTTTTCCAGCTTAATTCTTCAATCTATAAATAAGATTTAAATTATGGTTCAATTTCCAATTTTCTATTTACACCCTTACTTATTTATATATATATATATATATATATATATATATATTATCTACTAAATTTTAAAGTTCAAATTTATGATCTTATTTATTTATGGTTGGCTTTGATTCAATTATGTATAAATCAATTCATATATCTAATTACATCAGTTTAGATTCATGGATTCATAAATTGATGTGATTTCATGAACATTCCTACTTTAAAGTGACATAAAATAAGATTGCATAAAAGTCTAAAATGTGCAACTCAGTAAATCACAATTGTGTCTTCCCTAATAAAAAAAAAATTCTCCCATTTCTTCTACACTATTTTTTCTCTCGTAATGCTTCCTCTTTTACTGTTTTTCCTTGTTATTCTCACTTAGTTATTCTAAAATTCTATTGTAGTTGCTAGGTTTTGAAGAAGCTTTCAAATTAATTAGGTTTCCCAATTAAAAGTATGTAAATTATTTACTCAATGTTGTTGCATATTTAAAATCCTTTTTAATCTTTTGGAGATTTTGGAATATTGTTTCGATTATTTCATCTTGTAAATTTAGCAAATTTAATATTATAAATAGAACTCACAAAATTATGGGTTTGGTATATATGGATAACAAACATCTAAATGTGAGGAGGATGTTAATAATAATGGTGGATAATTGTTATCTTTACCTTTAAGTAAACGACATGAGACATTTATTTATAAATTGTACTCTATGGAGGATGAATTGTATGATTCATATATGATTCTTGAAATGAGAATGTTTAGCCTAGTATTGTGTTAGATACGAAGGGAAAGTAGAAATCCTTCCCATGTTATTAGGGCACAAGAAACTAGTGGAACATTATGTAATCTAATATGAAAAGTATAGAGGTAGCTATATGGACTCAAGTTCATGATCCTTCATGTTCGTGTGATTTTTTTATTTTTGTTTTCAAAGAAAGATAATTATAGAGAAAATTGAGTCATGTTTGCAAAGCCTGCAGACTTTGTGGGCTGCAAATCAGTTTGTTTAAGTCCATAGGTTTTGTAAATGAGATACAATTTTTTTTTTTAAAAAAAAACCATTTATTTTGAAAGATTAACTTTATACAGTCAGTTTAAAATGTAGATTTCATGGGCTAGTAGGAATGACAAATAAGAGAATTTTTCCCTGCACCCCAATAACTTCTCCATGCATCTCCATAAATGTGAAAAAAGTCTAAAATATTCTTAGGTAAAAAAATAACTTAACTCCTTCTTTATCTCCTAATACCTCTTCCGTATACCTCTTCTCCGAGTTTTGTGTCTTGCACCTCCTTCTTCTTCCTCCTTCATTCTTTGCCCGAAATCTGCACCTCCTTGCACCTCTGTTCATCTTCTCAATCGCGGTCGCCATCATCCTTGTCTCATTTGTCTTTATCGACTTCTCCTCTTCTAGTTTGCAATTTTTTTTAAAAGTCTGGATAAGGGTATCCAGACTTATAAAAAAATTTGCAAATTTTTTACAAGTCCAAACAGGGGTAGAGATGATAGCGAAAACTTATAGGGGTGTAGGAAGAAATTCTTGACAAATAAACTTGCACTTAAGAATAATCCTTGAACTCGGTACAAAATTGACGAAGAAAAATCCCAATTTGCCCGAACATCAGTATGGGTACGCGGAATATTCAATTTGTTAAGTCAATATGAGATCTAGGATATGTTGAAATTAATTGTGGATATCACTCAATATCTATTATCATTAACCGACAATATCTTATCTCTAACCGATAATATCTTATCTTTAACCGATACTATCTTATCTTTAACAATATGGTTAATTGAACTGGGATTACAGTGAGATTGACTTTGTGATGGGTTAGGTCAATCAGATTAAAAGCCCAATTAAGAGAGGCCCCTAACTACCCTGGGGGGTTATAAATTTGCCATCCCATTAAGCAAATTTACACATCAGAATTGTTCTTTACAATAACCCCTCAGAAGGTAGCCAGAAGAACCTCCTAGAGTTCTGTTCAATAGTGCTCATGGACATGAATGTCAATTCAGGTACACATTCATTCTCATCCTATCAATTCAATATCAATAATTGACATACTATAATTTGTGTCTAGTACAGTATAATTCAAAAACTACTTTATACTTTCATCAATTGGTATCAGAGCTGACTAGATACATTTTATGGTTGTCAATTGAACAAACCCTATATTTCAACATTAACATACATTCGTTTTTTAGAGAGGGAAAGAGATCGAATGATACCTGAGCGGTTACGCGACGGCAGTGGAGTCGTCCGCCGGCAGCCGCGTCGCCCGCCGGGACCTGCTAGCCTCCCGATGGTCCCGACCCTGCCGCGTCGCACCTTCCTCGCGCCGCAGGATCGGAACCTGTGAAGGGCAGAGATCGCGTCTCGAACAGCCGCCCAGATCGCGATAGAGATTGCGTCTAGAACCCCGTCCAGATCCCGTCGGATCTTGGGCTTCGGTGCTACTCCGCGCACTCCTGCGGTACTCCACCGCCGTCTCGAACCACCCAAATCGCGGCGGAGATCGCGCTTCGGCGCTGTTCCGCCGGGCCGCGCGCGCTCCAAGCGGCGCTTCACCGCTGCGTTTTCAGCCGCGCAGATCCTGTCGGAGACCTTGGGTTTCGACGCTGCTCCGCGCGCTCTTACTCCACCGCGTCTCGAACCGCCCAGATCGCGGAGGATCTTGGGCCTTCGACGTCATTCCACCGGGCCGCACACGCTCCAGCAGCACTCTGCCATCCTGTCGGATCTTGGAGCTTCGGCGCCTCCAGCGCCGCCCGTTCCAGCGGATCTCCGTCGCCTTCGAACGGTTCCACCCCGCGCGTCTCGACCATTCCAGATCCCGTCTGAGATCTTGGCTTCGGCGCTGCTCCGCGCGCTCCAGTGGTGCTCCGCCGCGTCTCGAACCGCCCAGATCCTGTCGGATCTTGAAGTTTCGGTGCCTCTAACGTCGCCAGCTCCACGACGCACTTCGCGACTGGCCGCGATCCCGTCGGTCCTGCTGCGCCGGATCGGAGAATGGGAGGCGAGACGACGGAGAGTGAGAGGCGAGACGACGGAAGAGTGAGAAAGAGGTGCGAGAGAATTAAATAATTTTCTGAAATTTCATAATTTTTTTTTAAAATTATTAAATAAATATTGAAATTTATTTATTTTTTTTAGACGTAATTTCAAATTATTTTTGGGCATATTACTCTCAAATTTTTGAAGATTGAATTATTACTTACAATATGATTTTTCTATTAATTTGCATTGTAATGACCTGCCTATCGTGGACATAATGATGTGAATTTTGTTTGTCATATTTTAAGATAATTAAAATCATATGAAATAAAGCATGATTTATGCTATTAATTTACATAATTGTAATTTCACCTATCGTGGATGCATTTGTGTAAATTTATGAATAAATATTAATTCATTATATTAGTGATAATTATACCCTATCGGTGTGTTGTTATTAGTATAATTTGTTGTTTACAATACATTTCTCTTTACTTATGTTAATGTTTTTTGGTACCCTATCGGTGCTAGGATTTATTAATTTAAGTTATAATGTATTGTAATTTGATTAGGGATTTATTTTAAGCTGAACTTTTAAATCACTTTTTTCCTTTGTGATGTTCAGTTTTCTTCCCTAATTCCGTCAAAACTCTAAACGGAACAAATTATGAGGACTGGAAATAATCATTAGATCTCTACCTGACCATTGGCAATCTGGATTTAGCATTGAGGACAACGAGGCCTGCGCCTCTTACAAATGAGTCTTCTGAAGCTCAGTGAATTTCTCATGAGAAATGGGAACACTCTAACAGAGTGTGCCTGAAGGTGATTAAATTCACCATGGAGAAATCTATTAGACAGAGCATTCCAGATCTTGATGATGCTAGTGCTTTTCTGAAAGCAGTCGGTGAAAAATTTACAACTTTTGATAAGGCACAGAAAAGCCAATATCTTTCCTTATTTGAAAAGACCAAATATGATGGTGTCAGCGGTGTACGTGAACACATTATGAAGTTAGTACATTTCTATAATAAGTTGAAGTCTCTCAAGGTTGAGATTGGTGAAGACACTTTAATCTATCGCATCTTGGAATCTCTGCCTTCTCAGTTTGACATCATGAAGACTTCATATAACATTCAAAAGCATGACTATAGAGTGGATGAATTGATTGCAATAATCACCCAAGAAGAGGAGTCAATGAAGAAAAATAAGCCTAATAGCATTCAGTTCGTTGCTTCTAGTTCAGGTGCTAAAGGTGCTAACAGATATAAAGGAAAAAAGAAAAAAGGTACAGAGAAAGCAGAACGACATTGAGAACCCAAGAAGAAATTCTTTAAAGGTTCTTGCAAGTATTGTAAGAAACATGGTCACAAGGTGGAAGATTGCTTTATCCTGAAAAAGAAAGAGGAGAAGCGAGGTAATCTGCTAGCACTAACTTGCTTTGAATCTAATATGGTTGATGTTCCTCCAAATTCCTAGTGGTTAGACTCAGGGGCTACTATTCATGTTGTGAATTCTTTACAGGGGTTCACAAGCCTGAGGAAACCAAGTGATGTTGAGATGAAGATTGTTATGGGAGATGGAGCTGGAGTACCTGTTGCTGACATTGGAGTCGTCTCTTTATGTTCATCCTCTGGACATACTTTATTATTACATGATGCTGTTTATGTCCCTTCCATGAGAAGGAATTTGATATCTATTTCTGTTTTAGACAAATGTGGATACAACTTTCATTTTGGTGATGGAAAATTGGTGATTTATTATAATTCAACTGTTGTTGGTTCAGGAGTTTTGCATGACAGACTTTACATGTTAAACGTAACTGATATGTCAGTTAACTCCATTAGCGGGAGTAAACATAACAGTAATGATGAATCTTCCTCTATGCTATGGCATAGACGTTTGGGGCATATTTCTAGGCCTCGAATTGAAAGACTCATAAAAGAAGGGATTCTGCATGATCTTGACTTCTCAGATTATGACACTTGTGTCGATTGCATCAAGGGGAAGTTCACTGCCAAAACCAGGAATAAAAGTTCAAACAGATGTGATGATGTGCTACAATTAATTCACACAGACATATGTGGACCTATTACACCTACTGCTATGGGTGGATATAGGTATTTTATTACCTTCATAGATGACTTCTCCAGACATGGATGGGTATATCTTCTTCAGGATAAAGCAAGCTCTCTTGAAGCCTTCAAAACCTTTAAAGCTTTTGTTGAGCTGAAAACAGAAAAGATAATTAAGTGTGTAAGGTCTGATAGAGGAGGAGAATATTATGGTCGTTATGATGAGACAGGAAGAAATCTAGGACCATTTGCTCGATTCCTTGATGAATACGGAATTTAAGCTCAATACACCATGCCTGGAACTCCTGAACAAAATGGCGTTGCTGAGAGACGAAATCGAACACTCATGGACATGGTAAGATGTATGTTATCACATTCATCTCTGCCAGAATTTCTTTGGGGAGATGCCTTGCGAACTGCTATGTACATTCTTAATCAGGTACCTAGCAAATCTGTGCCCAAAACTCCTTTTGAGCTAATGACTGGTAGAAAGCCGAGTTTGAGACATTTCCATGTATGGGGTTGTAAGGCAGAAGTAAGACCTTATAATCCTAAACAAAAGAAACTTGATCTCAAAACTATTAGCAGTTATTTCATTGGCTACTGCATCGGTTCGAAAGGATGCAGATTTTATTGTCCTTCTCACTCTACACGAGTTATTGAATCTGACCGAGCAGTTTTCTTTGAGGACAATTTGGACAGTGGGAGTTACACACCTCGAATGACGACCTTCAGAGAAGATCGAACCATGCTTCCATCACCAACTTATTCTCTTCCTACAGACATCTCAATCCCAATGGTTCACACAGATGAACAAATTGTTGAGAGGCAAGATGAACAAATGACAGAGCCACAAGTTGATGAACCATAACTCAATGATCAACAACTTGATGATGTTGATGTCCCCCATTAAGATGATCTCAGAGAATACGCCGACCTTCTATACCAAATGACTATGTTGTATACCTTCAGGAGCACGAATATGATCCACATGATGATGACGATCCCATCACATTTCAGGAAGCACTTTCTAGTTCTCATGCTTCTGACTGGCTAAAAGTTATGCATGATGAATTGTCTTCCATGTCTCATAATAATGTTTGGGATCTTGTGGACTTACCAGCAGGTTGTAAGCCTATTGGATCTAAATGGGTCTTTAAGACAAAACCTACTCCAGATGGAAAGGTTGATAGGTATAAGGCTTGATTGGTGGCTAAAGGTTATAGTCAACGGGAAGGCGTTGACTACAAAGAAACTTTTTCACCAGTTTCAACGAAGGACGCACTCCGAGTTGTCATGGCTTTAGTTGTTCATTTTGACCTAGAGCTACACCAGATGGATGTAAAGACAGCTTTTCTGAATGGAGATCTTGCTGAAGATGTCTACATGGTTCAGCCTGATGGTTTTGTTGAAGTAGGCAATGAGCATTTGGTGTGTAAACTTAAAAGGTCCATTTATGGACTGAAACAAACATCTAGGCAATGGTATTTGAAATTCAACCAGGTTGTCACTACTTACAATTTCAAGGAAAATGTTGCAGATCAGTGCATTTACTTGAAGACTAGTGGGAGTAATTTCATCATTCTCGTATGAACCTATTGGTTGAGACAAAATCAATGTTGTGCAGACATTTTGATATGAAAGACCTTGGTGAAGTTTCTGTTGTTCTAGGCATCCAAATTCTTCGTGATAGGTCACGTGGCATAGTTGGATTGTCTCAAAAGGGATATATCGAGAAGATTCTCAAGAAGTTCAACATGAATGCTTGCTCCCCATGTGCTGCACCTGTGCAACGTGGTGACAAATTATCTAACAAACAATGTCCTCATAATGATGAAGAAGTAGATGCTATGAAGAAAATTCCATACGCTTCCGCTGTTGGCAGTTTGATGTATGCTCAAGTCTGTACTCGTCCTGACATTTCTTTCATCGTCAATGCCTTAGGCAGATACTTGAGCGACCTAGGTTTGGGTCATTGGAAAGCCGTTAAAAGGGTCATGCGATATTTACAGGGAACCAAAGATCATATGTTGACTTTTATGAAGTCTGATCAACTTCAAGTCACTGGCTATTCTGATTCTGATTTTGCAGGTTGCCCTGATGATCGTAGATCTACTTCTGGCTTTATTTTTATGATGGCAGGAGGAGCTATCTCTTGGAAGAGCGTTAAACAGTCTCTTACAACTACCTCTACCATGGAAGCAGAGTATGTTACTTGTTTTGAGGCCACTCGCCAGGCCATGTGGCTTAAGAAATTGATATCTGACTTTCACATAGTTGAAAGCATTTCCAGGCCACTTGTGATTTATTGTGACAATACTGTTGCTGTGAGTTTCTCTCGGAACAACAAAAGCTCTACTCGTTCAAAGCATTTTGATATCAAGTATCAATTTGTTAGAGAGCAAATTCAAAGTTTTCACACTCGGATTGAAAATATTGATTCTGAGGAGATGTTAGCAGATCCACTAACTAAGGCCTTAACTGTTGGAATTTTTCTTATTCATGTAACTCACATGGGTTTAGTCAAGGCTTTTGATGTATTAAGTTAGTGGGAGTCTGATTCTCTATTTTCTTTAAAAGACATGCTCTAGTTGACGTCATTTCATGTTTCTTATTAGCATTTTATTTATGCTTGGACCATTGTAGTGTCATTTATGGGACTGCATTATGCCATACATCTATGAAAAATATTAGTTAAATGCAATTGATTAATATCCCTATCGGATATTTATTTTGTTGCTCATATTTTTCATATTGTTAATTAATATATGATATATCGGCAATTGTCGTTTTAGCTTAATGATTTGTATGTTGATTATTGATTGACACTATCCAAGTGGGAGAATGTTGAAATTAATTGTGGATTAGTATCACTCAATATCTATTATCATTAACCGACAATATCTTATCTCTAACCGATAATATCTTATCTTTAACCGATACTATCTTATCTTTAACAATATGGTTAATTGAACTGGGATTATAGTTAGATTGACTCTGTGGTGGGTTAGGTCAATCAGATTAAAAGCCCAATTAAGAGAGGTCTCTGACTACCCTGGGGGGTTATAAATTTGTCATCCCATTAAGCAAATTTACACATCAGAATTGTTCTCTACAATAACCCCTCAGAAGGTAGTCAGAAGAACAACCTCCTAGAGTTCTGTTCAATAGTGCTCATGGACATGAATGTCAATTCAGGTACACATTAATTCTCATCCTATCAATTCAATATCAATAATTGACATACTATAATTTGTGTCTAGTACAGTATAATTCAAAACCTACTTTATACTTTCATCAGGATAGGGATATAGATACTCATCCTATCCGCCCTTATTTTAATAACTAAAATATTTCAAACTATTATTACCCTTATTTTATTATACTTAATTTTTAAACCAAATAATCCTTTAGATTTCTTTCTTCCTTCACAAATTACAATTTTTTTATGTCAAGAAAGGTTTGACATATAAATTACAAAATTTGTGTTTATTAGATAAGTTTTAAATTAATATCCTTATATTTAATAAGTGATTTGTATTAAAAATTATTATAATTTTTTTATCTGCAGATACTGAACAAATACAAATATTCCCAGTATCTGAAATAAGGATAAAGTAAAAAATATCATACATGTTCTTATCCTAATCTATGCCATGCCTATAGATGATTTCTTACGGATGATACCTTTATCCTTTTACACACCCTAGATATGTAGTAGAGTGTACGGATGCATGTGTTGTTAAGCTGCAAAAGCAAAATATAAGGTAGTTATGTACGGATGCTTATAACAATTAATCAAAGTGTTGTTTAACAAAAATCCTTATCATGTGCTACTAATTCTGCAATCAGTACATACAAAAATGCTATTATCACTAATTATAAAATGTAAGAAAAAAAGAATTTGAAATAAATAATAATAATAATTTATTTTTATGCAATTTTATGCAAGGAAATAAACATACAATAAATAAAATGCATTCTCAAGATAATAATAGTTAGATCTAATATTCTGATATATTTCCAAAGAACAAAAAGTTAATAAAAATTTACAGAAAATAATTTAATTTCATATATTTTTAAAATTTAATATTTAAAATTAGGTTTGAATTTACTAAAACATTTGTAGTATTTTCAAAGAACTAGTAAGGTGACTTGTGGTCCCACATATCTGAATTTTAAATAACTTTTAATAAAAACTAATTGATAAAAAAGTATAGTTTGTAAAAATAGAAAATATTCATAATTTAGAGGGAAAATTTGCAAATATGAATAGTTTATCTTTAAAAAAACGTACTAATATGATAATAGTTGAAAGCAAAGGGGGAAAATAGGACAATGTATAAATAAAAAGGAATAAATAATTATGTCTTCTAATTTTCTTTAAAAATGATAATAAGTAATAAAATTAAACTATATTTTATTTATTTAATATTTAATGATTTTCAAAATATAATGATTATTCTTTTTATTTTAACAAAATAGTTATAAATTTAATGTAACTAGTAATTATTTTCTTTTATTTCACAAAAACAGTTATTTATTAAAAATGCTAATAAAATTAAAAAAAATATTAATATTAAAAAGCATAAAAAGGAAACTAAAAATATTAAATATTAAAAATAAAAAAAAGAAATATTAATTGTATATTGACAGGTGCCATGACAAACCAATTATACAGTAGCACGCGATAGTAATTTTAGAGACCATATTTATATATACTATTAATAATACATTATTATTTCCAGAAATATCAAATCACAAGATTCATTTTGTTAATTATATTCACTTGATTATTATTCCATTTCTGTACCTAAAACTCATAAAAATTTAATTCCTATATTCTTCGAAATGAATGGTAATAATTTTTTTAAAATATAATTATTTTTCTCTTATTTATTTTATGAATTTCCTCTTTAAAACACTGAAAAGTAATTAACTACTATTATATTACTCCCAAAACGGACGATGTTTAAGCTTATTTTATTCATATTAAGGAAAATAAATATTTCAAGAAAATATAATTTATTAAAAAAAATATTACTAAAGTATATTTATTATCTTTCTTAACCTCCATAAATGTATAATTAATTTTTTAAAGAAAATATTTATTAAATAACAAATTTTGAATATATATTTAAATATCGCATTGAAAATTACATAAATCAAGTTGAAACATTTTTCAATTTTACTTTATAAAAAAGAAAAAAAAAAGTTGAAACATTTTTCGAAGGTTAAATTGTAATTAGCTTGGGATGGAGGAGTATTGTCTACACAAAAAATTATTACTCTTTTTGTCTCCAATTATCAGTTCATTTCTAAATAATTTTTTGTTTATTTTATAAGACGCTTTCCTATAGTTTCTAGATGCATTTATTTTTCCAAAAATACCCATAATCAATTAATAATTTTTTTCTTTCTCTCTCTTGTTCAAAATGAAGAATTTGAATAGTTTTATTCATAAAACAATTTTCTCTCTTTTCACACATTAATTAAATATAAAGAATAGTGACAAGTTTTGAAGAATAATATTAATAATTAATAAATTTAATGCAATTATCTAAATGAGTGTTTTTGTGAGCTCGTAAAACCTCGTCAATTATCCACTTGTAATAAGTTTTTGTTAGTTAATTACTAATGGTTTTTTTAAGTAAAAAATAATTTTTTCCCTATGTATTTCATACATTTACTTCCTTACCATTTATCTTTCTCGGCCCGAATAAATTTGGAGTTGTTCAATGGAGAAAAATAATATGAAAACCAATGAAAATTATAAATTAAAATTATTATAATTATAAAATTATCCATACATATTATCCGTGTGAGTAAAATAAGGATAATTTTGGAAGCACGATTTTTTTTTTTACATTTTTATTTTTATTTTGTCTATTTTGAATAAAAAGAAAAGTAGGTAAAATCAACTAATTATTGACATCTTTTATACCTACCTAAAGAAATAGAGTACACATAAATTGATAAGAGATAACCAGAAAAAATGAGTAGCGGTGGTAAACGGACCAGTTTAGCTCATTTATGATGCAATCTGTCTTGCCAAGAGATCTAGTACTAGGGTCATGACTAGCAAGATAGATGAGTACATGGTTAAGATGAAGTACACTAGACTTCAACTATTCTTTAAGTGAAGTCATAATTATAGTCCTTGATTTGTTCCTTATAAATATTATCTGTATTTGTATTTTTCTTTGGGCTATATATTCCAGCCACTTCTTCTAGTTTAGAACATGGAGGTGCTTTTAATTAGTATATGAAGTATGTGCTAGTAGGTAGGCTAGAGCTTTGGACATGCAGGTCTCTATCCACACCCTTTGAGTTGTTTTTGCACTCGTCCTTATACTCACAAAGCATGACCAACGTAAAGACCTACATGATGTTCCCTTATTTGAGCACTAATCTTGAGAGGTTAAAGGGTACTTTTGGCTTAGATGGGGTAGTCAAGCTTAGAAGAGTCTTAACCTTGTTTAACTCTCCTAATGCTAACAGCTTAACTCTCCCCTCACTCCTATAAATAGTCTCTTCATTTTCATGTATTAGCACACTTAAATGATTGAAATTAAGACCCCTTTAGAGAACATTCTTTCTTAGTAAAGTGTCTTAAGAATCTTTTTTTGAGGAGTCTCTTCCCAGTGCTTTTATAAAATGTTTTCTCCCTTGTGGTAAGCATACAAAATTTATCTCCTTCCCAAGCAGTGGTGTCTTCACCTCTCATTCCTTGCTTAATCCACGCCTATCTTCTTAAGTGTGAAACCTTGGATGGAGAAGATAAAAGGGAGTGCAACTTGGATTTTATCAATTTAGGCATGGCCTGCAAACCTCGTATTTTAAATGGACTAGATAAGTTCAAGAGAATTTTTCCCTGTACCCCATAAATGTGGAAAAAGTATAAAATACCACTAGGTTAAAAAATAACTTCGCTTTTTTTTTTCATTCTTCTTCTTTCTCTGGATACTTCTTCTCCGAGCTTTGTCTCCTGCACCTCCTTCTTCTTCCTTTTCATTAAACATTTGACGAAAATAATTTTACAGTGAGCACATTAGCATATAAACAAAACTCGATGGAATAAAAAAATGAAATTGTAGAATCGTAAGATAGAAATCTGGGAGCGAGATTCGTTACCTTCAACAACTTTGAGCCACAAATTCATTGTTTGAACGAACAATGATTCACGATTTGAATCTCAGAGATCCAACACTTCTTTACCTATTTTCATCACCCAATGACGTTGCTTTAATTATGTACTACATTACACTTACCTGATACGAATTGCGGGAGAATTATAAAGCCACTTCTTTCTCGTTGTTATGTTCTTTATTCTCAATTTTCTTACAAGTCCGAACATGGGTGTTTGGACTTGTAAAAAAATTTGCAAAATGTTTTACAAGTATGAATATTACAACTCCAAGAAAGGGTGTCTGGATTTGTAAAAGAATTTGCAAAATTTTTTACAAGTCCGGACAGGGGTGTCTGGATTTGTAAAAGAAATTGCAATTTTTTTTACAAATTTGAACAAGGGTTTTGAAATTTTTTTTACATGGGACTTGTAAAACATTTTACAAAACCTGATTCCACAATGTACCTGATAGAAGATAAATACAAACCTTAACAGGGAAGAACAAAACATCTTAACCGAGAAGAAGAAAGCAAATGCAGACAAGATGAACACAACACAAACGCACAAACAAGAAGAGGAAGTCACTGATTCAGTGAAGAAGAAAAATGAAGTCATGAAGGAAACAAGAGAAGTGCAAAATGAGAGAGAGGCAGGCGTGGTAATTACATTTTTACAATTTTCATTAAGGACCTTTTTGCTATTTTAAAAATTTATGGAGGTGTAAGGAGAACTTATGAAGGTGTAGTGAGAAATTCTCTAAGTTTAATCTACCAAAATAAATAAACTTTGGGATTTTCATTTAACACCTACCCCTTTTTCATTTAACACCTACCCACCTAAATATTTCTTTAAAAACTCAAAAATACTCTTTAACAAATTATTTATCCTAACACCTACCATAATAAATTAACCTTATCTCTCTAAACATCTACTATAATAAATTAATATCACTCACTCACATTTCAAAATAAAATAACTTATTCTATGAAATAAGCTTTTCGAACAAAGAAAAAATTAATTAAAAATTTATTTAATTATTTACATTATCTTTATAAAATTCTATATTTTAATAATATAATTTTTTATAAAATAATTATTTAAAATTTTATATTTTAAAATATAAAATAAATAAAATATAAAAGCTTATTACAGAAAACCTTCTCCTAACAAACTTTTATATTTATAAATTTTATATTGTGTTATTTTAATTAGAAATTTATATATAATATTTATACTATATTTATAAAATTTTATATTTTAATAATATAATTTATTTATAATATAATTTTTTAACATTTTATTAAAATTTTATATGATAAAATATAAAAATAAATAAAATATGAAATTTATTATTAAATCTTTTCTTAAATTTTTTTGCTTATTCGACAATACAATGCTGGGCTGGACAAGAAAAAAATTTTGCAAATTAATCTAATTATATGATGTTAATTATTCTAATTAAATGATATTAATTACTCTCATGACTTTGAGTTTGATTACTACACTGATGTTAAATACTCTAATTATTGCTATTATTATTATTATTATTATTATTATTATTATTACAATTACATTTACATTAACTACTCTAATTATTATTATTATTATTTTTTTTGTAATAATTAAATTGAGACTAATAATATTTATGAGTAATAATTTTTTTTAAAATTTACAAATATTTTTTCTTCTTCTGCGGCGCCAGAGAGTAAAAAATAAAGGGTATATTAGTATTTTTCCCACCAATAGGTGAAAAATAAAAATGGTTAGGTGTGAAATAAAAATTCCTACATTTTTTTAAGAGCCTGTATTTGACCTATGAACTTAGTAGAACGGTTCTTGAGCCTTAAAATATATATATATATATATATATATATATATTTAAAATAATTTTAAAAATTCTAATATTTTTTAAAATTAACTAATTATATTATATCATACTAAAAATTATATAATCAATTATAATAATATAAAATACTAAATATTCTTAATACTAAAAGTTTACAATATCACAATTCATAATAAACAAGTCACAATATTAACGCAAACTAATAGTCCAAATAACAAATTTGCTTCTTTAAATGAGCTACAAACCAAGTCCATGAGCTTGTGGAGTGAGTTTAGTGTTTCCATGCAATTCTATTTCTTTGATAACCATAAATGCATTAAAATTAGTAATATTTTTAGATTGAATAATTGATGAACTTGGACAATTGTCTATTTGTCTTGACTATCAATCCTAACCATTAAAATGTGTTTCTTATTAAACACAAATGATATGTTTGCTTAAATGAAATGTGAACAAAAGGAAGAATAAGTATAAGATGAAAAAGGTGAAATTTTATAATTCTTCTCTGGTTTAGTTTATCCAAAGAAAAAAATTAAATGCATACACATTTTACATGAAACTCTCCTTTTAATGTTCAAATTTATTTTATTTTCTCGTATTTTTTCTTTATATATATCAAAGATAGTGTATTTTTTGTTTTGGTTTTATAAAGGATTTTTTTAACTTAAGTCTTTTATTTTTTTTTTTAATTTCTATTTTCATAAAACAATTTTAACTGATACGTAATAGTAACTTTAGCAGTTCTATGACTTATTGTATCGTTAGATAGTCCAACAAGATATTTCAATATAATTATTTTAACTAAACTGGATTTATATATACTATTTCCAGAACAATCAAATCTAAAGATTCATTTTGTTAATTATATTCATGTGATTATTATTCCATTTCTATACCTAAAACTCATAAAAATTTATTTCCTATATTCTTCGAAATGGATATAATCATGTCTTTTTAAATATAATTATTTTTCTCTTATTTATTTTATGAATTTCCTCTTTAAAACACTGAAAAATAATTAACTACTGTTATATTACTCCCAAAACGGACGGTGTTTAAGATTATTTTATTCATATTAAGGAAAATAAGTATTTGAAGCAAATATAATTTATTAAAAAATATTACTAAAGTATATTCATTCTCTTTCTTAACCTCAATAAATGTATTATTAATTTTTTAAAGAAAATATTTATTAAAGAACAAATTTTGAATATATTTAAATATTGCATTGAAAATTACATAAATCAAGTTGAAACATTTTTCAATTTTACTTTATAAAAAAGAAAAAAAAAACTTGAAACATTTTTCGAAGGTTAAAATTGTAATTGGCTTGGGATGGAGGAGTATTGTCTACACTAAACATTATTACTCTTTTTGTCTCAACTATAAGTCCATTTCTAAATAATTATTTGTTTATTTTATAAGACTATTTCACATAGTTTCTAGATGCATTTATTTTTCCAAAAATACCCTTAATCAATTAATAATTTTTTCCTTTTCTCTCTCTTGTTCAAAATGAAGAATTTGAATAGTTTTATCCATAAAACAATTTTCTCTCTTTTCACACATTAATTAAATAGAAAGAGAGAATAGTGACAAGTTTTAAAGAATAATATCAATAATTAATAATTTAATGTAATTATCTAAGTGTTTTTCTTAATATTAATATATATATATATATGAGTGTTTTTGTGAGCTTGTAAACATTAAACCTCATCAATTATCCACTTGTAATAAGTTTTTGTTAGTTAATTAGTAATGTTTTTTTTTTTCATAAAAAATTATCTTTCCCCTCTATATTTCATACATTTACTTCCTTACTATCTATCTTTTTCCACTCCAATAAATTTGAAGTTGTTCAACGGAGAAAAATAATATGAAAAGTAATAAAAATTATAAACTAAAATTATTATAATTATAACTATCCATACATATTGTCTGAGTGAGTAAAATAAGAATACTTTTGGAAGCACAATTTTTTTTTTTACATTTTTATTGTTTTTTGTCTATTTTGAATTTAAAAAGTAGGTAAAATTAATTAATTATTGACATCTTTTATACCTATGTAAAGAAATAGAATACAAAGAAATTGATAAGAGATAACCAGAAAATATGAGTAGGGTGGATAAATAGACCTATTTAGCTCATTTATGATGCAATCCTCCTTGCTAAAGGACCCATCACTAAGGTCATGACTAGAAAGATAGAGGAGGACATGGTTAAGATGAAGTACACTAGACTTCAGCTCTTATTTAAGTGAAGACCATAACTCTCCTAATTCTAACCGCCTAGCTTGTTTGAATCAAAGAAACTACATTGAAGGTTAAAGAAGTTTTGGTTTTGCTTTTCTCTCTTTGTTTTTGCTCTTAAATCAATTTTATGGTACCAAACACGTTTATAGGTGTGGTAGTTGTATTGTGTGTTTTAAATAGGCTTGAGAATGTATTTGGGATGGTTTTGGATAGATTACATAGGTTGGGTTTGTGCTGTAAAAGTTTCAAAAAAGGATTTTTAAGTAAGGTAATTGATTACCTAAAAACAGTAATCGATTACCTATGAGAATTTTGAAAACATGAATTGATGCTCTCTATGGTAAGTGATTATCTAATTTCAGTAATCGATTATAATCGAGAACAAGTACTTTGGATCAGTTTTGTGCAGGATATAAGGTAATCAAGTGGGTAATCGATTACCCTGCATCAAAGCTATATAAAAGCATTTTGAAAACAGATTTTACAAATTTTGATAAGTCCAATAAGTGTTTGCTTCTCTCATACGATTTCTAAGAATTCTCTCCAATATTCATACTCATCTTTTATGGTTTGAAAGTGTTTCAATTTCAAGATTTAAGGAAGAGACTCTATTGAGTTTTAATGTCTCTTCTTATACTCTTTAATTTCAGTCTTTATTGAATTTTTGGAGCATTAACAACTGGGTTTTTGCAGCTGTGTTTGACTTATTAGGATTTCTAGTTGTGGATCATCATATTCTTGCTATATGTTTACTTGAATTTAAATTTGGGTTTTTGACCCATATTTTGTGAGTTTGATTTTTGTTCTTTCTACTCTTTTTTTTTTTATCCTGAATTACTTTAAATATAATTCTTGTCAAGTTTGTCTTCTATTTTTTTGAAATCATCATTGGTGGAATTGAATTGATTGTTACTTTACCTAAAGGGTTGAATTCTTGAAAACCCATTTTTGTAAAAGAAGGTAAATTTTGAAAATTTCAAAAAGGGACTGTTTTTGAAAATACTCTGATAGTGTTGAATAAAAATCTTTGAAAAATAATTTGGTGAATCTATTCAACCCCCTTCTAGATTCCCCTGGGACTAACATAGCTCTCCGCTCACTCCAATAAATAGTATCCTCATTTCCATGTATTAGCACACTTGAATGATTGAAATTAAGACTTTTTTAGAGAGCATTCTTTCTTAGTAAAGTGTCAATCTTTCTTTGAGGAGTCTTTGCCTAGTGCTTTTATCAAAGGTTGTTTCCCTTGTGGTAAGCATACAAGTTTTAAACTTATCTCTTTCACAAGGAGTGGTGTCTCTACCTCTCATTCCTTGCTTAATCCACGCCCATCTTGGATGAAGAAGATCAAAGGGAGTACAACTTGGGTAGCATCAATTTAGACCCGACCTGCAAAACTTGCATTTTAAACAGACTAGATAAGTTTGATATTCAAATGCTCAAGTGTACAAAGCATAAGACTCCTATTTATAGCAAAATGAAGTGAGGTGGGCATTTGTTCCACGATATGTGGGATAGCTTGGTGTAAAACCCAAGGATAAGGAGTGTGGGTTCGACCACAACACTGTTGCATAACCCACATGGTTGTAGTTCTAACACCCTGTCTATCTTGGGGCCAAACTTTTCACACACTCCCAAAACTAAGTAATGACACCTCATACTCTACTAACTTTACAAAAATGGTTGAAATACATGACCTAAAGGAAGTGAAAATACAAACTACTATTTACATAAAAAATACAAGAACTATGACTCTAAGATCTTCACTTCCATCCTAACCATGTCCCCTTCCTCCTCTTGTATTTTCTTATCCATGATTCTAGTTATGGGACCTTTGATAGCCATAAATGCATTAAAATTAGTAATATTTTTAGATTGAATAATTGATGAACGCTTGGACAGTTGTCTATTTGTCTTGACAATCAATCCTAACCATTAAAATGTGTTTCTTATTAAACACAAATTATATGTTTGCTTAAATGGAATGTGGACAAAAGGAAGGATGAATATGAGATGAAAAAGGTGAAATTTTATAATTTTTCTCTAGTTTAGTTTATCCAAAGAAAAAATAAAATGCATACACATTTTACATGAGACTCTCCTTTTAAAACATGATATCCAAATTTGTTTTATTTTCTCGTATTTTTTCTTTTATATATATATATATATATCAATCAAAGATAGTGTATTTTTGTTTTTGGTTTTATAAAGGATTTTTTTTAACTTAAGTCTTTTAAATATTTTTTGTTTTAGTTTCTATTTTCATAAAACAATTTTAACTAATATGTAATATTAACTTTAGGAGTTCTATGACTTATTGTATCATTATAAAGTCTAACAAGATATTTCAATATAATTATTTTAAGTAAATTACATTTTTAATCACTAATAAATTTGTCTGATGTTATCAATTATGTTAAACAAATAAGATTTTAAAAATACAATTTGTTCTAAAAAATTATATAAAACTATCTCCTTTAGACTTACAGTGACATGTTGCTTAAAATTAAGAACTAAAAAGTAAAATTGTTGGTTGACAACCAGAATAAAAAAACATTTGAATGAACAAATTAAAAAAAAAACTTAAAACGACAAAAAAACTATTTTTCAAGGACTTATTTAAGACTTAAAAGATATTTATACACATTTTTTCCTTTTATATTTTAGACAGCCCAAAAAAAATTCTGTTTACTTTCCTTTCTATTTTTACTTGGTTGCGCTATGAAAAAAAGAATGCAATATCGATGGAAAAAAAAAGAGAATGAAGTAAAAAGAAAAGGATATAAAAATAATGTTCAACTGACATTTATCATGACGGAATAATTTCGATAATATTGTTAATAACTTAAACAACATCTTACTTTCTTCTTCTTTTTTTTTTTCTTTCCTGCGTCAAATATACCCCAAAATTGTTTTCTAATAATAGTTTTAATTTTGTTTTTCTAATTTATTTAATTATTTTCAAATGAGTGTATGCACAAGTTATTTAAAAGTTGATTCAGCGAAAAATAATATTTGAAAGTTACTACTGAACATTAAAAAAAAAAAATTGTTACTGAATACATAAATCAGCTGATATAAAATTTTCAAGTGTTTATCTTAATTGGTTAAGCAAAAGCTTTTGACACCGTTTTCAATTTTTATTTAAAAGATTAAAAAAAACTGATATAAAATTATTTTATTATAAATTAATGATCGCAATTTATAATTTTTTTAAATTACTTAAACATTTTTTAAGACTTGAATATAAAAATACGAATCTAAAAATATGTATTGTAATGCTTAAGAACATAATTCATTAAAATGAAGAAATAAATTTCATTGTTTTATGTTTAAACTAGTAAGTATTAAGTAGGTCCGTGCATATGAATGCATCAGTTAGTATGACTTAGACAACTAAAAAATTATGCAAAGTAAGATAATATTATACCTAATTAGAGTTTAGTACAACATGAAAACATTTCAGATATTTAGAGTTTAATATAAATAAAATTACACATAAGAGATAAACTATAGATTACATATATTTCTTTTTGCTAGTGTGGCTGAGGTAGCCAGAGAATACATGTTGTATATAGCAATGATTTAAAAAGTAAGGTGAAATTAATTTTACTGTTTATATTTATAATTTATGTGTTTGTTTTCTCACATGTTTAAGAGTTTAATTGTAAATTAATGATAAATTTACTAAAATAAGAAAGTACGTAATATCATGAATACTAGATTTGCTTAATATATAGATAAATTGGGTATTTAATAAACAAAAATGGATACTTATGCAGGGAGTAAACTATCATATATGTAATACCATAATATCCCATATATTCAACTAAGAGTTTAATTAGTATATACTGTCAGTGTAAAGTATATTTACACGGCTGACATTCAATCATGATTTTTCATTGATGTGACTTTTAAAGTAATAATGAGTAAAATCAACAAATCTATCATGAATGAAGGGTTGTGATTGAATTTCAGTATAAAAATCTTTACACTGACAGTGTATACTAATTAAACTCTTAAACTAATATTAACATTCATGATAAATTCAATTTAAAAATAATATCAAAATATTAACTTCTAACATTTAAAAATTATACTTAGTTAATCACTTAAAAGGCCTAAATCAAAATGAAATGATCTAGTTGAAAATATAATATTATTAACTAATTTTATATAAAACTTATTATAACAAAAATTATAAAATAATATAGAAATTAATAGTTTAAAAAAGGATGTTTTCCCGACAACATTGTAGTCTCAATAATCTAAATAATATTATTAAGTAATTATATTTAAATTTTTATATAATATTTCAACAAAAATAAATTATAAAATAATTTAAAAATTTATAGTCTTGAGAAAGATTTTGTTTCGCTTTAAACAATATTTAGTCTCTAATAATTAAAATAATTTTAATTTATAATATTATTAGTTGATTATATTTGAATTTTTATTGTAAATATTTCAAAAAAACATATCAAAGCAATATAAAAATTAATAGTCTTGAGTATAATTTAATTTTTTTTAAATAGTATTTGTAGTTTTTATCATAACTATTAACTAATTATATTTGAATTATTTTAAGTATAATATTTCAAAATTTCAATAAAAAATACATTAAATTATGATATTTCAATAATTAATGACAGGTTTGAATGGACTTCTTTCGAAGAACTTGTAGAAAAAAAAACTATAAAGGGAAAGATTTAAAACAAATTCTGAAAGATATACGACTTCTCTATCGTAGAAGTCTCGTATCTTTTCCAGACAAGTTATCTATTCTATATATAAAGACAATATCCCATTTTTATTTGTACTTTTATTAATATTTATTCTACTCTTATACTTATTTGAAAATGAAAAAAAAAATAATCTACATTCTTTAAGAGAGATTTTAGCCCACAACCTCTGACTCCCTGAACATCAACTCTGTTACTAGACAATCTTATAAACTTAATAATAAAATTACTTTAAAACATTTATATCCAACATAAAATATTATTTTACAGTCAATGATCTATAATATATATATATATATATATATATATATATATATATATATATGTTATCTATACTATATATAAATGCAATACTCTCTTTTCATTTGCACTTTTATTAATACCTATTCTACCCTTATACTTATTTGAAAATAAAAAATAAATTACTTTATCAAAACCCAGAACCTTTGACTCCCTAAACATCAATTTTGCCGCTAGACCAACCTTATAACCTTAATAACAAAATTACTTTAAAATTTTTGTATCCAACATCCATAATTATTCTACTATCAATAATAATCTCTAATATATATATATATATATATATATATATGTATATAATAATAATAATAATAATAATAATAATAATAAGTTTAATTGGTATACACTGTCAGTGTAAAAGATTTTTACACTGACATTCAATCATAAGTGTTCATTTATGCGACTTTTAAAATAGTAATGATAAAAGTCAACAAATTTACTATGAATGAAGGGTTGTGATTGAATGTTAGTGTAAAAATATTTACACTGATAGTGTATACCCATTAAACTCATATATTATAATATATAACGGGAATAGAACATTCTGGTGTTCACATTTTAGGATTGTTTTACCCTTTTAAACCTTTTATGACTTCGCTCACAATAATAAATGCAAACTTTCACATGTTCTACCTTAGCATAGATAAAACTTCTTTAAACATTAATATATGTTTACCTTTAATCATAAATAGAAATGTAAATATACAGACATGACTCACGCCTATATTTTTGCTAGTTAAAAGAACTTTTATATATTAGCGATAGACTAATTTTCAAGTACCAAAATCAAAATATTAATAAAATTAGGTACTAAAACCAAAACAATTTTATTTATAGGTATCAAAAAATTATTTAAAACTAGAAAAAAATTTTATTATCATTACATCACACATTCTTTGTCATGGTATACACACCTCAATTGATCTCCTTATGTTGAAAGTTTTAACTATTATCATTGAATACAACATCAACAACGAAGTCATTAAAGAAATTTGTTGAATCGTGAAATGACTCTATATAAATCATTATTTTTTAAATAGTTAATAGACTAAATGGGGTCCTTTTGTTTCTTAAATGTACTAACATAACCTATATTAAATGCTTGAATATATACATATATATATATATATATATATGTATGTATGTGTGTGTGTTTCACATAAACTTTTTATTTTGAGTTTTGAATAATTTTTTATTTTGTTTTGGATTCTTAAATTGTTTTATAACTCTTTAAATTATTTTAAAATACTTTAAAAGGTGTTTTAGATAACACTTTAGGATCTCAAAACAAAATAAAAAATTATTAGAAACTAAAGACAAAACAACAATTTTATAAGAAACACACTAATATATTAGGAACCTAAAACATATTCAAATCTTCAAAATAGTGGGTCATACAATCATAATGGTAATTAACTTTTTCTAGGCATTAATAATGTTTTTGCACCTATAAAATAAAATAATTTTGATTTCGATACCTAAAATTTATTTATATTTTACATTTGGTACCTAAAAAGTTTTTATTTATGAAAAGATAGCTACGATGAAAATGCCGTGATGTCGACTCGACAACTTTAAATGATATGAACTTGATGATAAGGATGGCAAAAATACCTATACTTGTGGGCACCCGCCCAATTTTGACGGGTATTACTCAGCTTGACTGGATATGAGTACGGGTACGGATATTACTCAATGTGTTAAACCAGGTATGGGTATGTGACTATCCACCCTATACCCAAACTCGTACCTGCCCCGTTATAATTTTAATGATTATACGATAATTTTAAATTTATATATTTAATTAAAATTTTAATTCTTAAGCTTTAATTTATAATTTCTTGTTATTAATTATTCTTTATACACTTTTTAAATTAAAATATAATTAATAACTTAATATATATAATTTATTTAATAATAAATAAGTAAATTTAAATTGTAAAAAATAATATGACGGGTATCTGCAGGTATACCGAACCCGAAATACTCAACGGAGAAGAGGATAAGGATTAAAATTTCATACCCACTCTTTTTATACTCAAACCCAAACCCATCATGCACTTTTGCTGGGACGGGGACGGGGAGGGTCAAACCCGTACCCGCCCCGCCCCAACCATCTCTATTTGATGACCTTCTATTAGTCACGTCATCCGTTAACAAAAGACAATTAATGACAGGTATTAAAATGAAACATTAAAAAATGTTAGGTACTGAAATAAAAAAAATATTTATGCTAAAATCAAAATGGACAATTTTCTAGAATTCAAACCTAAAAAAATTATTAAAACCATTTTAATTTGTAGAATCCATCTAAATGTCTATCTCTTTGGCCATTCTTCAAAATACCTAAGTCTCTTTTCTTTCCTCATTCATCCAAAGCCTTAAACCTCTTCCTTTAAGCCTCATTGACCTCTTTTTTATCTTCTTCTACCTCAAGTTTCAACTTTAAAAAGTCCAACAAGAGCAAGGAGCAAGAACAACTACATGACAACGCCTTCAACTTAATCGCCTCCAAGAAAGAAAGGCTCAATAAGCCTAACAAGAGCTTTGATGATGTGGTCAAGAATTCCCTTCGCGCCATTAGTAATTTTGCTTCCCTCGACGCCTACGACCTCCTTTTGCCTCGCCCTCTATCTCCTCTACTCAAAGCTTCAGTAATGACCAAATCCTTTATTTTTCCAAATCTGTGTATGTTTCCAATGGCTCAAGCGTTAGCTCCACTACCATCGAGACCTTAGTCCCCTTCACTATAGAGCAGTCAAAACGGGTTGGCCCAACCCACCTTAACCCACCAGAAAAACAGGTCAACCACGTGTTGATGGGTTATAGGGGCCAACCCACCAAAAAATAAAAAGTTATTTTTAAAAAAGATATCTTTTAAAAATTTTAAAATTAACTATTTTATTAAGTCTTTATTTAAAATTAAGAAAAATTATTTTCTATTTGATTATGTAATATAATAATTTAAAATTAAAAAATGATTATATAAAGTACAAATTTATAATTAAATAAAACATAATTAAAAATGGGTTCAATACGGGCTAGTCCGACTCACCTGGGTTGAACCTGTATGAGCTGGTCCTAAGTGGGTCAGGTCATGTTTTTTTTTTCTATTACAACACAAATTTCTTGTTTTTTTGGCCCGACCCAACCCGTATTCATGGTGGGTTGGGTTAGCCCACAAGTTTTGGCTCGTTTTGACAACTCTACTTCGCCGCACATAATTGCGAAGCTCCTCACTTATCGTCGAGACTCATCTTAGGAGCTTCTTACCTTCTTTTGTGACATAGCCTTGATGTGCCTTATAGAGATAATCTTTTTAGAAAGTCTGACTTTTCATAACAAAGGCTTTTAAAATGGTTCTAGAACCATTTTATAAAGTAAAAAATAACTATTTTAAAAACCCTTTTTCTAGTACTGATTTCTGGCCTTTTAGATGTAGCACAAATTATTTTTCATATAATTTATTATGATCTAGTATTTGTATTAGTAGAGCGGTGGAAGTTAGAGACACATAATTTTCGTATGTCAGTTTGAGAATGCACGATAAAGTTGTGAGACATGTTTGTCTTACTTGGTCTACAAGTTGATGGGGAACCTGTTATTGGTGTAATAGCAAGAAACTAACTTAATGAAATAGAGAATTTGTTGGGTGTTATACTAGAAAATAATTTTTTGCTTTGTTAAACCTTGTTGGAACTATGTCTTCTATTGTAGTTTTTATTTATTGGATGGAAGGATTTTTTAGGGTGAATACGGGGTAACTTTTGAGGGTAAAGAAAGCATACAATTTAGTCGCAACATTACTTATTAAAAGGTTAGAGAAAAGGTTAACATGTAGATTTCTAATATTTACACAATCACCGATGTACTAAGCATTAGAAATATCTAATACTTAGGATGTGAAGTGCAAGATTGATGCATTTGTAAAATACTTTGCATGCATAATTATTGAGTTGTATGTCAATATAGACAAATGTTTTTCATCCATGATAGGGGCAAGCATCAATCTCAACAATTTTATTACACAATAAAAAGTAGACATTGGATTTTCACTCGTTGATAGCAAGGAAGTATTATTGTATGATGAAGAGTTTGCATATAACCTAAGTGATGATAGCGATGAGCTTGTAAACATTAATAAGGATGCAACAATGGATGATGATTATAATAGAGGTGAAGATGAAGATATTCCTACATATTTTGGTTCTTCTTCCCCTATACACGAAGAATAATTTGACGTTTAAGGTAAAAAAGAATAATATTAAATGTTAAATTATATAATCAAATTTAATAACATAAGCATTAGTTAGTTTTGTTGGGTCAAATTTCACAAAGAGACGGAAGTAACCATTGTATTAGCACACTATGCATTCCTAAATTAGGAGCATCCAAATGAAGAAATCCATTTTTGGCACCCTCAATTGCATGAGAATTGACAACTAGGAGAAGAATTGGATGAAGTATTGTAATTCAACTAAAAGGATGAGATAAAGATTCTTGTTGCCCATTTTTACTTGGAAGTTCACCAAACCTATGCATAGTTGATTCTCGTCTGAAGTCTTTGGAGTTAAAGTGTTGAAATAGTGAATTAGGTTTTTTTGTGAAGAATTAGGCAATATTGTCAACTAAGGTTGAAAAATGAATCATTAATTAAGAAATAGGGAACAAACATACATGTATAAGCATAAACATGACACAAAAGCATTAAAAATTTACCTTTGTGAGCATTAGTAATCACATACAAGGTAAGCTATTATTATATTTAATTAATAATGTACTTGTTACCATAAATACATGAAAATAAGTGCGTTATGAAAATGTGACTGAAACGGTTTGTCAAGAGTTGTCAATCTCTATATTTATGCTACAATAAAGGATATCAAGTATCTATCATTTAAATTTTTTTTTATAATCCAAATGCATTATATTAAAAAATGAAATAAAAATAGCACAAGGTATGTCATCCCAACTCTTTACAAAGTTTAAAAGTCCAATTACTTACCAAAAAGTAAAAACAATATAAGAGTCATATCTCGCACACAAATGTATGGATTCATAACCCATTATGGAAAACTGTGTGAGGTTAATTTTGCCATCCTACTCCATTCCCATGAGCACAATTTAGTTGCTAGAATGATATTTTGAACATCAGGAGGTTTTGATTTGAAAACTGATGCATTTCGTGCCTTCCACAATTGCTACATGATTGCAACCCACACAAAGGACCAATCTTTCCGAGCTCTTGTATTGCCATTTGATGCATTCCTCCTTTGAATGCTCTTCCATGATTAACTTCTTGAGGTCTTTGAAGTGAAATGGTTCAGTGGAGAGGAAGAAGATGGCTAGTGAAGGCATTATTCTTGAAGAGATAAGCCCAAAAATAGGGTGTTTGCCAAAAAGGAGGAACCCTTGATAAAAGCTCTAGGAATTCTCTCTAAAGAGGAGAGGAAATGACACTCAAAAGATGAAGAATATCTCTATATTTCATTCAAAATTCAAGTGTAAAATTTACATGAGTTAGGAGGTCCTATTTATAGCACAAGAGTGATTAAGGGAGAGCCTTGGACGTCCACCATTCTAATCAAGGCCCAAAGGAGTTAAACACGTGTTAATTGAGTTAAACTCAATTAGCATGTGCTTAAATTCATGATGATCCAAACATGGCTCTTGCAAAGTGGATCTAGGTTCCCTCTAGATCTAGAATTCAAAATAAAGCCTCTTCATTGGTCCATGTAATATGGAGGAGTGAGAAACGGAAGCGCCACATGGGGGAACAAGGGGTCTCACATGTCTCTCATGTGTCATGTAATTAGTTAGAAGGGTGTTAGAAAGAAGCTAGGGGTGTAGTTATTAACCTGCACGGAAACTCCCTCCTAAAAGGCCCATTCTACCTAATACACTCCACTTAAGAGGCTAGATGCACCTCATGAATTTGAAGGCTCAAAAAGAGGCCAAAATACACAGCCAAATACAAGGAAATTAAGCTACTTCTCTAAAATAAAATACAAGGTAAAATATAGCGAGAACATGAGGACTAGGATACCAATTCAATGCACATGTTCAGCTATCAACTCTAGCCATGTCCTCTTCTATCCTCCTAGCCATGACCTCTAGAGATAGGTCTCTTGTTAGGGAGGAATGCATCACCATTGACTCAACCTAGAAATTGAAACTCATGCGTACAAAAATTATTGATATTAAAAGTTGTAGAGATTTCCCACCATGCGTATATCTCATCCCAGACTCTAGCAAACACTGGGCAAGAGACAAACAAGTGTAAGATTATTTCAAACCTTGCACGAAACATTCTACAAACAATATCATCACCATGTAGAATTCCTTTTTTTTCCAAATTTTCTTTTGTAGGTAGTCTGTATGCATCTAGTCTTCATGTTAGTATTTGAACCTTGGAGAGTACACCTGACATTCATATTCTCAAATAGAAATCCTTCTGCTATTATTGTGCATTTGCTGACAACACCCTGTAAGCGGAAGAGACAGTATAGACCTCAAACTTCTATGGTTTCCAAATCCACTTGTCCTGGACCCCATCGTCTACTACTACATTAGTTAATCTACTCCTAAAATCCTCCAACATTTTTGTCTCCCATTCAAATAGCTCATTCTTCTATAACCATTTCTACCTCCAATCTCCCTCATCCCACATATCCCTCACAGATGCCTCCATATTCAGCAGGGTTACCTTAAACAATCTGCCATATTCATGTTATAGGCTGTACTCTCCTAAGAACCTATCATTCCAAAATGCAGTATCTCTCTCATCACCAATAAGCTTACTAACCTAACCTGACCACCACCCTATTTGATCCTCTCCTTCTACTTCAATAAAAGTCAAATCTGACCACCACCGAGAGCACTGACTACACTTCCCCTCCCACACTCCCTACCCCCTTGTATTTAGATCTCATTATTTTTACCACAAACTCTTCGGTTCCAACCTTATCCTCCACCTTTACTTTTCTAGCAAGGTTAAATTAAAATTTTGCACATCTTTCAACCCCAGACCTTCATCCTCCTTTGACCGACATACTGTCTCCAAGACATCTAACTAAATTTTTGGCCTGCTGCATTCCTTGCCCATAAAAATTTACAAAATAATGAGTGAAGTTAAGAAATGTATCTATATCAAAGCCTAACTTAGTAAATAAAAGGCATTATAGAAGATCTTTGGTGATTGGGAGGAATCTTTATTTTGAAAATATTTTCGATATACAATTTAAACATGTTTTTTGGACGTTCAAATTTGTGGTTGATGTATTTAACTTTTGCAAACCAATAATTCAAATGGACTAGACATTCTTGTATAGAAAGTATCTTGATATTACTCATTACGACATCCTAGGATGGTAATATTTGCATTCTTTCCTAACATTCACAAATATTAAAGATGAAACATTGAGTTATTGATCCTGGTTCTTGGCTAAAATAAAACACATATTTGAAAAAAAGGATATGTTTCATCTTAAATATTCATAAAGGCATAAAGGTAGTTGTACAAGGATAAACTTAATGTCAATCATCGAAACCTTATCATGTTTACTACATTCAAGCATATAGCTAATAACTTTAACCTGAAATTCAAGAATAAGAAATTAAAGCAAGATCTAATAAGAATTGGTAACTTATACATTCCTTAAATTTTATTTTGTTCTTCATTTGAACTTTTTAACAATTTCATATCATATTTTGTAGGTTACACAACATGTATGATATAATTTGGCATTAGGTTGCCTAGATTTCTAGAAACAAGTGCATACATTGTTGGATGGATTAATGACATTTCAAAATCAAAATGGCTCATAACACACACAATGATGAAGGGAAAGATTATGGTCATTGATGACAAACCTTTCTCAAGTTGTTAATAAAGTTTTGAAAGGGGCCATAAATTTTGCCCATAACAACTTTAGTTGAGTGGTTTGTTTAAAAAGGTACACAAGAATGAAAAGAATTTCATGAAGGGGGACATTATTTTCAAAATATTATGGATGCATTAGAAACAAATTAGATTGTTACATGTACTCATATTATGAAAAGGTAGACATATGTCACACCAAAATTGAGATTGAAGAACCCTTCAGTTATGTTGCACAGTCTAAGGAAAAATATGGACAATCATATTAAAAAATAAAAGGTACTAAGAATGTAGAGAATTTCAAGTATACAAACTTTATTCCTATGTTATTGTAACATGTGCTCATGTTAATATCAATCTTCATTAGTAAGTCGATGATATTTTCTCAACATGCAACTTAAATCAAGCATATTCTGGGATTTGGAATTTACTTTGTAACTGAAGCAATGCCTAACAAAAGTGGTCCATATATTATTCCTAATGTGACTTTGATTCGTGCGTTGGGTTGTCCAATGTAAGGGTGCTCAAAACCGAACCAATACGATTTAAATCATGAGGCTGAACCAATTTCAACTATTTGTTTTACTATTTTCTACCCCCTCAATTCCTCATGTGTGTGTGTATATATATATATATATATATATATATATATATATAAAGATAAAGTGAGAAAAAAAAGCTTTTTTACCCTAATTGTGTGGCATTACACTAAAACTTCTGCTCTCATTATCAAAATTCTATTACTCCTTCCAGAGGTATCCTCAAAAGTCTAGGTCTATTTTAGACTGAGAACCTGAGACACTTTTCTTATTGAGCAAATCAACAAATTTGCATTGCAAATCGCCCACAAGGCCCAAGCCTATGTGAGCCACACTTTCTCTCTTACAAGTCTCTTTATGAAGCCTTGTTTACTTGTTTCTATATAAACACTTCTCATGTAACTAATCTAACCAATATGAGACTTTGAATTTTATAATATATGCACTATTTTACAACAAATTCAAGATTGAAGATTCGCTTTTCTATAATCTTGTTTTCGAATTGTTTTAGTGTTGACAATTTGTTTGACATTGCCACTTTACCAAGCCGCACTTTGTTCTTTTCGATTTTGGCAGTTCACTCTTAGTCTTTCATATTGTTCATCCAATTTGGCAGCTCACTTCTCTTATTGTTTGAAGGTTTTTCTTAACAAAGCCTGAGGTAAAATTTTAATGTTTAATTAGTTCATTTAAAAAGCTTGTTTGTAACATGAATGTGTATTGTGTGGGATAGAAGAAATCAAAATAACCCACCTTGGCTCTTTTACTACTAATAGATGTTAGACATACATTCTTAAAATATGAATAGTTATAACAATTTTCAAAATATGATTAGTTTATGTGATATGGCTGAGAAAAAGAAAAGGTAATTTGCACTTTTGACTTGGTAAAGAGCATTTACGCATGAATTTAATTGGAATATTAGTATTAGTAATATAAAACTTTTGAATTGGTAAACTAAGTTAAATGTTTCTCGATGGATATATTATTGAAGTAATTAACCTTTGAATGCCCTTTTGCACTTTAATTGGAATGTTAGTAATATAAAACGGTTGAATAGGGCATTCACACATGTTCGAGTCAATGATGATGAGCACTAAGTTTTATTACATTGATAAGGTGATGCGTGATTTCTTATCAAATTGAATATGCATATGATTATATGCTATTATGCTAGTATAGTAATATAAAATTTTTATTCAATGCGATCTAATAATGAATTTAATGGAAATATGTTAGTAATATAAAACTTAGGTGTGCCTTTTAATTACTTTTGAGGTAATATTTCAACTTGTTTTATTGATATTTACAAAATTTTATCTTTGATAATTTATTTATACTAATATTTTTATTTATATTTTAATTTATGTATGTAGACTAAAAGCTCTCAACCTCAAGAGATAATGATGATTGAAAATAAATCCATAAGATCTTCTAGAACTATGAGCTTAAAATATTGTAGACGTTCCAAAACCTCTTAAGGCTATAAAAAAGAAAAGGAAGAATAAAGAAACATCAGCCAAGAAAATGTAGATTTAGACAAGAGAATTCTTGTTAGACCTAGATCATGGACATGAGATCATTTTGAAAAGGAAAAGATTTCCAATTACAAAACTAGAGCTAAATGTAAATTGTATGGTGTTACTTATGCTGTTGATTTACAAAAAATGGAACTAATTTGAAATATCATCTATTACGTAAATGCAAAAAATTCCATAGAGAGTTTGCTGATTCTAGTCAAACAATTTTTAGTTTCCTACAATTAAAAAAAGACGATGGGAATTAGGTTGATAATGAGGCATGTTTGAGTTGAGGGATTTCTAAAGTGTTTGCTATTAGTGTTGATGATGCTAGTTCCAATGATGTTGTTATTAACAATTTAAAAAGTAGAATGGAGGACTAGAATTAACATCCATTGAAAGGTGAACTTTTGCATATGAGATGTGCTCAAATATTTAACCTTGTTAATGATGGGTTAAAACATTTGCATGATACTATTAATAGGATTCAAAATTCTATTAGATTTGTGAGAGTTTCCTTTGGTTGTATCAATAAGTTAAAAAATATCATAAAAGATTGTAGAATACAAGAGAGTTGCATTGTGGAATTAGATGTTCCTACTAGATGGAACTCCACTTATCTAATGCTAGAAAGTGCTCTAAAATTTCAAAAGGCTTTCAAGAGGTTGGGAGATTGAGATACAAAATTGCACAATGCAAGGTTGTGTTCCAAAAAGTAAGGATTGGGATAATGCATGTGTATTTGTTAGATTTCTAAAATTTTTTAATGATGTTACCAACAAGGCATTAGATTCTCTATTTGTGACATCTTTTAGTATTTTCATGACTATTGTTTCATTGTGAATACCTTAAAAAAATGGAGTGGTAGTCTAGATCCTTTACCTGGAAAGATGGCTTAAAAAAATGAAATCTAAGCATCACAAATATTAGGGGAACATTAAAAAAGTTAACATGGTGATTTTCATTGTTGTTATACTTTATCTCCAATATAAGCTAAAATTTGTGGAATAGATCTTTGAGAAACGTTATAAGAAAGAGGATGCTGAGTGATTAAGTGAAAAGGTAAAACAGACTTTCAATAAGATGTTTAGCAGTTACAATTTTTTCTTGGGAAATGGTAATTTTGAACAAAATGTAAAGTTAGTTAGTGAGCTGGGATGTTGACTCTTTTGCATTTAAGCATAATTCATTTGCCATGGAATTTGAAAAGGATATTATTATGAGTGAGACTTTGAACAAAAATAAGGTGAATTTGTATCTTATGGAGACATTCAAGAAATGAGTTCCAAACTTTGATATATTGAATTGGTGAAAGGTTAACTACAATAAATATCCTATTCTTGGTCATATTGTGTTGGCTATACCAGTCTCTACAGTTGCTTTAGAAGCTTCACTTAGCACCTAGAGAAGAATTATTAATCAATATAGAAGTTCTGTAATACCAAAAGCAGTTAAAGCTTTAACATGTGCACAAAATTAGCTTCGATCCTCTACAATTGCAACTAATGTTGAAGAGTTTCTAGAAGAATTTATGAAGATGGAGTAATTTAATTTATTTTATCTCTTATATTTTTTTTTAAAAAAAAAATCCAATTTTAACTATGTACACATTTTGTCTAGTCCACAAGCTAATCGAGATGAATCTTATGAAGAATTTGATTAAAATAACTCATGTTGTCTTGTTGGTACTAGCATTATGTATATTTGTCCCTTGTGAACATTATTAATTAATAATGTAATGTTCTACATGTTATTATCTTGTTGATGACTTGATTAAGATTGAGTTGTTGCTATGAAGATGGAAGTCAACAAAACAAAGCTGGACATGTCTTACAGGTTTACAACTATTGCTACTGAATATGTTTTAGACAAAAAATTGAATTAAATTATGTTGTTTTGTTGGTAGATATTGGACAATTTATATGATTTGGTTTTGTTGGTAGATTATTAAACAATTTAGTTTATAAAAAAAGCAAATATTTGACAATGTTGATTTTGTAGTAGAATATGAGTGAAAATTATTTCTACTGCCTTTTAAAAAATGAAATTTAGAATTATTTTTGTAGAAAAAAACTGCAACACCAATCCAAATCAAACTGCAAATGAGTTGGTTTGGTTTGGTTCGAATTTGGTATTATATTCAAACTAAATTAAACCAAACAATATGTTAATTTTATGTTTGGTTCAAGGAATATTTTGCTTAAAACCCAAACTAAATCGCACTATAAACACCCTTAGTCCAATGAAAAAACACTTAAGGAACGAATTGAATTGGACATAGTTGCAATGAAGATAAACTTATTCCCGTCGTAAATATTTAGGCCACATCGTAACTCATTGTCCAATATTGTAATGTGTAACTTCATTGAAAATTATAAATTTATTAATTAAAATTTTTTCTATACTATTATACAAATTCCTAGTTTTTTTATACATAATTCAACTTATAATAATACTCACATGCACAACTTTTTAAACAATAATACCGCCTCTTAAATATAAAACCAAACCTCTTAAATATGATATTTAATTGTACAAGTTCAATTAGTTAACTAGCAAGTATGTAATTGATAGTCGTACATTATTTAGTGTGTAAGACCAAATAAATAAAAAAAAATAAAAATTGATAATCACAATGAATATGAACCACAAAACATTGTACATATAAATACTAAGATGTGAGAGATACACAATATTTTTTTTATTTTAACATATTGCTTTAATCGATTTTGCATAACTCTACTAATTAAATTTTCAAAAAAGTTTAACTATTAAGTTAAGTGGGTTTACTTTTATTTCACATTGGTTGGAAAAGAAATTAAAGTGATTGGCCAACTTGAATCGGCGCCACTTGTAGAAAAGGGAAAAATTGTTCAAGTTATCTACTTCAAGTTGTCATTAGTATGAAGTGAGAAAAATAAAGTTACCACACATAAGCACTACTTCACAAGACAAACAAAGAAAATGTTGATTTGGTTGCCCACAGTGAATTTGGAACCACTTACACTAGGTTTTCGAATTTGGGTTGACACCACTTATATACATGCAAAAAAAATTAAAAAAAACCATTTTGATATACTTTCAAAAAGTTCCTAATTTAGTATATAGTCGTAGATAAATCACTAATATGATTAAAAGTCTGTACATATATTACAAAGGTGAAACAAGAGAAAACCTTATGTCCTGTTCAAGGTGATTTTGAATTTCTATTTTTTGGTTTTAAAATGTGTTTTGAAAACAAAAATGTGTTCAGTAAAAATAGTTCTGATATGTTTTTTTAGTTATTTTCAGAACAATTTTTATCCAATTTCAAAATCAATAAAAATTTATTTGAGATTCTTATTTATATTTTTATTTAAATTCATCATTTGACGTCACCTGCCATCACCTCCAAACATCAATCATCAGCCATCACCTTCGACCACCAATTATCGGTCGCCATCTTCGACCGTTGGTCACCGACCTCCATCTCTAACTGTCAGTCACAACCTTTACCTCCAATTACAAGCTATCAATTATCACCTTTGACCTTATATCATTGGTTGTCAGCTCTAACCCTTTGTTACTGATCTTAACCTCCGACCTTCAACCATCATTTGCCACCTTCGATCTCCAGTAATCAACCACCCTCTTCAATCATCACCCAATCATCAATGACTACCTCCAAACTTTGGTCACTATTCGCCACTTCCAAACTTCAGTAACCGACCATCAATCTTGAATCCCCAAGGATAAAATATTCTATTGGGATGAAGATTTGACAATAATATTAAACTTAGAAACTAAAACAATATTATTTTTATAAAGTTAAAAGTTAAAACCAAAACTAAATTTTATTTTTATAAATTTGAAAACTGTAAACAAAAAAATACCCTAAATGGGGCCTTAATCTCTTAGTGATTTTGTTTTTAATAGGGTCCACAAACTAGCTTAATCTGTATATTCATATGGGCCTTTTTCTTTTTGCACCACTGTTTCTCTTTTTGCACGTCCTAATTTTGAAAATTCCTTAAATATCCTATATTCTTGAATTTAACATATATATATATATATATGTTAAATTTTTTGTGCTCCACAATGTATTTTATAAAGTGTGTTGTGGATTTTAGGATTAGTCATGAATTTCTTTAACTCTATTGCGAATTCCGTAATTTGTGATGTATTTTTTAACTACATTACAAATTTCATAATACATAATGTAGTTAAGAGGCCTATAATATTTGTGTGCCATCGGCTACTCTGCAATCATGTAATAATAAATTGTAGATCATGTGATTCATAATGTATTATTAATCTGCAATCATGTAATAATAAATTGTAAATTATGTGATTCATAATGTATTATTAAATCAATGTGTTGTATATCATCGATATGCAACTATGCTACTCATTATTGTGGATTTCATCATCCACAATGAAGAAAAACTCAATATGTTGCAAGCTTCATGGTCCACAATATAGAAAAAACTGCTTTTGGAATCATGGAATTCATAATTATGAAAAACTTTACTAATAACTTATTTTTCCACTAGGAGAAATCTACAATAAAATTCCATGAAGTCTCCCTAAAACGAGAAAAAGAACACATATCACTATGTGTACAATATATTAAAGAAACAAAAGCTCAAATGGGTGTTCGATGATAGTACAACATGAAAAATTAAGGGAATGAGAAACATAAACTTTATAAATTGAAAAGTCTCTTTCAAATAATGGTGGGTGCAAAAAGTAAGTGAGGTTTGCAGAAGGAAAAGCCCATCAAAGGGCTGGTAAGTTGGGCTCTCTTAATACAAAGGACCTTAGTCTTTTTCCTTCTTGCACTCCTTATTTTTCTTTTTGCACACTTCTTTTTAAAATCCCCAAAATTTACCTGCTAAAAATACAATTATGGATTGTAATTTGCTGTTTTTTCTTTACCTAATTAATAATTATTCATACATAATTCGAATTACATAATCTGTAACAATATAATCAAGGTTGTCTTATGAATATGGTTCATGGTTAAAAATATTATTTGGCTATATTATCGATCATGAAATCTTTAATTATTACATTACCTAAATTTCTTGACCTGAGATTATTCAGGATCAGATACTTCGTAAGCCCAATTTGTAATTCTTTGCATTACCGTTTGGGAATAGAGAAAAGATTTTTAATCAAAGGTGTAAGAAGAAAAATGGGGGTGCAAAGAGAAACCTCCAGAACTTGAGTTTTCTTGGTTTGGGTTGCTTGTTAAGGGCCCATAGGCACATTATAACACAACCACACAAAATTTGGAAAAAAAAAACATAAATTTAATATATGTAAGTTCATGTTTTTTTCAATTTTAATCTCTAAATATGATAATTCGTGAGCAGTTAAATTGAACAAAGGAACCTACCGAGATCAAATTTAAAAAAAATTGTCCTTTAATTAAATATATAATAGTTTTTTTAAAAAAATATTTTTTTTTGTAGTATATCTATTTCATTTTTTGTTTCCCAAGTTATTTTCTTTTTAATAAATATATTTTTTTGAAAAAATTATAATTTTGTTGAAATATATTTTTTTTTTGTTCCACCAATATTCTTGACCAAAATGCACCTTCAGCTAAAAAGTAAAGACAAACCATTACTTTCAAATAAAATATTATTTTAGTCATGAAAATTGTAAGCGTTGATATGTAGATTTACAAAAAAAAAAATTACAAGCCCTTATAATATGACTCACTTTAGCATTTTTTTATTATGTTCTTAAATTATAATTGTTTTAAGATAACATTTATAATATTTTTAATTATACCTTATAATTTTATAATTAACTAATTCATTGATTAATCACCCATATTTAAGAATATTGATTATATGGTTTCAACAACATGAGAATAAAGATATTTTAGTTTATAAATACACTAATTTTTTAAAAAATACCAATGATCATTAAATGCCAATTAAGGTGTTAACTTTGATTTTAAACGTATAAAAATATTAAATTTTTCATTAGATCGGGATTTTTTATAATAGCTTCCGTTTTAATTTTTATATAAATCAAGAAAAACTAATAAAAATAAATTAAAATTTTTTTTTACAAAATAACCTTATTATTATTAATTTTTTTTATAGATTTTATTCCTTATCATTAATATTATAAGAGATATAAGAGAAAAAATTATCAATATTATATTAAAATTTATAATTATATTTGAGACTTATTTTTATTTTTACGCAACAAAATTATAATAGAAAAATATTATATAAAAGTTACATTACATCGGTAAAATCGTTAGTTAAAAAAAAAAAAAACTTAAATCTTTTAAATAAAATCTCCAAGATGAATAAGTTGATACTTCACAGTTATAAGATTGATAATCTAATAATAATAATAAGAATGTAATTAGTATACACTCATCTCATAAAAAAAGTTTTATATCACTAAACTCTAATAATTATATGATAAACGTATTAGTTTTTATAAGCTATCATAAATGTATTTATTTTTAACAAGAGCTTATTATTTTTATATGTTTAAATCAACTTTAAGAGTAAAATAAGTATTAAATGAATTTCACAATTTTTATTTCATCCCACCAAAAGACACCCACATGAAATTGACAATGTAGAAAAGCTAAGTGGGTTAATTTTTTCATATAAAACATTTTACTTATAAATTTTTATTATTATTGTTTCTTATTGTAATCTTATTATTATATACCCATGTATGTTAGAGAAAGCATTATCTTTTTCTTCCTTAATTGTTAGTTTTGCTGACGTGAAAGCTTATCTGAAAATATTCTTATCACAAAACCAAAAAAGATATTTCTACCAAAAGCTTAAAAAAGAAAAGAGAAGAAAAGACGTTTAAAAGCTTTAGAGTTTCTCTGTCCCAAACATTCTTCGCAATAATGAACAAATAATAATTGAACTGTCATTGGAATTTCGACCCAATAATAACTTTTCTCTTACAACAACAATAATGTTTTGTTTTATAATATTGCACAGTTCAATTATATTTTTTTTTATTTACTAAATTTGAACACGAGACTTGGTTTGAGGAGTTCGAATTTAGTATCAACTTGTTACTACAACAATAATAACAATATAGTGTAAAACTATGTTATTTTATTATTTAATTATAACTTATTGTATATGAATATATAGTTTGTTACTTTTATAATTTAAAATTCATAAATAAAATTTTTTATTTTTTTATTTGGCCAAAATTAATATTATTTTTTAATAATAAAGATCAAACTTGTAGCATTTTTTTAATTAATTGACCCACCTTATAACTCTACAATAATTTGTATCATTTTTAATCTCTAACAAAGTTTGGGAAGTATATTTTTTTGTCACCATATATCATGAATACAAAATAATGAAATATTAACATTTGATAATTAATGTTTATGGGAACTTGACCCGTTACTTATAGTGAAATCTTTTACTTTTAACCATGTTTATTTTTTTTTCATATCTAGACTGCAATTAAAAAAAATCAATTTCAGTATCACTAAACCGATTGAAATGTTAGTGATTGATTTGAATGAAATTGATTTTTCATAATCGAATGACAAAATCTAAATACATAATTGGTTTTACTTTAAAAAATTGATTCTAAACTCTAGATAAATTTAACATGTTTAGTTTTGCGTTAAAAAAAAACCTAAAATTGATTTTGAGTACACAATTGAAACAACTTAAATTAGCTTTTACATTCACTCATAAATTTTACACTCCATTATACTCTAAACATACTTTTTTTTATAATAAGAAGATTTAAACATAAATTGCATTATGCTAAAATCAACTTTAATAATAATTAAATATATAAAATCATTCAAAATCAATCAATTTTGTAAATACTCATACAAACACGCATTAAATTATTATAACCCATAATTAGTTCCACACCCAGAACTAATTTTGAGTTCTTCTTCATCACAAAATCAACCATACCAAAATTGATCTAAATTCACCATGAAATCCAGAATCAATTTTGATTGAAGATATGTGTGGTGGAATGAAGTATGAGTAGGTTAGCATTTGGGTGGGGGTGCGTAAGTTAGAGAAGAGAGGCTACAGAAAGGAGGTCATGAAAGGTGGCATTGAGAAGTCATTCTCTTTTGCTGTAACATATATCTCCATGTGTTGTTTGTGTCAGCATAACCCTAGCTGCTGCAAAAGCAACATGCCACTGAGATCAAGTGGCCCCCACTTTTATTGCAGACAATTCTCTTCTCTTCTTCCACCACTTACTATCACATACCTATGTCCTTCTTATGTGAGGGACCCTTCCTTCTTCCCATGTCATTCCTACCTCATCCCTTTCCCATAACAATTCTCATTTATTCCATCACAATTTCCATTCACATTATTATATTTCAATGCTTTAAATTTTACTCACAAATTGCATACCAAAAATGTTACTACTATATCACATTAGTTAACTCCCTTTACCTCATATCTTTATTAATCAAGAGCCTTCCAAGTCTAATAACTACTATTTGTACTTTTTGTTAGTGTATCTGGATTCTATATATTTATTTTATAATTTCAATATCATGCCGTCACAATTTAATGATTAAAATTTTTAATATTTATATTTTTTTATATAAAATTTATTATTATGATTGAAATTCTATGTAATTACACAAATAACTGTCGCAAATTCATTTTCTCTATTAGACGAGGAATGGTGTCCCTCTTCTAACATGCATTTCGACGATCTTAATTTTATATATTTGTCTACTCCTACTCCTACTATTGACTAGCTAGCTAAGTTATGTGTATATTACGGATAGTTTTGCTAACCTTAGTTAAAAATTTCCTATAACATGCATTTTTTTAGTGACAATTTTATATAATATTTTTTATATTTTATTTATATGATCAAACATAAAAATAGTATTTGGTTTTATTTATAATATCTAATAATGTTTTTTATATTAACTATTTTTAGGTTTATAATTAAGAAAAAAGTTATAAGAATAAATAATTATAAAAAAAGTAATATTAATGAAATGGCAATTTTGATGTTCTTATTAATTTTGAATATATTTATACCTATCAATTAAACTAATTATTTTTCTAAATTTCAATAAATTGGTTTTGTTAGACCCTTATATATATGATGCGAGAGGATAACATTTTTTTCTATCTATTTCTTGTTGTAATGATATTATAAAAATTTTTGTTTTAATTTATGCATATCATTTTTATTTATAAGGTAGTTTAGTTATTTAAGAAATGAAAGAGTGAAAAAGACAATAATTCAATACCTATGTATTTCTCACAGAAAGTAACATCTTAAATTACCAATATTGTTGGATAATATTTTTAATCAATTTAGGTGGACTCTTTTACACGTACCAATAAAATTTAAGAATTTCACTTAAATGATACGGTATGTTTGATTAATCGTTTAACGATGATGCTCAACGATAAACTACATTTTTCTATACACAAAAATAAAAGTAACGTGAGAGTAATTTTTATTTGAATGATTAATATTTTCGATATAACTTATCTACAAACACATTCAAAATCGAACAAGAGCTTTTAATTTATTTTAAAAGGTTTTTTTTATAAGATAAAAAATTTCATTAATCATCTTTTGAGAGGTTTTATTATCTCAACATGAACAATTGAACTTCTATTTTAACTTGAAAATTAATTTTAATGATTAAGTATTTTTAATTATAAACATTTACAACCTGACTTTTGAAAATTGAATCCGAGTTAAACCAGAAACTAGATCAGTGTACAGTTCGTTGTTTCTAAAAAACCAAAATCTAAGGAACCAGTTGAGAAGCGGCCAAATTGTTCAAGAATTAGAAGAATTGGGTTAGTTCATTTTTCTTTAAAGGAAAAAATATAAATAATCATAAAAATTAAAAATTTGTGGTTTTTGAAATTTTAGATACATAACTGAGAAATATTCTAATAAAGCATTCGCAAAATAACAAATATTTAAAAGGTCTTTTTACAAATAACAAAGTATTGATTACAATTTGTAATATAAATATCTCTTAAAAAATAATTTTAGATAATATGAGACTTTACCTCTTTTAATATTATAAAAATAACAACCTTAAACTTAACAGTTTAATTAGTATACATTATAAAAGAGTTTTACATTAACGTTTAATCATAACTCTTCGTTCATATAAATGTTTACATATTAATTGATAAAGTCAACAAACTTACTTTGTGAAAAATATAATTTAATAGGAGGAATTAATATTTATTATTTGTATGAATTAATGAAAGAATAATAATTAATAATATAAATAATAAGAGAGTTGGGCAATGGGTATGGGTAGGTAGCACATGCTTGCATACAGGAACAGAAGAGAGGAAAAATGGTTAATGGTATTGTTATGGCATGCATTCCATTTCTGATTCTGATCAGTACCCATGCATGCCATGCCATGACAATCTTTACTTTGCATAGATACGCCCCCTGTTCTTATATGCATCGAACTCTGCACCATCCATTTTACTATTTTCACACACACCAGCGCGTGCACTACATTTCTCACCACCTTCATTTTTTTCATCTATTTTTTTTTTCACTCTACTTATTTTCATCAATTTTTATATCAAATTACAAGTGGGTGTTAGCATCGGTTATTAAAATTGATTTTAATTTTTATTTTTTAACACGGAACCAAAGGATTATTTTCTAATGAATTGACAAAATGTATCGGTTACTTGTTGTTTAAGCTTAATTAATACTCTATCCATGTCAAAATAAGTGTTTTATATTATTTTTTATACTTTCTATGTCCAAAAATAATATCATGTGATTTTTTACACATATGAAAAACTATTAAATAGATAAAAATAATATGATTTGACAAGACTATGTCTTAGAATTATTCTATGAAATATTGTATCATTTAGTAATAATTTGAAATATTAGATTTAAAAATTGTAAACTGAAAAATAAATTATAAAACATTTAAAATAACATAAAAGATACATGAGATAAAAATAAAAACATAAAAAAGAAAATGAAATACAGATTAACTTAAAAATTTTTTAAAATCATAATTTAGAAAAAAACACACGTACATAAAAAATAAATTTTAAAAAACAAATCTGAAAAAAATTTAGTCAATTTTTAAAATTTTTTTAATTTATTTTTTATTTTTTAATATTGTTTTAAATCATGAATTTTAGAATTAATTTTTTAGTTAATTTTTATATTTTATTTTATTGTGTGTTTTATTTTTATGTTGTGTATCTTTTTTTTTATATTTTAATTTTTTTAAATAATTTATAATTTATTTTTTAAGTTTTATTTTTACCAAAATAATATAAAAATCATTTGAATTATCAAGTTTAAAAATCTTAATTTAAAAAATTTAATCTGAAAAATAAATTACAAAGCATTTAAAAAATTTAAAATAACTAAAAAGATACACAATATAAAAATAAAACACATAAAAAACAAAATAAAATACAAATTAATCTAGAAAAATTTTAAAATCTGTATCTTTTTCGTGTTTTATTAACTTAAGAAAAATTTTAGCTAACCTAAAAAATTTAAATTAAATAATATAAACTAAAAAATAAATTAGAAAATGTTTAAAAAAATTAAAACAACAAAAAAAATATATATAACGTAAAAATAAAATACATAACAAAATAAAATAAAATATAAATTAATTAAAAAATTTTAATTCTAAAATTGATGATTTAAAACAAATACTTAAATGAAAAAATTCAAAAAATTGACTAAATTTTTTTCAGATTTTTTTAATTTCTTTTTATTTATTTTTTATGTATTTCTAAAGTATGATTTTAAAACATGTTTAAGTTAATTCGTATTTCATTTTGTTTTTTTATGTGTTTTATTTTTATGTTATGTATCTTTTCTCTTATTTTAATTTTTTTAAAATTTTTTAAAATTTATTTTCAGTTTAAAGTTTTTAAATCTAATATTTTAAATTATTTTGGTAAAAAGTGTTTAAAAAATATAAATTAAAAAATTATAAACTAAAAAATAAATTATCAAGCGTTTAAAAAAATTAAAACAACAAAAAAAATACACAATATAAAAATAAAATACATAATATAATAAAATAAAATATAAATTAACTAAAAAAATTAATTTTAAAATTCATAATTTAAAACAATATACATAAATAAAAAATAATTTTAAAAAATTTAAAAAATTACTAAAAAGGTAAATATAAAAAAATGGCATATAAGAAATCGGTTGCTTGACCACCAATTTTTTATAGGTCTTTTACATAAAAAAAGTAAATAATATTGAGAAATTAGTTTTCAATAATTAATTTTTTAACATAAATAATAAAAGAAGTTATTTAAATAAATAATGTAGAATATGTTATTTGATTTTTTGGTATATAAAAGGAGGAAAAAAGGACAACAGACAATATTAAAGCAAATTTAGACCAGTAAGTAAGTGTTTATTTTGGATGAAATAAACTTGTAATCATTGGAAAAAAGTAAACCTCGGATAATTAAAAAAAATTAAAAAATTAAATTAAACAACTAATAAAATATAATAAAAAATTATTAATTAAAACAAATCAACTTAAAGTGATGGAAGTTGAAGTGATACATACGAAGTCTTAATTTGAATGTTTGATATGGTTAGGTTATTGTATTTCCAAACAGATATGATAAGAACTACATTAAATATTTGAAGATTTGTTTACTATTTATAATAATAATAAGATTACTTTCAACAGAAAATACATGGGACATCAAAATCAATTAAATTTGAATATAGATATTTATATGAATGTGTTAAGAATTTCATCGTAAAACGATCATTCCTTGTGAAGAAATCATAACTTCATCACATTGAGTAACTGAAGGGAAGGGAGGCTACACAATTATACATAGGGTTTATGACTTATGATTATGAAAATTTATATTAAAACGTTTAAGAAAAATGAAAATTTATAATCTACACATTTATAAATATTTCTATGTTAAGATTCAATTATAATTCTTTATTTATATTAAATTTATAGATAAAAATTTAAATGCCAATGTAAATATTAGTGTATAATTATTAAACTTTTTATAAATAGTTTTTTTTTTATTTTACATTTTACATATTAAAACGTTTTAGAATAATGAAAATTTATAATATTTTTGTATGTGCTAGTCAATTTCAATCAAATCAATCTAATTCTGGTAGAAAGAAAAGGAAGGGGAATCGCGTGGGGAAGATGGTGACATCATTGAGACATGCAAAGAGTTTATGAAATGAATCTATCTGGTAAGAAGAAGAATAGGGATAAGGCAATAAGACTTACCCTCTTTATAAGTGAAAAGAAAAAGTGAAAAAGAAGTAAAATTAACTGTGGATATAAAGGGTGTCTTTGTGGCTTGCATTGGAATTAATTTGACTCACAGTTGTTTTTTCCTCATAATTTCTAGACCTTAGATTAATTACTCATATTATTTTTTACTCATAATTTCTAGACCTAAGATTAATGTAAAACAAAAAAGCATACTTAAATTGTACTAGTTTTTATTAAAAACATAAAATTATTATTTCAATGTAAAAATAAAAATAAAAATATTAATAATATACTCTTTAACAAACTTTTCTGAACATATTTTATATAATTGATTAAAATTTGTCAAAAACAATACAATAAATTATATGGGTCTTAATTGTTATTAAATAATTCTTCTTCCTAATTTTATAATATTTATTAAATTTTAACTAATAAAAATAAGTGTTGAGAGAAACATATAAAAAAAATGTTTTGGTATAACTGGTTAAATCGAAATGGATTTGGCACTTTACTAAGTAAATGATGAGTAGGGGTATATAGGAAAAAATGGAAATGCAAAATTGGAATTGAAAAAAGAAAAACAAAAGAAAACCAAAAAGTGGTGTCTGTGTGTGCAAGAATGGGTCAGTGGAGAGTCAGTGGTAGTAATCAGAAAGACAGAGAGAGTGTGTGAGTATATGTGTGTGCATGACGTAATTAGTATAATACTGGAAAGCGTGCTTGGAAGCGTGTCATGTGGTTCTGAAATTCAATGCCTCTCATATCATTTTATTATTATTATAAATAAATAAAACATTTTTTTTTTAAAATTTTACGTTTACTTTGGACTTTTTCTCCACTTGTTCTCTACGAAACTTCACAGTTCCATGAACAGGACCCCTCCTCTTGTAATAAAATGGTAATGTGTGTACAAATCCAAATGTGGCGGCAGAATAAAAAGAATAACTTTTTTATTACATTATATTTGTTTATTTATGCAAACCCTATTGTGTATTCTTGTTACCCTCTTTTATCACATGTTGTTTGCTTTCGAGTTTAATGGATTTTGTTATAATTTTACTCTAAAAAAATATTTCGATAAATTAAGTAATATATTAGAGATACTTTTGAACCGGTCTTATCTTAAATATGGACTTATTTATGGGGTCGAACTTACCCTCTATTGCTTAGATATCAAAATGACCTGACAAAGAAATAGGTTGGTATCGTCTGGGTAGATTCGGGTAGGGTCTATTACCCCTGATAGAAGTCCATGTTACCCTTGTCAAGTAAATTAAAACCCTAATGACATAAGTCTAAACGCAATAAAAAAGTAAACACAATAGATAGGAGGCAACAAGTATAGGTTTGACTATTGATTATTTTACTTGTTTGCTTACACATTGTATTTTGAGAGAATAATCCATCATCCATCACCCTTCGTGCATAGAGTACTTTGCATGTACCTATTTGTATTGGTCCGAATTGACTGTCGAGAAAGAGATTAGGAAAAGCATAGAAGGAGATCCAATAAAAGAGTATTTAAAAGCTTTAAAGTAGTCCTACCATACTATTATACATTTATATTTTTTTCTTAAATTTGATCTTATTTTGGTTTACTCTATTTTTCTCCTTACAACTAAACACACCCTTAATGAGATTATATTTTTTCGACCATATTTTTTCATCCAAATTTCAATCCAAGACTTTTTAGACACATCAAAATTCGGTTAGAAACAAAAAAATAACATCAAAGAGTTTATAATAATACTTGTCATATACCATCTTTATTCTTTAACCAATTGAGCTAAATCTCTTCTAGATGTGATCATATTAACACTAATACACCAAATTCCATTAGAACTATACAGTTAAACATGTTTGGACGAGAATAGTCTTAAAATGAATAAACCCTAAACTAATAATCTCATCTAGACAATCATAATCACATTAGTAAATTAGTAAGAAAATAACCAATTTGAGTGAACAGAAAACTTTAAAACTTTGTGATGGATGTTAGGGTTGGTACAAAGAGGGGCATCATTGTCTCAATTATAAGCGTGAGAGAGAGAAGATAGAAAAGAGAGTACAAGAGTACCTGTACATGAACATACATATATAATATTTGTTGTTGTGTGAACGCGTCATTCCTTTGCTAACATACAAAAACACTGCTCCAATTTCTGGGTCTCACACTATTACATTGATATTCGATAATACTATTTCCTACAATACAATACTCCTCTTTGTATGCCATGTCTAACATAGTTATATATGATAGATACAAAGGTTTCTCGATCGTTTAAAAAATGTAGATTTTTTTTTGCTTTTCCTTTTATGGTGAATGCTTCAAAAATGTAGTTTCTACTTTCTACATAGCTAGCTGGTAAGTGCATGCTTGTAAGTTAAATAAAAAAGTACTTTTAAGATAAAACTAATTTTGTAACATAGGATAAATGCTAGTAAAATTCTATCTTATATTCTTTTTCTAAAACTCATTATAATTTGTTATAAATAATTGCTTTTATTAGATTAATTTATTAAATGAGAAGTGAAACTAAAAACATATTGTTGAGTTTAAATATATTTTAACCAATTCAAATATATGGACTAACTTTTATTTATTTATTTTAAATTTAATAAGAGTTTAGGATTTCTCTAGCTAACATTTTTCTACAACATTTTAACTTCAATCCAAACATGCAATAACTTTTATTTACTTACTTATTTTTAATTTTGTAACCGTATATAAAAGTTAAAATATAAACTTTTTAGGAGTTATGATTTATTTTGAGTCATGTAATCTATTAATCAGATAATTATTATATTTCAAGTTAGATTATAAGTTTAATGAAAAATGAGTTTTGAGAGTTTTGCGAAGTTTTGAGTTATAAGAAACCAATGTTGCTCTTTTCATGTTAATACGTGCTAAATAAATTAAATACTTCGTCAATCCTATTAATGGCTTAGGACTCACATGACACTATAAAAACCAAGGCAATATAAAAGTCCATAAAAAATTCACCTAAAAATAGTGAACCAACATTAGAAATAAATTAATAAAACATAAAATTAAACTAACCCCTCTAACCTACCTCATTAATATTTTAATTAATATTTTCTTTACTAATAGAAAAAATCATTAAATCTTTATAGTTGGAGTTATTTTAAGTATTGATTTTTATATAAAAAAATTGCATTTTATTTCTCTCCATATTGATGTATATATTCTTTATTAAACAAAGGGTGAAGAGTGGATTCTGCCATTACATTTTTGTTACCATCATGAAAATGTAATTTATGTGGTTAATACATGGAGATGACATCATACACATATGAAGGTGAGTGATGTCAAAGAACAAGAGAAAGACATAGATGGTGGAAATTCCAACAATTAAAATACTTGGAAATGCTCTTTGTCTTCTTTAAAATAGTATTCAATAAGTTTATAGTTTTGTCAATGAATGATCAAGCCTAAAGTGCCTATACTACTCCAACTTTTACTTCTATCACTTTATATAAGTACTTTTCAAAGCTATATAAGAAGCAGCAAATGTATAGTAGAAGAACAACTAAATGTTGACATAAAACTAGTTTAATATAGGATTCAATTAAACCTTTTGAAGTGTTGGTAAGGTGTTGAAGGAACTTGAGTGTTCTAGACTAATAAACTTGAGGATTCAATTAGTCACACTTCATGAATTTTTTATTTGTTGCGATCAAATTCAATTACTAAGCTATTTACGATTATTTATATACAATGCCTAATAAATTAATCTTGAGATCTTGATAGTCATCATACCTTGAGGTTGTTAGCCAAGATATAATAACGATAATCAATGTTTTAAAAAAGAGTGAATGTAAAAGAAGAATATACTCTTTTATTTAGAGTATTATACTTTGCTCCGCTATACACTTAAAGTCTTACATAACTTAGGAACCAAGGTCAAATATCATTTATAAACACTCTCCTCCCTTAACCCATTAAGGTGTTTTTTTAGGACAAAAATGTGGTAGAGGCACGAGCTCCAACACAACAATACCTCAAATGTGGTGACCCATCCTAGTGATGTTTTGAGACTAGCGGTAGGGCCATTGGCGTCCACCAAAGGCCCGAATTCACGCTCTCACGCTCTTTAGCCATGACTCAGGAGCTTGTTATGGTATACCTGAAACCCTCCTTCCTTAACCCCTGAGACACCTTTTTCGAACAAAACCATGACAGAGTCACCAAACTCAAAATAAATCCAATTATTTTTAAGTACCTTTTATCACAAGTAATATAACTTTAAAAGTAATTTTACACTATCTTCTAATCAAAATTTATCATATACAACAAGCAAGTGACTTTTAAATTAACTACCTAATTCATGATTAAATGATATTGTTAATGAAACACCTTTAAAATATCTTTGTGTGTACACTATCTTTTATATTAACTACCTATCCATCTTTTATCATATATATCTTTTATATATATTATGTTAAATAATATTGTTAATTAGGGGTGTTCGCGGTACGATTTTGACTCTAAAACTAGTTTGAACTAAACTATAAAAATAAGTGCAGTCAGATTTGGTTTAAATTAATTATAAAATCTGAATCAAACCAAACCAATATTTTGCGGTTTGGTTTGATTTAGCTTTACAGTCTAAAATTTTTGTTATTAAGTATTAAAAAATACATTAAAAAAATTTATTTCCAAAATTTTATAACAGTTTAGTCACTCTCAACAAAATTATATAAAAGTATCAACCTTTAAAGTTAAAGTACAAACAACTAATTCATTTAAACATTACATTCTAGTGGTTGTGGTGGTATTGTATCCAATGAAATTAAATCAAATACTTTTGTTAAAATATTTATTCTTCAACTAATCATATTAATTAAAAATCTTAATTAAAGATTAAGTCAAAATCTTATAAACTTAAAAAATAATAAGTAATTGTATATGCTTTCTTGGGGATTTGCTAAAATAATTAAGGATGAGTGGTTTTGTCTGCTTTGGTGCGGTTTCAACATCTCAAACCGCAAACCAAATTAAACCGTGCATTTTGGAAATTATAAAAACCAAACCATCTAAAACTAAAGTGTTTTTGTAGTTTTCGATTTGGGTGATTCGGTTTCGATTTTCGATTTGCTTTGCTTCGGTTTTGAACACCCCTATTGCTAATGAAAATAATTTTTTAATTAGAGAATTGTTACTAACAATGTTCTTCCATATCTCCCAACATACACTCAATTGAAAATTATAAAATTAAGAGAGAAAATCATCTAATGACATATCGGAGACACATAAATTTGTAATTTATCAACATGGTATAACATGATTGGTAAATAGCCTTGCTCGTTAAACATGTAATCAAAGATTTAAACTTTCGGCTCTGGGTACAATGAGAAACAAAAAAAGAAAAACATAATTTATAATTTTCAATAAATTCCAATCAATTCCTTTGTGTATAAAAAAACATTTTCAATGGTAATTCTTAGAGTGATTTTTAACCATAAGAATTTTAACAAAAACAACTATAGAAGAAGAACACCCGTTCTCAACATAACTTTTTTTTTTCTTCAAAAAGACAAGTTTTTCATTTTATATAAAAATAAGTAACTTGAATGAGATTATAGAGTATCTAACGCTTCGTCCGAGTGATTTTTGGTTTCTAATTTTAAAATTTATAAAAATAAAAACTAGTTTTGGTGTTAAGTTTTCAAAATTTTAAAAACAATATTGTTTTTTTTTTCCAAATTTAAAACATTGTTTCAAATCTTAACCAACACTAGTTGGAGGTAGCGTTCGAGATAATTATTGATAGTGACAGTCGGTGATTGGCAAATGAAGGTGGTGGTCGATGATCAGAGGTGGTGGTTGGTGACTAGTGGTCGAAGGTAGCGATCGGTGACCGGGTGATCCAAGGTGGCAATTGGTGATTGTCAATCGAAGGTAGCGGGCCAATGACCTCTGGTTGGAGGTAGCAGCTAGCGATCGTCAGTCAGAGGTGACGACTAGTGATCGCCAGATGGAGGTAGTGCTTGGTGATCGTCGGTTGGAGGTGATCACTAGTCGAAGGTGGCAGTTGGTGACCGCTGGTTGAACGTGTCAGCCGGTGACCATCGGTCAAAGGTGGCAACTGGTGATCGTCGATCAAAGGTGACAACCGATGACTGCCGGTCAGAAGTGGCCGCCGGTGACTACTGGTTAGAAGTGGCAGCTGGTGATTTCCAGTTAGAGGTGACAACCGGTGACTTCCGGTCAAATGTAGCAATTGGTGATTGCCAGTCAGAGATGATGATCAATAATAAAAATTGACGCCAAGTAATAAACTTTAATAAAAACAGAAATAAAAATCTAAAAATAAAATTTTATTATTTTTTAAATTTAGTAAAACTACTTCAAAAATAAATAAAAAATTAAAACAAAATTATTTTTACCGAATACGTTTCTATTTTTAAAATATATTTTAAAATAAAAAACTCAGAACCATCAGAACGGAACTAACTATTTCACTTTTTAATTAATGTCATTAAAGAATTAGATAACAAGCAAAGAGAAAAAGAAAAAGAAAACCATAATGTTTAAATGGTTCAAAGTGGATAAACAATAATTGATGAGGCATGGAACGAAGTTAGGAGGGAATCAAAAGGGACAATTTCTTCTCCCTTTACCCAATAATTATTATTATTATTTAAAAAGTTAAAGATGATTAAACTGTTTCACTGTTCAATCATTAATCCAATTAATAAAAAGCTGTGCCTCCAACTCCAAATCCAGTTTCCTAAAAAAGCTATTTTAGTCTTTCACACGTTTTTCCAAAGTAATGGTTTTCACTGTGCAAAATATATTTTCAAGTGTTGAAGGAAAGCTGCGATGGTCACAGAGAGCACCAAAATGGCTGCATACAGAGGCTGCTGGTCTCTGTTCAAACTTGTCATCTTTATGTGAAAATCAGGTGTTACGCACGTGCACCATACCACTTGCATAAAGCTATTATAAGTTTGAAATATAATATATGTTTAAAAAATATATATATACATCTCATATCCTATTACAATAGTTAGAAGAAGAAAAAAAGAAGGTTGTATATACAATATGATTCATAATGTAATAAAATGAAAGATATAGAAAAAAATAAAATATATTGATAAAATGTATAAATTAAAAAGAGATGTATATGTAATATTATTTTATAAGTTTTGTAGCAAGAGATCAAGAAAACCAAGTATTCTTCCTTTCTTTGAGATTTATTTAAACCGAAAACAGAATTTTCTCTGTTCATCTTTAACCTATTTGATTACCAAATAATTAATTTTAAGTGATATTATTTAATTTGAATTAAAAAAAACTCTATTTTAACCAAATCTAACTAATGCTAATATGTTTAGTTCAGTTTGATTACTACGAATTTGATAAAAAAATTTAAGAATAAAAATTATTTTATACATAATTAATAATTTTATTTTAAAATTAATAGATAATATAGTCATTTTTAAAAATTAAAGAATACAGGGGTTTAACATACATCAAATTATCCAAATCCATTAAATTAACAATTTTATCTAAAAATATAAAAATGATTAACTTACACTAAATTAATCAAATCAAAGAACAATTAATAACAATCTCCAAAATGATGATTGTTTTTTTTTCAATTGAATAAAAAACAACACTTTACTTAACAAGTAACAATTAAAAATATACATAAATTGGATTATGGTTAGTTCTCAATTAGTTAAATTTTGAACTAAATTTAAATTAATTTAATTATTTAGTTTGAATCATTGAGTTTGTCAAGTCTATTTGAACTTATAAACACTTTTGTTGGTAGAAGAAAAATTGAAGAGGAGATTATGTAATTAATGAGTTCTTCACTCTATCAAAACTATAGTAGTTTAAGGTTAGTGAATTTATCAAGTCTAGTTGAACTTATAAACACTTTTGTTGGTAAGAGAAAAATTGAAGAGGAGATTATGTAATTAATGAGTTCTTCACTCTATCAAAACTATAGTAGTTTAAGGTTAGTGAATATCTATTAAAAAATCATTAATTAAAGAGTTTTTAGAATTATTGGTAATAAACATATTCTTATTGATGCGTGATTTGTAATAAACTTAAGTACTTCTAAGTTTAATACATTAGAAAATATAATAGAGATATGATTGAAAAATATTACCCCTCTAACTTACATATAAACAAAAGTAACTAATTTTACATATATTAAGAAAGTTAATTAATTTTATTTAAATTTATTGATTTGATAAAAAAATTAAAATATACTTTCTAAACTACCCTTAATAAATCTCTCTCACAATTTGTATTTATATAAAACAACTAGTGACCCTTTATATTGCATAGGACAAAACTTTTTGTAATATGTACAAAGTAGAAGAGAGGAAAAAATAAATTCTTAAGAGTATTACTTGTTATTATTTGTTGACTTCATTTTTCATGGAAACTCATTTCTTGAGAACATGGAAATCTAGCATTTTTGGAAAACTTAACTAAGAGTATTTTTAGAAACTTAGCATTAAATAAAGTTCATTTAGTTAAATTTTTCTTATATTTAAGTCCAAATATTTTCATGTCTTTTTTTACTTATACATGAGTTCAGGGGAATATGAATCTAGTTTTAAATTTATAAAACAAACTTCATCTATTATGAAATGAGTGTCATCCTTGATTGTTTTACACCATTCAAGAAAATTTAATAATATATGAAAGGGAGTAATGTTAACAAAACTAACCTTCACATTAATATCATTATATTATATTAAAAACTAGAGTTACATTATTAGGAGTGTTAGTAAAAAAATAATTCATGTTACTTTGAAAATTCAAATGTAGCACAAATTTTGGGACAATTATTTAAATACAACACTACAATAGTTTTGAGACCAAGATTCGTGAGATGATCTCTGAGTCTATATAAATTTTGAACTTTTTTTAAGATTTTTTATAATTATAGAAAAATCTCAGACTGATTTATAAAGCTTGTAGGATTATGGGCTTAGCCCATAACTTGTTAAAGAAATTTTTGTTGTTATGAATTGGGATATTTTCATACTTTTAGTTTTAGTTTTAGACTTTTCATGTTAAAAATATTTAATATTTAAGATTATTATTGAAATAACATGTTGACTTTAGAATGGAGGTTTGAATAAAGCTAATAGACAAATTTTCACAACAGTTTTGAAAATATTTTTTTAAGAAGCTTTATGCAGTTTTTTAAGTAAGTAAATTGTCTGACAGACTATCTACTCTTTAAACACTTCACATAACTCTTTTTATAAAAATGTGTTATAATAAAATCAAATGGTAAATATAAACATTGTAATAGACAATGCACATGAATATTTTATATTGGTTCTCTCAAATTAAGCGACATCTAGTTCTCTTCCCAGCATTTTTGGGATGATTTCACTATATAACCATTGTTATACAATTATAAGTATTATTTTCACCACTTCTAGCTTACAGCGAGTACATAAATCGCTCCTCACTTAGATACAAGATAAGATGATTGAGTTTGATACAGAGATGTTCTCACAAAGAGGATATGTTCATATGCTAAGAATAAATAAATTCATTAAATGAAATATATTCTAATTACGTTAAGTAGTAAGTTGACTAAAAGTTATTTATCTCTCAAGATAAGGGTATCGAAATTGTTGTTTTAGGTGCTTTAGTATATACAACATGATTTGTTGTATGTCAGACTTTGTTTGTTGATTTCGTCAATCTTTCTTCATTTTCAAACTATTCTTATATAGGCAATGGAATTCTCCTTATATATTGATTTAGTTAGTAGAATAGTATATCCACTACAATATAAATTAATGTTCAAATTCAAATTTAGAGTTGTACTCACATTTAATACTAATTTCTTAAAAATGTGAAGTATCTAACTAAATTGATTATTAGAACGTGTGAGTTGTTATAAATATGTAAAGAGTTATATATAGAAAAAAAAAGTATAACAACTCAAATTAAGAGTCTTGATATATTGATGAACAACTACAAATATAGAGTCAAAATTGCAAATTAGGAGTGACCAAATAAAAATATATTTATATATAAAAAAATTAAACAAAAAAAATTATTAATAAAAATTAGTATTTATATTAAATAATTTATTATAAAAAATTCTAGTAGGTTTTTTTTATAAGATTACTTGATTAACAAAAAATAACATGAAATATTTTTATTCTCAAATCAAGATAAAATAAAGACTAAAAATTATTAAATACTAATAAAATCTTTGTTTACTTTAAAATATTAATAAATTATTTTTATTATTAAAAATAACATTAATAATACATAAATATTTTATCTAAAAACAAAAATTATAATTGTATTTACACATAATATTAAAAATATAATATAAATGTATAGCGGTGGTGACAATCACTATCTATTACTATCGCTGTCACCATCATGTGCCACCACCATCACTATCATGTGGTGACAATAGCGGTGGTGAAGACATTGAAGATAGTTAAAATAAAAGAAGATAAAAGTGAAAAAGTCATTGATAAAAGTGAAGGTAGTTAAAATAAAAGAAGATAAAAGTGAAAAAGTCATTATTAAAAATGGAAATAAATTAGTTTTAAAAATCACATTTAATGTTTTCTAAATATAATAATTCTTTCATAATAAATACATCCAAATTTTCACTGAAATTCATGTTTTAATAATGATCAAAATCTAATACTTTAACATAAAGAGTTTTGTCGCTGATAATCTTTGTCCGATTATAATTAAAAAATCATTTAATAGATTTCCTTTTCACTCATCTCAAGAGATAATGCTTAATTAGTGTTTTCTTTCCATGTAAATCCCATAAAGAAGGTATATTTTCTCCTCCATAAATTAAGGTGGTTCATTTATCTTCTCATAATAAAAGATGATTTTTATGGAAAATACTTAACTAGTGTTTTTCACTCATACTTTGGGCACACATTAAAATTCATGTTTTAATAACTTATACTTTAAAAGAAAGATTTTTTTAGTCTAATAATCTTTGTTGGATTATAAATTAAAAAATCATTTAATAAATTTTTTTTCGCTTATTTCATGGGATAATGCTTAATTAGTGTTTTCTTTCCATGTAAATCCCATGAAGAAGAGATATTTTCTCCTCCATAAATTAAGGTGATTCATGGGATAATGCTTAATTAGTGTTTTTCACTCATACCTTGGGCACACTTTAATTCATGTTTTAATGACCAATACTTTAAAAGAAAGAGTTTTTCAGCTCTGATAATCTTTGTTAGGTTATACATTAAAAAATCATTTAATAATTTTTTTAACTCATTTCATGGGATAATGCTTAATTAGTTTTTTTTCCATGTAAATCCCATAAAGAAGGGATATTTTCTCCTCTATAAATTAAGGTGATTCATTTATCTTCTCATAATAAATACATTCAAAATTATATTGAAATTCATGTTTTAACATATTAAAATTCATCAATCCTTTAAAAGAAAGAGTTTTGCCGTATAATAATCTTTGTTTGGTTATATAAACTAAAAAATCAATTATTTAATTTTTACTCATTTCATAAAATAATGTTCATAAACACACTACAGACAAATTATATGCAAATTAAGAATTAAATATACAATAAGAATATAATATTATTTCATATATAGATTTTTTTATACAACTTCTCTTCATTTGAACTTTGAACCAAGGTACCATTCCATTTATGAAACTGTTTTTGTACAAGGCTAGTAAAACTTGAGTAGTTAGAAAAGCGTATGCTCCTAAGATACAAAATTGCATGTACATGCACAGAAAATCAGGAAGAAGGGTAAAAAAGTAATAATAATAATAAAAAAAACTAGCCCAATTATCCTAACTCAGTATTCCTCTCTTCTCCATTTTTTTTTCTTTTTTTTTCCCATAAGAAAAATAAAAACTTGCACATGTTATTGTGGGGTAAGTAAGGTCTATGAATTATTGAGTAGGATGATATGTGATTTGCAGTGGCTCTTATCCTCTACGGTTCTCCACTGTTCAGCAATGTCTTCAGCGATTTGGATTGCATCACAAGACGTTCCTTGAAGACCCCTTCTCGTGAACCCCACCGTATACAATCCCTGCTCCCCTTTCCACCCATGAGGAAAGGGCGTTTTGGGCATTCCATCTTCTGTGAAAAAATCACACCCCTGAAAAAAAAAATTAAGTTTTTATTCCCATGATCAAAGAGAATTTTTGCAACCTTATGAAAAATTATGCATACCCTTTATCCCAAATAAAAAAAAATTATTAATAACAGAGAAAGAGACTTCATCAAAATTAATATTTTAAAATTTATATAAATAAAAAAATTGTGGTTAAATTTAAATATAAAACTCTTTTGTGTATAATAAATAAAATCTTAATAATAAATGTATGAACTTTGAAGCAAAAGGAATTGACACAAAAAAGTGGTGCAGTTTATATAATCAGGATAGGTTATTCCACAGCACAAGGAATAACTTTTACAAGCTGCTAAATGTCAATATGAAAGGAGAGTATTTTTTAAAAGAAAATGGAGTGTATTTTTTTTAAAAGAAAGTTGTAGAACCTAAGCACAAGCCCCAATCTGATTTTATTCTTTTTTCCTCTATGGAATGAAGAATGAAAGAAAAGAAGAGATTTGTAGGTTTGTGCTCATATGCTTGCATGTGTCCCAAAGTTTAGATAGTGACATATCATAAGTAGTTCATAATAAGATAGAGGTAAAAACGCCAACATAACAGATCAAATTCTAACCTTGAGCCAAGTAGGCACGTTGCTCTTGTATCCTGTTGCCAATATTATAGCATCGAATTCCCTTTCTTGTCCATCCATAAATTTGGCACCTTTTCTTGTTATCTCCTTCACACCCTCCATCACCTGCATAACCCCAAAGAATCTTAGCCTCTCTCAACAAAATAGGGTCATTTAGTACATGTTTGGCTGATCAAAAGTTACTATTTTTTACTTAATTTTAAACCAAGCATGCATAACCTTAATGGGCTACATATTATGATGACACACATATATATACCTTAATGTTGCCACATTTGATTTGTGCAACTTGACCAACATCAAGAACTGGGGTTTTCCCAGTTGCAAGTTTGAGCTCTATTGGGCCTGTTTTGGGCCTCTTGATGCCATAGTGATTGGTGTTGCCCAAAATAAAGTTTGTCACAAGCAAGAGGATCTTGTCTACGAACTTAATGGGAAACCACTTATATAGAGCCATGGCAATACCAAAAGTTGAGAAGCCAAACATCTCCCTAGGAAGCACATGTACCTTGCATCATTTAAACCATGCAACAAAGTCAGCAAAAAGAAATAAAGAATACTTCCCCATAATTTGATCATTAGTTACCCAAATGGGAAAAAAACACAAATGACGTCAATTTCAGTTCTGAACAGTTACACACTCATGATTAATTAACACTTGAAATTAAAACCAGCCTTTTAACTAAAAAAGAAATCCCCCTTTTAATCCATGAACAAAAAGTGACTTTACCCTCATTTTCCCAATCAAAGTAAGTTAAAATCAAAACTTATCTTTAAAGTTTACAAACATAGGTTACCTAAATAAAGGAATACTGTTTATTCTCTTCATTATAGACTTATATAGTAATATGAAACATTGAAGGAAGAAAGTTTTCCACAAATGTAAGTAACGCAAGGTAGTTAAAACTTGAAAAACTCTTTCTGCATAAAATGGATTTTGAACTTTGAAATTGTTTTTGATTTGATTCATTTTATGATAAAGATGAATGAAAATGAGTGTGATGATTGATGAACTTACTGTATTTCTTGCAACCATGTAAGGTGAGGCATTGTGTCTACAAAGGTCCAAGCTAACTTCCATGCCAGAATTGCCACAACCAATGACCAAAACCTTTTGGTTTTTGTACTCAGAGCCAGATTTGTATACACTGGTGTGAGCAATAGGGCCATGAAAAAGGTCTATGCCATGAATTCTAGGCACTACAGGTTCAGCATTTTCACCAGTAGCAACCACAAGCCAGTGAGAAACATACTCAAAATCCTGAGTCCTAACGACCCAAAGATTAGACCCTTTATGGAACTGAGCAGATAGAACAGTTTGGTTGAAGTGAGGGTGAATGTTGAAGTGTGAGGCATAGGACTCCATGTAGGAAATGAACTGGTACTTTGTGGGGTACTTTGGGAAAGTGTGAGGGAAGCCCTTAAGGGGAAGCTCACAGAACTGTTTAGGGAGGTGAAGTTTGAGACGGTCGTAGGTTTTGTTTTGCCAAAGTGAGGCTATGCAGTTGCTTCTCTCAAGAATCATGAAAGGGACTTTGTGTTGGGAGAGACACGCAGCCACGGCTAGGCCAGAAGGACCAGCACCTATGATTATAGGTCCTTCAACTTCAACACGAACAACCCCTTTTTCTTGGTCTTGGCAAGAACCCATGTAGGGAAAGAAAAAAGTGGCTCAAGTGGGTGAAAAAAGTGAAAAGTGGAGCTAAACCTCGGTTTCTTGTGGGAATTTAAAGAGTGTGAAATGAAATGGGGAAGTGAGAAAGTGTGAAAGTAAAATAAAAAACAAAAGGGGTGTTTTTAATGCATGGGATGGGTGAGATGAGCAAATAGAGAGAGAGAAAGTGGTGTTGTGTTGAGTTATTGAGGCGTGAAGGTTAAGGAAAGGATTTGATTCTCTTACTCTCGAGGCTGTTTTTGTTTCTTGTCTGTGTGAGATTACAAGTGATGAGGAAAAATGGGTGATAATTTGATGAGATATATATAAACACAAGAACAACATTGATGTTTTGTTGCATGCTATGCTGCTGCTAATGGTTTTTTTTTTTAAAAAGTTTTTGATTTGATATTTTTTTTTTTGGAATGAATGAGACACAGAAGCTAGCTAGCCACTCGCACATCATACGATTATTTTTTTTTTTTTGTCTTGTTTTGTAACTTTGTCACGCTTTGTCAGGACTCTGTAGTTTCTGTGGCCCCCCTTTTATTTTTCAATTAACAACTTGTATTGTATCTAGGACTATCCACCCGTTTTCAATAACTGTAATTTGAAAAAAAAAATAAAGCAAAGAATTAAATGTTCTGCTTCTTCTTTTTACTGAGATAGGTAAAAATTGAGGTCTTCAATTTTTGGTAAATGGGATTATATGACTGCTCAAAGTACTAATACTATAGTAAGAGTGTTTATGAGTATGCATTGATTGAAACAGAGTTGAACAGATATGTATTGTATGTCTAGAACTTTTTGATTGAAACAGAGTTGAACAGATATGTATTGTATGTATAGAATTTTTATTCCTTTATTGATGAATAGAAAACTATTTTTTATGAGCATGCCAGAGATTTCATTTTAAGTCTACCAATATAGTGAAATTTAACTATATAAGTCATCAATAATTTTTATTTTATAAACCGATCTTATCAACTTGAATTAGGTTTAAATTCAATAAAATTAACTAATATTGTAACTATTTTTATTGTTATGTCCAAATTTAAAAGGATTCCAAGGAGTATTTTTATAACATTTGTTAATCAATTGCTGGCCACAATAAAAAAAGGTTTTGATGACTTAAATATAAATCAATTTTAACTACTTTCACTTAATAATGACATTTTTAAAAAATATTATTGAATTAATTAAGATTCTGTCTTCACAGACTCTTTTTAAGTCTTTATAACAATTTCTAATGAAAGAGACTTTAGGAAAAGAAGATTAATTTTAAATTTGGTTAATAAGATTAAATTATTTTAATTAACTTTCCTAATTATCATAAAAAAAGTCAGTTTTCTTATAGAGTGCAAAAAGAACGGAGTAGTTAAAACTTTTTGAAATATTAAATTTTGTGATTTTTAGTAATAAGTTTTAATCAATAGCAAAACCTGTGTTAAAAAGAAGAAATTATTATATGATTTTGACCAATAATAGTTTAATATTTTTTACTTGGTTTTATATAAGGTATATAATTTAAAAGATAAATAATTATTTTTAATTTGATTAAATTGATTAATAAGCTATTTGTGAGATAATTATTGGATGGGACCACCGCTAATGTCGTGGTTCAGGACCATTAATAACTTATTAATTAATAGAAAATGTGTTGTTAAAATGTTTTGTTCAAAATAGTTGATCTTAAATATCATTGCTAATATATTTTTTAAGAATTTAATATTTATACATTGCAAATTTGATATTAAAGGTTAATTATAAATTTTTATTTATATAATTTTTAAAATATTAATTGGTAAAATTAACAAATTTATTGTATACAAAAAGTTGTTATAATTAACTGACAATATAAAACTTTTTATATTTTATACTGTCAATATATGTCAATATATAAGCCTTTGTCTCATTTTCTAATAAACTCTCTTTAACACATTTTATTATTTGTTAAAATTTATTAAAAATTATAAAATCCTAGTGAGACTTGTTAAATTGAGAATCTGCTGCCCTATCTTATACACTTTTTCTAATACTCAACAACATAATATTTCTAATACACTTTTTGAAATACTCATTAACATAATATTTCTAATACACTTTTTTTAATATGTTCAAAATTATTTATTAAAAATTGTAACATATATAAATAAACACTCTTATTCTTTTAAATATTATTGGTCTTTTAAATAAATTACTAATTTTTTAATTTTGCTCTCACTAATGATTACTATCAATAAAAAAATATTTAAAATATTTAATAAAAATAAAAATTAAATACTGTATAGGAATTATAAAATATTTTTTAAAAACACTATAAATTATTTTAAGAGTTTAACACTTATATAATAACAATGTAAAAATATTTTACATATTTACCTTTAACTATAACTCTTCATCTATATATGATTTTTAAAGTATTAACTTGCGAATTCAATAAACTTACTCTTTCTAAAGATTATAATTGATTACTCTGAAAGTGTATAACTATTTTTCTTTTGTTGTAATGGTTGCTATTTTGAAACTTTGGTGTGGTGCATTTATATGACTGTTTCCAAAAGTTGAAGGGTGGGAATGGGGATGTTGGATGCATTGAAGGTTCCAAAATGGCACAATGTAGAGTGGAAATGGAAGAGTGAGTGTTGTTGAAACTTACAATACGAGGGGTGTGTGGTGATGGTGGTGGGGTCGAAAGTGCACAGATAAAGAAAAGAGGAATAAGCAGTGTAGTGTGTTGTGGTGTGTGAAGTTTTGTATAGATGAAGTCATGAAGATGCTATTGCTAGCTTTTTGCTAAGCTAAGTACGCACAATAAGAGTTGCTGCATGCTAGGAAACAGCGTGGATACTCTCTTTGCACGACAAGACTCACATTCTTATTCTTATTAATATAGTTTCTGTTTAATTGGTATACACTATCAGTTTAAAGGATTTTTTATATTGATATTTAATCATGATTTTTTATTTATGTAACTTTTAAAGTAATAATGATTAAAGTCAATAAATTTACCATAAATAAAGAGTTATGATTGAATGTTAATGTAAAAATATTTACACTGATCGTGTATATCAATTAAACTCATATAGTTTTACTTTTTTATAAATAAAACGTTAGCTTAATTCTTAATTCTTATTAATAGAAAAGAAAAATACTTATACAGTCTCACTATAAAAAGTTTTATATTAATAATTAATTATAATATTTTATATATGATAATTTTATTGATTTTATTAATTAATATTTTAAAAGTTATGTAAATAAAAGATTATGATTAACTTATTTGGATGTGTTTGAATTATAATTATTAGTATGTCTGGTTATGCGTGTGAAGATTTTGATCAACGTTAGATGTAAAAAATGATAATGAAAAGTTATTCAAAGTAGTTCTGACCTGAATAAGTATAGATGCATATTGAATTATTCAATTAATTGTAAGTGGTATCCATGATCCATGATGTGAAAATTAATCTCTACAAATCACGTAGTTTGACATACATTTTTTTAAGTTACATACAATTATGTTTGAGGTTTATAATATTTAGTTCTACTTCCATTATCCTTTTCAATAAAATATTGTTTACTTAATTTAGCACCATATATAAAATAAGGTCAACCCGAATTACACGGGTTGACTTGTTATGAATGGTTGTTAGTCAAACATATTATATCACATTTAAGTAAGTTGAGCCATCAAATTATAAAAATAAGTCTTATATAAGTTTTTTTCTTTGTAAATAATTGAAATATTAATATTAAAATATCTAATATTGTCCAATAATGTAAATATAAATAACACTATTAAGAAAAATGTAAAATATAATTAATAAATCAAGCGACAACTAAATCTAAATTTCATCATTTAAATTGTCAAGTTTCATATATAATTAAAAATAAAATAGAATATCTAAGTTTAAATCAATTATCATAATTTCAAAAATTCAAAGATGAAATTGTTGTTATCCTTAACACTTTACATACTTTGACTTAATAGGTTAAGTGGATTAACCTATAGATTAAGTGGATCGAGTTGAATATTTATTACATTTTATCTTCCAAATTTATAGTCGTCTGACCATATCCAAATCTCATGGTGGAGCTTGTTCATGGGATTGGACTTGTTTTAACATCACTACTTAATTATATTTTTTATTATTTAACTTTTAGTTTTTTCTCCAATTTTATCCCAATAAATATTTTGTTGTATTTTGTTCTTAATTTTAAACTTTGAAAAATTTTACCGCTGCAAAATAATTTTAATGTATTTTATCCAACTTTTAGTTTTTATCCCATTCACCAAAAAATAAATTTAATTTTATCCCAATTTTTTTAAAAATTTTCGCAAATTTTAGACAATGATAAAATTTGGAGGTCAGTAAAAAAAATGAAGGGTAAAATGCACTATTATAATTTGTTGGAAATAAAATTTGCTAAAACTTTAAAATTAGCAAAAACAAAAAAAAAACCGTGTTAAAATATTTTGTTGAGATAAATTATGTCAAATTAAAAAATAGAGTAAAATGCAAGTAAACCGATTTTTTTTCTTCTTTTAGTTGTTTAATGACTTTAATCAGCCCCTAAAGAGAAATTTTATGTATCTCTATAAAAGAATTCTTCTAATTTGGGACACTGTCTTGCTAATTAGCATTTTTTGTGTTATTATTCTGTTTGATTTAAATTTTGAATGTATTAATATTTAATAATAGCTACTTATTATTTAGTCAGTTTGATTACATCGGAAAAAAAAAATCTATCAGTTTGATCAAATTAAAAATTTACATAGTAAATTTATGAAGCATGGAGAGAAAAAATTTAAGATGATGAAGTTATTTACCAATACTCTTTTATATTATATATTAATTTTTATAAAGGAATTATTTTCTTATTAATTTTATAAATTAAAGTATATTAAAGGAGTAGCAGGTTCCCTGTATACAGCCATGCACGTTTCTAAAACGAAGCTTTTGAACTAAGTCACACACAAAAAAAAAAAAGAAAAAGAAAAAGAAAAAAATAACACTTTGTTTTCTTCCCCTATTGCATTAATACATTAAAAAGGTTAAAAAACTTCAAACTCCTTCGACAAAAGAAACAAACAAAAATTGGCTTTTAGTTTTTTTTTTTTTTTTTAGCGGTAAGAAGTTAAAGATCTACTACATGTTTAATTTATTTTATTTTAAACTAACAAAAAGTTTTGGGATTTTCATCTTGCATATGTCTTTTTTGTTTAATATCTACCCACCTAACTAATTTTTAAAAAACTAAAAAATACCCTTTAACTTAATTATCTATCTAACACTTACCCTAATAAATTTACTTTGCCTCTTTCAATACCTATTCTAATAAATTAACCTAACTTATTATATCATATAAGCTTTTCGAATAAAAAAATTAAAAAATTAATTTAATTATTTAAATTATCTTTATAAAATTTTATATTTTAATAATATATTTTATTTATAACATAATTTTTTAAAATTTGATGAAATTTTATATTTTGAAATATAAAATAAGTAAAATATAAAATTTTATTATAGAAAATCTTCTCTAATAAACTTTTATATTTATAAATTTTATATTTTATTATTTTAATTAGAAATTTATATATAATATTTATATTATATTTATAAAATTTTATATTTTAATAATATAATTTATTTATAATATAATTTTTTAAAATTTTATTAAAATTTTATATGATAAAATATAAAAATAAATAAGATATTAAATTTATTAAGAAACCTTTTCTTAAATGGTTACTATGCCATAGAAGTGTACTTCCTCTTTATTCATATTACATATATATATATAAAAGAAAAAGATTAAGTTTTATTTCATATTTAAATATAAGAAAATATAATTACTTTTTATTCAAATATTTTTTATTTAATTATAATTATGATTTTTTATTCAGTTCTAATGAAGTATGTTTTATAAAGATCTTTATTCATAATGTTTTATAAATTACCTAGGGGATAATTAATTAGATTTTATTTATATTTAATCCGTTACACATGGATTTTTTGTTGTTACGAATAGGATCATAGCCTTGTTGTCTAAATCAACACTAACATTGTAGTTTATTCTATTAATTACTGAATATGCCACAGAGATGTGGCATTTTCCACACAGATGTGTTTCATCTTTTTTCACAACTGTCATGTATATGTGGCTGTGACAACAAGATTGTTTGCGCATCCCTGACATGGTTTATAAAGTTAAGTACTCTTCTTTTTAAACTCATATATAAGTAAAAATACTAAATTCATACAAATTAAGAAAATTAATTATCATAATTTAATTTCACTAATATTAAGTATAAAATACAATTATTTCTAAAATACCCTTCATTGAAACTTGATATGAATAAAAAAAATGTCATGTTGTAATTTAATGAAGGGTATTTTAGGAATAATGACATTAAATAAGACAAAAGTAGTTGAATTTTCTTATATTTGAGTTCACCACAAACCCACCTTTTTTGTTTATATATGAGTCCAAAGGAAGTATATTTCGTAATCATTTTCAAGACTGTAATCTATATATGCATGTTTTTTCCTTAACTATACACACACACAAGGAGGGATCAACTTTTGGAATAAGAAAGTATAAGAGATTTACTTTTCAGCCTAACCATTTACTTTCTTAAATCTAATAGTTGAAATTAGTCACTCATAGGAATAGAAAAAAAATTCACACCCATGAAAATCCGCGGATTAAACCCATGAAAAGACCTAAATGTGTAATTTAAATGGGTACCACCACTTGTGGTTACGATTTTTTTCTATCGCTCCTTAACGAGTACGAGTATCATAGTATCCGTATTTGCGGGTACCCGCTATGCACTAAATTAAAATACTACAATATTTAATTTAAAGAAGTATTTTTGTTAAATAAATCAACTTAAAATATTAATTGTCAAAATTTTATTATTATCAATGTTACTTTTTTTTTATAAAAAATTAATAATTCATATAATTATTTTATAAAAATGTTGATAATGTAAAACAAATATTCTATTTATATTAAATATTTTGTGTGTGTGTGTGTGTATATATATATTGTAATCGAGTGTGTATATATTGTATTAAAACTCGAACGGAAACTCAGAGCCTCTCTCTCCTCTCTCTTCCCTCTACTCTGTAATTTCCTTCAATCAATACAACCTTTTTTGTATTATTTCTGCTGCATACTCTCTGCATAATTCGGTCTTGTGCTCTGGTATAACTGTTGCATGCATTAGCATAACATCCGGTCTTGTGCGGACTACCGCCGTGTAACATCCGGGCTTATCTGTTTCATGCATCACATCTTTCCTATTAATTGAACCTATTCTTTCCTATTATCAATGTTTAAAACTCGTCAGGTACCCGTTACTAAGCTTCTTAACGCCCTTTGGTACCCACATATATATATTAATCTATTTTTAGATCCAATTAATCTTGTAGAAACTTACTAGTATAATTTTATTTCTAGATTTTTCAACAAATGAATTATTTATTTATAAAACTTCTGGTAAAAAATAATATCTGTTTTTAAAAAATATTTTTGGAAAATATATGTGGGTACCCATGGATACTCGCGAGTAGTATTGTAACGGGTACCTGACGAGTTTTAAACAGATACAACTATTTTATGGCGGGGTGGGTAGCGGGTAAGCACTACTCCTACCCTCCCCGTTGCCACTCCTAGTCACTGATTACACCATTAAAATGGTTAGGATAAAAAGTAACTCTCTTAAATTTATTTCAAGAGTAACTTTAAGATATTTACTCTTCATCTTTGCAATTTATTTCCTTGAAACCTACTAGTATTAATGAGTAACTAATCTTAACTATTAGATTAAGTATAAAAAACTTCCTCTTAAAAAAGTTGAATGTAGTTGAAGAGTAAGAGCATGTTTGGATGCACATGGAACACCCTCAAATGCGCTTCAAACTTCATCAAACGAAAAATGACAATGTTTTGGATGTCAAGAGGAGACATGATTCTGCTTCCCAAAATGGGTTTTGGCTAAAGCAAGCTTAGGGTTGGTTCCATGTTCAGGGAGAATTGAATCTGGAAAGTGGGTGCTTGATTTCTCTCATTTTCCCTCATGGATGTTTTGATTTCAATCATCTTTTGATTTCTATAATTAATGTTTTAATTTCTCTCATGAATGTTTTGATTCATTGTTTAGGGTCTAGCCTTACTAACCTGCATATGATATTATGCTTTGATTGAATTCTGTTGAGCGGATTGCATTCCACCAAGCGAAATGACCCCAATGGCCAATCCCAATTGTATGGTTTGGAAAATCTGCTGAATAAATTCAATTCTGCTCAGTAAAATTATGCAGTTTTAATATCTTTCAATTTTCTTTGCATATTACGCTCAACAACTTATAGTTTGCTAAAAAATTTTATTTTTTTTTATATTTTATTGTTATTTTTTTAATTTACTTTAGTTTTTAAGTAAGACCCATTTGGAAATTACATACTCAAAATCAATTTCGATATTCATTTTCCAAACATCATTTATATGAAAATCAATTTTCTAATAATGTATTCAAACAAAAATAACATTACTTTCAAATCGGTTATAAAAAATTACTTTTTTATACTCAATGTATTCTCTCTCTTTATATATATATATATATATATATATATATATATATATATATATATATATATATATATATATATATAACAACTCAGGTGAGAAAAATGATTATGGTGAGAAATGAGAAAACGTAGCAATAATTATAAGATTTCAATAAAAAGTTCAAATTAATTAAATTGTTAATTAAACAAGCTCATGAGATTTTATCACACACATACCTCTCTCACAAACACTTAGTGTGTCGCTCTCTCTCCATCCTCACTCCACCATTCCCACCCCACTACCACTGTCAGTACCGTCACTAACGTTGTAACACCCGAAATCCTTAATAAAAGTATTCATGAAAAATATGAAATTTTTTTTAAATATAATCTTACATAAAGAACCACATAATATTTTTATAACATTTCAAGAAAAAATATAATTCATTACAAGTTTCATTTCGAAACATAATACATTAATTGTTATAGCTACCTTTTGAAAGTCCTAACTCTGAGCAGTGGACTCCTCATAATTCTAGAATTACTTGAGCATTAAAAGAGTAACTTGCTTAAGGGTTCAACTTATTCAGAGTAAATCCTCGAAATTCTGCATCATCTCTTACTAGTGAGATTCATCTTCTATTTGTACTACGAACATATAAGAATAGAAATACATGAAAGAAGTGAGATTTTTATAAACCATCAACATTAATCTTGATCAACTTAACAAAGAATGAGGGCCTAAGATTTAACCTATAATTCAATCTCACTTAACTCAGTATATAGACTAAGTCTTACTCGATTCAATACCACTTGACCCTATACATGGATCCATAACTAATAATGATTCATCCCAATCATAATGGATTTTATGAACATTTGTAAATCTATGAACATTCCATCCCAAGTGTCAACATGGATTACCCTAAATATTCACCTACTTGATGAATATCCTCAGCCTAAATACCTATATGGACTACCCTAAATATTCACCTACCTAATGAACATCCTCAACTTGAGTATAATCATGGGATAATGATGCACTCGCTTGATCTCTTCAACCAATGTTCCTTCCTCTAAGAAAATGGAGGATAATGTTGAGCATTAAACTTAAATAAATGATTGATTAAATGGAGAATATTAATCAGCAGGAATTTGAAAGACAGAGAGTCACTATTTTTAAATGTCATTTATAGTATTTATATATTGTTATTAATGATAAACACAATCAAGGAATTTGAACAATGTATTATGATATTATATAATGATATTGTATTCTCTGTTTTTATCAGAGAGGAAGAAATTCATTAAAAAGAAAGATATTATTAGTGTCCATCCTTTCTCCTTTCTCTTCCAAAACACTTATACTTATATCCTTTGTTATCAAATTGGTATCAGAGCTGATGGCGAATCTGGAAAATAATCTCCCCCTGCCCTAACTAACAAAAGGGACAAATTATGAAAATTGGAGTATCCAAATGAACTCTTCTTGGATCTGAAGATGCTTGGGAGGTGGTCCAAGATGGTTTCCAAGAACCAGAAACTATTGGAGGATATTCAGCAGCCCAAACCAAAACTTTGAAAGAGTCGCAGTCAAAAGATAAGGCAACTTTATACATGTTGTATCGAGCTATTGATGAGTCGATCTTTGAGAAGATTGCTGGTGCATCAACTTCAAAGGAGGCATGGGACATCTTGCAAAAAATGTTCAAGGGCAGTGATCGAGTGAAACAAGTGCGTCTTCAAACTCTAAGAAGTGAATTGGAGGCCATGAGGATGAAGGAGTCAGAACATATATCTAGCTACATTACTCGTGTGCAAACAATATCTAATCAATTCACAAGCAATGGAGAAGCTCTCACAGATGCAAGGGTTGTGGAGAAAATTTTTCGGTCATTAACTGATGACTTTGAAAATGTTGTATGTGCAATTGAAGACTCAAGGAATCTGGAAGAGATGACCATTGATGATCTCACAGGCTCGCTTGAAGCATATGAGCAACGAAAGAAGAAAAAAGAAACAAGAAGTATCGGAGGAAGCCTTACAAACAAAGATGACCGTCAAGGAAGACAAGGTTATGTATGTGCGACATAACTGAGGAAGAGGACGTGGACGTGGAAGTCACGGTTTCGATCATAACCGAGGTCGTGGTCGTGGAGATATGAATGAAGAGAGAAAACAAATGAATCAACAAAACTGGCGTGGACGAGGCCGCGATCGTGGAACAGGTGGTCGTTCAAATCGTTCAAATGTTGAATGTTACAATTGCGGAAAATATGGACATTATGCAAAGGATTGCTACTCCAAGATGAAGGTGGAGGAAAATGTGAATTTAGTTGAGGAAGATGAAGTAAAAGATAATGGCATTCTAATGATGACCCATGAAGGCACCACTTTGGATAACGACATGGTGTGGTATCTGGATACGGGTGCTAGCAATCATATGTATGGGTACAAACACCTCTTTGTTTATATACAAGAAATAGAAGATGGACATGTGTCTTTTGGAGATTCAACAAAGGTTCCAGTCAAAGGCCGAGGAAAAATATGTTTTTTCCAGAAAAATGGAAAAGAAGGTACTATGGAAGATGTCAATTATGTACCTGACTTGAAAAGTAATATTCTTAGTATGGGGCAATTGTTGGAGAAAGGATGTTCGATTTTTATGAAAGACCGGATGTTGCACTTGAAGGACACAAATGGTGGAGTGCTCACACATGTGGAAATAACAAAGAATCGAATGTTCAAACTCAACTTGAAGAATATACAAGAGAAGTGCTTGCAAATAAACATGGAGGACAAAGCGTGGTTGTGGCATTTACGGTTTGGACACTTACATTATGACGGGCTAAAAGAGTTAGTGAAGAAGAAGATGGTTTATGGGTTACCAGACATAGACTACATCAAGAAATTCTGTGAAGGTTGTATACTTGGCAAGCATACAAGGACAACTTTTTTTTTAAAAAAAAGGCAGAATATCGTGCAAGGAGACTCCTTGATTTGATACACACAGACATATATGGCCTAATCACTCCAAAGTCTTTCAGTGAGAAAAAATATTTTATTACCTTCATTGATGACTGTACAAGGAAAACATGGGTTTATTTTTTGAAAGAAAAATCAGAAGCATTTGAGGTGCTAAAAAAATTCAAGGCAATGGTGGAGAAAACAACCAACCTTTACATGAAGGCTTTGCGGCCAGACAGAGGTGGAGAATACATGTCAACTGTTTTCATGAATTATTGTGAGGAACAAGGTATAAAAAGATTCTTGACAGCACCATATTCACCTTAGCAAAATGGCATTGCAGAAAGCAAGGTATAAAAAGATTCTTGACAGCACCCTAAATCCTTGATATGGTTCGATCAATGTTGAAAAGCAAAAATGTACCGAAGGAATTTTGGGCAGAAGCAGTACAATGTGTTGTGTATGTGCAAAACCAATGTCCGCATACAAAATTGGAGAGTCAAACTCAGCAAGAAGCTTGGAGCGGTTATAAACCATCTGTTTCACATCTTAAAGTGTTTGGTAGTGTGGCCTACGCGCATGTACCAGATCAAAGAAGAACCAAACTTGATGATAAAAGTAAGAATATGTGTTCATTGGGTATGACGAGAAGACGAAGGCTTTCAAGTTATTTGATCCAATTGACAAAAAAGTGATTGTGAGTTGAGATGTACAAGTGAATGGAGAAAGCTTGTGGGACTGGAAAAATCAAAAGGAGGCAAACCAAGGAGAGTCATTGAGTGTTATGCCAATAAACACTCCAATGAGTTCTCAAGATCAGGATGAAAAAGATGAGATGCATCCACCCAGGATGCGGAGCCTACAAGATATATATGACTCAACTGAAGAAGTACATCTAATTTGTTTACTAGCAGATTCAGAGAACATTACCTTGGAGGAAGCAATAAGAGATAAGAAGTGGAGAGCTGCAATGGATGAAGAGATAAAAGCAATTGAAAGAAATGAAACTTGGAGTTTGGTGGAGTTGCCAAAAGGATATAAACCCATAGGTGTAAGATGGGTATACAAGAAGAAGATGAATGTTCAAGGTGAGATTGAAAGATATAAGACACGTTTAGTTGCAAAAGGTTACAGACAGAAGACAGGAATTGATTATGATGAAGTGTTTGCTCCAATTGCAAGAATGGAGACAATTTGACTTCTTTTATCCTTGGCTGCACAACTTAAGTGGTCAATCTATCAAATGGATGTGAAATCTGCATTTTTAAATGGAGTCCTTGAAGAAGAAGTCTATATAGAACAACTGTCTGGGTACATGAAATGTGGAAAAGAAGAGAAAGTGTTAAAACTGAAGAAAACATTTTATGGTTTAAAGCAAGCACCCCGAGCATGAAACACCAAAATAGACACTTACTTCAAGAAGAACAAATTCTTACAATGTCCTTACGAGCATGCTTTGTATGTAAAGAAAGAAGAAGGTATTTTACTTATTGTTGCTCTTTATGTTGATGATCTCATTTTCATGGGGAATAATGATAAAATGGTTAAAGACTTTAAACATGCAATGATGTGAGAATTTGAGATGACAGATTTAGGATTGATGAAGTATTTTCTTGGTCTTGAAATTAGACAAGGAAATTTTGGATTCTTTGTGTCACAAGAAGCATATGCGAAGGATATTTTGAAGAAAAGCAAGATGGAAGATTGCAATCCAGTAGCAACACCAATGGAGCTCGGTATGAAACTCTCTAGATTTGAGGGAGGAGACCAACTGAATGCAAGTGAATATCGTAGTTTAGTGGGGAGCTTACGGTATCTCACATGTACAAGAGCTGATATTGCTTATAGTATTGGTATAGTGAGTCGATACATGGAGGATCCAAGATGCTTTCACCTCAAAACTATTAAAAGAATTCTTCGATACATCCGAGGAACAGAATCACTTGGGCTACTCTACTCAAAGACAAATGATTTCAAGTTGATAGGATACTCTGATAGTGATTGGTGTGGATATAGATGACCGTAAAAGTATAGCAGGATATATGTTTTACATTGGGAATACAACATTAACATGGCTGTAAAAAAAGCAGCCAATAGTAACTTTGTCAACATGTGAGGCAGAATATGTGGCAACATCTTGGTGTGTGTGTCACACAATTTGGTTAAGAAATTTACTTGGTGAGTTAAACTTACAACAACATGAAGCAACTGAAATACGAGTTGACAAAAAATCAACAATTGAGTTGGCAAAGAATCCTGTTTATCATGAGAGGAGTAAGTATATTGATGCTCGTTTTCATTTTATTAGGGATCATGTGAAGAATGGAGAAGTAAAAATGGTGCATGTTGCTAGTCATGACCAAGTAGCAGATATTCTTACAAAGACTTTGCCAACTGTTCTATTTGAAAACATGAAGATTAAATGGAGAATATTAATTACCAGGAATTTGAAAGGCTGAGAGTCACTATTTTTAAATGTCATTTATAGTATTTATATATTGTTATTAATGATATATACAGTCAAGGAATTTGAACAGTGTATTCTGATATTATATAATGATATTGTATTCTCTGTTTTTATCAGAGAGGAAGAAATTCATTAAAAAGAAAGGTGTCCATCCTTTCTCCTTTCTCTTCCGAAACACTTATACTTATATCCCCTGTTATCAAATGGAGAGGCTAGAAATGGGAGAAGGTTGACGCCACTTTCTAGGAGAAAGATGAGTAAAAAATTTTATGTTGCTTGCCACAAGGGAGAGGTCCCTTGATAAAAACTTTAAGGAAGAGAATCTTCAAGAGAGAGGTTTCTCAAAAATGACACTCAAGAATAGAAACTCAAAGGAGTCTTACTTCATTCAATCAAGTGTAATTTGTACAAGAGGGACTAGGTGTATTTATAGCCCAAAGAGGGAGTAAGGCACTTAAAACTAGGCAATGTGGGACTTGGGCCTAATTAGGATTAGGAGCACTAATCCCTCTTAGGCCCACTAAAAGTGGTGCCTAGCCTTAAGCTAGGGAGTGTCACGACCTAATCAAGGGGATGTGGAAAGAGATCCACACTTTTTTGGGTTATTAGGCCTTTTACTCACTTCACCTCCCTTCCTAAACTAATTACACCTTAAACTCTAGAAGAGCATAAGTGGCCGAAATACATAGCCTAAAAGGGAATTAAAAACTAATTAATATTTACAAGAGGAAAACTAAGGACTATAGCCTAAAATATCTATCTCTATCATGAGCTGGGGTCTTGATGAGTCTTTCCAGGTCAAGTCCTCTTCAATCCTCTTAGCTATTGACCTATTGAGAGGACCCTTGTTAGGTAGGATTACATAAGATAATCCTGAATATTCATATATTTAAAACCATCTTAGGATTCAACCTTGTCTTGTCTTTCATCTCGCAGTATATCAAGTTATGAGTTTTCAAAACATGAACAGTCATACACATGTATTGTATCTTTACAAAAGAACCTAGGACTTTGCTATAGTCATTTCAACACAATCTCTAAAACCACAAGATTTGACAATCACTTAGTATTTTCATATACTAATCGCCATTCATAGAATTATTTATTAACAAAGAATTAAAGATCATAATGGATATATAAATTATAATTTCGAAACTCAAAATTTCTAGTTCATGAATAGTAAACATAATAATAAAAAGTATAAAATTAAAATATTAGTAGCACTAAAGACATCTTTTTTTATGTGGAAGATCAGGTTAGACTGCAATCACAAAACATACTTAGATAATCTTTTACAAAATTAAAAATATGATTTAGAGAAATATAATTTTTATTATAAATTTTACAAAACTAAATTTTACACATAATTCCTTGAAAATTTCCTAAGATATGAATATATTCTATTATGAATATTCAACATATAATTGTTGATCTTTTTAATAAAATATATTAAATAAATGTAACTTTTGTAACTGAGTCAAATGATAGAATAAATGGTGATTAATAAGAGATGACTAGACTATAATATATGAAGAATAAATAAATAAAAAAAGACTAAAAGATAGTATTTGGAATTAATAAAAAAATGACCTAAGTAATATCTGGAAATAATAAAGAAATGACTAGAAGTAATAACTGGAATTAATAGAGAAATGGTTAGAATTGATATATGAAAATAATATAGAAATGACCAGAAGTAATATCTGGAATAATAAATAAATAACATACGTAATATTTGGAAATAATGAAGAAATAACGAGAAGTAATATCCATAAATAATGAAGAAATGGCTAGAAGAAATATTTGGAAATAAAAAAATAACTAGAAAGAATATATGGAAACAATAAAGAAATGACCAGAAGATGTAACATCCTCAAATTTTAAAATACAAATATTCGAATAAACATTCAGTTAAGAGAAGATAGATTAACTTGGGAAAAAAATCAATTAAAAGATTAAACTGTCAGGAATTTTGAATAACAAATTCAGATAATATTCCCTTTAAAATAGAAATAAGATAAAACAAATAAAAAGATTTTATATCACTTTGAATAACAAATTCAGATAATATTCCCTTTAAAATAGGAATAAGATAAAATAATTAAAGATTTGATACTATTTTGTATTTAATCTTGTAAAATCAATCCTTTATAGAAAATATAGAGAGGGGAAAACCAACCTTGAACTATTACATATAGGGTTAACTAGTTCCCTCATAATATTATAGATTAGTTGATTCTTCTTGGGTTCAGAAAGAGGGACATAGGAGCAGAAGAATTAAAGTGGTGGGGTCTCACTTCAAGAGGTGAGTAAAACGATTTTTAAAACCCTCCATGATATGACTTTTAAAAAGTGTGTATATATATATATATGTGTGTGTGTGTGTGTTTTTTAATCATGAAATAGTATTAACGTACCACGTTAATAGTATGAATTTATATTGTTTATGTTGCGCTAATTGAGTAAGATATCTCTATTTGGAATGGGGATGAAATTTGATATACATCCATTTGAAATGGTTGTATAAGATACATCTATTTCATACGGGGAAGAGGTTTTAGATACCTCGATCTGGGATGGAGAAGAGATTCTGGACACCTCTATAATAGTGTGGGGAAGGCAGTGGGACGCCATTGTATGGAATATGAGCTCAAGACCCCTTTGAAGAATCTATTAAAAACCTTGGTTCTGGGAATTGTTAAGTGAGAGCGAGTGATCTTGAGTATCACTATCGATTGTGTGCATCATGAGGGTGTTAAGGAAACACCATTCTTTTTTGTGTTTATTAATTCATTCATATTAGAAATTAATTATTTGAAACAAACTATATTTTGTCATTAGAAACACTTTTTTGCGGGTACCTTGGTTGTTTTTCCAGATTCCGCACCGTCTGAGAACAATGTTATTTGCGAACTTTTTTTAACTTGTTTTATTCACTGAGATTTTCATCTCATTAAAAAGTGTTGTTTTCAGAGTCAAAAGAGGAGGAAGTTGAGAAGGCTAAGGAGGTGTGAAGACTTAGTCATAATTTAGATTTTCCTTTTTATGAACGTTATTATTAAATTTAGAAGATTTTTCTTTTTTTTGTAAACGTTGTTATTTAAATTTTGAGATGTCCACATTTGAGAATGATACTTTGTATGGACAATAAATTTTTATTTATTGTTTGATTTTTTATTATTTTCAATAATTACTTAATTATTATTTTTTGAGTGTTATTGTAACGACGGACGTTACAGAATAAATATTTGAAAATAATAAAAAATTGACCATAAGACATATTTGGAAGTAATAATAACCAACAAAAGATCAAAAGTGCTAATAATAGTAAACACATATAAGTTTATTAAGATTAAAATCACAAAAGTTTATAAATTCCACTCTATTCTTACCTTAATAAGAGCTTAATGAAAAGTGGTGAAGAACCTTTGGATCTTAATCTTAACACTTACAAATTCTCCCCTTTCCCCTCCCATTTTCAAATATTAACTCTCTTATTTATAGCCAAAATCTGCACTTAATCGCTTAGTGAATTTTGGTTGCTAAGCAACCATCAATGTATTTTAGTTACTTTTGTCTCACATTGCTTAACGACGCAGCTTTGCTATCTGGGTCAGATCCTTTGCTAAGTGAATATCTTCTTAAAAATATGCATTTTGTTTCTGGATGAATCCATTGAGCGAATTTTCAGAAAAAAAGAGAATTTTAATATTTTAGTAAGAATTATATATATTAAAATTAATTTATTTTATTTAAATTTTTCACATGCTTAATGACTCCTATTATATACAAAATTTTCAAAATGTATTATGTAAACCTGGCTATAAAAATAGAGGTGTCACAACCGCCACCACTGTCAATGCTGCCACCACCGTCGCTACTCCCATCATCACCATCACCACCCCATTCTCGATATGACAATGATGGTGGCAATGGTGGTACCGATGGTGGTGGTGGTTTGTTGAAGTGGAGCTAGTGGCTGCGGGGTGATGAGAAAGAGCGACATGTTAAGCGTCCACTACAGAGGTCTCTGTGTGAGAGAACCATGTGAGCTTGTTTAATTAACAACTGAATCTGAACCATTTATTGAAATCTTACGGTTATTACTATGTTTTCTAATTTCTTATGTAATCCTTTTTCTCACCTAAGTTGTCCCCCTCACTCTCTCTCTATATAAAGAGAGAGAGAGAGAAAGAGAGAGATAACGCATATCATACGAGAGTATGATATCTTATATGAGAGTGATAGAAACAAATCTCAAGCATTAAATAAAAATTAATGGTTGAGATAAAATTGTACACATCCACTCATTCTCTCTCTTCTAGCATTTATTATTTGTTAGTCTTTTTTTTCTCTGTCCTCTCCCAATGCCTGAGCATTTTTGGATATTATTTTCTCTCATTTCCTAATTACTAAGACTTGGTCCTCTCATTGTCATATAAATTTAACTTTCTCAATAGATATGTTCCCTATATGAAGGCATATCCAGTGAGAAAAAAATATTTATTATGAGAGATGAGAGCAATAAATAATGAGCGTAAGATTAAACGCAATACTTCATATTAAAATAAATCACTTAAAGATATCATGTACCTCTTATACTGTAACTTAGCCCCACCCTTATGATCACAACCACTACCCTACTGCTGTCGCTACCACCACCACCATTGGTGCCACCACCATCTCTACAGTCATGGTGGCAACAACAGTGGTGACGATGACGATGGGGTGGTAGTGGTGGTGGCGGCACCGATGGTGGTGACCATCAGTGGTGGTGGTGGTGGTGGCGACACTGACGAGGTTGGGGGGCAGGGGTGATGTTAAAGGTGGGGGTGAGGGTGCGAATAAGTTACGATGAAGGAGGTACGTGATATTTTTAAAGGGAATTATTTTAATTTGAGTCATTATTTTGAATCTTATTCGCTTATTATTTATTTTTCTCATCTCTCATAATAAACATTTTTTACACTGGATACGCTCGTGTATGTGCGTGTGTGTATATATATATATATATATATATATATATATATATGAATTTAATTATTAGCACTGACAGTGTAAAAGAGTTTTACACTGACGTTCAATCAAAAGTTTTCATTTATATGATTTTTAAAATATTAATTGGTAAATTTAACAAATTTACCATAAAAATGATTATATTAAATATCAATATAAAATTTTTTATACTACTCCAAAACTCTATTGCTCTCCCTGTATATTTTTTGTTAGTAACCGTTATTTTTTTTATCACATTAGTAACCCTAAATTTATTAGAAGGGTGTGTACATATTGTACTATCCCACCTTTTAGATATATATATTGGAAACGTAAAGAGGCAGAGTGTACGTGCAAAAGCAGAAAAGTTTCAATAATGTAGAACAAGTTGCACTTCATCCAACGTGGTGGATGATGATATTTGTACATATATCCATATATAACTAAACTTTTTTTTCCTATATCATTCCCATAAATATATATAATCCCGCTAAAGCTTTTTATTGGCGTCATTTTTATTTTGTTCGCTGTATATAACAAGAATCCCTTTATTCTTTATTATCGTATTACCAAACTTGAGAGACTCGCACACTATTTTAAGTCTCCAAAAAGTTCAAATGAGCCTTCTTCCAACAATTTGGTAACTTTGTGGTTTCTTTAATTAGATGAAAGCAAAGAGATCAAGGCCGGTTTTGTGACTTTTGTCGTATCTTTTGGCGTTAATCATCATTAATTTAGCTATGAATTTGTCTAGAACCCATGCTTGTCTAGCTAGAACCCATGCATAGGTTCAAACCCTACTTTTATTTTTATTATAATGCATTGGAATAATACAAGAACTACACATTAACAAGGCTAAAGTTTGAATTATTTATGTACTCTCAAATGAAAAGCAAAGGACGTATATAGACACATAGATTTAGAACATAGGGTATTAATTAACGTGAATAGCCACAAGATAAGGTCTTATTAATAAGAAGGGGAGTGTTGACAAGACCGGCTTCGAAAATAGAAAGTGTCTTTTAGGTCTTTTCAATTAAAATTTTTTTATATGTTACTTAAATTTAAGATATCATATTTTTAAAAATTAAAATTATCCGTTGGAAACATATTTACGTGGTATCATGAGTTTTTTTAAAAATAATGAGTTTTTATAATAAAAGATTTCTTTACCAACAACAATAATTTTGTTAGTGATTTTGTTTTAAATTTGATTAATTGAAAATAAAAATATAAAAATATAAGTTTCTTAAAATTGACGTAATATTATATATAGAGAAAAAAACATTTATTATTTTCTAAGATACCATAAATGTGTAACTTAAACTTTAATCATAGTAGAAACTCTTAGAATCTCTCATTATTATTAGTTAAAATTTATTAAAAATTATTAACTTTAATTAAATGGAGAAAGAAACACTGTACAACAATAAAGTTTATGATTTTTACAAAATTTTATAAGAGAAAAATGTTCATATGTTTTGTCCTCTAATTTATTATAACTTTTCATGTATATTATGTTTGTTTACTTTATTAATAAATTTTTTAAATATTATATAAATAATAAATTATATTTAAATGATAATATAAAATTTTTTTATCTACACAAATGTTAAATTCATTTATAATTAGTTATCACTTATCTTATGATGAAAATATAAACCCTAAAAATATAAAAATAGCAACATGTGGGTATATTGACGTTGGTACGTGATAATAATAAGCCTATTCATCTAAGCTCGTAGATGTCCAGAACAAGCATGCATATATAACCAAACTATAATCAATGAAGAGATGAAATCCGTGTACTGTTTTTGAATGAATGTATGATATGTGATATCATTTTGGATACGGGATCTATATAGGAACAGGTATTTGGATTCACTAGGGTTGAAAATTTACTATATAAAAAAAAATCATATCCAAGTATCATTCGTGGAATTGATGTTAAAAGGAAAATAATTTTTTTATTTAATGAAATTTTATAATAGGTATGTACCAAAGAGATTTCTGGGGCCAAATCTATGCGAGATCAAACCTCTTTTTAGATAATATTTTTTAGTTCTAAACTGATAAAAGATAGATTTAAGTTATTTTTCAAAGGCTCAAACCCAAAAATATAACATAATATAGATTATTATTATTTTTTTGCTTACATGGTATTTTCTCTGATATCTTAGAAAAACTCTTTTTTGACTTGAGCATGAGAGTGTGGTACTCACCTATTCCCATCAGGCCGATCAACCCAAACATTGGTAAGATTGAAAGTCAAAGAAAAAGACTCTTTGAGTGCGTAACTTCCCTACCTTAAGAACAAGGTAAAAGAAAGATAATATAATTTGTAAGAGTTAGCAGCAATATGTTTTAAGACATTTATTTTAATACACATCTTATCATTGATTCGGATAAAACTAAAAAATTAACAATGAATTATAAGTGAAACTCATAAATTTATGTTTTTTTCATCAATTTCATTCAATGTTGTTTATTTTTCATGTTTATAATGTTTGTTGGTGTTGAAATATGATTAGATGTAGCATTAGCTAAAATTATTTATTTTTAAAGTAGCGATTTACAGGTAAGAATTATGTTTTTAAATTGAGTTTTCATTTACTCGAAAGTGCTTTCAACAGTTGTATGTTTAGGCCTCTGACATATGATAAATTCTATTCACACTTGCATTATATGGGAGTATTTATGTTTCAAGTGTTTTATTTTTGTATTGTTTCAATAGATTATTTTTTATTCATTTATATGTAGAAAGTTTTTGAAAGAAAAGAAAGATAAATCAACAAGAAAATAGACAAGTATTTTAAAAAAAAGACTTACATAAATTTTTTGTCTTTAAAGTTTTACAAAAAATTATTTTTAATCCTTGAAATTTAAAAATATATTTTTTAGTCCTTAAAATTAATTTATTTTTTGTAATTAACATTCTTCTTTATAAGTTTCAGTACTGTATTTGGTTGTGCCGAATGTAAAATTAAAAATTGAGAGGTTAGGATTGAGAAAAAGAGTGATTCATAAGTACAAAAACATGTTTTTTGTCACCAATTTTTTAATGATGTTAACTGAAGAAAAAAAAGTAAAAGTGATTTGAATACTAAAAAATTTAATTTTAAGATTAAAAGTGATCTTTGTAAAACCTAAGAAATAAAAAACTTATTTAAGAAAAAAAACATGAAGAAAGCACAGATGTACTTAATTATTTAGACATGCAAGAATTATAAACTGTCCATGCATAATTGCTGCTTCCATGAAGCACAAAAGCATGACCGTGAGTATATATGTTGATGAAAATGAAATCTATAAATAGATGCTTACTTGAATTTAGATGATCAATCATTTTCTTTTATGGATATTGTTGTAATTTTACCATTTTCCAAGGGCATTTTCATGCTTATGTTAATTGTAAGGAAATTTTGAAAATTCTACATAAAGTGTATTTCGTAAGATCAATAAGCTAGCTATAAACTTTTGACTAACTTATAAGTTAGTTTAATCAACATAAAAATGTTCCTTAAGGTATCTCAATTCTTAAAGTGACTTATCTTATGAGCTTCTAACTTATAAGTTATAAACTACTTCAACTATTTTCTAACTTGTAACTTATTTTATTTTCTTCCATTATCACCCCTTATATTTTAATATGTTTTCCTTATTATCCTTATTTTCTTTTTACCTAACATTTCTTATTTTCAATTTTATAGAGACAAAAATCTCTTATATTTTAAAGAATTACAAATTAATTAAATTGTTATCTTCTTTTTACTATTTTATGAAATTGTTTTAATATTATACTATTTATTTTATTAATTTAAATATTTATTTTAATTTTTAATTAAATACTTTTCACTAATAAATTTAATAATAAATTAATTATTTTTTAAAAATACAAAATTATAATTACATAATAATATATTTTTGTCTAAAAAAAAATTATCTATATAATAAAACTTATGTAATTATATTATTTTATGTCACTTTATATTTACCAATAAGCTTATGCACTAGTAAACACTTCTAATTAAATATATAAACTAGTTTATTATCTCAGAACTTATAAATTATAGGAGCTTATTAATTAGCAGCTAGTTATAAACTAATTTTACTAAATACTTCCTAATCAAAAGCTATTTGATAAGTTTTTCAAAAATTGTCACGTGTCGATCATTTTTACAAATTACTAGGGATGTTTTTATAATTTCTTTATATAGACTTAAATGAAACTCTATTTTTTATGTTTATCAATAATATTTCAAATTCTATTTAAACTGTTATTAATAGACACTGAAGTTTATGATAAATTATCTGTTAAGAACTCTAATTAAATAGAACATAAATTTCTAACTGCATGCATTGCTATCAGAAACGAAACATCCTTTGGTCACAATTTTTCTTTTTCTAATTAACCACAAAAAATTTAGTAGCTAATTTATAGTTAATACTAGTAAATAAAATTAACCATAATTTAGTTACAAAAATACTACAACATTGATAGTATCATGAAATGAGTAGTTAATTAATTAAAAAAATAAATAATCCTAGTCAATTTGTAACTAACTTTAAAAGTTTCGATAAGTTCTAACTTAGTTGGTTGAACAAGTTTTTGTTGAACAAGGTGTGTGAGTTGTTATAAATCGTTGACAGTGCCTTTAACTCCTAGAAGGATAAAAAAAACTAATTTTAAAAACAATTATAACTCTCCTCAAGTTAATTTGTAGTAATATATTGAATTTTTTAACTTGGAAAATAATATTGGTAGCTAATACATAGTTTCTTAACATTAAAATAACTACTAAATTTTTTTAGCAAATCTTAGAAATTCTTGTAATATTTTGCAGGGTTTACTAATATCAAATTATATATATATATATATATATATATATATATCAACCTTTAGTAAATTAGACATAACCTCACTCTTTTTTATTTTTCTACGCTGAAGTTTATAAATATTATACTAACACCCATATATATTTGAAAATATTAAACTCTCAAATTTTACACTAACATCCCCTTTATAGGTTTATATGAAAGTAAGGATTAGAAAAAATAAAAATGCATATATAATTATACTATATTTTAAGGACATTGATATAATTTGCTTTATATATTAACATACTATCAAATTTTTATTTTATTTTATTTTTTATGATTTATAAATAAATTATATCAAATGCATAAAACTATATTTTTATAGTTATAAAGATAAAATGATCAAGTTATTCAAATTAAAATAAAAACTAAAACTAAAACTAAAATCCACAATAATTTTGTAACAGAAAGACCAATTTGAACTTATAGTCAGCTTACTAAAGTGAAATATATTAATCTAAAAAATTAAATTAAAGTAAAACAAAAAACTAATCTTCTATTTTATTTATTTTTAATATATCCATTTTTTTTAGTGAATTGATTATTTTGTTTTAGAAGAGGAAGACAAATTGAACAAGTACACCTGATCTATCACCTTCTCATGTTTCGCCCTTATTGGGGCCCCAGGTGATGATATAGAGAGATCAAAGCATTTGCTGACAAAGGAAAGTGATAAGGGTATTTCACTTTCTCTAATGTTATAAATCAAAACATGCCATCAACGTTTTGTGAAAGATTCTTGCTAATAGCATTTGTAAAACAGGGTTGAGCACTTGAGTTTAGAATAGAAAATTCTTAACCCTCCTTTCTTGTCTCATGTTCTTGTGTGCATTTCTAATTTAATGAATTATATAAAAGATAAAAAAAAATTGTTTTATCAAATGATATAACATTTTTTTTATTAGTAAAAGATAAAAAATGAGACATGAAATAGGCATCGAAGATTTTCATTCTTGAACTTAATGCCATGAGAATTGCTTTTAATCTTTAATATTGAAATACATTTTTTCCCCATTTAACGGAATCTAAATGCAAAAACAAATATACCATAAGAGAGTTAATGATATAACATTTTCTTTATTAGTGAAGAAAAAAAATAAGACATAAAATAGGAATATAAGATTTCTATCCTTGAGCTCAATGCCATAAGAGAATTGTTTTTAATCTTTAGTATTGAAATACATTTTTTTCCCCATTTAACAGAATCTAAATACAAAAACGAGTATACTGTATGTTTAGATAATAGTTATGAAGTTGTGTTTACTTAAAATCAAAATGAAACTTTAATCTAATTAAAAACAATATCAAGAATAATCATATATATGCTATTGTATTGAAGTTTGATAAACATGTCTATATTTTTCCATTTGAATGCTAAGAGAAAATATAATGAATTCTATTAAAAAGGAATTTTCTGTATAATGAATTCTATTAAAATATAATGAATGCTAAGAGAAAATATAATGAATTCTATTAAAAAGGAATGCTAGAAAAATTATCTCAAAAACTCTCCATTATGCTTGATTAAAACTTATTAAAAATCATTATTTTAGAGAAAAAAAATTATTAAAAACCATCTATTTTAGAAGTCAGAGTCATTTAATAATAACAAAATTGAGTGATTTTCGATAAGTTTTCATCCATGATTAATTTAATACAAGTATAAGGATCACATCAGCAGCATGCAATGTGATATATACACAAATGCACAAACACATGCAAATACATGCCCTTTATAATGACCATAAAAATCTACACGTGAAGGGAATTCACAATGGGAATATGTGCTGTGAGACTGAACAAAGAAACGTAATGTAGTTGTTAGCCACAGTTTCATTCTGGCACATTGATGCTAACAAGTCCTTAAGGTCCCCCACTAAGTTTTTTCCCATCTCAAAAAACAAGTAAGGGATAGTGAAAGAGGGAAGTGGCAAGTGATATAGATGCTGTGCAACATTGCATCACTTGTTTGTTTCAACCAAATTATAGGGTTGGCAATGACTGTACTTTACAGGGTGTAAGATATATGATCATATAGAAAATAAATGTTGGAAAAATTCTATCAGAAACTCTCTTTTTAAAATTGTTTTTGTTATTGGTTATAGTTTATTAAAAGTTAGGAGAGAAATAGTTAGTATATGATTGGTTTGATTTTGTTTTTTAGGTTTTGTAAAGAGTTTTTTTAAAAATGGTTTCTAAGAATTGTTTTTTGAGAGAGGAGAAAAAAAAAAGGTTTGACTTGTTTTAATGAAAACCTTGTGTATAAGAGGAGGGTTCTACTTACTTTAATAGTAAGTTTAATGGAGTTAGTTGTTCTTATTTTCCCAATCTATTGTTTAAAATTTAATGGTTATAATATAGTAATTAATCTTAACTATTAAATTTTAAGAAAATGAATTATTAAGATGAAGAGTAAATCTATTAAGTTTACTCTTAAATTAAGTGGATCCCTTCTTTTTATTAAAATGTGATTAATAGAAAGCAACAAAACAAAAATAAAAAAACTGAAAAGCAAAAATGTTTATAGTTGTTTTTTATCAAAATTGTTTTTAAAAATTATTTAAAAAACGTTAACCAAACAAATTTTTTAATTTGTTTCATAGGCTAAAATTAAGGGTGACAATTATCCCCACCCCTACGAGTACTAACTCGTCCCTACTTTGATTTTGACGAAAAAATCTGCATTGTTGGTCTCTACCCCACCTCGTCCCTGCCACCGTCCATGCTTAAGATAATCGGGAATGGGGATGTGTGTGAGTTTGTTAGTCCCCTCTTCATCCCCACACCTGCCCGGTCGTATGTTTAAATTATAATTATATGTTAAACAAGATTTCACTTGTCTATGTACAAATGCACACCTCTGTGGACCAATAAAACTAAAATATAATTAATAAATTAACATATAATTTATTTAATAATTAATGAATTAAGTATAATTAATAAATTAACATATAATTTATTTAATAAATTAAAATTTAAATTATAAAAAATAATATAATAGGTTACCCGTAGGTATATCAAAACCCAAAAATAAACGATATAAATGATGATTAAAATTTCATACCTGCCTTCTTTATACTCATCCGCACTTTCCTAGGATGGAGATAGTGAGGGTCAAAACCGCCCTCGTCATGCCCCATTGTCATCCCCAACTAAAATATTAGTTGTTGTTAGTGGAGGGATTTCAATACATAATCTCTCTTTCTCCTATTCTTTTTACATGTAAACTTTGTCATTAAATTAATCTTATGATTCTAAATTTTTTATTTTTAAATACTAAAATACTAGAAATAGTGGTATATAACTTCAGCAAAATGATTAATAATAAATTAATTAATACACTAAATTCTAATAAATCAACTTCATAGAATTTGAAAAAGAGAATTTTCTAACATTCTTTTCTTCTATGTAACAAATAACAGTAATGAATGAGATTAATTATAAATAATAACATCATTTTGGGACACGAGCTTCCTTTTCCATGCTAACAATCACTCATTCATTGATGCATCACTATATATACAATCCATACAGTCACATCAAGCTAATGGTTAATTGTAACCAAAACATCTTAGTTGGACTCTGCCACAAAGACATTCGATCCGTTATATATACAGGCCAAAAGATGCTATAAAAACATATACCAATTCTTTTATATATATATATATATATATTATCAGATAATACACACACATTATCCTGTTTAACAAGTATATAATACATCCATTTGATCTATATGAAAGATAAATTCATACACATAATGTTTTGTAATTAGAATTGACAGTGCTTCCTCGGAAAAAACATGGAGAGAGTATGTGGTTATGAACATATTATAGGTGCCTGACAATGAGAAACATTCTTATCTTCGAGATCTGGAGGGCAAGGCGTGTTGAATGTTGAGTTACAGATGTGGAGGATGATGCAAGGAAGCAAGTGAGGGAAATGAAATTTGTATTTTTTCGCCAAGTGTCCTACACTAATTCTTAGCATTTGGTCATCCGTTTTCTGATGTTAGAAAGTGCGGGATTCGGTAACTAGTCAAAAAGCCAAGGGTGGAATAGAAAATGGAAAAGGAGGTAGGGTGGACGGAGGTGAAGAGAAGAAAAAACGTAAACAGAGGATGGGATTTTTCCACGAATGAAGGGAAAGGAAACGGACGCACAACTTCGGTTTTCTTCACACATTTTCCAGAACACTACATGGCAAAAGATATATGGGAGATCTTTGGTAGGTTCGCCAAGGTCCAGGAGGTGGTCATTCCGAACAAGCGGAACAGGATGAGACAAAGATTCGGATTTGCTCGGTTTAAGGATGTTGACGATGTGAAAATGTTGGTGATTAAATTGGATAATATCTTTATTGGGTCGGAAAAGTTGTGGGTTAATCTACCACGTTTCGATTTACGAATAGAGCAGAATTACAGACAGAGAAAAATAGGGAGGGACAATCTAGACCACTATCCACATCATATAGGAGGCCGGCAAACGGGGCAATACGGGAGGTATAACGACAACAAAAAATCATACGCAGCTGCCGTAAGTGGTCAAGAGGGCGCGAGGAATACAGAAGTCAGCAGAGCAATAGAAAGGAAGGTGGAAGCGCAACTGAAAGTGGTATATGCGGCACATGCGGAAAATGTGAGTCGGTTCCAGAAGGCGTACGTCGGAGAAGTCCGACAGAGAGGGGCGGCTTTTAGGACGAAGTTTTTCCTAATGACTCATTGTATCTACAATGTGAGGAGCACTCCAATGGGAGCAAACAAGGTTCTGTTGGAAGTAGAAGGGGAGGAGACATTACAGGAGACTATCGTAAGGAAGAAGTTGTGGTTCGACCAATGGTTTACAGGGATTAAGGAGTGGGAACCCGGATTGGTAGATACCGATAGGATGGTTAAGGTGAACTGTTATGGGGTACCGTTACATGTATGGGAAGAAAATTTTTTCTCTACGTTAATCGCCCCTTTTGGAGAGTTGTTGAGTGTTGAAGAAAGCACTCTAAAAGCAAATCGCTATGATGTAGCACAGTTGGTGGTTTCTAGGAAGGACATGAGGAGACTTGATGCGACTGTAAGGGTGAGTATAGACGGAAGGAAGTTTTATATCAGGGTGACGGAAGTGGAGCAGGGGAATTAAATGAAACGCAGCAGTGAGAACACTTCCTATGGGTCTGAAATGAGTTCCTGCCCGGGGGAGGTGGAGTTTGATGAGTCGGAAGAGGCGGAGAAACGGCTGGCCGAGCTGAGGTTGGAGATGTTCGAAAATGGAATATGGAACGACGGGGACGCGCCACAACTCTGGGACGGCGAGTATGGAGGTATGGCTCCTGAGGCCGCAGGAGTCCCGGTGAACAAAGACAGCAATCGGCCCATCTCACGAAGACGGACCTCGCCGGAAAGGGGGAAGCGTCCGGCGGTAGTTGTCACAACGGACGAATCCGACAGGGACGAGCAGGCAAGCCGGATCGGGGAGCTTACAAGGAAAGGGACAACACCCCATCTTCCCCGCACAGGGGAATCGACCGAAGGGGGAAATAGGCAGGTAACAGGGAAGGATGGCAGGGGTAGCAGTAGTGCAAAAATGGCGAAAAAGAAAAGTGCTCAGAGAAAGGGGATGTCGTAAGTGCTCCAAGGGAGGAAAAGGGGGAAAATGAAGCGGTAAACCGGCTGATGCGTGGGGAACAGGAGCTGACGGCGTGGAGCACGATGTTTGATGGCATGTCACATCAAACAAGACAGCAGGACGCGTGGCAACATCTTGTGCGTTCACGCGGGCACCGGCACGGAGACCGAGACTCGAGCCTCGCGATGCGCGCACAGCTGGCACGCGGTGCCTTGGGTGACGCGTTGCCCGTTGAAGATGCGTCCTGTACTGGCTGGAGACCAGCGACCGCGAGCAGGCCCAAGACGCGTCCTGTACTGGGCCAAAATCGGATGACGCATTGATGGCTGAAGATGGGCTCTTTGCTGGGACGCGTGCGAAGGCCCAAGAAGCCCTCTCTGCTGGGCCGAAATCCAGACTTAAGCGCGGGAGTGAAGAGTGGGCCGCGGCCAGGAACAGATCGCCGGAAATTTAGGATGCAGTCACGGTTTTTACTTCTGGACACCGCAGGCAAGTTTCCAGAATCGATTTTCGCAACGAACGGAATGAGGCTACCACGGTGAATAATGATTACCGAAAAAATGACTATAGCTTTACACTACCATATGATTACAAGAAGTGGGTTTTAGTAGGAGGAGAAGAGGTGTCCGGAGGAGGGGAAGGGCAAAGGAGAGTGGTATCAATATGGAAACAATTAACGACGAATAGTATGGAAGAGGTTGAAGTCAGGAGGACACGACAACCAAATGAGAATGAGTTAGAAGAAGGAGTTATGGAGGATGAAGAGGAGAAAATGTGGAGGGCGATGACGGGAATCGGAATATCGGGTCAACAACCAGACACAATATATATTTCGGAATTACGAAACATGGAGAGGAGGGACAAAGAGGAGCAGGAGAGAAGGGAAATGTGGAGTAACCAGTATATTTAAATGAAGATTCTGTCTTTAAATGTGAGGGGATTCCGGGATCGGATCAAGCGAAGAAGGATAAGGAGACTGTTAAAAACAAATGACATTGACATTTGTCTATTTCAGGAGACAAAATGCAGGGAGGTAAAGGAGTGGGAGGTGCAGGAGGTTTGGGGATCGACAGGGTGTGAGTGGAAAAGTTTACCGTCTATAAGGCTTAGTGGAGGCTGCCTGACAATCTGGAAGAAACAATTGTTAAAAAGTCGTCTGGGCTATACAAGGGCAGGGATTCCTTGGAATTGGCCTCAGAGGAAAGAACTCTCCCGCAATAATTTGCGTGGTTAATGTATATGCTCCATGCACGCTTCAAGGTAAGAGAAAGGTTTGGGATGATCTAATGATGACAAAGCGAGGTTTTCCGGAGGTCAAATGGGCGTTGGGTGGAGATTTCAACGCGGTGTTGGAAAGGAGCGAGTTCAAAGGGAGATCAGACCATCATTCATCAATCGAGATGTCTGATTTCAAATTCTTTGTTGATTCTATGGGGCTTCTCGATATCCCAGTCATCAGAAAAGGACCAACGTGGATAAGTTCGAATGGAGAGTCATCTAGCAGGTTGGACCGGTTTTTATTTTCCATGGATCTGATGGAGGAATGGGGAATCATAGCACAAAGAATGGGATCCAGAGAGTTCTCTGATCACAGCTGGATACTCACAGAAGTGAAGTCTCAGAATTGGGGTCTCAAACCGTTTAAGTTCTTTGACCACTGGCTACAGGAACCAGGATTTATGGACCTAGTGAAAAACTTCTGGGCAGAACAGCATGGGCAAGGATGGAGGCTGTATCAGTTGGCGTGCAAGCTGCAAGGTTTGAAGAAGAAGATTAAGATGTGGAAACAAGGAGATGGGAGTAAAGATGAGAAGTTCTTGGCTGAGAAAGTTCTGGAATTGGAGACCGCGGACATCCACTTAGGCCTAGGAGTCATTGGGAGTGACAGCCACAGACAAGAGATCTTATCGGAGTATTGGGGGAAGGCAAGGAGTATGGAACAATCCATTTTTAAGAAATCTCGGGTAAAATGGGCTTGCGAGGGGGATAGGAATACAAGTTATTTCCACAAATGTTTTAAGGAGAGATGTTATGCTAACTCCTTGTTGTCACTTACATCAGATGAGGGGTGGATGGAGGGAGTTCAGGATATTCGGCAACACGTATTTAATCATTTCTCAATGCTCTTTAATGAGGATAGACAGCCGAGAACAAGCTTGGATGGGGTGTCTTTCAATCAGTTGAATGATCACCAGAGACAAGGCCTAGAAGAGCCTTTTTCAGCGGAGGAGATAAAGGAGGCCGTTTGGGCTTGTAAGGGAGGTAAAAGTCTGGGTCCCGATGGTTTTGGCTTCCATTTCTATCAATCATGTTGGGAAATAATAGGGGAAGACGTCATAAAGGCAGTCCAAGAATTCCACTAGTCAGGCGCTCTACCAAGAGCCGTGTCATCATCATTTCTTACGCTTATTCCCAAGGTGGCAAAGCCGGTCAGGTTAGATCAGTATAGACCAATCTCTTTAATTTCAAGCATTCAAAAGATTATATCTAAACTGCTGGCCTTGAGAATGAAGAAAGTCATGGGGCATTTAATCTCAAAGTGTCAGTCAGCTTTCTTGCAAGGCAGATCGATCCTGGATGGAGTACTGGTAGCAAATGAAATTGTGGACTGGGCGAAAAGGAAAAAGAAACCATGTTTTCTGTTTAAGGTGGATTTCCAGAAGGCGTTCGATTCGGTAAACTGGGATTTTTTGGATTATATGTTGGCGAGGATGGGGTTTGGGTGCACATGGAGAAAGTGGATGTTCAGTATCGTGAGGAATAAAAAAGTTTCAATTCTAGTTAACGGAAGCCCGACGGAGGAGTTTAAGCCGGGGAGAGGTTTGAAGCAGGGAGATCCACTATCCCTTTTTTTGTTTCTTCTGGTTGCTGAAGGTCTAGCTGGTTTGTTCAGGTCCGCGGTAGGGAAAGGGGTGTTTAAAGAGCTCAATATTGGGGCCGACGCAAAGTTCTCTATCATGCAATACGCAGATGATGTTTTGATGATGGGAGAAGTGGATCTGAAATCAGTATGGTATTTGAAGGTCATACTCCGGGGGTTCGAGTTGTCATCAGGGCTAAAGGTGAACTTCAGCAAGAGCCAATTTTTTGGCTTAAATGTTGGAGACTCATTTACAAGAGCAGTAAAAAATCTTTTGAATTGTTCTGTATCTTCACCACCATTTAAGTTTCTGGGGGTTCCGGTGGGAGCGAATCCAAGGAGGGTACAAATGTGGGCACCAATCATTGAACAATTTTAGAGGAAATTGGCATTGTGGAGGGCGAAACAAATGTCGTTCGCAGGAAGGTTAGTTATGATAAATTCAGTACTGTTAAGCCTGCCATTATACCTATTCTCCTTTTATAAGGTGCCTAAGAAAGTCCTAAAAGTCATCACCGGCTTACAACGGTCCTTTTTGTAGGGAGGGACCAACCAGGAGAACAAAATTGCGTGGGTTAGCTGGAATCAGGTGTGTTGTCCCAAGGAAGAAGGGGGGCTCAGAGTGAAGTGCCTGTGGAATTTTAACCTGAGTCTGTTAGCAAAGTGGAGGTGGAGGTTATTATAAGAGCCAAATGCAATATGGGCGAGCCTGCTGGAGACTAGATATGGACACACATACAACTCTAATCAAAGGCAGCACAATTTAGCCTCAGCTTCGCAGTGGTGGCGGGATTTATGGGACATTGATGGGCCGAAAGCACAGAAATCAGACTGGTTGTGGAAAACGCTAGGAGAAAAGTGGGGAACGGACATGATACGTTGTTTTGGGAACAGAATTGGACTGGTGAGGGTCCTCTCAGTTTAAAGTTCCCCAGGCTTTATGGGCTAGCGGCTGATAGAGGTACCAGTGTCAACCACAAAAACCTACCAGCTGAGGGTGGAGTTGGGTATGGAGGAGGCAACTATTTGTTTGGGAAGAAGATCAACTCAGTCAATTACAAACTATGCTACAGCCAGTGGTAATCGCGGACGACAGCCTGGATAGATGGGTCTGAAGGTCTAGTAGGGATGGAGTGTTCTCAGTAGCTGAGGCTTATGTGGTATTGAGCTCGCATCAGAACTCAACGGATATCCCTGAGGTGGAACCGAATCAATTGAGACGCATGTGGGAAGATAGACTCCCATCAAAGGTAATTGCATTCTCTTAGAGATTATTGATAGATAGATTACCCACCATCGATAATCTGCTGAAGAGAGGTGTTGAGATTCCAGAAGAAGGGATTCTATGTGGTCTCTGTAGAAGCAACATCGAAAGCAGGACTCATCTGTTCTTAACATGTGCCAAAGCTCAATCAGTGTGGAGTAATATAATCAGCTGGCTGGGAATCCAGGGACCTATCCCGGGGGATCTGCATCAACTGTTTCTATCATCATCAGCATGGGTGGTTGGGAAGAGAAAAAAGAAGTGCAGGTATGTTTTCTTGCTGACTGCTTGTTGGGGAATCTGGATGACTAGGAACTAAATTGTCTTTGATAGAATTCAGTTGGAGTCAGTAGATATTATGATGACTATTAAGATCATCTCGTGGAAATGGTTGTCATATTCTTTTGGGTTTAATAGGGGGTGTGTCTTCTCGGATTGATATGCTAACCCGAGAGAGTGTTTATTAAATATGCCTTAGGCGGAGAAGGCTTAATTCCCATGTTCTAATTGGACATGCAGTAGTATGGTGTTTACATCCTTGTACTTCAAAAAACTCTTGGTTTCTCTTTGGAATAAAATCTTTGCTTTTCAAAAAAAAAAAAAAAATACACATAATGTTTTGTGTGTATATAGTAGTGGGGTATTAAATAATTTTATATTAATATAAGATTTTAAATATATGATCTATATGCTAATAATTAACAATTAATAACAAATTTTAAATTAATATATGGTTTGGGTTGGATCATATTGAATCAGATTACCCAATTATCTACGAACATGATTCATGGTAAATATCTAATTCAAATAATCTATCATTTGTACTCTTATTATATAATCTAGTTGAAACTAGAAGTTTAGTTGAATATGAAAAGGTATCTTATCGTAATTAAATAAGTTTATTTATAAATTATCTATATTTTAATAATAAATCTATACATTAATCAAATCTATGTTATATATAAAAGAAATTATGACGGTTAATTTTCTATTGGCAATATTTGAAAAGAAATTTTAGCATTTGATAAATAAATTCTTTTTCGAACAAAAATGAAAAAAACTTCTTAAAAAGCTATTCTACTTGTATTACTAATTAAAGATAATATTTTATATTAATCCATTACTGTCATGTATTGAAATAGCCACTTCGTATTAATTATGATCATCATGGTTGAGATTAAATGTTTTTCTTTTGAAGAAAACTGATGTTAAATTTAAAAAATTACTTTTCGCAATAAAATATCAAAATATTTAATTCTTATTTATTTTAACAAGACACCAATATATGGTCATCATAAAATTTAATTATATTAAAAAATTACTTTTCGCAGTAAAATATTAAAAAATATATTTGATACATCTCATATAAAGTTTAAAATTTTCAAAATAGAAATTTCATATTTAATTGTGATGTTACAATGCTTTTCTTTGCTAACAATTATGATGTTGCACTTTAAAATAAGAAAAAAACACTTATATACTTTTAAGTTTAAAAAGTTTTATACTATATTTAATTATAATATTTTTTATATAATAAATTTACTAATTAATATTTTAAAAATCATATAAATAAAAAATTATAATTAATTTATTAATGTAATTTTTTTTATACTATAAATATATAGATGTTGAACTCTTAAAATATAGATACCTTTTGAATTATATTATACCTAGGATACACCTTTCATTTTCTCCTGGCAAAATGTTCGAAAATTGAAAAGTGTATGACTTTTTCATACGTATATAGACAAACTTTAAGCATCCATACACAATAGTACGACCAAGGTTCAATGTCTTATTTTATGTTCTTGTATTATTCTGCGTTTGCGTTCTCACTTCTTCATGACGCCATTTTTTCACGTCCAAGTAAGAGGTACTCTCTTAACTTTTGATATTATAGGTTTTTCTTAGTATGTCATAGCTTCAAATATCGTCCAACATTTTTCTAGATTTAAAACAAATTTTATTATAGAGTATTTTTAAATTAATAAAAATATTATAATTTTATTTAAAATTTATTTTTTAAATCTTTTGAAATACAAAATTATTTATTAAATAAATTATTATAATCAAGCAAAAGTCTCAAGAAATGATTGCCCATGATGAAAGAAATCACTATTAATTGGAGAGAGAAAATCATGATAAAAAGATGTTTATTTAAAAAAAAATTAATTGTTGTTAATAATGTCATACTATTTATTTTTTATTTTCATAAATATTAGTAATAAATATTTTTGGGGGGCCTTTAAGTGAAGTTTTTTTGGAGCCTCAAAGCTTAATCGAATGCTTTAGGAGCCTTTGTGGGTGGGGCAGCCATGATCGATCTTGATTCCTAAAGTGTGATTAATAAAAAAATAGATAAAATTTGAAATATTTTTTTCAAATTCATTCTCAACAATATTGAAGAGAATTTTTTTAATATTAAATAAAAAACATAATTTCATGAGAGTATTTCAATTAATTATAATTAATGTAAAATATCTTCTTATAAAAGAGGAAAAACAAAATTTAAAACCCTATAGGATATAAGTAGGGATGAAGGTAGTATAAACTATATGTGTGTTTGAATGTACCTGTTGTATTCACATTGAACATAATACCACATTTCAAAAGAAAGAGAGAAAGTGTATAGAAATTTTGATATGAATCGAAAGTTGGGTGCATTGGATGCAACTCCAAACACACCCTAAGTGTTTTGTTTTGAATATATGAATATACATTTTAATGCAAAATTTATGAATAAAATTAATTTAAACTAACACGATGTTTCGTTAAATGATTAAAAGTAACGTGCCTTAAGTGTGTGCATGTATTTTCTGTAAAAAGAAAAGTGTATTTTGTTAGATGAGTATTGTGCATGTATTTTCTGTAGAAAGAAAAGTGTGAACACTCTAGGTAAAATATTGAAGTACTTTCTTTTATAGTCACAAGCAGGTAACAATTTTAATACTGATCTTATACATGTTTTTTTTTCCCCTTTTTTTTATGAACTCTTATACATGTTATCTATTGTAGCGTTTTAGGCGAAAATTATATTATATAATTAATTTAATACTAGTTATTAAATCTCATTTTATTTGTTATAATCTATTTTATTAATAATTAGTCAAAGTTTTATAATTGGACACTATCTATATATAAATAAACAAATTCACTTAATCTATTGTTAACATTATTAATAATAACATTTAAATAGTTTTATTTAAAAGAAAATTACATTTAGCAATAATAATAACTGAGTAAACTTCATTTTAGTCCTTACAAATAAAAGCGCTTAACACTTACCTTCTAAAATAAATTAACTAATAGATTTTTTTGTTTAATTACAAGTTTCATATGGTTGAGTTGGAATAATTCTCCCTTTTAGTTGACCTAGACACTTGATGATAATTGTTTGATAGATTTAATAAAAATATTATAAAATAGATTCTAATATCATCTTAAAATTTAAATGAGAAATCTTAGGAGCACTTTCTTAAACAATTACTTTTGAATAGTATCTTTGTCATAGAAAAAATTATTGCATGGTTTTTAACAAAGAGTTCACATATGATCATGACAAATAATTCATAATTTATGCTTTGATTAAATAATATTTGCATAATTTAGGATATAAATTGAATACTTTTATTTTTTATTTTGATTAAATTAATTAATTATGACATGGTGGTGTTAGGTTATCCACTGAGATATATTAAAAATTACTCATTCCATCTAAAAATAAAATGAGTGTTGGTCTATTTTTTTTTTCAAACCAAGAAAAGCTAATTATCAGATGAAAATGAGTATTGGTTTGAAAATATTAATCTTAATTTTAATATTACATTAAAAAGTTAAATGGAACTTTCGGAAATTATTTTTCTAAATATAATACTCATTTTAAAAATAAAGAGTATTAATTTTTTTCCAAATGGACCTTTATTCACATTTACTTATTCTTTTTTCTTATTTGAAAGTGATTATGAATAGATGATTTTTAATAAATTTCAATCATTTATAATCATTCATGACAGAGTTCTAAAAAGATAAGTATACAAGAGAATATTACTAATATTTCTCAATTTGAATGAGTTGTTTAACCCAGTTCATTGGGCCAAATTCAAAAAATAGGTTAGCTTGGCTCGATTATATTCAATATGAATTGTATTTTGTCGTAACACATTTGAGTCTAGTGACTTGTTCAGGCCGAATCAAATAACTCTTTTTTTTTCCATAAATTTGAATAAAAAAAGATAAAATATCTAATCCAAATAGATCTAGTACTATATCAACTTAGGTTTTTCATGTCTAACATAGTCCTATAATCCCATTTATATCAAATTACATTCAAATATGAATATATTAACTCCAACCTGACCCATTTAATTAAGAGATAAACATAAATATCAATGTATTAACTCTAACCTAACCCATTTATAGTAGGATAAATTGTTCATCCAACCTGACCTATTTTGACATCTTTATATAAAGATAATTATGGATATACCCCTTAGGTTTATATAATTATAGATACACTCTTTTTTTTTTTAATTACATAGACCCTTATAGTTGTATCCTCTCCTTCCCAAAATACATAGATTTCTGTTTATTTTTTACATTATTGTGTTTTATTTCATGTAAACATGATAGGAATAATTTTCTTTAAAAATTCATAATAGTGTAATAACATAGGTGAGAAAAAGTATTGACAGTAAAACTTGAAAAATATAAATGATGTATGTGTCATAACATACAAAATTTAGGAAGTAAAATGTGTAATATCATACAAAATTTAAAGGTACATTATAATGAATTTTTGTATGATAATGAGTATAAAAAAATAAGAGAGTTTGTTGATCTATATAGTTTAAAAGAAAAAAGAATACATATGTATCTATATTAAACCTGAGATGATATATCCGTAATTAGTATATATATATATATATATTAAAGAATAGTGAAATGAAATTCTACTTAGGATTTGATATTTATTAAGAAAGAAAAGTGTGATATAATATAGAAATGATAAGGGGATGTTAAGAGGATGATTGGATAAAAAGGGAGGCAGAATGATGTGGTGGTGAAGAGTATATATCTGCTACTACTAGTAATAGGGTGGGAAAGGGAAAGTAGCAGAGTGAAGTTTGCGTCAAAGCCAAAACCGCTGACATCACGTGACATAACTCCCCCTGTCACCGTCGTGGTCACGTGTCACCTTTCATCTCACGCAGTGGGTCCCACTGCTCCACTGACAATGACCAAAACGACCTCGGCAACTTAACCTTGATGGCAATCCCTCAGAAAACACGTTAGCGCTGAAACGACCCGGACCTGTGCATATTAGGATTGGCGCACCGTGATTTGACGCCGGGGCCTTTCCGTAATTGCCTCCCCCTCCACGTGGCGCTTTCCCATTGGTCTGACCGTTTGTTGTAGAATGATTTGACTGAGAGCAGAGGCTGAGGATCAGGGATCTTGACGTCACAAAAGGCATGCATGAATAGGGTCCGTCTGATGGAGATGGGAAAGATGTGATCGCACGGACTACGAGGCGCAACTAGTTCGACCCTACTTACCGTGCTACGCTATGTTATTATTATTATTATAAATATAAATAAATTAATAAATAAATTATTACTATTATCATCATCTTTTTTTCCAAAATTTTGTTTTTTTAGTTTTAATTATTTAATAATATATTTTTACTTGGTTTTATTTCATGATTTGAAAAAATAGTGTGATTTTAGAAAAAAAATAATTTTATAGAATTGATTATAATTAAATTTGATTTTTAAATTATATGATTTATGTTTGAATATTTTTTGTAGAGTTTAATTAGTACACACTGTTAGGGTAAAAATATTTTTACACTAACAGTCAATTGTAACTTTTCATTTATGTGACTTTTAAAGTACTAATTAATAAAGTCAACAAACTTATAAGGGTTATGATTGAATATCAGGATAATAATCTTTACACTAACCGTGTATACCAATTAAACTCTCTTTTTGAATAGGTTATATGTTTATTCTTAATTTATTGATTTTGTTAGTGAAATGATTTTAATTCATAAAATCTCATTCTGTTTCTCTGCAATATGAATTTTATCATTAAATCAATTTATAAATCTATGTTTGAGTGTTTTTATTATTATAAAAACAAGTTTAGAAAAAATTTAATGTAAAATTATTCATCTATCACGAAACCGATTTTAAGATATTTTTATTATTTGTTTTTGGTGAAGACTTTGGGATGACGGTGAAATCATAGTTCCTAAATGTATTTCATGGTGCTCCTTTGGATATGCTTAGCTTCAGTGGGATTAATAAGATGAGATGATGTTTATAAAACTTTGTTTATCTTCTTGGCTTCAACCATGTCTTGTTTTTTTTTTCTTCTCCATATTAGTAACATATTTCTTTGTCTTTTAAAAAAATTGATATAATATCAATTATAAATTATTTTTCATACAAAATCAATCATGTTAAAATTTATATAAAATTAATTTATAATATATCTAACATAATAGTTCATGATTGATGCAGAGCATAAAACTAAACATGCATGTGATGAAGTAATAATTCAACTCAAAGTTATTAGAAAATATATTATAATTTAATGTGAACTTTTAATAAATTGTATTTTTAATTATTTATAAATTCATTTAATATTATAAAATATTTTAAACATGTACATAAGAGATTAAGAAATAATTTGTATTTAGACTTTTTGATGAAGTGATAAGGCGTTAAATTAATATATTGTTGCTTATAGAAAATGAATTAAAACTAAATTATTGTTTGAAACCAACGTAATAATAATTTTTTTTAATTATCAAATTTTAAAAAATTAAAATGAAAAAGGAAAAACAATCAATGAGAAGTTTAAGTTTAGTATTATTGTTTACGTTAATGGTGCTATTGTGTTGACTCATAGGTGTGACAAAATGGCTTGGATTATTAACATGAAAAATCTGCGTGTGACAGTGTGCATAGAATAACTCTTATATTTTCATTTCTTCCCAGGACATGTGTGATGTCACTGGAATTTTTACTCTATCTTCTCGAGTGGAATGCATGAATTTCTAGATTATAATATGTTATATTCGACGGTGATTTTGACAAGAAAAGAAAGTGAAACCAGAAGGAATAATATGTAATATTAATATGGTTATTTTTATTTTACTATTTTTAAGGGATGGATTTCATTAATTTCAAATTGAGGCTTTGAGTTTAGACACTTTTTTTTCCTAATTGTATTTTATAAAAATAAATTTGTTATATTATTTGGGAAAACAAATTACTTTAAAGTAAAAAATATGGTTAATCTCCTTAATTAGTAAACCCTAAACCCTAAACCCAAAGAAATATACACACTCATGATAAATTCATTGATATATTAATAATATAAGTATAACTTATCAAGTAAAAAATGTAAGCACATTAAATATTACTATTGTTAAATGTATTTTTGAAATAAAATGCAAATTTATTATATTTTTATTAAAATCAATTAATTATTTCTCACAAAAAGATCAAATGCTTGTACAATAATAATTAATAACTAACAATACTTTAAACCCATTAAAACATTAATTTTTATTTGATTTAAAAGCATTTATTGTTGTTATTAACCTGCATGAAATAATCAAATTAAATATTACTAGTTAAATGTTGAATATTATATTTAATTGTTGATTATTTTTTGTACCTTTTGGACTCAATACACCCATCCAAGAGGCCATATACACTAATAACAACCTCATCTAATATATTCAAGATCCTTTAAATCTCATATGTAACGAGTAACCACCCTCGAAAAGTTATAATCAGACCAAAATCATAACATTTATCTTTAACTCCATCACATTTATCTTTAGCCCCATCATTTATCTTTAATAACTTCGATACATACAGGCATCCCAAGAAGACTTAAGTAACTTTTCATCATACACTCTCCACCTTATTATTCTCTCACTGACTTGGGTATTAGAGTCTCTGCAGGTACCCCATGCTCTTACCTATGGGTAAAGAGCTCGGGGACCACGAAGTTTAAGAGTTATTGTTCTGGGAAGAAGAATTGGCGCCCACCATAGGCCATAGTAAACTATTGTACGGACCTAACGACTCATGGTTGAAACCAGAAGCACTGCCTTTCGTTCAACCATGGCAAACAACCCTAATATATGAAGAATTTAAGAACTCATAAGAAAACAACAGAACGACCTCTAAACACTTTGCCAACACCACACAATGAACCTCAACACCCTTCCACGAGAGAACGAAGCCATGAAAGCCCACCTCTAAAACCTAATCGACCTCAACAATAACCCCTCACCTACTTCAACAACAACCCCTTACCTACCTTAGATCCTCTTATCGCATGCAACCATGTTCCTTCGCATCAGGAGGCTAACCATACCAAAAACAATCCCGCTAACCTTGGCAAAAACCACTCTCGCCTGTTGAACCCCTCTCGGCCCTCCTACAAATTATTTGAGCACAGAACCCCCACCTTTCGACGATACCCCTTCACCAACAACATCCTTAAGGGACTCCTTCTCCTAGGATGGAAACAAATTAACCTCGATTGATATGACGACACCACTGACCCTGACGAACACATTAAAACTTACATGACTCAGGTTAATCTATACACCAATGACGACAACATCCTCTATTGTGTCTTCCCAATCTTCCTCAAAGGAGCTACCCTAAACTGGTGGACCCAACTTCCCCCATGCCCTATAAGCTGCTTTGACACTCTCGTTAACAATTTCAAAGTCCAATATGTGATGTGATCATTGATGATCATTTGCCCCAAAGGATCCTTTCTAAGGTCACTTGGAAGGGAAATGGATTAATGGAGAGGAAAGGAAGAGGGAGAGGCGCCACAAACACTAGGTTTGATAAGCCAAAGGGGAGAGGCCACAAAGGAGGGGTCCCTTGATAACTCTTAGAAGCTCTCACAAAGGAGAAAGGGAGATACTCAAGGTAAGCACCTCATGGCTAATATGGTCTATATGGTTAAATTTAAGTGTAAAAAATACAAGTGAGGGGAGAAGCTCCTATTTATAGAGATAGCTAACCTCTTGAACAAGATAACCTAAAAAAGAAGGGTTAGGATTACAAGGAGAGATCTAAGGAAAGAGGATTGAGAAACAATCCCTTCCTTAGATCATCAAACTTGGCGCCCAAGTCTCTCAAACCAAGGGCCAAAATTCCTTCTTATTAGCTTAGGGGGTTTATGTAGGACAAAAGAGGTGTAGATATCAAGGTTACTCCTTATTTCCTTCATAAAGACCCAAAAAGCTAAATCTACCCTCTAAATTCCTAAGACACCTCCTAAAATAAAAAAATGGACTAAATAAATGTCCCAAAATTGAATTCCTAATGCTCCTCAAAATTAAAATAAAGGAAAATTACATTTTATTAACTAAAGCCCCTAACCTAATATCTTCACTCTCCACAGGAGGTGAAGTCTTCCTTTGTCTGCAAGGGCTAGATCTTCTTCAATCCTTCTAGCCATGATCCTAGTGATAAGTTCTTGGCTAGGCATGGTCACATCAACTTCTCCCCCTTGGAGAGGATTTGACCTCAAATCCATGGGGTCTTCACAATTTTCATCACTTACATATGGAGACAAATAAGAAACATAAAAGTGGTGCTTACCTCATAATCGTTAGGCAGATCTAAAACATAGGCATTATTGTTGATCCACTCAAGGATTTGGAAAGGTCCATCGTCTCTACGGCTAAGTTTGGACTTCCTTTGAGAAGGAAATCTATCTTTTCTCAAGTGAAGCCATACCCAGTCGCCCTTTTCAAAGATGACCTCTTTCCTCCCCGTATTGGCAAAAGTAGCATCTCTTAAGGATTGATGCTCTATGTTAGCTTTAACCCTTTCATGTAATTGTTTTACAAAAAATGGCTTTTGCCTCTTCTTCTTTATGCACAGCAACAGAAAGAGGAAGAGGTAAAAGATCTAGAGGAGTACGAGGATTAAAGCCATAGACCACCTCAAATGGATAATGCTTGGTGGTTCTATGAACCACCTGATTATAAGCAAATTCAATGTGGGGAAGGTACTTATCCCAAGAATTATAGTTGCCTTTAAGGAGAGCCCACAACATAGTGGATAAAGATCTATTCACCACTTCTTTTTGCCCATCAGTTTGAGGGTGACATGTAGTGGAAAAAAGAAGTTTAGTTCCCAGCTTAGCCCAAAGATTTTTTCAAAAATGGCTAAGGAACTTCACATCCCTATCTGACACTATTGAAGAGGGTATACGATGCAATTGGACAACCTCTTTAACGAAAAGTCTTGCGATGTTGCTCGCATCATCTACTTTGTGGCAGGGAATAAAATGGGTCATTTTTTAAAATTGATCGACCACCACAAATATGGAGTCTGCACCTCGTTGGGTTCTTGGGAGCCCAAGGATGAAATCCAGGCTAATATCCTCCCAAGGTACAGAAGGAACAGGTAAATGTGTGTATAGCCCATGAGGCATTACTTCAGACTTTGTTTGCAAGCAAGTTATACATCTAGAGCAATGTCTATGGACATCTCTACGCATATGGGGCCAAAAGAATTTCTCTTGTAAAAGGATGAGGGTTTTTGAAATCCCAAAATGTCCCATGAGCCCACCTTCATGGATCTCTTTTATGAGTAAGTTCCTAATTGAGCCTTGGGGTATACAAAGTTTACTCCCTTTGTAGAGATACTCCTCACTGATGAAGTACCCATCATGGGCCTTTATGCGAATGCAGATGTAGAGGCAGCAAAGATGGGGACGAAATCCTTGTCAGAAGGATACACAGCCCGAATGTCATTAAAGCCCAAGATTTTTGCACTCAAGGATGAATAAAGGGCATGACACCTAGAAAGAGCATCGACCACCACATTTTGTTTTCCTTTCTTGTACTTGATGACATAGGGGAAGGATTCAAGATATTCCACCCACATTGCATGCCTTTTTTTGAATTTACCTTGACCCCTCAAATATTTTAGTGACTCATGGTCACTATGAATGACAAACTCCTTGGGAGCAAGGTAATGCTCCCAAGTTTGAAGGGCTCTAATTAGAGCATAAAACTCCTTATCATAGGTGAGGTAGTTGAGGGGAGCACCATTGAGTTTTTCACAGAAATACGCAGTGAGGTGTCCTCCTTGCAACAAGACAACTCCCACACCTACACCAGAGGCATTACATTCAAGTTCAAATGTTTTAGAAAAGTCAGGTAATGCCAAGACTGGTACACGGATCAGTTTATGCTTAATTAGCTGGAAGGCTTTCTCTTGTTTCTCACCCCAAAGGAAAGGAACTTCCTTTTTCACCAAATCATTTATTGGTGCAAAGAGTGTGGAGAAATTACGCACAAAGAGCCTATAAAATCCAGCGAGATCATGAAAGATTTTGATCTCTATCACAATCTTTGGGGTGAGCCATTCTTGAATAGATTTTATCTTTTAGGAGTCAAGATGGACCCCTTTTGTGCGAACTACAAAACCTAGGAAAACTACACTATCTACACAAAAGGTGCATTTTTCTAAGTTACCAAAAAGATGATTACTCCTAAGAAGAGAAAAAACATGTCTTAGATGACCTAAATGATCATCTAGGTTCCTAGAGTAAACTAAAATGTCATCAAAGTAAACTATACAAAATTTACCAAGGTAATCCCTCAGTACATGATTCATGAAGCACATGAATATGCTTGGGGCATTGGTTAGCCCAAAGGGCATAACCAACCACTCATAAAAACCAAATTTAGTCTTAAAAGCAGTTTTCCACTCATCATCCTCTTTGATCCTTATTTGGTGGTAACCACTTCTAAGATCTATTTTTGAAAATATTTTTGCTCCATCAATTCATCCAACATGTTATCAAGACGGGGCATTGGGTGCCTATATTTGATGGTGATGTTGTTGATTGCATGACAATCAACACACATCCTCCATTGGCCATTCTTTTTAGGCACCAACAAGACTGGCACAGCACAAGGGCTTAGCCTCTTTTGAACCCAGCCCTTCTCCAATAGCTCATTCACTTGAGACTCAATCTCTTGGGACTCCATGGGGTTGGTCCTATAGGCAAGTCTATTAGGTATATTTGCACTAGACACCAAATCAATTTGATGTTCTATACCCCTAATGGGAGGAAGTTGATGTGATCTTTGATGATCATGTGCCCAAAGGATCCTTTCTAAGGTCACTTGGAAGAAATGGATTTATGGAGAGGAAAGGAATGGGGTGAGGCACAACAAATACTAGGTTTGATAAGCCAAAGGGGAGAGGCCACAAGGGAGGGGTCCCTTGATAACTCTTAGAAGCTCTCACAAAGGAGAAGGGGGAACACTCAAAGGTAAGAACCTCACAACCAATATGGTCTCTAGGATTAAATTCAAGTGTCAAAAATACAAATGAGGGGAGGAGCTCCTATTTATAGAGGTAGTTAACCTCTTGAACAAGATAACCTAAAAAAGAAGGGCTAGGATTAAAAGGAGAGATCTAAGGAAGGAGGATTGAGAAACAATTCCCTCCTTAGATCATCAAACTTGGTGCCCAAGTTTCTCAAACCAAGGGCCAAAATTCCTTCTTATTAGCTTAGGGGTTTATGTAGGAAAAGAAGGGTGTAGATATCAAGGCTATCCCTTATTTCCTTCATAAAGACCCAAAAAGTTAAATCCACCCTCTAAAATCCTAGGACACCTCCTAAAATAAAAATGGACTAAATACATGTCCCAAATTAAATTCCTAATGCTCCTCAAAATTAAAATAAAGGAAATTACATTTTATTAACTAAAGTCCCTAGCCTAATATCTTCACTCTCCACAGGAGGTGAAGTCTTCCTTTGTCTGCAAGTGCTAGGTCTTCTTCAATTCTTCTAGCCATGACCCTAGTGATAGGTCCTTGGCTAGACATGGTCACATCAGAATTCCTTTTGGAATCTCATTAAGGAATATATCATTAAATTCCTTTAAAATATCTTGAACCCCTTGAGGAAGGTGCTCATGTGCATGGGCCGTGGCAGTGCTCTAAGCAGAAGAATGCAGAATGGGAGAAGGATTTGATGCCTTTTTTCAAAAGAGGAGATAAAATGGCTTGTTAGTCAAATGAGCTTCTTTTAAATTACCTTTAGTAGCAAATACGAGCCTTTTACTATCATTCCATTTGGAAGGGCATCACCTTCTGACTCTCTCTCTTTACCCTTTTCAAGCTTTAGGAGTGAAGCTTGTTTTTTTTTTCCTCAACTCTTTTCTTATTCATCGCAAATTGATCCTCAGTCACTTGAGAAGGTGACACAGGATACAATTTGAAGCGCTTTTCATTATGGGTGAGGATTATTTGGTTGAAGTGACCATAATGAATAACTTTCTTATCAAATTGCCATGGTCTCCCCAACAGGATATGGCCCGCCTCCATAGGACCTATGTCACAAAGAATCTCATGATTATAAGATCCTATGGAAATTGGAACCATAACTTGTTCATTGACTACCATCTCTCCTTGGTCATTGAGCCATTGCAATTTGTAAGGTTTGGGATAGGGCATGGTAGTCAAGGCTAGCTTTTCAACCAACCTAGAGCTACAACAGTTACAATAGGAGCTACTATCAACAAGGAGAGAACATACTTTGTCATTTACTTTACATCTTATATGGAAAATGTTTTCTCTTTGTGACAATCCAAGGGTCAAGGATTGGGAAACAATCCCCTGCTTAGATCATCAAACTTGGTGCCTAAGTCTCTCAAACCAAGGGCCAATATTCCTTCTTATTAGCTTAGAGGGTTTATGTAGAAAAAAAAAGGTGTAGATATCAAGGCTAACCCTTATTTCCTTCATAAAGACCCAAAAAGCTAAATTTACCCTCTAAATTCCTAAGACACCTCCTAAAAAAATTGACTAAATACATGTCCAATTTAAATTCCTAATGTTCCTCAAAATTAAAATAAAGGAAAATTAAATTTTATTAACCAAAGTCTCTATTGATATCCTTTATTGGAAAACCTTTATAAAGCTCGATGTCCCCCGATAACCTCGTCAAGCCATACCCTAAACCCCTAGTCAGCTTTGCGGGACAACATGTGCACACACATGGATACGTCAAGCTCATCACCACCTTTGACTTAGTAAAAACATCCCACTTTTTGCTTGTAAAATACATACTAATCGATGCAGAGACATCCTACAACGTCATCCTGGGCTGAGCTACCCTGAATAACCTTGGCACTATTGTCTCCACACCCTACTTAACCATGATATTCTCATCCATCTTAGGCCACATCATCCCCATCAAGGCAGATCAGGAAGAAACAAGAGAATGCTATACTAGAAGCCTTAAGATAACACCCTATGAAATTCCTCACAAGAAAACTGACATCAACATCTTCTACATCTACCCCACACCTCCCTGGACTAACTTTATCGCCACATAGCCAACCCCACTGAGCTCCCAACACCTATGGGGCAACTTACCCCCTCCAACTTGGACCCTTGCCAGGCCAGTGCAGATAAATTGGTAATGACTTTTTTATCCCCACATAGCCAACCCCGCTGAGCACCCAACACCCACAAAGCAACTTAACCCCTCTAACTTGGACCCTTTCCAGGCCAGTGCACATAAATTTGTAATGACATAACCCTCAAAGTCCAACAAAGCATCATCCAAGTACTACAACAAAATGCTGGCCTATTTGCTTGGAGCGCTGCCAACATGCTAGACATCAACCCAACTTTCATCTGCCATAAGATGTTCACATTCCTATTAGCTAATTGGTGGCCCAGAAAAAATGCAAACTTTGAGGAGATCGCTGAGATGTTGTTAAGACAAAAACCCAAAAGCTCTTACAAGCCAACTTCATTAGAGAAGACCCATACACAATCTGGTTAGCCAATGTTGTCATGGTCTGTGAGCCCAATGACAAGTGGCACATGTGCATTGATTACATTAATCTCAACAAAGCCTGCCCCCAAGACTCATACCCCTTTCCCAACATCGAGAAGCACATTGACGGAGCCTACAAATATAAACTCTTAAGCTTCCCTGACGCCTATTTAGGCTACAATCAAATAAAAATGTACCCTATCGACAAAGAAAAGACCTCCTTCATCACGGATAACACCAATTATTGTTACCAAGATAACTTGGATATACTAAAAGCTTCTTGGAAAAATGAAAAAGACAAAAAAAGGTTCCCAATGGATAAAATGTCAAAGGTGGCAGTTTTACAAGTAGCCTTAATATTTTCTATGAGGATGGATAGTACCTTTGGCCCTATGGTCAAGTGAGCTAAATTGATATAATCTAATATATCTTTATAGATTATTTAGGCTAGCAAAAATTCAATTCTACACCATTCTATATTTTTTACAGCTGTTCATAATAATATTTTTTTTTATAATTATATATTTGTTAAATTTCGTTTAAATTTGTTGAAAAAAAAATTAAAAAACTTCAATCAATGTAGTTGTCAAAGATTTGAAATAATAGTAAAATTATAGATAGACCTATGTTAATTTGGATTTGATTTGTTGAATCCAAACAAATTATTAAAAGATTGTGCGGAAGAATGAAATTTTATTTCACTGATTGAAACTGATACAATAGGCAGAATAAGTAGAAAGAAAAAGAATAAATTTGTACACTAATTCTATGCTTGAAAACTTAGAGAGATATCCTTCCTATAATAGCTCTAACTAAAAAAGGAATCAAAGTAGAATACATCTTAAATCTAGTTGTACAAATCCGAATCCATAATTCTAATTGATTAAATTAGAATCACATAATTCTAATTGATTCTCACTATCCAACAAAATCACGAACACTCCCCCTTTATCTGGGTGATAAATATCTATCATACCCAGATTGGATCTGATACTCTCATAGGTGTGTCTTGGAAGAGGTTTAGTAGGATTTTTTTCTATTTGGCTGCTTGATGGTATGTAGTCAATATTTATGATCCCATGATCAATCTTTTCCTGTAGGAAATGTTGGTCAATTTTTGCATGCTTTGTCCTATCATGGTGGATTGGATTCTTTTGAAACGCTAATGGCAACTTTATTGTCACATAGAAGTCTAATTGTATAATCAGTAGGAACCTTGAGTTCTTCCAGCATCCTCTTTAGCCAAATTCCTTCAGAAATGCTAGATGCCATGACTCTAAATTCAGCTTCTGCACTACTTTTTGCCACCACCTCTTGCTTCTTACTGCTCCAAGTGACCATGTTTCCCTATAAAAAAGAACAATATCCAGTGGTTGATTTTTTTATAAAAAGAGCAACCTTCCGAATCTAAGTCTGTGAAGACTACAATGCCTTTATCTGTGTTTTTCTGAAAGTAAGGTCCCCTTCTTGGGGTGCCTTTAAGATAATGCATAATCCAATTCACAACTTTCATATGAATTTCAGTTGGATTTGTCATGTACCGACTTGCCATGTGTACAACAAACCTAATGTCAAGTCTAGTGTGAGTTAGGTAAATGAGTTTTCCAACTAGGCTTTGATACCTCTCTTTATCAGTTGAAGGACTTGCATCTTCAGAGTTGTAACGCTTGATTTATTCCTTCCTAGCAATGACTTTATCAGTAGGGTCATGGCTAGGAGGATAAAGGAGGATATGACTAGAGATGAAGGAAAGAGACTTCACCTTCTTATGCGCATATATATTAAGCCTTAGTCCTCATTTTGTTTTCTTTTTGCCTTATAATTCTTATTAAGTAAAGTAGACTATTATCCATTTATTGGCCGTCTATTCTGGCCCTTATTTTTGTGATTTAGGGTTTAGTTGGTGTGCCTAGGCTAAATGTGGAGTGTATTAGATAATTGAGCCATATGGGAGTGTTGGTGGGTAGTTTTGTTAAGCACACCTCGTTCTCTCTAATTAAACCCCATTTGTTAGCACATAAAACATGAGAGAGACAAGGCGGGATCCTTGTTCCCCCTGGGCATCAATTTTAAATGATTGCCACTAGCATCCTACATAGCAATTAGTTATATCTAAGATCCATCATTTTAGGACTCTGTGCTAATTATTTGAAATTAGATCTTGTTGGAACCAAAGGAACTACATTGAAGATTAGTGAAGTTTTGGTTTTGCTTTTCTCTTTTTGTTTTTTCTCTTAAATCTATTTTATGGTACCAAACACTTTTATAGTGTGGTACTTGTATTGTGTGTTCAAGATAGGCTTGGTAATGTGTTCCGGATGATTGTGGATAGATTACATAGGTTGAGTTATGCTGGAGAAACTTAAAAAATGAATTCTTAGATAAGGTAATTGATTACCTAAAAATGGTAATCAATTATCCTACGAGAAATTTTTAGAACTAAAATTGATGCCCTCTGTGGTAATCGATTACTGAAATCAGTAATCGATTACTCCCGAGAACAAACACTTTGGTCCAGTTTTGTGCAGGATATCAGGTAATCAAGTAGGTAATCAATTACCTTGCATAAAAACTTATATAAAAGCATTTTGAAAATAGATTTAACAACTTTTGATCAGTCTAATCAAGTGCTTACTTCTCACATGCGATTTCTAAGAATTCCCTCCAAGATTCGTACCTATTTTTATGGTTTGAAAATGCTTCCAATTCAAGATTCAAGGAAGAGACTCTATTGAGTTCTAATATTTTCGTTTGGGTATTCTTCACATCAGGTGATATTGTTCTGTACCCTATCTGTGTTTTTGCACAAGTTTAACAATCTCTTGAGGTGTTCTTAATATTGTGGGAAGATCTTGCAGTAGGGTGTTGCAAGTGAGGTGTTGTGAGTGACGGTGTGTGTAACATTCGTCGTTACAGTAATAAGCCATAATAAAATAATGAAGAATTTAAAGCAAATAATAAATTTTGTATTTCAATACATGAATTCTTACATAATAAACAAAATATAATTCACAAATTTGGGTCTCTAAAAAACAAAAATAATTACAAGTACATTATATTCTAAAATCATTACAAACAAATACTACAAGAAATTTTTTTATTATGACAAACTAGGTCTTTAAGCCTCCTTCAATTTCCAAAACTTCTCCCTGGGGCTTTGAAAACAACATTTTTAATGAGATAATAATATCAGTGAATAAAACAAGTTTTTAAAAGAGGTTCGCAAATAGTGTTGTTCTCAGTCGGTGCGGAATACAAAAAAACAACCATGGTACTCGCAGTAATAAAAAGTATTTTTCCTTAATAAAAAATTATAATTTATTTTAAATAATTCATAATATGCATAATTAATAGAAACAATAAAAGAATGGTGTTTTTAATTAACACCCTCATAATGCACACAATCACAAAATATAGTGATATTCATGACCACTCGCACTCACTCTACGGGTGCCAGAACCAAGGTTTTCAGTAGATTCTTAAAAAAGGCCTATGAGCTCATATTCCATACAATGACGTCTCATTGCCTTCCCCACGCTATTATGGAGGTATCCAAAATCTCTTCTCCATCCCGGATGGAGATATCTAAAACCTCTTCTCCGTATTAAATGGAGGTATCTTATATAACCATTTGAAATGGATGTATATCAAATTTCATCTCCATTCCAAATGGAGATATCTCACTCAATTAGCACAACATGAACAATATAAATTTATACTATTAAAGCGGTATGCTAATACTATTTCATGATTAAAAACACACACACACACAGACACACATATATATAGACACACGCACACACACACACTTTTTAAAAGTCATACCATGGAGGGTTTTAAAAGTCGTTTTACTCACCTCTTGAAGCGAGATCTCACCACTTTAATTTGGTTTCTTCTGCTCCTATGTCCCTCTTTCTCAACCCTAGAATAATCAACTAATCTATGATATTCTAAGGGAACTAGTTTACCCTATATATAATAGCTTAAAGTTGATTTTCCCCTCTCTATATTTTTATCTCTTTTATAAAATATTACTTTTTACATATTAAATTCAAAATAATATCAAATCTTTATCTTATTTATATTTTAAATGAAATATTATATTAAATCAATTTATCTTTAATCTTTTAGTTATTTGATTGATTCTCATCTAGTTTTTTTTTTCTTCTTTTTTTTGTCTATATTATTTTATTTAAATTATAATAATAATTTATTTATTATGTGACATCATTTTTATTTTAAAATTTTGAGGATTTTACAGTGTGGCACAGTGTAGCAAACTCTTGTGGGGGTGCAAAAGGAAGCCTCTTCTTTTGTGATTTAAATCTTTCTGGGAGTAAAATCTGTATGTGTGGTGTGCATGTAGTGAGATGTTAGTGAAAAGCATATTAGCGGAAGGCCAAGTCTAGAAACTGGATGTAGGTCAGTTGGAGCAAACCAGTATAAATCGCTGTGCAAATTCTCTCTTCCTTATACTTTTTAAATTCAATCTTGAATTTTTGGAGCACTAACGTATCGGTTTTTGCAGCTGTGGTTGATTTACTCAGATTTTTTGTTGTAGATCTTTTTCTTGATACATATTTTGTTAACTTTAAATTTGGGTTTTTAAACCATATTTTTTGGGTTTGAGTTTTGTTCTACCCACTCTATTAGGTTGATTCTGAATTACTTAATATTAATTCTTGTTAAGTTTCTCTTCTATTTTGTTTGAAATCATCATTAGAGGAATTGATTTAATTGGTGTTTTGCCTTATGGATTGGATTCTTGAAAACCCATTTTTGCAAAAGAAGGTAGATTTTGAAAATTTCAAAAAGGGGTTGTTTTTGAAAATACTCTGATACTGTTGAATAGAAATCTTTGAAAAATAATTTGGTGAATCTATTCAAACCCCCCTGCTAGATTCCCCCTGGGACCAATAGATCTACCTCCAATTCTCGTAGCCAAAACCCTTCCCCACTACCTATAAATAACTCACTCCACTTTCTTGTAAAGTTTACACTTGATTTTATGAAATATAGCTATTGCCTTCTAAATTTGAGTGTCTCCTTCTTCTTTCTTTTGATAGAATTATTTGAGCTTTTATCATTGGATCCCTCGTGGTAAGCTCCTCCACCTTTATGTTTATCTTCCCTAAGTGGTCCCTCACCTCCACCTTCTTGTCCTTCAACAATCCATTTCCCAAATTTAAAATCCTTTGGGAGTAGATCAAGGGGAAAACAACAAGTGGATGCATCATGTGGTATTGAGTGTTGGAACCAAAGGTACTCATTGAAGACTTGTGGAGTTTTGGTTTTGATTTTCTCTCTTTGTTTTTGCTCTTAAATCAATTTTATGGTACCAAACACGTTTATGGGTGTGGTACTTATATTGTGTGTTTTAGATAGGCTTGTGATTGTGTTTGGGATAGTTTTGGATAGATTACATAGGCTGGGTTGTGTTGGAAAAACTTCAAAAATGGATTTTTAAGTAAGATAATCGATTACCTAAAAATGGTAATCGATTAACCTACGAGACTTTTTGAGAACTGAAACTGATGCTCTCTGTGGTAATCGATTACCTGATTTCAGTAATCTATTACTCCCGAGAACAAGAACTTTTGTCCAGTTTTGTGCAGGATATCAGGTAATCAAGTGAGTAATCAATTACCCTGCATAAAACTAATATAAAAGCATTTTGAAAATAGATTTAACAAATTTTTAATAATCCAATCAAGTGCTTGCTTCTCACAGACGATTTCTAGGAATTCTCATAAAAATTCATACCCATTTTAATGGTTTGAAAGTGCTTCCAATTCAAGATTCAAGGAAGAGACTCTATTAAGTTCTAATCTTTCTGTTTGGTTATTCTTAACATCAGGTGATGTTGTTTTGTACCATATTTATGTTTTTTCACTAGGTTTACAATCTCTTGAGGTGTTCTCGAGATTGTGGGAAAATCTTGAGGTGGGATGTTGTGAGTGGCGGGGTTGTCACGATGTAGCAAACTCTTGTGGTGTGCAAAAGGAAGCCTCCTATTTTGTGATTTAAATGTTTCCAGGATTAAAATTAGTATGTGTGGTGTGCATATACTGAGATTTTAGTGGAAAGCAAATTAGTAGAAGACTAAGTTTGTAAACTGGACGTAGGGCAGTTGGACCAAACCAGTATAACACGGTGCAAATTGTCCCTTCCATATATTTTTTACTTCCAGTCTCTATTGAATTCTTGGAGCTCTAACATTTGGGTTTTTCCAGCTGTGTTTGATTCATTTAGATTTCTTATTGCAATCTAATTCTTGACATATTTTCTTGACTTTGAATTTGGGATTTTAACTCATATGTTGTGGGTTTCAGTTTTGTTCTTCCTACTCCTTTAGATCAATTTTGGATTATTGAATATATAATTCTTGTTAAGTTTTTCTTCTATCTTGTTTGAAACGATAATTGAAGGAATTTAGTTAATTGGTGGTTAGCCTTAAGGGTTGAATTCTTGAAAACTCATTTTTGTAAAAGAAGGTAGATTTTGAAAATCTCAAAAAGGGGTCATTTTTTAAAATACTCTGATACTGTTGAATAGAATTTTTTGAAAAATAATTTGCTGAATCTATTCAATCCCCCTTCTAGACTCCCCCTTGGGACCAACAACATCAAGAGCAGGATCTCGAGAAATATTCAAGATTATATCGATCTATTTTTTAAAATGTCAGAGAATCAATTACCTTTTAGTGAGGGTGCCTCCATTAATAGACCACCATTATTCATTGCTGAAAACTATGCTTTTTGGAAAGTTAGAATGAGAATATTTATGGAGTCTGTAAATAGAGGCATCTGGCAAGCTGTTGTAACCGATTATAAAATTCCTACATATATGGTTGAAAATCAAATAGTTGAAAAACCATATGAGTTGTTGACTACTCATGAATTAAAACGTGCTGAGAATGGTTCAAAAGCCTTAAATATTATACATTCTTCCTTGAATAGAGATTATTTTTTCAGGGTGTCATCATGCAATACAGCAAGGAAGCGTGAGATCTAGTCGAAGTCACCCATGAAGGTATATACCTGAAGTAAGACAGGCCAAGAAGAACACCTTGATCCAAGAGTATGAAATGTTCCGTATGAATCAACATGAAACTATTATGGATGTACAAAAAATATTTACACACATAATCAATCATCTGAAGGGACTTGGAAAGCTGTTTGAGGGAGAAGAGCTGTATGTAAAGAAACTCAAATCTCTCAACAAAATGGCAACCCACCTTGACAGCAATTAGTGAATCAAAGAACTTAACGACCATGACAAATGCTGAACTCTTTGGAAAGCTCAAAGGGTATGAGATGTATATGGGTACAATGGTGGAAGAAGAACAGAAGGAAAAGAAAGGCAAAGGCTTAGGACTCAAAGTTCATTGTCAATCAAGTGATAAGGAAGGCATTAAGAGTGAGTCTCAGAATCTGAAGACATGAGTCTCATGGTAAGGAAATTCAAAAGATTCATGAAGAAAAAGAACAACAAAGAAAAGTTCTCAAGTGGTAGAAAGCAATCAAAGAAGGGGAACATAACTCCTCCAAAGTTCACTTGCTTTGAATGTTGTAAGACAGGTCACATGAAAGGTGATTGTCCTTTAAGTAAGCATAATAGTGAAGAGCCTAGATCAAAATTCAAAAAGAACAAGAAGAAGAAAGCTTACATTTCTTGGGAAGACAATGCGTCAACTGCTTCCTCAAGTGAAAGTGACCAAGAAGCTAATCTCTGCTTGATTAATAAAGCCAAAGCAGAAAAGAAGGCAAGTGATTCTGACTCTGACTCTTCTTATGATTGTGGTTATGAAAACCTCCCAGAAGCTTTTGTTGAATTGCATGGTGAGACTAAAATATTAAGCCACCTCAATATTGGCTTCAAAAAGCAAATCAAGGCATGTGAAGCTAACATAAATGACTTGAAAAAAGAAATGGAAGTTTTAAAAGATGAAAATTTGAAATTAAAAAACATTTCTAATTGCAATCATCCTTCATCCTCCACTTGTGCTAATTGTAAAATGCTTGAAGCTAAAGTGGATTATCTTACAAAAGCACTTTATAAGTTCAATATGGGGAGTGCTAACCTTGATGCTCTTTTGGGAAAGCAACATGGAATTTCCTCAAAAGCTGGTCATGGATATCAGAATACCACAAAGAAAAGGCCTTAAAAAAGACTTTTAATTCTAGGAAATCTTATAGACCTTATGTCTCATGTAATTATTGTTTTCGTAACGGACATACTACATATAATTGCCTTATTAGAAGGATTGGAGTTCCTAGTGGGAAATATATATGGGTTCCCAAAGGATCCAAAATTGTTACTAATCCAAATGGACCCAACTCCATTTGAGTATTAAAATAAGAAATTAATGATGCATGCCTCCCTTGATCTTTTTCTAGAGGTTTTCTTCCTTGGTGAAATGGTTTGTGGAGAGGTAAGAAGTGAGGTGGTTTTAGGCGCCACTTAAGGTAAGATAAGCCTAAGAGGGAAAGTTTGCCACAAGGGATGGAACCCTTGATAAAAACCTAAGGAATTCTCAAAGAGAGAAGGGTGGATACTAAGAGAATTTTGGCCAACTCAAGGTTTTTCCATTCAATCAAGTGTAAAAAATACAAGAGTGTGAAGGAGCACCTTTTTATAAAGGGAGCTAACCTCTTGGACAAGTCATGAAGGAAATGAAGGGCTAGGATTAAAAGGAGTCATCCAAGGGAGGAGGATTGAAGCCCAAAGTCCAATCAATACCCTCCTTTAGATGAGAATTGGTGCCCAAGCTACCTCATCCAAGGGCCAAGATTACTCCTTTATTAGTTTTGGGTTTTATTTAGCAAAAGAGGGTGTAGTTATCAAACTACCCCCTTATTTCCTAAATAAAGGCCCAAAAGCTAATCTTAACCCTTCTTATTACTAAGACACCTCCTAGAAAATTAAATGGACTAATACATGTCCAAAATAAAATCCTAGGTTCCTAAAATAAAAATTACAAGTAAATAAGTCATGGCTTGCATAACTTGATGGTCATATGGAGGTGAGATCTTCCTCCCTCTACTCTAGCCATGTCTTCTTCTATTCTCCTAGCCATGACCCTAGTGATAGGGCCCTTGCTTGGGGAGAATGCATCAATTAACTTGTTTTGCAGGTGTGCCTTAAAGGAAAGAAGTCCCTGTGGTACCTAGGCAGTGGATGCTTAAGGCACATGACAGGAGATAGAAGCCAGTTCATTTCCCTACAACCAAAAATAGGTGATTTTGTCACTTATGAAGACAACAATAAAGGTCAAATCTTTGGTATTGGAAGCATTGGTAACAAAGACTCTATTCAGATTGATGATTTTTCACTTGTTAATGATCTCAAATTCAATTTTCTTAACAGAAGTCAATTGTGTGACAAGAATTTTAAAACCAAGTTTGATCATGAGTTTTGTACTATTAGTGATGCATCAAATTATGTTTTGTTTGTTGGCATGAGGATGAATAACATCTATGTGCTCGAGATTGATCATTCTGCATCATACGTTACATGCTTATCATTTAGAGATGATCTAGCATGCCTTTAGCATAAACGCATTGCACACATTAATTTGGGTCAATTGAATAGACTTGCATCCAAAAATCTTGTTGCAGGCCTACCCAACTTAAATTTATCTATAGGTAGCCTTTGTGATGCATGTCAAAAGGGAAAATAGTCTAGAAAATCTTTCCAATCCATTAATTCAGTTTCTACCTATAGACCACTTGAACTTTTACACATGGATCTATTTGGTCCTTCTAGAACTATAAGTCTTGGTGAAAACTTATATGGGTTAGTTATAATTGATGATTATTCTAGATTCACATGGGTAGCTTTCTTATCTGCTAAAAATAATGCATTTCGTGCTTTTCTCAAAATTTCCAAAAGGATCCAAAATGAAAAAGATTTGAAAATTAAGTCCCTAAGAAGTGATAATGGTGGTGAATTTAAAAATGACGAGTTTGAGAAATTCTGTGAAGAGCATAACATTGATCACAATTTTTCTGCTTCTAGAACACCACAACAGAATGAGATGCTGGAAAGGAAGAACAGATCCCTGATTCAATTAGCTAGATAAATGCTAAATGAGAATTCTATGCCTAAGTACATTTGGGCTGATGTTGTGAGCACTGCATGTTTTGTTCTTAATAGAATTCTAATCCGTCCTCTTTTGAAATTGACACAATATGAATTGTTCAAGGGTAGAAAACCCAATATCTCTCATATGAGGGTATTTGGCTGTAAATGTTTTGTTTTGAACAATAAGGATAATCTTGAAAAGTTTGATGTAAAAGCGTACGAAGTAGTATTTCTATGATATTCTGAATATAGTAAAACATATAGAGTTTTCAATAAAAGATCCTTGAGTGTTGAAGAGTCATTTCATGTTGTATTTGATGAATCTAACCCCTAGAAAAAGGGAGTTTCCTTGGTAGAAGATGATGATGCAGGTATAGTTGATATTGCTTTTGAAAAGTCAAAAGACACCATCAACTTAGAGGAAAAGGAAGTCTCAAATGATGTTGAAACTCAACCTCTACCCAAAGAATGGAGGATACCCAGAGATCTCTCCCTTGACAACATACTTGGTGATATTGAGAAGGGAGTTACTACAAGACATTCTCTAAATCTTTTCTGTGAACATATGGATTTTGTTTCCTAGATTGAACCATCTTGTGTGGATCATGCTTTAAATGATGAATTTTGGTTGTTAGCCATGCATGATGAACTGAATCAATTTGAAAGAAATGATGTTTGGGAACTAGTGCCATATAAGAGTTGTATGAGTGTCATAGGAACTAAATGAGTGTTTAGAAACAAACTAGATGAAACAGGAACCATAACCAGAAATAAGGCTAGATTAGTATCTAAGGGATAGACTTTTGTGAAACATATGCTCCAGTAGCTAGATTAGAAACAGTTAGGATCTTTCTCACTTTTGCATGTGTGTTTGACTTTAACCTGTATCAAATGGATGTGAATAATGACTTTTTAAATGGTTCCTTAATGAAGAAGTGTTTGTGTCACAACCTCCTGGTTTTGTAGATCACAGGTTTCCTCATCACATGTATAAGCTTAAGAAAGCTTTTTATGGTCTTAAGCAAGCTTCGAGGTAATGGTATAAAAAGGTTAAGTAAATTTCTCTTATCTTAGAACTTTGAAAGAGGAAAGGTAGACAAAACCTTATTCATTATGAGATCTTTTGAAGATATAATGTTGGTTCAAGTATACGTAGATGATATTATATTTGGTTTTACTAACACATCTCTCTGTGAGGGCTTTGTTTCCAAAAGGCAGGGGGAGGTTGACATTTCCATGATGGGGGAACTAAATTTCTTCCTAAGCCTACAAGTCAAGCAAACAGAGAAAGGAATCTTCCTTCTCACCAAACCAAATATACAAAGGAGCCACTCAAGAAATTTGACATGGAAGAGTGCAAAGTCTCTAATATTCCAATGGTAACCAACTACTACCTACATGCTGACTTGAAAGGACATCCAGTAGAAGTGTCCAAATACAGAGGAATGATAGGTTCACTACTATATTTAACTGCTAGTAGACCTGACATTATGTTCAGTGTTTGTGTGTGTGCTTGGTATCAAGCTGTACTAAAAAAATCACACATGACAACAGTAAAAAGGATCATGAAGTACCTCAAAGGAACACTTGATATGGAATTGTGGTATCCCAAAGGTACAAATCCTTTCTGAATTGGATTTTCTGACTCAGACTTTGCAAGTTGCAAGTTGGATAGGAAAAGCACAAGTGGAACATGTCACTTATTTGGGAATAGTCTAGTATCTTGGACAAGCAAAAAGCAAGCCTGTGTAACCTTATCAACTGCTAAGGCATAATACACAGCTGCTGGAAGCTGTTTTGCTCAATCCTTGTAGATGAGGCAATAACTTGAAGACTTTGGCATCAATATCAACAAAATACCTCTCAAGTGTGACAACACAAATACAATAAATCTGACGAAGAATCCTATACTTCACTCAAAGATAAAGCATATAGAGATTCGTCATCACTTCTTGAGAGATTATGTAGAAAAAGGAGATTGTGAAGTCCAATTCATAGAAACAGAGTTCCAACTAGCTGACATATTCACAAAACCACTGCCAAGGGAAAGGTTTTACAAGCTCAGAAGAGAGCTTGGTATAGTAAGTGCTCATGAATTGTAAGTTTGACTATGTTTGATTGATCCTAGAATGCATAAATTGTTTGGATTGAATGGAATCACAAGTCATTGCATGAATTGGCTGAAAATTGATAATTATTCATGCATTAGAAGCATTGCATTTTGATAGAATGGAATTGGATTGCATAATTTACATGTACAAGGGTTTTTTGTTCTGCAGTAATCGATTACCGCTACAGGTAATTGATTATCACAGAGGCTGGATTTTTCAGAATCAGTCCCAGACCTCATGGTAATCGATTACCCAAAAGTAGTAATCGATTACTTGCACCAATTTTTCAATTTTCTGAATTTAAAATTCAAAAAGACATGAATCCAACTAATTCGAAAATTTATAAATTGATTCCAAGAGAAGCTTCAAGTGCGAAAATTCCTCAAGAAGCTAGGGTTTTACATCAACCTAAATCACCTTAATCCTTCAATTTGTCTCCTCTCAATCCCTAATCTGTTCCATCAAAACCCTAACAATGGAAGAGGGTATCTCTAGTCAGAAGAAGAGGGTGAAACACATTGCTACAAAAAGGGAATTTCGGCCGAAGGTCACTTCTAGGAAGCCTTTTGCCCCAAAGCATCCTGCACAAGGCTCTCCAGCCAAAACCAAAGACTACTCTCACGAGTGGTTCTCATCCCAAGAACAATAGAGCCGCTCTGATAGAAGCTATGCGAGTAAGGAAATGATTTCGCCAAAGGTATTCATCTTTTCCTGGCTTACTGAGAATGGGTTTAGCTTTCATGATGACCTAGAGTTCCAAGGGTTGTCAAAATTCTCTCAACTCAAAGGAAAGTTTTGCCCTAGTCTAGTCAGGATTTTCTATTCTAATCTAAGGCCGGATGAATATGGGAATTTGGTTTTTGAGGTGAAAAGGAAGAAGATAGTTCTGATTGAGGAGATGTTTTTGACTATTGGTGGGGTTGCTAATGCTGGAATAAGTGCTAGTGTGGATGACCTCAAACAGAATGAGGTCAATTACAGGAAGATGGAGGTCTTCAAAACTATGCTAGTCAAACCTAATGACTGGGAATTAGGTAGAAGTGGAAGAAGGGATCTGAAGAAGAAGATTGTGTTTAATATTTAAGGACTAAAGGTAGATGACAGACTGTTGCACTACTCTATTGCTTGGATATTGTGATGAATGTTCCCTAAGCAAGGGTTCTATCACTAGGGCCATGGCTAGTAGAATAAAAGAAGACATGGCTAGAGTAGATGGAGAAAGACCTCACCTCCATATTACCATCAAGTTGTGCAAGCCATGACTTGTTTTAGTTTTTTATTTATAGGAACCTAGGAGTTTATTTTGGGACATGTATTAGTCCATTTAATTTTCTAGGAGGTATCTTAGTAATAAGAAGGGGTAAGATTAGCTTTCGGGTCTTTATTGAGGAAATAAGGGGGTAGTTTGATAACTACACCCCTCTTTTCCTAAATAAAACCCCAACATAATAAGGAGTAATCTTGGCCCTTGGATGAGGTAGCTTGGGCACCAATTCTCATATAAAGGAGGGGATTGATTGGACTTTGGGCTTCAATCCTCCTCCCTTGGATGACTCCTTTTCATCCTAACCCTTTCTTTCCTTCATGACTTGTTCAAGAGGTTAGCTCCTTCTATAAAACGGTGCTCCTTCACACTCTTGTAGTTTTTACACTTTATTGAATGGAGAAACCTTGAGTTGGCCGAAATTCTCTTAGTGTCCACCTTTCTCTCTTTCAGAATTTCTTAGGTTTTTATCAAGGGTTCTATCCCTTGTGGCAAACTTTCCCTCTTAGGTTTATCTTACCTTAAGTGGTGCCTAAAACCACCTCATTTCTTACCTCTGCACAAACCATTTCATCAAAGAAGAAAACCTTTAGAAAAAGATCAAGGGAGGCATGCATCATTTGGTATCTAGAGAATTGGTTCTAGAGGTCTAAATTTTCTTCCTACCTCATTTATTCTTGGCATTTTTTTATTGTTCTTGTCTTTAATTTCCACAATTTCTTTCTAGCTTTCATTGTTGTTTATCCTTTCCATTTATGTCTTGAGTTTATTGTTTTTAGTTGTAGTTTACTTTGTTTCTCCTTGTGCCATTTATTTTTTGCTTGATGCAATTTATGTTGTTCTTTTCTTTGCATCTACTTCTCTTCCATATTCATTAATTTTCGCTTACCTTTGAGTTCGGTGCTTTGTTGCTTGAGTTTTTGTCTTGAGATTTTCTTGCTAAAAATCCATGCCTTGTGGTGAATTCCACAACCTTGTGGTCAAGAAATTTAGACCAAATTATTGTGTTTCCTTGCGCCTAGTTGCCTTGTTTTTGCCTTATTTTTAGCTTTTATTTTTCACTTTTATACTCTTGTGTAGTTGTCCATAAGTCATGTTTATAGTTTCCCATTTTGTTTATCAATTCCCTTTAAGTTTAGCCTCTTTTGTTTTTTACAAAAAAAAAATCTTTTGAAACTTCTTAAATTGAGCAACATAGAAGGTCATACCTCATGTCTAAGTCCCTTTAGAGGTTCATGTGTTTTTATTTTCAAGCATATTCTTCAAAAAAATTCCAAAATAGTTGTTCAATTCCCTTTGTCTTTATTTTCCTTATACGCATAATTAGTAACTTACTTGTGTGGTAAAAGTAGTTATTGTTTGTGGGTGCTTTCCCTTAAGCTATAAGTTTGGTATTTGTGTTCAACAAATTACTAAAATCTTAACAAAGCTTGAGTCAAGTGGCATATCAAACTACTAAACCATTAACACATTTATAGCTACTTTGCATTTAAAGTCATTTCTAGTAGTACCTAAATTGTTGCTTTTAATTTTCTTTATTGTTCAAAGCGCACAACTCTTTGTTATTAAGCACTAAGTTTACAATCAAGTTAGGTGTATCTAGCAATTATTTAAGAAAAAAAAGCTAAGCAAAGCAAAAAAAAAAAAAACAAACAAGAAAAGTATAAAAAAACAAAGGATTAAAAAAAAAAAAAAGAACAAACAAAAGAAAAGAAAGTTTGAAATTTATTTTGATGTATCTAACCTAAAATTAGTAAGTGCTTAAACTTTGAACTTGGAACCTTAAAAGAAATTTTGTTACTTTTGGTACACTAGAACTTGACATTTGTGCCTTTCTATTATTTAATCTAGTGTCTGTCTTAGGTATTCCATTGTGTGCTCTCTTTCTTTTGAAATTGCCTTTTAAGTTTTTGCTTGTCTTTTAAATCTTCTTTTAGTTTTTCTTACCTACTCTTACCATTTGGTTAAGTGTCTTTTTGTTGTGTTACCTTTTTGTTGCTTTTGAGTTTCTATTTTGCATCTTCCCTTACCACAAGGGTAGCATATTTTGCAAAGTTGGACTAAAAGCCTAAGGAATCATCTAAAAAAGGAATACACATAGCGGTGAGGTCTTGGCTTGAGGGAGCATTTGGAGTTTCTTTTGAAGACTTTACTTTAAGTTCTTTAATTTGGGTGTATTAATTTTGTAGTTGGGAGTTTGAGTGCCCTTAAGGCCCTCCCTTTGATTGTAATAAGTTTGGATTTTTTTTTTGTTTGTCACAAATTAAGTGAAGAAGGAAGAAGTGGTATACTTCCTTCAACACCTAGGAGCTCGTTTTAGATCCCTTGTTTTAAAATTTTGCCCTTAAATTTTGCTTTATTTTCTTGCTAAAAGCGCTTAGAAGGCTATAGAGTTCCAAAGACTCATCAAGCCATTTTAGGTGAGAAAACACAAAAAAAGAGAAGTGTTTGTTTGAAAAAAAAGTTTGTTATGGCCTACCTTAGTCTCTTTGAATCCAAGCACAATGACATCACACACTCACTCTAGTGCTCGTGATAGCCAATCATAAAAAAGAGTGTAAACCGAAGAAGAGTTTCAAAGGATTACACTCTAGAAAACTTAAACATGGATTTTAGAGAGTTGATGGCAAAAGAGCAAGAGAGGAGAGAAGAAAAAAGTAGAGAAAAGGAAGCCAAAGAGAAAAGAAAAGCAAAAGAAAGAGAAGAAGAGAAAAGAGAGAAAAAAGAGAAAGAGGAGAAAAGATTAACAGAAAGGAGAGAAGACCAAGAAAGAAAAGAAAGAAAGGAAAGAGAAAGAAAAAAAGAGAGAGAAGAGGAAAAAAGGAAGCTTGAGAGTAGTGAGGATTATAAAATGAAAGAAATAGTTATAGGTTCATCCTCATGATGTAATAATAAGAGTGAAAGTGAGGAATAATATTATAGTCACTCTATAAGACATTCCCATTCATCTATGCACAATAATATGGCCCCTCCTAGGGAACCCAAAGTTGATCTTCCCCCATTTCATAGGAGGGAGGATGTGGAAGCCTACCTTGATTGGGAAATCAAGGTAGAACAACTGTTTACTTGCCATGTGGTAAGAGAAGAAAGAAAAGTCCCTATGGTAACCTTTAAGTTCCAAGGGCATGCCATGCATTTGTGGGTTGGGTTAACCAGTGAAAGGATCCACACTAATATGCCTTCAATAAAATATTGGAATGATCTTAGAAGTGCTTTAAGGAGAAGGCATATACCATCTTTGTATGAAAGATATCTTTTGGAAAGACTCCAAAGATTAAGGCAAGCCAAAATTAGTGTAGATGAGTATAGACAAAGAATGGAACTTCTTATCTTGAGGGCATGTATTATTGGGGAACCCAAGGCCACTATGGCAAGGTTTTTGTGTGGGTTGAGCACCAAAATTCGTGACAAGGTTAACCTTAATGAATCGATCCAACTTTGCATCAAGGTGGAAAATTAATTGCAAAGAAAAAGCTTTAAAAGTGACCCTCCTCCTTATGTAAAGAGGGACCAACCAAAGGGGAGTTCGTCCAAGAGCTACCCCAAAGAGGGACAGTCTAAGCATCACAAAGAGCATAAAGCATCACATTTAGAAAGAACACCTCCTACTGTTGATTCTCGAGAGAAAGTTAGTAGTATCAAATGCTTTAAGTGTCTTGGGAGAGGCCACATTGCCTCTCAATGCCCTACTTAGAGAAACATCATCATGAGGGCCCAAGATGTTTGTAGTAGTGAGTCTAGCTCACCTTCATCCTCTAGTGAGAGTAAGGAAGAGGGGGACCATGCATACAACTCTGACTGTGATGAGACTACTTATGCATATGAGGGAGGCCTTTTGATGATAAAAAGGCTTCTTGGAAGCCAACCTTTGAAATTATCCTCATCGCAAAGGGGCAACATATTTCACACCCGCTGGAAGGTGAATGATAAAATATGCTCTCTCATTGTAGATAGTGGATCATGCTGCAACTGTTGTAGCTCAAGGTTGGTTGAAAAGCTAGTCATGACCCCACTTCCCCACCCTAAGCCTTACAAGTTTCAATAGCTCAATGAGCAAGGGGAAATGGAGGTCAATGAGCAAGTAAAGGTTCCAATTTCCATTGGGTCTTATGAAGATGAGATCCTATGTGACATAGTCCCAATGGAAGCTGGCCATATCTTGCTAGGAAGACCATGACAATTTGATAAACAAGTCATACACCATGGTCATTCCAATAATATCATCCTCAGTCATAAAGATAAGCATATCTAATTGTGTCCTCTAACACTTTCTCAAGTGGCGGAGGACCAATTCATCATGAGGCATAAGAGAGATGAAGAAAAAAAAAACAAAGCAAAAGCTTTACCCTTAAAGCTTGAATGGGGTAAGGAAGATGAGTTGGAAGTTGGTGCCCCTTCCAAGAAGGTACTTAGTAAAGGGAATTAATAAACCTTTCTATCTCCTGTTTTGCAAAGAGGCCTCCCCTATTCCTTCCCTCTCTACTTTTTTCCTTCTAGTTCTAGCAGTGCCATAGAACTTGGACATGAGAGCCTACCTCAAGAGGTTGAAGAGCTTTTGAAAGAATTTGGTGATATATTCCCTAGTGAAGTTCTCAAAGGACTTATTCCAATTAGGGGTATAGAACACCAAATAGACTTGTTACCTAGGGCTAACCTGCCTAATAGGTCTGCTTATAGGACTAACCCCATGGAAACCAAAGAAATTGAGTCTCAAGCCACGAACTATTGGAGAAGGGTTGGGTTCAAGAGAGCCTCAACCCGTGTGTTGTACCAGTCTTGTTGGTGCCTAAGAAGAATAGACAATAAGGATGTGCATTGATTGTCGAGCAATAAATAAGATCACCATCAAATACAGGAACCCTATCCCTAGACTTGATGAAATGCTTGATGAGTTTCATTGGGCTCAATTGTTTTCAAAAATTGATCTTAGAAGTGGTTATCACCAAATCTGCATCAAGGAAGGTGATGAGTGGAAAACTGCTTTTAAGACCAAATTTGGGCTTTATAAGTGGTTAGTAATGCCTTTTGGGCTTGCTAATGCCCTAAGTACCTTCATGAGGCTTATGAATCATGTTCTTAGGGATTGCTTAGGTAGGTTTTATGTTGTTTGTTTTGATGACATCTTAGTGTATAGCAAGAGCCTAGATGAATGTAGCATCTTAGGCGCGTCTTTTGCATTCTTAGGTCACACAAACTCTACGAAAATCTTGAAAAATGTAATTTTTGTGTGGAGAGTGTGGTAATCTTAGGTTTTATAGTTAATAAAAATGAGGTTCAAGTGGATCTCGACAAAATCAAAGCCATCCAAGAATGGCCTACCCCAAAAAGTGTGACTGAGATAAATGTTTTCATGGTCTTGCGAGCATTTATAGGCGTTTTGTGCCTAACTTCTCCACACTTTTCTCACCAATCAATGATTTGGTGAAAAAGGATACTCCTTTTCTTTGGGATGAAAAAACACAAAAAGCCTTTGAACTTATCAAAGTGAAGCTGACCCATGCACTAGTCTTAACTCTTCCTGACTTTTCTAAGACTTTTGAGCTAGAGTGTGATGCATCGGGAGTAGGTGTGGGAGCTGTGTTGTTACAAGGCGGTCATCCCATGGCTTATTTTAGTGAAAAACTAAATGGAACCGCCTGGAACTACCCCACATATGATAAAGAATTTTACTCTTTGGTAAGGGTCGTTCAAACTTGGGAACATTATCTTGTACCCAAGGAGTTTGTTATTCATAGTGACCATGAGTCACTTAAGTATTTGAAGGGTAGGAAAGCTTAATAAAAGGCATGCTAAATGGATGGAATTTCTTGCGACTTTACCTTATATCATCAAATACTAGAAAGGAAAAAATAATGTGGTGACTGATGCTGTGTCTCGTAGGCATACCCTTTACACCACCTTGAGTGCAAAGATTCTTGGATTTGATGATAATAGAGAAACGTACCTTTCTCATAAGGATTTTGGATCCATTTATGTTGCCTCTGCATCTGCATGTAAAACCCAAAATGGGTTCTTTGTAAGTGAGGGGTACCTTTTCATGGGTAGCAGACTTTGTGTACCCCAACGATCTATGAGAAATCTGCTGACAAATGAGAGCCATGAGGCATTGTCGTAGATGCATTGCTTGCTTGCAAGCTAAGTCTAAGGCAACGACTCATGGATTGTACACACCCTTACCTGCTCCTTCTGCACCTTGGCTGGATATTAGTATGGATTTTATCCTTGGCCTTCCTTGAACCCAACAAGGTGTAGACTCTATCTTTGTGGTGGTAGATAGATTTTCAAAAAATGGCTCACTTTATACCATGCCACAAGATAGATGATGCGAGCAACATCGCGAGACTTTTCTTTAAAGAAGTTGTCCCTTTATATGGAATTTCCTAGTCCATAGTCTCTGATAGAGATGTGAAGTTCCTGAGCCACTTCTGGAAAACATTATGGGCAAGGCTAGGAACTAAACTCTTATTTTCTACCACATGTCACCCCCAAACTGATTGGCAGACTAAGGTAGTAAATAAATCTCTGTTTACTATGCTTAGGGCACTTCTTCAAGGAAATCACAAGTCTTGGGATGAATACCTACCCCATATTGAGTTTTCATACAACCGGGTAGTTCAAAGGACCACCAAGTATTCTCTCTTTGAAGTTGTTTATGGCTTTAACCCCCTCACCCCTCTTGATATCTTGCCGTTAGCATTCCCTTCTTCTTTTCACAAAGAAGGAATAAAAGAGTGGATTTTGTTGAAAAATTACATAAGAGGGTAAAAGCCAATATTGAACATCATTCAAAGGAGTATGCTAGTAAATCTAATAGGGGCAGGAAAGAAATTATCTTCAATAAAAGGGATTGGGTATGACTTCATTTGAGGAAGGATCGCTTGCTACTCAAAGGAAGTCCAAGCTTAGCCCCTGAGGAGATGGTCCCTTTCAAGTCCTCAAGAGAGTGAACAACAATGCATACATATTAGACCTCCCTGAGGAGTATGGTGTAAGTACTACCTTTAATGTTTGTGATTTGATCCCTTTTGTAGGTACTGATGAAGAATAGGAAGACCTATCAGATTTGAGGTCAAATCCTTCCCAAGGGGGAGGAGATGATGTATGCTCCCCAAGCAAGGGCCCTATCACTAGGGCCATAGCTAGAAGAATAGAAGAAGACATGGATAGAGTAGATGGAGGAAGACCTTACCTCCATATGACCATCAAGTTGTGCAAGTCATGACTTATTTTAGTTTTTACTTAGAGGAACCTAGGATTTTATTTTGGGATATGTATTAGTCCATTTAATTTTCTAGGAGGTATCTTAGTAATAAGATGGGGTAAGATTAGCTTTTGGGCCTTTATTGAGGAAATAAGGGGGTAGTTTGATAACTGCACCCCTTTTTCCCTCTAAAATCTGAAACTAATAAGGATTAATCTTGGTCCTTGGATGAGGCAGCTTGGGCACCAATTCTCATCTAAAGAAGGGGATTGATTGGACTTTGGGCTTCAATCTTCCTCCATTGGATAACTCCTTTTAATCCTAACCCTTTCTTTCCTTCATGACTTGTTCAAGAGGTTAGCTCCTTCTATAAAACGGTGCTCCTTCACACTCTTGTAGTTTTTACACTTTATTGAATGGAGAAACCTTGAGTTGGCCGAAATTCTCTTAGTGTCCACCCTTCTCTCTTTGAGAATTCCTTAGGTTTTTATCAAGGCTTCCATCCCTTATGACAAACTTTTCCTCTTAGGTTCATCTTACCTTAAGTGGGCCTAAAACCACCTCGCTTCCTACCTCTCCACAAACCATTTCACCAAAGAAGAAAACCTCTAGAAAAAGATTAAGGGAGACATGCATCGTACTAGTTGCATGTGGGAGTAATCATGCTCAAATTCTAGAAGAGGACATGATCTTGATGTGTGCCATAAAAAACAGTATCAAAGTAAACTGGGTGGATGTCATCAAGGACCACATGCTGAAGACTCGTCGTCTGGATGAGTACCAATGTCCCTATACAGTCTTCATTTCTAAAGCCCTAGATAAATTTGGTGTGGACACCTCTTATGAAGCAAGGTAGTTTACAAGGGATGTTCACTTTGTCAAAGACTGTGCTCTGAAGATTATGAAGCTGATTAAAACTGATGAAGGATGGCTAACAAAGGAAGAATTATAAGCTGAGGATGAAGATGAGTCGGTGGAACCAAAGGTGCTGACTCCTTTTGAAGACATGATCCTAGAGTAAATGGGAGAGTTACGGGCTTCACAAGAGATGGAGTTTCGAGAGATAAAAGACTCCTTGGAATTAATCTTAGAGAGGCTGGATTTTTTGGATGTCCCCTTCCCCAGTCCATAGGATTAGGACATGTCTGTGCATCTTCGTCTTAGGCTTAGCCATCTTAGGACTTGCATTTTTGTGTATCGCTTCAGCATATCTTCCTTGCATTTGTCTTTATGTTTACTCAGCCTTTCACATGTGTACTTTCCTTTATTGCCAGAATTCAGAATCTGTTGGTACCTTGATTAAGCTTGTATTCTTGAAGTGACTGTGCTTTAATGTAATATCACCTATATCATGAATGAAAGCTTAATTCGTGGGTCTAAATTTGTGTATTGGCTGATTGCTTTATTAATTTACTACCTGTAAAATTGAATCCTATTTGAGCTAACTTGAATGCTGGTTGATAAGGAACAGAGGTAGCTACATATCTTTTATTTGCAGGTACATGAAAGTTCTTTTTCCGCAGATAGGAATTTGACGTTTCTTCCTTCATTGCTAAGCAGTGTAAGAATTTTCTTCACCATTAAGAATTTGATCGTTAACAATTATTCTTAATTATTGAGATTTTGTTTATGCCAAATGGACTGTTGATACTATGATATTGATCTTATATAATGAGTATTTGTTTCACTAATCACGTTTTCAAGAAGTTATAACTTATTAAATTGTGAATCTTTTCCAAAACTACTCTTTACTATTTTCTACATCATATATTTGAAGTTTATTGATGTTATCTATTCAGGTTTTAGCTTAAACCACATTTTTATCACTATTGTTACTAAGAAAGAGATGTTGAACTTTGGTCTTCACAAATTGATCATTTCTCTTGAATTGATTACCTCAAAACTCCATCTATATTTTTGAAAGTTTGGTATCCATGATGAGGTATATTTTATAAAATACTAAAAATAATTTTATTAAACTTACTAAAAATAATGTTTCTTGAAAGTGATAGGAAGGATATCTGAGTATGATCTATGGTTGTGGTTTTACCTAATCTTCCACATTAGAAAAGATGTCCTTTAGAAATAAAAATGTGCTATAATTGTAGTTATCATATATATATATATATATATATATATATATATATTTCCATTATGATCTCTATTTGAAAAGGATGTTGTTTATGGTTTTTGATATATAAATGTTGTGTCATTGATGATTGATGAGTTGTTAATCTGTGGGAATGTGTTGAGAGGTTTTGAGGAGAACTTATTATAAAGTCCTAGGTTCTCTAGTGTGGGGATCATCCAGATGCATGATTACCATTGATAATTGGGTGAAAGACTACCAACATGATTGTAATAATAATTAGGCTGAAAGACTGCTAGTGTGATTATAATAATTGGGCTGAAAGATTGCTAGTATGATTGGAATAATTGGGCTAAAAGACTGCTAGTGTGATTATAATAATTGGGCTGAAAGACTTGCCAGTATGATTGTAATAATTGGGTTGAAACACTGCCAACATGATTGTAATAATTGGGTTGAAAAACTGCCAATATCATTATAATAATTAGGTAGAAAGACTACTAGTGTGATTGTAATAATTGGCAAAAAGAATGCCAGTGTGATTGTAATAATTGAGCTGAAAAACTGCCAATATGATTGTGATATTTGGGTTGGAAGACTAACACTATGATTGTACTAATTGGGCTGAAAGACTACCAGTGTGATTATCATATTTAGGTTGAAAGACAGCCTGTGTGAATGTGATATTTTGAACTAAAAGATTGTTTGATGATTTGACATTTTGGTTATGAACCCATATGTAGAGTTAAGTAAGACTGGGTTTAGTAATGAGATGAGTGAGATTGAGTTATATGATGAAACTATGTGGAACCTAGTCCTAGGTTAAATCTTAGGCCCGATTGTATAGGTTATTAAGATTAACATTTATGGTTTATAAATATGTCACTCATTTGTGTGTTTGTGCTATGTGCTTCTTTTCATATGTGTTTGAGATATGAGCAGAAGGGAAGCCGGATCAGACAATTGTGAAAGGAACTCCGAAGACTTCCTTTATGCACGATGTTTGTTTATGAATGATATGTTACTAAGATACTCTTTATATTAGCCTAATTTTGTCAAAGCTTCACTGCTTTGAGTTAGGTCAATGGGGGTAGTGATAGTAGTTATTATATGATGTACCTTGAAACATGTTGTAAAAAGCAAAGTTTTATAATGAATGCTTTTGATCCATACTTTTTCAAAAAGATTATTGTATTTTATGTAAAGTCAAGTTTTGAAAAATTTTCATAATTACGTAAATACCTTTGACAAATATTTCATATTTTCATAAATAAATTGGGTAGAGAATTAGGTCGTTACATTTCCCCAGTACTATTTTGGAGCATTTACAGCTAACATAAGTGACCTTGTTACTTCTAAGAGATGCCGATTCTGCCTCTCTACTATCTAATTTTGTTGCATCGTGTCTACATAAGATCATTGATGAATGGTTCCATGTTTTTTGAAATTGTATTTGAACCATACTATGAAAGGTCTCAAATATTTTTCCAACTTCGGATTTCTCCTTCATAAGGACCACCCATGTTACCCTTGTGTGGTCATGGATGAGCATCATCCAAGTCTTGAGTTTGAGGTTCTTATTTGATCTCAATGGTTAAGGTCTCAAGTTCAACACTTGTTGAAGTGCTAGAAGGTGCCTCAATGAGTTGAAGCTAGAGAGGTTGTTAAAGTAGGAGACTTCTTTTCAAGTGCACTTTAGTTGCAAAATGACTCTCTTTTTGCACAACCTTCTTGGAATGGACACTTCCTTGAAACCCTTCAACTTGCAATGCTTGCTTGTTTTTTTCGTAGTGGGTGAGGAAAATCTCATTAGAGTGACCATCATGAATAACTTTCTTATCATATTGCCATGACCTTTGTAATAAGATATGGGCCACCTCTATTGTTACCACATCACAAAGAATTTTATCAATGTAAGTCCTAATGGAGAAAGGAACTTGTACTTGTTGATTGACTTCTAATTCCTTATTCTCATTTAACCATCGAAGCTTGTAAGGTTTAGGGTGAGGAATTGAAGTCAAGGGTAACTTCTTTACCAACCTTGTACTATAATAATTTCAACATGATCCATTATCTACAATGGGAGAACATGTGTCGAAAAGTTTACATCTTATGTAGAAGATGTTTTCTTTGTGAGATTGGCGAGGGTCACAAGGTTGGCTTCCAAGAAGCCTTCTCACCATCAACAATTCCCCCTAATTAGGATAAGTATCCTCAATGTGTATGCTACCCCCTTCTTCCTCACCCTCATTAGAAGAGAAAGATGATTCACTTTCAATGTCTTGGTGCCTCATGATCATGGTCTTTTTGGTGGGGCATTGAGAAGCAATGTGAGCTCTTCCAAGACATTTAAAGCACTTAATACTATTAGTCTTAGATGAAAAAATAGTAGGGTTTTCTCTCTAAAATGCATAGGATTATGCTTTTTATGCATGCTTGTGATGGGTTCTTCTTTGGAGTGGCTCTCGGAAGAGCTCGCCTTTATTTGGTCTCTATTTGCATAAGAGTGGTAGTAGTCCTTCTTTAAAGAAGTTCTCCTCTTCAATTGTTGCTCCACATTGATGCAAATTTGAACCAAATCATCTATATCCCTATCTGGCAAGAGTTCAACTTCTTATCTAAGACTCAAGCTACTAAGAAATCTAGCAATGGTAGACCTAGACTTCTCATTAATTACCACCCTCATCATGAAAAGCTTCATCTTTTATCTATATTATTAACACTCAAATTGTGTTGTTTTAACCTTTGAAGCTTATCAAGGAGTTCTCTTTTATAATAAGAGGGGATGTGCCTTCACCTCATAGCCCTATTAAGATGATTCCAATAAGAAATTAGAGGTTTATGATGGTGACACTTCTTGATGTGACCATGCCTAGCCAAGGACCTATCACTAGGGCCATGGCTAGAAGGATTGAAGAAGACCTAGCCCTTGCAGACAAAGGAAGACTTCACCTCCTATGGAGAGTGAAGATATTAGGCTAGGGACTTTAGTTAATAAAATGTAATTTTCCTTTATTTTAATTTTGAGGAGCATTAAAAATTTAATTTGGGACATGTATTTAGTCCATTTTTTATTTTTAGGAGGTGTCTTAGGAATTTAGAGGGTGGATTTAGCTTTTTGGGTCTTTATGAAGGAAATAAGGGGTAGCCTTGATATCTACACCCCTCTTTTCTACATAAACCCCCTAAGCTAATAAGAAGGAATCTTGGCCCTTGGTTTGAGAAACTTGGGCACCAAGTTTGATGATCTAAGGAGGGAATTATTTCTCAATTCTCCTCCCTTAGATCTCTCCTTTTAATCCTAGCCCTTCTTTTTTAGGTTATCTTGTTCAAGAGGTTAGCTACCTCTATAAATAGAAGCTCCTCCCTCACTTGTATTTTTTACACTTGAATTTAATCCTAGAGACCATATTGGTTGAGGTTCTTACCTTTGAGTGTCCCCCTTTCTCCTTTGTGAGAGCTTCTAAGAGTTATCAAGGGACCCCTCCCTTGTGGCCTCTCCCCTTTGGCTTATCAAACCTAGTATTTGTGGCGCCTCACCCCATTCCTTTCCTCTCCATAAATCCATTTCCCTTCCAAGTGACTTTAGAAAGGATCCTTTGGGCACGTGATCATCAAAGATCACATCAAGTGGTATCTAGAGCCACTTTCTAAAGGTCACGTTCTTTCTCAATTTTTTTTTGCTTTGTTGTTTATTTCTTTGATCTCTTTATTTTAAAGTCCTTCATTTTTTGTCATCTCTATTTCCTTTATTGTCTAGTAGTATAGTTTTTTATTCTTGCTATTATATGCGCTTTTGTTTTCTATCTACGCGCCTATTTTCCATTTAATTTGATGCGATTTTATTTGTCCCTTTCTTTGCATCTTATTTTCGTGTTCAAGTTGCTTAATTTTCCCTTGGTTTTTTATGTTAAAGTGTGCCTAAGAAGTTGTGACCATTAAACCCACATGGTTGAGGATTTTTCCACACCATTGTGGTAATCAACTTTGGCCACTTTGTTGTGCCTTTTGTTTTGAGTCTCTTGCTGAAATTTTTGCTCTATTTTTAGGTATGTTATTTTTTCCTAATCTTGTGTTTTGTCAAATACTAGTCATGTTAGTTTCCTATTTTGTCTCATTTAAATTCCATAGGTTTTAGCCTCTTAAAATTTTTACAAAAAAGCTTTCAAAAACATTTTGAATTGAGCTCCTAAGAGGTGAATCTCTTATTGAGTCTCTTAAGTCTTTTATGCTTTTAGTTCAAGCATATTAATCTCTTTGTTGTTCTTAAATATTTGCTCAATTCAATCTTTATATGTTTCTTGTTTTATGTTGAATTATTAGTAGCTTTCCACTTGGTTTACCTTCACTATTGATGCCTCTTTATGGAATTTTAGCTTGGGTGAATTGTGTTAGTAATTTGAGCAATCAATTTACTTCAAAATCAGCCCTAAATCATTCCTTAAGCACCATTAGTTCAGTGGTATTTGGAACTACTAAGTTGTTTTACCTTTAGTTGCATGCATTGCTTGAAAATTGTGTGACTTACTTTGTGCTTATTCACTCAAGCGTTATTATTTCAAGCATCCTCATTAAAATTTCAATTCAACAAGCTATTAGGTGCAGCAAAAAGATTAGAAAAAGTTAAAAAAAAATAGAAAAAGTTCAAGTTAAAAAAAAAGAAGAAGATAAAGAACTCAAAGGAAAGACAAATTTGAAGTTGTGTACCTAATAGTAGAAACATTTGATATGAGGAATCAATTGTGATTCAAAAAAAAATTACTTGAGTAAGCTTTTTAGTTTTGGTAACTTAAATTTTATTAAGTGTGCAACTATTGGTTTCATTTTTTTGTTTGAGTCTTTTTTCATCTCTACTCTTAGAGCTAATCTAGGAAAGTTATTTGTGTGCTACCTTCCTTTGTGAGCCTTATGTTTTCTAGCTTGTCTTTTTTACTTCTTTGAGTTTGTCATTGTTTAATCTATCCACTTGGATTTGTGAACCTTGTTTTCTTATTCACCTTCGTTTGTTGTCTTGTGTTGTATTCGGCCTTGGTAAGGAAAGGTTGGGAAAGGTTCCATATATAAAATTTTGGCAAGTCCAAACAAGAGGAAACAAGGGTAGCATTCTTGGGGTGAGTTGATGCAACTCAAAGGGGCTTGATCAAAAGGAGACAAACACCAAAAAGCTTGGAGTGAAGACTTTGTTTTATTTTTTTTTATTCTTTGTATTGTGTATACTTAATTTTAGATTGGGAGTTTGAGTTCCCTTAAGGCCCTCCCTTGGTTTGTAATAATTTTGGTTAATTTTAGCGTAGTTCCTCGTTAATTAGGTGAAGAAGGGAGAAGTGGTACACTTCCTTCAACACCTTAGGAGCACGATTAGAGCCCTTTCTCTTTTACATTCTTGCACTTTTATTTTATTTTATGTTATTTTGAAAAAACGTGTAGAGGCTAAGAGTTCCAAAGACTCATCAAGCCACCTTAGGTGAGAAAACAAAAAAAAAAAAGTTTTTGGCCTACCCTTTAGTTTTTAGCATCCAAGCACCATGACTTCCCACACACATTCTAGTGCACATAGTTGTTCATCAAGTAAGAGTGTCAACCAAAGAAAACCTTCTATGGGAGACACTCTTGAAAACCTTAACTTAGAATTTAGGGAATGGATGGCTAAAGAACAAGAAAGGAGAGAAGAAAAAGAGAGAAAAAAAGAAATAAAAGAAAAGGAAAAACAAAAAGAGAAGGAAGAGTTAAAAAAAGAGATGTTGGAAATGAGAAAAGAGAAAAAAGAGCGAGAAGAGAGAAGGCAAAGAGAGAGAAGAGAGGATGAAGAAAGGAGAAGAAGGAAAGAACTAGAAAGAAAAAGAGAAAAAGAGGAAGAAGAGAGAAGGAGAGGAGAAGGGAGTAAGAGGAGAGATGGGAGGGATAGTGATAGAAAAAATAAAGGAATTCTCATAAGATCCCCATCTAGGCATTTTAGCTCTAGTGAAGAAGAATACTATAGAAATCAACATAAGCATCACTCTCATTCATCATACAATGATCATTCTCCTCAAAAGAACATAAATCATGCTAGGGAACCAAAGGTAGACCTACCCCATTTTCATGGTAGGGAAGATGTTGAGACTTACCTAGATTGGGAAGTCAAAGTGGAACAACTCTTTCGATGCTATGAAATTAGGGAAGAAAGGAAAGTACCTTTGGCCTCCCTTAGTTTTCAAGGTTCTGTTTTGCATTGGTGGGATGGGTTAGTCAAGGATAGGGCCCGTAAACAAATGCCTGACATTCGCTACTGGAATGATTTAAAAACTTGTTTGCGAAGAAGGCACATTCCTTCATATCATGAGAGGGATCTTTTGGATAGGCTCCAAAGACTTAGGCAACATAACCTAAGTATTGAGGAGTATAGACAAAAGATGGAGCTTCTCATACTAAGGGCCAATATCATTGGGGAACCCAATGCCACCCTTGCTAGGTTTTTGTGTGGATTAAGCTCTGACATTAGAGATAAGGTAGAACTTCTTTCATACTCAAACCTTGATGAGTTGGTAGAACTTTGTGTAAGAGCTGAGAATCAACTCAAGAGAAAAAGCTTTAAAAAAGATTCTCCCTCTTCTCAAAGAGAGACCAACTTAAGGGAAACTCTTTCAAGGGTTTTCCCAAAGAGGAACCCAAGCATTTTCAAGATACAAAAGCACCTCATGTAGAGAGAAAAACCCCTACTACTAAGCCTACTGAGAGGCAAAGTAGTATCAAATGCTTCAAATGTCTTGGGAGAGGCCACATCGCCTCTCAATGTCCTAACAAGAAAACCATGATCATAAGGGGACAAGACATTTGTAGTGAGAATAGCTCATCTTCCTCCTCTAGTGAGAGTGAGGAAGAAGGGGGACATACTTTTGAACAACAGTGTGAGGAAGCTTTTCCTTATGAGGGGGACCTCCTTATGGTTCAAAGGCTTCTTGGAAGCCAACCTCTAGAGCTTGGCCAGTCACAAAGAGAGAATATCTTCCATACAAGATGTAAAGTAAATGACAAAGTATGTTGTCTCCTTGTTGATAGTGGCTCCTATTGTAACTGTTGTAGCTCTAGGTTGGTTGAAAAGCTAGCCTTGACTACCATGCCCCATCCCAAACCTTACAAATTGCAATGGCTCAATGAGCAAGGGGAGATGGTAGTCAATGAACAAGTTATGGTTCCAATTTCCATAGGATCTTATAATGATGAGATTCTTTGTGACATAGTTCCTATGGAGGCTGGTCATATCCTGTTGGGAAGACCATGGCAATTTGACAAAAAAGCTATTCACCATGGTCACTCCAACCAAATAATTCTCACCCATAATGAAAAGCGCTTTAAATTGTATCCTTTGTCACCTTCTCAAGTGGCTGAAGATCAATTTGCGATGAAAAAAAAAAAGAGTTGAGGAAAAACAAAAACAAAAAAAAATACAACAAGCTTTACCCTTAAAGCTTGAAAAGGGTAAAGAGAGAGAGTCGGAAGGTGATGCCCCTTCAAAAGGGAATATTAGTAAAAGGAGCCTATTTGCTACTAAACGTGATTTAAAAGAAACTCCTTTGACTAACAAGCCCTTTTATCTCCTCTTTTGCAAAGAAGCATCAAATCCTTCTCCTATTTTGCATTCTTCTGCTGAGAGCACTGCCACAACCCATGCACATGAGCACCTTCCTCAAGGGGTTCAAGATATTTTAAAAGAATTTGATGACATATTCCCTAATGAGGTTCCGAAAGGACTTAATAGACCTGCCTATAGGGGTATAGAACATCAAATTGATTTGGTGCCTGACACAAGTCTACCTAATAGACCTGCCTATAGGACCAACCCCATGGAGACCCAATGATGCATTCCTCCCTTGATCTTTTTCTAGAGGTTTTCTTCTTTGGTGAAATGGTTTGTGGAGAGGTAAGAAGTGAGGTGGTTTTAGGCGCCACTTAAGGTAAGATAAGCCTAAGAGGGAAAGTTTGCCACAAGGGATGGAACCCTAAGAGAGAATTTTGGCCAACTCAAGGTTTTTCTATTCAATCAAGTGTAAAAAATACAAGAGTGTGAAGGAGCACCTTTTAAGTTGAATGAAAATAGTCTCTTTGTGAGCACATTCTTAGTAAAAGGTCTTGAGGATCCTCTCTCTTGAGGAACCTCTTCCTAGTTGGTTTTTATCAAGGGTTCCTTCCCTTGTGGCAAACCTAAACACTTTGGCTTATCTCTCTTTGAGAGTGGCGCCCCACCTCCATTTTCTTTCCCCTCCATCATCCATTTCATGGTGCTTGGAACCTCAAGGAAAAAGATCAAGGGAGGCATGCATCACCCAAGAGATTGAGTCTCAAGTGAATGAGCTGTTGGAGAAGGGTTGGGTTCAAAAGAGCCTAAGCCCTTGTGCTGTGCCAGTCTTGTTGGTGCCCAAGAAGAATGGCCAATGGAGGATGTGTGTTGATTGTTGTGCAATCAACAACATCACCATCAAATATAGGCACCCAATCCCCCGTCTTGATGACATGTTGGATGAATTGCATGGGGCAAAAATATTTTCAAAAATAGATCTTAGAAGTGGTTACCACCAAATAAGGATCAAAGAGGGTGATGAGTGGAAAACTGCTTTTAAGACTAAATTTGGTCTTTATGAGTGGTTGGTTATGACTTTTGGGCTAACTAATGCCCCAAGCACATTCATGCGCTTAATGAATCATGTACTAAGGGATTGCCTTGGTAAATTTTGTGTAGTTTACTTTGATGACATTTTAGTTTACTCTAGGAACCTAGATGATCATTTAGGACATCTAAGGCATGTTTTTTCTCTTCTTAGAAGTAATCATCTTTTTGGTAACTTAGAAAAATGCTTTGTGTAGATAGTGTAGTTTTCCTAGGTTTTGTAGTTAGCACAAAAGGGGTTCATGTTGACCCCAAAAAGATAAAAGCTATTCAAGAATGGCCCACCCTAAAGAGTGTGACAGAGATCAAAAGCTTTCATGGTCTTGCTGGATTTTATAGGCGCTTTGTGCCTAATTTCTCCACGCTCTTCGCACCAATAAATGATTTGGTGAAAAAGGAAGTTCCTTTCCTTTGGGGTGAGAAACAAGAGAAAGCCTTCCAACTAATTAAGCATAAACTGACCCATGCACCAGTCTTGGCATTACCTGACTTTTCTAAAACATTTGAACTTATGCCTCTGGTGTAGGTGTGGGGGCTGTCTTGTTGCAAGGAGGGCACCCCATTGCGTATTTCAGTGAAAAACTCAATGGTGCCCCCCTCAACTACCCCACCTATGATAAGGAGTTTTATGCTCTAATTAGGGCCCTTCAAACTTGGGAGCATTACCTTCCTCCCAAGGAGTTTGTCATTCATAGTGACCATGAGTCACTAAAATATTTCAGGGGTCAAGGTAAATTGAACAAAAGGCATGCAACGTGGGTGAAATATCTTGAATCCTTCCCTTATGTCATCAAGTACAAGAAAGGAAAACAAAATGTGGTGGCTGATGCTCTTTGATGCATGCCTCCCTTGATCTTTTTCCTTGAGGTTCCAAGCACCATGAAATGGATGATGGAGGGGAAAGAAAATGGAGGTGGGACGCCACTCTCAAAGAGAGATAAGCCAAAGTGTTTAGGTTTGCCACAAGGGAAGGAACCCTTGATAAAAACCAACTAGGAAGAGGTTCCTTAAGAGAGAGGATCCTCAAGACCTTTTACTAAGAGTGTGCTCACAAAGAGACTATTTTCATTCAACTTAAAAGGTGAAATTTTACAATGAGGGGGAATGAGTATATATAGCCCAATGGGAGAGCTTGGGCACACTTTTCTAGGCAATGTGGGACTTGGGCTTAATTAGGATTAAAACTAATTAACCCAAGTCTTAGGCCTTAAGTGAGGCACCTAAGTTCACCCCCTATGGGTGCAATTAGCATATCTTAATGTGAATGGGCTAGCCCAAAATCATGTCTTAACTTATGCACCCATTATAAGCTTACTCCTCCTTTTTAACTAAAGACACCTATACCTTATAAACTAAGAAGATGGCCGGAAATACATGGCCTTAAGGGAATTAAAAATACTTTCCTATTTATCTAATTAAAATAAAATATTTACAAGCTAAAAATAACGAAGACTATGGCTTCAAATCTTCAATGAGCTTTTGTCCATGCCATGCCTTCCTTGAGTCCTCCTAGCCATGATGCATGCTAGGTGAGATTGCATCATCTCCTCTCCCTTGGAAAGGATTTGACCTCAAATCCTGAGGTCTTTCTTCCGCTTTTTCAAAGTCTGCAAGAAAATAAGGAAAGCAGTAAGTATATGCAGACAAGTGATTTTGGGGGAAGTGAAAGGTCTATAAGGAGGCCTTTTAAGAATGGGGTAGTGGAGGTTGGCACTAAAGTTTGAAAATATTTTAGTGTGCATGTGCCTCCACACAACAGCTCCCCATCCTCCTCCAATTGCACTAGATACTAGCCTCAAAGGTTTTGAAATAGTTGGCGAGACTAGTCTAAGTGGAATGGAGCACTCATCAAGTTGGATTTGAGGGTGTGGATCAAGGTGCTCAAAAGATATAGGCATATCTTCAAATTCAACTTGTTCTTTTTGTAAGAGTTGGCAGGAAAATTTTTCTATGTAGATTTCCTTTGAAGGCAAAGGCAGATCTTCCTTAGACTCGGTCTTCCTACCAACAACCTTATTTTCATTTTTATCCCTTTCGCTCTTAAGCTTCATGATCCTTCTATCCTGCATAACCTCGGTAGGGGTAAAAGGAAGTAAGGTGATCTTTTTCCCTTTATGAGAGAGAGTGATTTTATTAGTGAGGCCATTGTGCAAAGTTTCCTTATCATGTTGCCATGGCCTTCCCAGCAACATGTGACTAGCTTCCATAGGGACTACATCACATAACACTTTGTCGTGATACTTCCCTATGAAGAAGCTAATCTCCACTTGCTCTCTTACTACTACACCATCTTCATAATTAAGTCCATGCAAAAAATAAGGTGAAGGATGAGGAGTAGTAGCAAGTGATAGCTTTTCCACCACCCTCGTGCTACCAAAATTACAACATGATCCACCATCCACAATAAGAGAACAAGTTTTGCCCAAAATTTTGCATCTTGTTTGAAAAACATTCTCTCTTTGTGTTTGGGTTTCCTTACAAGGATGGCTTCCAAGACGTTGTTTCACTTTGAAGAGATCATCACATGAATGAATACCCTTTTCATTTGATGCTCCCTTTAAAGTCCTTTTTCTTTTGGGGCAAAACAAAGCAATATGCCCTTTTTCTAAACACTTAAAACATTTAGGACTTCGAAAACGAGTGCTCGAACTAGTGGTAGGGGTGTCACTCATACTCAAGGGTTTTCTCTCAATATGCTTTCTTTTGGATGACTCTCTTTTGGGTTTAATTATAGAAGGGTTTGTCTTTTTCTTAGGATGCCTCTTAGGGTTTTCCTTCTTACTAGAAGAAGCATGAATGTCATGGATTATTTTAGGCTCCTCTAAGTCTCTATAATGTGTGTAAATGTTACCACAAGAGCTCTTACAGGCATCTCTCTCTTTTTGTATCTTCATTTCTTCCCTTCTTTCTAACTTATTTTGTTCCTTTTCTCTCTTTTCCAATTCTTTCTTCTCTTTTTCTCTCGTTTCTCTTCTCTCTTTTCTCTCTAACTCTTTTCTTTTGTTTTCTTCTTTTTATCTTTCTTTTTCTCTTTTCTCTTTTTCTCTTCTCTCTTCTCTTTCTTTTTCTCTTGCTTCTCTTTCTTTCTTTTCATTTTCCCTACTCTCTATTTTTCTCTCTTTTTCTCTTCTTTCTTTTCTTTCTTGTCTCTCCTTTTCTTTTTGTTCTTTCTCTCTTCTCTCCTCTCTATCTAGTTCCTCTTGTTCTCTTTTCCTCATCTCTCTTTGTTTTCTCTCATTTTTCCAAAATTCCCTACGTTGTTTTTCTACTATTTCCCAATCAATAGAGTATGGATATGTGGGCAAGGTTGGTTTATCACTCTTCTCATTCTTTTCTTTTATTCTATTCTCACATTCTTCTCCTTTATTTTCCCTAGTTTCATTACTACTCCTAACACTCCTAGAAGTGTGTGAAAACATGTCAAAGTGTAAGGCCTAGGGAACTAATATGCAAAACACTCATCTCTTTTTTGTTTCCTCCTAAAGTGTTAAGAGTCTTTGGAACTCTAACACTTTCTAAAACGTTGAAAGCAAATAAATAAATTTAAAGCACAGCTAAAGGATTCTAACGTGCTCCTAAGTATGAATAAGGGGTACCAATTCCTTATCCACACTAAAACGAGAAACTAAGGTTTATTACACACAAAAGAGGTGACCCTTATGGGCATCCAATACCTCTAATTAAAATGTCCTTTAAAAATACACACAAATTAAACAAAGAAAATTAAAAGTAGTTGAATGTAGCTCCTTTCTTCAAGTGCTCCTCACCAAGTGTATCACTCTAGTCTTGGCCTCCTTTTCAAGTCTCCTCTTCCTTGGTTTTAAATAAACACTTCCTAAGGATGCTACCCTTGTGAAAATTTAAACAATTTGGCTACCTATCAAGAGAAAACAAGCGCCCAAGCAAGAGACCAAGGGAAGTAGAATTTGAAAGCAAAAAGCAATAAAAAGCACTTAACAAGAATAGGAACACATCCAAGTGGAAATAATTTATTTTACAAACACAAAGAAAGTCAATAAGGACAAGCAAGAAATAAAAGGTGTAGAAATAAAGTTGGCACACAAAAAAAAATTCCTAGAATGGGCCTAAAATAGAATTGGACTTAAAACAAAAAAGACTCAACAAATTCAATGATTTGCACAATTGTAAAGCAAGGTGGCTAAATCATAGTCAAATAAATTCAAGCAAATTTCAATAAAATTTAACACTCCTTTGAATTTTTTAATAATTTTGAGGTGCACTAATTTTTATTTTATTTTTTTGTACTCTTTTTACTTGTTTTTAGCACTTTTTACTAACTCTTTTTTTTTTTTTTTACTTATTTTACACTTTTGATTTCTTTTCTTCTTCTTTTTTTTTTGAAACAATTTTGCTACACCTCTTAACACATTTTGTAGCAAATATAGTGAGGATTCAAAGAATCATAAATGCTTGAACAAAGGATAGGAAATGACCACCATAATTGACATACAAAAGTGCAAAATTAAGAAACAAAGCAACCTAATATGAACTAGTAATTTTAGGTGATAAAAAATAAATGGCACAAGGAGAGTTTTATGGAAGTTGAGGACAACTTGATTACTCAATAATCAGCCCAATCATACCCAACATGCCTCTCAAAGCCAATCAACAAAAATCACCACGAAAACTAGCACAAAATTAAGATACTAAAATTATTGAACAAGTGAATGAAATTTGGAAGAAATTGAGCATTAATTTTTTTGAAGATTTTTTTTTTAAGAACATGCTAAGATCTAAATAGCATGTGAGATTCTAAGGACATGGGATCAAGAGTAAGCCTCTTTGATGCTCAATTTCCAATAGAGAAATAACACACTTTTATGGTAAAAATAAAAAGGCGAAACTATGTAGAACTAAGAGACAATAAAAGGGCTACAACATGACCAACTAAGACACAACTTGGAAGATTAAAAACTGAAATTAAATGACTCAAAATAACCAGAAATATATGCCCAAAACAGAGAATAAAGGGCTGGAAAAACAGAAAAATAGGTGCAGGAAAATAGAATTAAAAATTCAAATAAGAAGAACAACGTGCATCCAAAGATCAAGCCCACAATGTGTGGCTTCCTTCACAAATTTTGTGAAGTCATTACAATGATCTTCTTAGGATTTGCACAAGAATAAGGAAAAAATAAAAAGCTGGGCAGAAAATTAAAGAAACAATCCTAAAGGAAACATATAAAGATTCAATGGAAAAGAACAAGATAAATTGAATCTAGAAAGCAATAAAAACTAGGAAATAAATTGCATAAAATGAAAACTACAAAAACATAAACTAACAAGACATGAAAGGAATTAAATGACAAGAATCAGAGGCTGGAAAAAATAAAGGAAAAAGCAAGAAATCTAAGAAGAAAAGCTGAAAAAAATTAAAGAAAATTAAGACTAGAAAAGAACTTCATGGAGTTGGCTCTGATACCAAATGATGCATGCCTCCCTTGATCTTTTTCCTTGAGGTTCCAAGCACCATGAAATGGATGATGGAGGGGAAAGAAAATGGAGGTGGGGCGCCACTCTCAAAGAGAGATAAGCCAAAGTGTTTAGGTTTGCCACAAGGGAAGAAACCCTTGATAAAAACCAACTAGGAAGAGGTTCCTTAAGAGAGAGGATCCTCAAGACCTTTTACTAAGAATGTGCTCACAAAGAGACTATTTTCATTCAACTTAAAAGGTGAAATTTTACAATGAGGGGGAATGAGTATATATAGCCCAATGGGAGAGCTTGGGCACATTTTTCTAGGCAATGTGGGACTTGGGCTTAATTAGGATTAAAACTAATTAACCCAAGTCTTAGGCCTTAAGTGAGGCACCTAAGTTCACCCCGTATAGGTGCAATTAGCATATCTTAATGTGAATGGGCTAGCCCAAAATCATGTCTTAACTTATGCACCCATTATAAGCTTACTCCTCCTTTTTAACTAAAGACACCTATACCTTATAAACTAAGATGATGGCCGGAAATACATGGCCTTAAGGGAATTAAAAATACTTTCCTATTTATCGAATTAAAATAAAATATTTACAAGCTAAAAATAACAAAGACTATGGCTTCAAATCTTCAATGAGCTTTTGTCCATGCCATGCCTTCCTTGAGTCCTCCTAGCCATGATGCATGCTAGGTGAGATTGCATCACTCTTTCTAGGCGTCATGCCCTTTATTCATTCTTGAGTGCAAAAATCTTTGGATTTGATGACATTCGGGCTATGTATCCGTCTGATAAGGATTTCGGCCCCATATTTTCTACCTCTGCATCTGCATTTGCATTAAAGGCCCATGATGGGTGGCGTTAGAAGAAGGCCCATAACAAGAGTGGTTCACCAATACATAACATACTTGATGCATTCTTGTTCATGCCATTCCCAAGATCACCTTTTAGCTTGGTTCCTTTGAAGAAATGAATGGTGGAAAGGGAAGAGATGTAGGTGTAGGTGCCACTCATGGTGAGATAAGTCATGGAAGAAGCTTGCCATAAGGGAAGGAGTCCTTGATAAAAGCCATAGAAGCTCTCAAATGAGGAAAGAAAGAAGACACTCAATAGAACTAACAAAAGAAGTTTGTATTCAATATCAAGTGTAAAATGAATATAGGAGGGGGAGACATCTATTTATAAGAAAAAGATGGGCTTAGGGGGGGAAGGAAGAGTGACGTCCAAGCTAGGGGAGATTAGGAGAGCTTAATCAAGTGTTAACTGAGCTAGAGCCAATTAGCACTTGATTAATTTCTAGGAAGATCCAAAAATGCCCCTAACTTTAAGATCTTAGTCCCCTCTCAGTTTTAATTTGAATTTTGGAGGGAAGCCACATGGCACCTTCAAAATTCAAATTAAAAAATGAGAGCACATAAAAAACATGTGGAAGCCACCTTGGACGATAGAGAAGGTATTTCCAAGTGTGAGGGGAACCAAGGGGACCCACATGTCTCTTATGCTTCATGTGTGAGTTGGAGGGGTGTGGAACAAACTTAGCGGGTGTGGTTCACAAAAACCACACTCCTAAGCTTCTCCAAAAAGGCTCAAACTACTCAAAACACTCCACAAAAGAGATTAATTACACCCCCGAAATTAAAAAGGACATAAAGGCCAAAATACAAGGCCAAAAATAAAAATAAAACACCTCCAAACTACTAAAGAGAAAATGTATACATGAAGGACTAAAAAGAAGACTATGGCCTAATTTCTAACATCTTGATCTCCATGAGAAGGTGAGGTCTTCTTAACTCCTCTCTTATCGTGTCTTCCTCAATCCTCCTAGCTATGACCCTTGTGTTAAGACCTTTGCTAGGGAGGAATGCATCAATACCCTTCGAAGCTAAGGTTTTCTAAGGGCACTTTTCTCTCTTCACTCACTTGAAAATAAGTGAAGAATTGTTCTACCTTCATCTCCCAATTAATATAGACTTCTACATCATCTTTACTATGGAATGAGAGATCAAGTTTTTGTTCTTTTTTATTTTGGTCTCTCCTCCCCTAGGTCTCTCCTTTCTTGCATAGCCCTCAAAATATTCACTTTCACTCCCTCTTGAATTTGTCGGGCTAGACCTATAACCTCCCCTTCTTCTTCTCTTTTTTTCTTTTTTTTCTATTCTTTTTCCCTTTTTTCTCGTTCTTTTTCTTCTTTTCTTTCTCTCCTCTGTCTCTTTTTTATCTTTCTTTCTCTTCTCTTTCCTCTCTCTCTTTCCTCTCTCTCTTTTCTTTCCAATATTTTCTTTTTTTTTCTCTCTCTGCCCTTTATCTCTCTTTTACTTCTCTTTGTTCCTCCCTTTGCTCATGCTCTCTTCTCTCAAGCTTTTCTTCTTTTCTATCCTCCACTCTCCTTTCTTTAACAGCATGGACTACTGTATTCATGTCCCCTAATTTAGGAGACCCAACTTGGTTAACATTATTACTAGAAGTTTGTGAAGTCATTTGAGATGTGCAAGGAAAGACTAAACTCAGGTTGGCCAAGCAAAGCAGTCCTCACTCTTTTTGTGTTTTCTCACTTAAGAAGTGCATGAGTTTTTGAAACTCAAGCACTTCAACTAAAATGCAAAAGTAATTAAAGGAAAAATAAAGCAAGATTAGGGTCCTAAAATGTGCATCTAAGGCATGAAAGGATGTACCACTTCCTCCTTCACACCTTAAACAAGAATCTATAAACTATTACACACAAAAAGAGGTGATCCTTATAGGGCATCCAACACTTCTTGAAAAAGGCCTTTGTATACAAGGAATTAAGCAAAAGAAAAAAAAGAAAAGGTCTTTAAGTCTCCTCTCCATAAGCTTCCTCACCAAGTGTATCTCTTTCTTTTGTCTTGCTTCCCTTTTGATCAAATTCTTCCCTGACTAATTCAACTCTTCCTTAGTATGCTGCCCTTGTGAAAGGCTCCCAATTCAATGGCTTCCCTACAAGTGACACATAACATAAGCCACCAAGGATGCAAGAATACAAGCAAGATAAAGTAAGAAAAGGCTCAAACAAAAGATAGGACACTGATCCAAATGGATAGAGAATAATAGAGACAAAACTCAAAGAGTAATGAAGAAGACAAACTAAAATTAAAGTCTAAGAAAGAAGTAAGTACAGCTAGAGATCTAATATACTTTATACAATTTTTAGGCTATAAAAAAATTCAATTCTACCCCCTCTAAATATTTGACAGTTGTTAAAAATAAGCGTTCTTTTTTGTAATTTGAGATTTGGAGATAAGGGATAGCAATTGAGATTTGGAGAGAAATAAATTTAATAGTTGAGGTTTGGTGAAGAGAGAAAAAAATGAATGAAAGGTACGAGCCACCTACTTCTTGCTATGTGTTTGTGTAGTGTCTCAATTCTTCTTTTACTTACTCACCTTTAGATGGGTATGCAAAGAGATGATGCAAACCCTTCCAAGCTTTTGTATTTTTCTTAACAGCATACCAAACTATAAAAAAAACAAGCAAAATGAGAGAGAGACAATGATTCAAGGGAGATGATAGGCAATGATTAAGAAGAAATAATCAATTCAAGGTAAGCAATAAATTATGACTATGAATTGCTTTTATAGGTTTTAATGCTGGTTTTTTAATGTATTATGACGATGATTTTTTTCATATTAACATATTTAACAATGGGGTTCAAATGTCATTTCTGATTAACAATGAGAGTAATGTTTTTTAGCAGAAGCTTTTCAAAGGGAACATTTGTGATGATCAAAAGATTATGATTTGTAGTGACTAGGGTTTTTAGGTATGTGCTTTCTTTGGTTGTGGTTTCTTTGTGAGTGTTTGTCGTTACCAAAGTTCTAGGGTTGGAAAAACCTTACTCTTTTATGTCTCATTTCCCTGTCTTAGAATAATATTATGAAGTCCATGTGAGTTTTAACATGAAAATAATTTATTTGTTATAAGTTCTTCCTTTTTTTTACTTCCTGCTATACCTAATCCTTTCTTTGTTAAAAGTTTCTCCTGCTTTTTTACTTCATCATTTACACTTATGCTATTGTCTGTTCAAAGCTTCTTCCTTTTTTTCATTTTTTCATAATTCACCTTCCGATTTAGAAAGAATGCCTTTATTCAATTATATTGTTTATATGAAGTTCTGAGTTTTTTCCTTTTTTTATTTTTTTTTATTTTATTGCGATTTTCTTTCTTTTTAGAATCCATTTTTTTTATTGTGACAATAGAAAACAAAATGCAAATTTTATTTTTTGTGACCATATCGAACAAATATTAATTTATTTAATTCTGTGACATAGGTTGCTTTATTTACTTAGTTTTCACTGATTTTGTTCATTGAGTTAAAAATTTGGTACTGCATTTTATTTGTGTGATGAACACAATCCAAAATTATATTTAGAAGTCTTTGATAAAATATTTTTTTTTGTATTAGGCTTAAGGATCAATGTTAATGTATTGAGTTAAAAGTTTACACTTATGCTATTGTTTGTTAAAAGCTTCTTTTTTACTTTTCAGAATTCACTTTCCCCTTTGGAAGGAAGGACTTGATTCAGTCGTACTGCATAGATAAAGTTCTGATACTTATCCTTATTTTATTTCTTTTTATTTTACTGTGATTTTGTTTTTTTAGAATTCACCTTTTTTTACTATGATAAAAGGATAACAAAATGAAAATTGTATTTTTTTGTGACCTTACCAAACAAGTATTAATTTAATCTAATTTTGTGTCATATGTTGCTTTCTTTACTTAGTTTTCATTGGTTTTGTTCATTGAGTTAAAATTTTGGTACTACATTTAATTAGTATGATGAAGACAATCCAAAATTATATTCAAAGCTCTTTGATAAAATATTTTGTTGTATTAGGCTTAAGGATCAATGTTAATAAGGGATTCAATTTATTATTATTTTGACTGTTTACTCTCATTTGCACTTATGTTATTCTCTATTATAAGTTTTCCATTTTTAACTTCATTTGCACTTATGCTATTGTTTGTTCAAAGCTTATTTTTTATTTCTTATAATTCACCTTCCCCTTTGGATGGAAGACCTTTGTTCAGAGTTGTACTGCGTAGATAAAGTTCTGATTCTTATCCTTATTCTATTTCTTTTTATTTTACTATGATTTTATTTATTCTCCTTTTCTATTCTAGGCCTACTTGTCTTTTTTGAATCTTTGTGCCCACCATTGTGTGTTAAAAGTGGGGTAGGTAGAAGCATTGAAAACTATTTTTTTATGTTTTTAAGCCTTGGAATACATTTTTTTTTGCTATCTCTTATTTAAGCAAAAACGTGAGTACCTCTATAGCTCAAATCTATTTCTTTTTTTTTTTCTATCTTCTCTTCCCCTTACACAATTTTTTTTCCTTTTGATTTTGGATATGGTTTCAGGGATCAAATACAAGTAGTAGAAGTGAAGAGCTGAAACTTGGAGTCGTAGATCGAAAGATATTTTGTGGAAGCATGTTAGGATTTCAGGGACAATTGTTATATTCTGAGTTGTGCGTTTGAGTTCATTTGATTTTTTTTGTTTTGCAATTTATAAAGGTTACACTTTGTTGAAAAAAACATTTAACCAAATTAGTGTGGTGTTAAAGTAATTTTTTCACATGTGGTTTTTTTTCCAGACAACAATAACAATCGCAAAAAACAAATTCCAAATTATTTGACATAAGAAATATCATTCAAACTTAATAAGTTCCATATATGATTTATTAAACAACTTTGGGATTTGAAATCTTATTAATTCCATTTTTTATATCTTTTGTTTTTTACATCTTATTAAAAGGTTTAATTTGAAATTGTGTTTAAATCAATGGTTTATGTCAATTTATTTAATCAATTCTCAATTGTTAACATAAGTGACAGTGTACAAATGATTGTTACCTATGTCTTGATGATGAAAAAATCTATTCTATTTGCTATACTAGGTTCTCAATTATTTTTTATATCTATGACATTGTACTATCAATGTTACGTTGGTAGTAGTTTTTGTTACTACATGCTTTCAATTTATTCTTTTTTCAAATTGATTGTAGTATTTCGAATAAAAAACCATGTAGTTTAGGAATGGCACGTAAATTGGATATGATGAAAGAGATTGACGGCCAAAAAAGAGCCTCTGAAGCTTGCTTTTCAAATAACAAATATTTGGCCAGTTGCGAATCGAGATATTCTTGGAATGGTCATCGTGGATTCAAAGGTATCATTTTGATTTTTTGATTTAATATTTTTGTAAATAGAATTATCCTTGATTGTTATTGTTTTAAATGGAAGAAATTCATACGAGTTATTGCCTTTAGTAAGGAGATAAAATAGAAGTGGTAATTAAGAAAGAAGAGTTGTTGAAATGGAAGGATAAGTTAAAAGAAAAAAACACTTATATCATGCACAACTTTAAGGTAGTGTTGAATAAACAGCAATTTAAGGTCTGTGATTATTAGTACAAACTGATTTTTACTGGTGAAACATCTGTTAAGGAACAAAATCTTCTTGACATGCCGTCCAACGTATTCTCTTTTGTGAATTTTTGTGAAACTTATATAATGCACAACTTTAAGGTAGTGTTGAATGAAGGACAGGTTAAGATCTGTGATCATTGGTAGAAACTGATTTTTACTGGTGAAACATCTGTTAAGTAACAATATCTTCTTGACATCTGTCTAATTTATTATCTTTTATGAATTTTCATGACAGTTCAAAGGGAATACGCCTAAGGTTTGTTAGTAGGTATAAAATTTTGTGGTTTGATGACATACGGGCCATGCATCCCTCTGACAATGATTTCGGCCCTACCTTTGCCACCTTTGCATCTGCATCTAAAACCCTTGATAGGTTCTTCATCAGTGAGAGGTATCTTTACAAAGGGAGCAAGCTTTGTATACCCTAAGGATCCATTAGAAACTTGCTCACAAAAGAGAGCCATGAAGGTGGGCTCATGAGGCATTTTGGGATTTCTAAAACCCTACTGTTTTTACAAGAGAAATTATTTTGGACCCATATGAAGAAGGATGTCCATTGGGATTGTACTAGATGCATAGCTTGTCTTTAGGCTAAGTTTAAGGCAATGCCCCATGGATTATACACACCTTTACCTGCTCCTTCTTTACTTTGGCTGAACATTAGCATAGACTTTGTCCTTGGCCTTCCTCTTACTCAACGAGGTGCAGACTATATCTTTGTGTTGGTGGATAGATTTTCGAAAATGGCTCATTTTATACCCTACCACAAAGTAGATGATGCAAGAAACATCATAAGACTTTTCTTTAGAGAGGTTGTCCGCTTACATGACATACCTTCTACCATAGTCTTAGATAGGGATGTGACGTTCCTTAGCCATTTTTGGAAAACTTTATGTCTAAGCTAGGAACTAAACTCCTATTCTCCACTACTTATCACCCCCAAACAGATGGGTAGACTGAAGTGGTCAACAGATCCCTATCCACTATGTTGAGGGCACTCCTTCGAGGCAACCACAAGTCTTAGGATGAATACCTTCCCCATATAGAGTTTTCATATAATCGGGTGGTTCAACGAACCACCAAACACTCCCCTTTTGAAGTTGTCTATAGCGTCAACCTTGTTACTCCTATGGATCTCTTACCTCTTCCCCTTTCTCACTTTTTCATAAAGATGGAGAGGCAAAAGAAGATTTTGTTAGCAAACTACATGAGAGGGTCAAGGCAAACATTGAACAACAGTCAAAAGGGTGTGCTGCCTCTGCTAACAGGGGAAGGAAGGAGGTTATCTTCAATGAAGGGGATTGGGTTTGGCTTCATTTGAGGAAGGACCTCTTTTCTGCTCAAAGGAAGTCCAAACTTAGCCCTCGAGGAGATGGGTCTTTTAAGATCCTGGAGTGAGTGAATATCAATGCATACATCTTAGATTTGCCTCCAGAGTATGGTGTCAACACCACTTTTAATGTTTGTGACTTGTCTCCTTTTGCAGATGCTGATGATTAAGAGGACCCTCCGAATTTGAGGTCAAATCCTTCCCAAGGGGGAGGGGATGATGTGATCCTCCCTAGCAAAGGGCCTATCACTAGGGCCATGGCTAGGAGGATAAAGGACGACTTGGCTAGAGTAGATGGAGGAAGACCTTACCTCCTCATGTGCATAGTTTTGGAGCCTTAGTTCTCTGTTTTTTACTCTTGTATGTTGTCATAAGTTAAACGGTCTATAGCTTTTCTTTGGCCTTGTATTTGGGCATATTTTTTCGTAGATGATAGGATAGGAGGTGTGCTTAGCTCTTATGTGGAGTCTATTAGCTAGTTGGGTCATTTAGGAGTGTTGGTGGGTTGTTTTATTACCACACCCCTCTTTTCTAATCAAACCCCAATTTGTTAGCACATGAAGCATAGAGGAGACAGGGTGGGGCCCTTGTTCCCCCTCTTAGGCACCGAATTCAACTATTACCTACATGGCATCCTACATGGCACTTAATTAGTTCTAAGATCCATGAAATTAGGAGCATGTGTAATTGTTTGAATTTAAAACCTTTTGGATCTCCCTCAAATTTTTACCACAACCAAGCTAGCTCCATCCTATAAATAGACCCGTCCACCTCTTGTAAAGGGTATACTTGAGTTTTATAAAATTTTGAGAGTTCGAATTATTTTTTAGTGTCCTTTTTTCTCATATTTTGAGAGCATACTTTAGTTTTTTTATTAAGGGTTCCTTCTCTTGTGGCAAACACCGCCTTCTAGGCTTATCAAGTTCCTTGTGGTGCCTCCACCTCCCTCTCATTTCTCAACCATCACACCATCTTCTTTGTGACCTTCCAAGGAATGGATCTTAGGGTGCAAAGCAACCAAGGAGGTTGCATAAATTAGTATCAGTATAATAACAAAATGATAACAATAACAATTGAGAAGAAAAAAAATCAAAAGATAACAATTGAAAAGATAAATAATCTAAAGATAACAATTGAAAATATAACAAATCTAAAGATAACAAATCTAAAGAGATAGAGTACTAAGTTAGTACTCCTACATGCCCCAATAAGATCAAGGTATCTTTAATAATGCCGACGTTGGATTTGAGAAAGTTATGTCGCGAAGATGAAAGTGGCTTGGTGAGTAGGTTTGTGTGTTGTGACTGGTAGGGACATGTGAAACATTGAGCTTCTTCTCAGCACCTAATTTGTGAACAAAGTGAAAGTCTTTAATGATGTGTTTCGTACATGAATGGAATACAGGATTAGCACATACATAGGTAGCTCCAATATTATGAGAAAAGATTATTGGTGTAGAGATAGAAACTCCAAGTTCATGGAGTAATTGTTGCAATTAGAGAACTTCAGCAGTGGTGGTGGAAACAGTGTGGTAATATGCCTCGGTGGAAGATCGGACAATTGTGGGTTGATCCTTCGTGCAATCCTGCCTACCAAGGATCCCATCACAGGGGCCATGACTAGGAGGATTGAATAGGACATGGCTAGTGAGGAGGAAGGAAGACCTCACCTTCTACTTGAAGTGAAGATTAGGCCATCATCTTCTTATTTTTACCTTGTATATTTTCGTCCTTTATTCTAGGATTTAGGAGGTGTGCTTAGTTTGGTTTTTGGCGTTGTATTTAGGCCCATACTTCTATTTTTGAGTTAGGAGGTGTAGATAGTTTTTTTTTGTGGAGTGTGTTGATTAATTGGGCTTTTTGGAGTCACTTAGCCATGTGGTTTTTTCAAACCACATCCCTTAAGTTTGTTCCACACCCTTAAGTTTATTCCACATCCTTATAAGACACACATAAAGCATGAGAGACATGTGGGCCCCTTTGTTCCCTCCTTTAGGTGCCATTTTCTCTCCTTCCCATGTGACACCTACATGGCACCCAAATTCAAATTTGAATTTTGGAGGGAGTTTACATGGCACTCCTAAATTCAAATTTGAATTTCAAGGGGACCATGATCTAGTTTCTTAGGGTCTTGTTTGGATCTTACTATGATTAATTATGTGTTGATTAGCTCTAGCTCAATTAGACATATAATTGACTTATACTTATGCCCTTAAGTGTGAATGTTTAGTCCTTCACACTCCTAACCCACTCTTTTCTTATAAATAGCCTTCTCCTCTCATTTGTACATTTTAAACTTAAATGATAGAAAATTTCCTTGAGAGAATTCTCTTTAAGTGTGCTTCTTTCTCTATTTTCTAGAGCATCCTTATGGCTTTTATCAAGGATTCCTTCTCTTGTGACAAACTTCCTTCTACTTATGGCTTATCTCCTTGAGTGGTGCCACCTTTCACCCCCATTCTTACCTCTTTCAACCTCCATTTCACCAATTGGATTAACTAGAGAAGGATCATGGGAGAGGCATCTATGGAGGATTGCACCACTTCTTTCATAACTAGGATATGGAGTTGGGGCCAAAATAGATGAAGATCATAAACTAATTTAAATGAAAAAAGCAAACTAGAGCCTTTCTAAGAACTGTTGTGTGCTTACTTCTTTCTCTACGTCAATTTTAGCTTGTCTTGCTTAATAATCTTTCTAGTATTGTCATAAACTACTCTTTATCCACTTGGATTAGTGTCCTTTAATTGTGTTAATCTTTTCTTGCTTTTGCTTGTGTTCTATCCGCACCTCCCTTGGAGTATTGCTTATCACAAAGGTGCCACTTAAGGACAAAGGCTATAAGTGGACGTCTTCCACAAGGGTGGTGGTGTCTTAGGAAGAGTTAAGCAAAAACACATCAAGGAGGAGAAGCAAGGGCGTGTAAGGACTTGGCACAAGTGGACATGAAGAACCAAAATCAATTGTTAATTTCTTGATTGTATTTCTTTAAGGTGTGTTGGCATCCTTTCAAGGATCACTCCATTTGTTTGTAATAGTTCTTATTCTTGCTTAGTTTCAAGAAAATAAGGTGTGCAGGAGGAATTGGTACCCCACCTTCCACACCTTCTAGGAGCATGCTTTTTAGATCCCTACGTCTTTACTTTCTTGTTTTTTAAGCTCTTCAAACGTGTAGACTTGGCTTGAGTTCCAAAGACTCATATAAGCCACCTAGGGTGAAAACTAAAGAGAGGAGAGTGCTTGCTTTTCGGCCAACCCTAGGATTTTAGGATCTCCTCACCATGTCTTAACATGCACACACACACACTAGTTTGTCTTCAAACAAGAGTGTTAACCAAAGGAGAAATTCTAAGGATAACTCTCTTGAAAACTTAACCATGGAATTTGGAGAGTGGATGAGAGGAGAAGAAATAAGAAAAGAAGAGAGAAAAAGAGAAAAATTAGAAAAAGAGGAAAGAAGGGAGAGAGAAAAAAAGGAAAAGAGGAAGAAAAAAGAGAAAGGAGAGAAGAATAAGAGAGGGAAATGAGGGAGGAACAAGAGAGGGGAGTATGAGATAGAACGATGAAAGGGGTAGTAATAGGATCTCCTTCTAGAGGCAAGAGTGAACATGAAGAGTACTATGAAGAGAGGCCTAGGAGTCATTATTCTTATACATCCATGCATGATCAACCTCCCCCTCCAAGGGACCAAAAGGTTTACCTTCCTCCCTTCCATGGGAGAGAAGATGTGGAAGCCTTCCTTGACTGGGAAGTCAAGGTTGAACACTCTTCAAATGTTTTGAAATAAGAGAAGAGCAAAAGTTTCCATTGGCGTCCCTTAGCTTCCAACGGCATGCCCTCCATTGGTGGCATAGTCTAACTAAAGAGAGAGCCCGAACTCATATGCGTGAAATTAAATATTGGAATGATTTGATAAGTGCTATCAGAAGAAGACATATTCCTTTTTATTATGAGAGAAACCTCTTGGATAAACTCCAAAGGCTTAGGTAGAAAAACCTAAACATTGAGGAGTATAGACAAATAATATAACTCCTCCTATTAAGAGCGAATATCAGAGAAGAACTTAATGCCACCATAGCTAGGTTTTTGTCTGGGTTGAATCCTACCATAAGAGATAAAGTAGAATTCTTCCCATACTCAAGCCTAGATGAGTTAGTCCAACTTTGTGTAAGGGATGAGAATCAAATTAAAAGAAAAGGAATGAAAATAGATTCTCAACCCTACACCAAGAGGGACCCACTTAAGGGAAATTTTTCCAAGAGACACCAAAACAGATTTGGAGGGTGTTAAAAAATCAAGTTTGCAAAAAATCAAGTTTTTTAGAAATCGGGTTTGCTATCAAATTTTCTATAAAAATACTCACACATTGAAGAGACCCCAAAACAAATTTGGAGGGTGTTAAAAAAAATCTGTGGGATTTTGTTTCACTTGAAAAGTTCAAACGGTTTGAAAGTTATGTTCATTTCAATTCTTGGATAAATGCACAATGTAGAAAATGTGTGGCTTCAATAGGTGATTTGAAATTTATGAGAAGAAACCTTCCAAATCCTCAAAATAGATTTTCTAAACAAAAAAAAATGGTTGTAGAAACTGGTCTCATGCTAAAATTCTTGATAAATCAAAAGTTAGCCCTTTTCAAGTCATTATATGTACCAGTTTTGCTTCAAAATGAATCTATTGGTTCAAAATGAGTTACGCAAGTCCAATAACTACAAAATTCAACAAGAAACTATATTTTGGTAATACAAAACTGTTGGAAAATATTTTGTTCCAAAAATCATCCTTTACAGAAAGTTATGTAATGCTAAAGTTGATCATTTTTCCTTACTTGGGTCACTTTTGAGGTACCCAAAATGCATAATTTTGGCTCTAACAAGAATTGTTTTAATTCCGTTAGCTAACACTTATTAATTTGAGTATGGTACGATACTGAAACATCCAATCTAGTAATAGATTAGAGATATTGCCCTCTACTTCGAATTCTACCCTCACATGCCCATTTAGTATGGTAAATCTAAGGATTTTTTGTCATACACTTGAACTTTATTTCATGCTTTCTCCAACACTTTTCCATATGGTTCCACATCCTACCAATACAACTCAACTAAGTATGGTCCATCATAAACATATACCTTTCACTTCCCATGTATCGGTTCAGAATCATGAATCACCACAACCAGACTCTTCCTCAATAGTATTTCCAAAGCAGAATTACAACGCTTAAGTTCTCAATTTTATTTATTAGTGTTCCCAATATTTCCACCTTATCCATTTCCTTTACATACTTTACACCACCCTGAATTTGTCAATTAAGACCAAACATATTAAACTTTACCATATATTGAGATTCATTACCAATTTCAATTTCGGGGACAATCCTTCTTTTCCCACTTTGCAACTTTACTCATACTTTCCATAACATAAACTTACTCAAAATAATTTAGTGCTCCTTTAATCTTGATAGCTATTTTAGACCACTAAAACAATCTAAATTTTATTTTGAGTTATGCTTTGGATGAGATAGATCTCAAGACTTTGTCTCATCTCTATTTTTACTTTTAACCTCTTCTACGTCAGTGACTACCTTTTTTAGTATAATGCAATTTATTGTCAAGTTTTGTTGATCCACTTTCTTGTTATTCAATTAAGATATCACCTCCATGTAAATTTCTTAGTCTTTGTAATGAGAAGGCTAGCATTGCATCCACTAATAGCTCTTTTGCAGCTTCTTTTTCTACCATAGGTCCATCCACTAAAATTTTAACCGTTCTAGACTTATCCATCGCTATTGGTTCCCATTCACCTCTCGAGTCTTCCACTGCCTTGAAATACAAGCCTAAACTTTCTTTTGTTATATTAATACATTACCCCAACAGAAAAAAAACCTTACTATAACCTTAAAAACTTTCAAGACTCGAATATGACTCAATAGTTGAACTAGCAAATAGTACTCTAGCTCCCATAAACTGTGCTCACAAATGTTGATCAAATCCAAAAAGCTTATCCTTACTGGTAAGTTAGATAAAAAGTGCTATTATCTTTTCGAACTCCTCTTAGGATCTCCAATAGTATAAAACTAATGACAAAATTTCGGATTCTCCGTTATAGTCTTTATACATTCTCATCATACACTTCCCACTTTTCTTGGATCTCTACAATTCCTCAATTAAAATCTCATGACCCAAGAATTCCATTTCTCTCACTACAACACACATATAACCAATTTAGTATCTAAATGCTTCTTCATCAAGATCTCAAATATTGTCCTCAATTTCTCTTGATGTTATTTAATCATCCATCACTCCAAATGATATTACCACACATTCATGATATTTATCTTGAACTTACAAGTTACCTTAAACGTACCTTCATTTTTCTTATGCTGACTTGATGACATCCCAATCTCATTGATTGTAGTAAACATTTTAGCTCCACACTATTTACCCATCACATGGTTAATCATGAGCAAAAGGACATTTGCCTTTAATGATTAATTGTATGAATTATTTGTCACTCCAAATGATATTACCACACACTCTGCTGTGATCATTAATGATCACTTGCCCCAAAAGGATCCTTTCTAAGGTCACTTGGAAGGGAAAATTGATTTTTGGAAAGGAAAGGAATGGGGTGAGATACCACAAAAACTAGGTTTGATAAGCCAAAGGGGAAAGAACACAAGGGAGGGGTCCCTTGATAACTCTTAGAAGCTCCCACAAAAGAGAAGGGGCGACACTCAAAGGAAGAACCTCCCGGCCAAATGGTTTATAGGATTAAATTCAAGTATAAAAAATACAAGTGAAGGGAGGAGCTCCTATTTATAGAGGTAGCTAGCCTCTTGAATAAGACAACCTAATAAAGAAGGGCTAGGATTAAAAGGAGAGATCTAAGGGAGGAGGATTGAGAAACAATCCCCTCCTTAGATCATCAAACGTGGCGCCCAAGTCTTTCAAACCAAGGGCCAAGATTCTTTCTTATTAGCTTAGGGGGTTTATGTAGGAAAAGAGGGGCGTAGATAGCAAGGCCCCCTTATTTCCTTCATAAAGACCCAAAAAGCTAAATCCACCTTTTAAATTCCTAAGACACCTCTTAAAACAACAATGAACTAAATACATGCTCCAAATTAAATTCCTAATGCTCCTCAAAAGGAAAATTATATTTTATTAACTAAAGACCCTAGCCTAATATCTTCACTCTCCACAGGAGGTGAAATCTTCCTTTGTCTACAAGGGCTAGGTCTTCTTCAATCCTTCTAGCCATGACCTAAGTGATAGGCCCTTGGCTAGGCATGGTCACATCACACTCATGATACTTATCTTGAACTTACAACTTACCTTAAACGTACCTTCCTTTCTCTTATTCTGACTTGAGGACATTTACCCAATCTTATTGATTGTAGGAAACATCTTACCACCACACCATTTACCCATCACACGGTAGATTCTAAGCAAAAGAACATTTGTCCTTAATGATTAATTGGTCCAGTTGTTTTTAATCCACACAAAACTCTGCCACCTTCTTTTACTAATAGTATCATTGCGTTTCCTAGCGATTTATTGGATTCCATCATCTGCTTTATCTCAGGGAAGGCTCCAACTAAATTTTCAAGTTCATCGACTCAAGTAATGCCAAATAATAGTGAATTACATAGCCTTGTTTCTCCTGTAAAATCAAATCTCCAACAAACTCAACTTTCAACTCTTGATACAATTCTAGTACTTCTTCTGGAACCATTTTGGAAAACCTTACTTAAACATATCTCTCATAGTCTAAATAAACTTAACTTCCAAACTTAAAAGAACAACAAATAACAACCTCACTCCTTTAACTAAATGCATTGATTGAGCACACAAAAAATCTACTAATATACGAGTAAGAGAAACTAAGACATGATGAGTACAACCTATTAGAATGTGATTGGTAAACAACCAATCCATTTCTAGGATTATGTCCATGTTCATCAAAAGTAAAAGATCAAGCTAAACCTTGATCTTACTTCTATTCAATCTAATTTTCCCATCTATGATCTTACATCTTCCTCGTGTCCTATCTTGTGAAAATAAACTCACAGTATTGCAGTTTGGAAAATAAGAACAAACAATATATGGGACAATCTCACAAGAAGTTGATGTTTTGAAGATAATTCATTACAATGGAATTCTGAGAGCGCTTCTCACAATTCTATCACAAATCCTTTCTCCCAAACAACTCCATCTTGCTCGAATATAAAGAGAATTAAACGAAACACTTCACACATACAAGCAATTACAATATACATACCAGAAACACTAAAATTCCTCATTCACAATCATTTCAACTTATTACAAGAAAAACATAAGAATGGGAAGAATCTTATGTCACCATTTGACTTGAAGCAAACATTATTTTAGAATAGTAGGCTATTAAAAATAAACTAGCTACCACACATTACTACCAAAAACCTTTTTTACTTTTCATCATTATCACACATCATTCAATTTTTAATCAGATGCCATACAAAATAAGCCATGATTAATTATTGTAAGGCACGCTTGAATGAGTGAAATAAGAGTTTTTTTTAAGAGCTTTCAATCTTATACAGTATCCTGAATTTTCTCACTTTGGAGAGAATTCTTCCTTAAGGCTTTTATCAAGGGTTTCCTTCCCTTGTGACAAACTTCATAGTAATTTTTAACTTATCTCATTCAAGGAGTGATGTCACCATCTCCATCCTTCTTCCTTCCATCATCCATCTTCTTTGGTGTTGGGAACCTCTTGGAAAAAGATCAAGGGGAATGTAACTTGGATTGCATAAGTTGTTGCACTATTCAATGCATATTAGTTAAAGTAAATTATTAAAATCGTAGGAAAAAATTTAAAGAACTTTAAATGGATAAATTATAGAATATTAAAATATAAAATTAGTTAGTAAACAACTAAAATAGTATATTTATAATTTTACATTAATAAATGTAGAAAATCAACTTGTAAAAATTAATTTCTAACCTTAGAATTACATATAGCTTTTTAAATGTTACCCACAAAGTATTCGTTCGTAAATTGCATAGATTAATTAATTTTACCTAAGCCTTTTGTTTTGTCGGTATAATTTTGTTGATAATGATCATTTTTCAATGGATACCATATCTGTTGGTAATCATCTTTGGACGAATGCATAACATACAAAAGATCATTTGATAATAAAATTTATCCACAAATTTTATTCCGTCGGTAAGTATCATTTTTTGACAAATACCATCTTTGTCGGTAATGTCAATTTACTAAAGGATTTAACTCCGGGGTGAAAATTTGTCAGTAATTAACATGTTTCTTTTAGTTATGTAGCTATGCAAAGTATGAAAATGGAGGAAAAATCTCTTTGGCATTGGAATTGTTCCCTTTATAAATTATTATAAAATATGCATGACAGTTATAAACTACTTTGAAATCATATTTGATTGAGTAAAATTTCAAGAAAATTAATTTCTCATGATTTGTAAATTGGTTCTAAAATGCTTTAAATAACGCTTTAAAATATGAGTTAATTATTTATAAAAAATTTGTTAACTTTATTAATTAATAATACTTTAAAAATCATATAAATGAAAAGTTGTGATTTAAGACAAGTATAAAATTATTTTGCACTGTCAATGTATACTAATTAAACTCTTAAAATATTTTTTTTTAAAAAAAAAATTTAGATAGTGCTTTAGGAATCAATTCACACAGATATAAAACATCATCGATCAATTTACCGAATTTTTCTAGACCTAAATACAATGCTTATAACTTTGGAAAATTAAAATGATATTTCACTCGTATTTATTTCTTTCAAATAATTTTTTTAACATATTATATTTAATCAACTTAATAATTTTCTGTCATTGTCTTCTCTAAACACAAGTAAATATAATTTTTTTGAGGCTACTGAATATCACTTAAGTTACATATTTTTTAAATTTGATGTTACTGATGGACTCTATACTTTTACAGAGTTATTTAGTATTTCTCTAGTTTTAGAACTAATGTGATATGCCTCAAAAAAATAGAAAAAGAAACTAATGTGATCTTATAATACTATAAACTTCTAAATACGAAAATGCTATACTTTACTAAAAAATAACTTACACCGGTACTCAATTAGATTTTATCGGATTAATTATATTAACACTTTAATTCTTTTTTAAAATTTTATAAAAACCTTTCTTTTTTTTTTAAAAAAAAAAATCGTTGACACCTGTTTATATAATATATAAATATTTTGTTTTTACAGTCAAATATTAATATTCTTAATAATATTAATTTTTATTAAAAGTGAAGATTGAAATGATGACATTTTTTCACTTCCTATCTTTATTAATTAACTAAAAACATTAGCCTTCTATATCCTAATAAGGAAGGTAAAAATGTAAAGGTGAAAAAATCATAAGTGCCACTGTACATAATTTAAGAAAATATAAGAAGTAGTAATTTAATTTACTCTTTAATTAAAAGGCATGTTTTGCATGACTCATATTTAAAGGGTAGATAGACGTTGGAGCGGAGTGTAACGGACTGAGAAGAGCATAACCGAACGGAACGGAGGGATGATATTGTAAGTTTGTTTGATATATTTATATATCCGAAATAATCCTATTTTGATATAATAAGAAACATAACCGATCTACTCGGTGATTGATTTTAATAATTTTGGGGAAAGGGAGAAGAAACAAAATGAAATATAATACGATAAAAAATTGTATTATTATATATATAATATCATTGTCATATATGATAAAAAAAATCATTGTAATTAATATAAAAATAAATACCTAATATAATATGAATATAACTATAAAAAATATCACATTTACTTAAAATATTTTCTAAAAGTAGTTGAAGAAATTTGTAAATGATCTAAAATCTATTCTGAAAGCACCTTTTAATCCTCCGACGCATGTGTATCAGGAGGATTAAAAGGTGGTCTCATAATAGATTTTGGATAATTTACAAATTTCTTTAACTACTTTTTTGACTCTTTTAAATTTTTTAACTAATCAATAATTTATTTTTCAATATAAATGACCATAATAGTATAACAGGTACAGACAACTTCATGAGACTTACAAACATGAAAAATGAATAATTAGAAAAAAGAATTTTAGACAAAAAGAGTTAAAAGGGAAAAGTGAAAAAGTACATATGGTGAAAGGAGAAATCGCACAAATATACAGTGTACTGAAAAGTAGAATTACAAAGGACAGTTTCACATTCATGTTTTGCCCTTTCATTACTAATAACTACTAAACTTTCTTTTTATTCTTTTTATTATATTTAATTTAATGTTTTAATATTTATTTAATAAATAAATGGATTGTGAGCCTAATATTTAATTGGGCTACACAAATAACTTAGGGATTTTTATTTCTTCACACTTATCCTATTTTTAAGTGGGAAAATATTAATATATAATTTATTTTTTACTCTCTAGTGGTGAAAAACTTGAAAGTAAAAAACTTTTCAAATTTTTTTACTTCTTCGGCAGTACACTGCCAGAGAACAAAAAAGTTTACAAATTTTTAAAAAATTATTACTCATAAATGTTATTAGTCTCAATTTAATTATAACAAAAAATTAAATTACTCATAAATATTATTAGTCTCAATTTAATTATAAAATAATAATAATAATAAGAGTAATTAACGTCAGTATAATTATGATAATAATAATAATTAGAGTAATTAATGTCAGTGTAATTAGAGTAATTAAACTTAAATTAATTAAATTAATTAACATCATGTAAGTAGAGTAATTAGACTCGAAGTCATTACAGTAATCAATAATTAGATTCAAAGTAATTAGAGGAATTTGCAAATTTTTTTACTTTTCCAAGAGTGTATTGTCGAAGAAGCAAAAAAATTTAAGAAAAGGTTTCGTAATAAATTTTATATTTTATTTATTTATATATTTTATCATATAAAATTTTAATAAAATGTTAAAAAATATATTATAAATAAATTTATATTATTAAAATATAAAATTTTATAAATATAATATAAATATTATATATAAATTTATAATTAAAATAATAAAAATATAAAATTTATAAATATAAAAGTTTATTAGGAGAAGGTTTTCTTTAATAAAATTTTATATTTTAAAATGTAAATTTTTAAAAATTTATGTTATAAATAAATCATATTATTAAAATATAAAATTTTATAAAGATAATATAAATAGTTAAATAAATTTTTTAATTAATTTCTTTTTGTTCCAAAAGCTTATTTCATAGAATAAGTGAGTTTATTTTTTGAAATGTGAGAAAATTTAATTTATTAGAGTAGGTGTTCAGAAATATAAACTTAATTTATTATGGTAGGCGTCAGATAGATAATTAAGTTAAAAGATATTTTTGAGTTTTTAAAAAATCATTTAGGTTTGTAAGTGTTAAATGAAAAAAAGGTAGGTGTGAAATAAAAATCCTATAACTTTTACATATCTTATTTTGTATTATTTATTTTCATAATCCCACAAAAACTTTAAAAAACTATTAAATTTAATTATCTAAAAATTATTTGGAGTGGTAAAATTGTAGATATACAAAGAAGAAAGCTAACAAAGAAATGGAGGTTCCATGGCTCCCCTTGCTCTCAATTTCCTGCGTTGGTGTGAGTGCGTGTTATAATTCTGCTTTAGAATTACGGTTGCTACTGTATCAGGGCAACTTAAGATTTGGAAATAAACTTCTTTTTTCAAACTTAAATGCTGTTAAAATGGAATACAAGTGGATGCTATCATTGAATGAGAAGCATTGAATGCGATGCTATCATCGTTTTTGGAAGTTGAATACTTTGATTCCAAAGGCAAAGATAAGTGCAAACAATACTGAGAAACCAGCCACAACAATTGCAACTACTCCAAGAAAATCATGCTCAAACCCAAAATAGCTCCTCACAAATTCTTCAACCCTTTGATCATTCTCAAGTTTGTTCATATCATCTCCATATTGTGAAGCCACCAATCCATACAACGTCCATGCAACTGGGCAAATCCAATAGTACCATTTCCACCATATGGGTATTCTCTGTCATAAATAATTTTGTTTCCAAAATTATGAGTTTCATGTTATATAAAAAAGAGGTGTTAGGAAAGTGGTAAAGTTTGACTAGAATAGTACAAAAAATTTCCACATTGTGATCCAATTATGCACCATAATATATATCACAAGATTGTTAATTTTTATATAATAACTATTTTAAAAGTTGTTTATAAGATGATGTCTAATTGATTGATAATGTAAAAGCTTAAATTAATAATAATTTGGTGTCTCCATAAAAAAAACATAATTTGGTGTCTAAAAATATATATTTTTAAATTAATAATAATTTGGTGTCTCTATAATAACTATTTTAAATATTTTTAAAAACGACCAAAAGTTCAAAACTTTTGGGTCTTCCTTTTCAACTCTATCCCTCACTTTTGATGAGATAAGATACTCTGTAGGTATGCCACAGGTACCTTATGTTTAAGATCTAATATTTCAAGTAACTTCCCTATTTATATGTTATTGCTTGTTTACTAGTATTAAAAAGGTTAAAAGTATATCATTAGATCGCTGTGTGGAAATGCTCAAGTTTTTAGTCCTTATAAGGGCATATAGGGACTAAAAGACTTAAGAACCACAATAACAGTATGGAACAATGTGTACTATTAAAGGTGTGTAAGGACTTAAATTTTATTATGCAGGAACTGATTTCTAAATAAGTGTCACATATAAGGACCAAATTATTAGTTTAACCTATTTAAAATATGTTGGTGTGTTTTCTTCAACTTTTTTACTATGTTACCTTAATTGTAGGAAATGAAAAGTCAAGGAATCTCCGAGGATCGTCTTGAACTTTTGGTCGTTTTTAAAAATATTCATCATTTAATTTTGGTCGTTTTTATCTTTACTTATTTGTTGTAGTATATAAGTGTGTTAAATTAGGACAAAATAACGATGTTAATAATCACTAGTTGTTATATTATAAGAGAATCCAACAAGATAGTCACATGTAATTTCTTTATAGATAAGCTAATTGTTTATGAACTTATTTGATGTTATTGACTTTCAGAATAATTATCTTAAAATTTATTGAAATGATGATTTATGATTATGTAACAGTTTAAAACTATTTTACATTATTAGTAGATTATCTTTAACGTCAAAAAATTATAAAAAACTCACTTACTTTGCTTCATTACTTGACAAATCATTAGGCTATTAGCTCAGTTAAATTAATATTATTGCTTAACAATAGAGACTAAAACAACAACAAAAATGTTGCTTTTACAATAGGGACTAAAGAAAAACTTAAATGAATAAAATAAAAAAATCGTTTATATTTTTCAGAAAAGGAATCAAATGATTACTTAAACCTAATCTAAATTATTCAGACAAAAAATCAAAAGTAAACTCAAATTTGTAGCTCACCGATAAGGGAATAATGAAGCCTGAGAAAAGGCACCATATTGCATAGAAAGAGGTTGACAATATACCAGCAACATGTGGGTTAGGAGTTATAGCCATGGTCATCATGCCATAGAAAGTGTAGTACAGGAAACTGAAGTATGTGTAGTAGAGATTCCAGAAAACCTTTGATGCTTTCCATTCAAATCCCATCATGGCATATACTATGATACCATATATCAGAGCCTGAGTCAAGATGTGGGGAAGCTCTATAACAACCTGCAATTGATAACATACAAGCCTTGAGTTCAAACATTAAAATTCATGAGTCCTTAAGAACTCAGCCATGTGTCCAAGAGATTGTATATATACTCATTTCTGACTAAAATATACAAAAATAAATAAATTCACAGCCATTAAGAAAGTTAGTTAATATAATGTTCTCAATACAAATCTATTTATTTTCTAAAGTATCTCTACATTTAATTGCATAGGAAAGAAAGAGAGAAAGTTAGTAGAAATGAAACTCTACATTTTGGATATTGTTTAATTTTAGATAAGAGAGAATTAATTAAAACTTGTTTATATTTTAATGCCTCCACATAATTTTTTCATTTACTAAACCTCGAAAATGTTATAAATTCTTTAAGGATCAATTTGTATATCAATATAATTATTAGGATCAAAATGGTCATTTACTTTTTTTTTTTTTTTTTGTTATATGTTACAGTTTGGAGGAAGTATATTGAGAAAGTAAAGTCTAAGAAGCAAATAGACTGAAATGAAAATTAAGGGTGCAACTAATTTGTAATATGTTTTTATTTTATTTGATGATTATAAAAATATTATTTTGAGTGATTGTAGTAAGAATTTGCTAATTGAACTGCAGCAATACCTGTGAAATAGCATATGGCAGAGCAGAATACATTCCTGCAGCTCTCTCCCTATGGAAGACTGTTCTCTCAATTGCTACTATAGGCTGCACTGAGGCACCATTTACAACCCCAATGAAGGTAACAGCAGCATACATTGAACCCATTGCATTGAAAAGATCTTGCTCCTTTCTCCTGTGACTATCATTATTGATTTTATGCGGGAAGAATTTGTTCTGAATTTCAGTTACATCCTTTAGTTTTGAATTTAATTGGAATTCTTTGACAATCAAAATATCTAATCATAGTGTCATGTCATCAGAAATTGTTGACTTTATAATAGCTTCAATAGTCATATCTAATATATTTCTATTTAATTGGCAGTGTAAAAATCATAATAGTCTGGCAAAAAAAAAAAAAAAAACTTAACTTTTTACATTGACACCTAATAAAGTTTTTTCATTATACTAATCTCAACTTTTTAAGAATCCCACAATATTTGCAGAGTCAACCCAACATATGTTGAGGTCTAAAGCAAGTTTGAAGTTGGACTTTTTAAAAATTAATAACAATAATTTATTATAATTTTATTTAAAATTTATTTTTTGAGCTTTTTGAAATGCAAAATCAATTAATAAATTATTGTAATAAATTTTGTTTAATATTTCCTTTTTAATTGATAATAAATCTAATTCATAACATTATTCATAAATATTTAAGGAAGAGAAAGAGTGTAACATCAAATTTAGGGCTTGATTTAGTTAGGGAAGAGAAATTTTGGGAAAGTAGGGCTGATTTAATGAGGAAAGAGAGTGATAAGGAAATCAACACTCACCCATGATAAAAAGGGTTGTTAAAAAAAAAACCCCAAATCTTTGAATATTGGGCGAAACAAGACCAACAAATCATAGTCATTAATAATACAATTAGTATATTAAATATTATTAATAAAAAAATATTTTTTAGGGCTTAAAACTAGGACTTGGGTCGGCCTTGATCATTTGTTTTAAAAATATTACACTAAAATATCTTTTCATAGGTTTCTGATAATACATTACACTTACATCCCTAGTAAGGGAAGTCATTTTAAAGGTGAAAAAAAAGTAGGAGTGTAAGTTTAATCCCCAAAAATTTCAAGAGTGGCAATATAATTTACTCAAATTTAATCGATATTTTAATTAAAAAATTTTACTTAGACATTCAATCATAAATTAGCATTCATTGCAAGTGTTTGTTGATTTATAAAATAATGTAATGGTGTTGACAGATATTGAATTTAACTAGTTAATAGTGTAAAACCTTTTATTTTAGCCATGCATTGAAACAAATAATGTAGTATTGCTTGATTATCCAAATACCTTTTCAAGCCAACACCCCAAAAGATCATCCCAAACAATAAACCTGTCATTGTTGTGAATAGGAGTCTAACTGCAGTATATGATGTGTTCCTCCAATATGACAAATGTTGTTTCCATAGGCAAGCTATGAATTGTGCCATGAAACTTTGTGAATACTGACTATGAAAGTATAGATCTGTTGAGCCTTGAGAAGGTACACTAAGATCCTGGATCAATTGTTTGTTTCTCCTGATGAAGAATGGTAAGTATTAGAACCTATTCAATATCTGTCAACACTCAACACCACTGCATTAATATCATGAGAAATTAATAACATCTTAAAAGGCCTATTTGGTTGGAGAAATCATTTTGTTTTTGTTTCCAGTCTACACAATCATTTACAGAAGTGTCATCTTATTTCACTTTGTTTCCTATATTGAAAATTCAGTATATAGGAAACAATGGCAGCAACAAAATCATGTTTGTTGTACAAAGCTTTAGAAAGAGAGAGAAGTTGAAATAAGATGACATTTTCTAATTATTTATATGTGAAAAAAGAAAATCAGAAAATCATGATTATGGAAGATTGACTTTGAAGCTTTGAGTTAAGTCTTAAGACATCTAAAGAAACAAAATTATTGCCTATTTCCAACTCAGTATTTGTTGTTTATTATTATATATGTTATCAATCATAATATGGTCCAATAGGCTAACCTGTGTAGCTCAGAATGTTTGTACACATCTGTGAAGTCAACCTTAAGATTTGCCTCTTTAGCTGCTGATGTGGATTCCAACATCCAGGTTGCTGGATTATAACCATCTTTGATCTGAGGAACTCCTTGAATAGCCTATATAGTAATCAATAGTTTAATATATTAATGTCATAGCAGCAATTAATATGCTAAGATATCATTTACACTAGACTCACCTCAAAGTACTGGATCAGGTGGGAAGACTTGCTACCTATTGGACCAGCATATATCTGCTCCCCTCCCATTTTCAGAAGTAGCAGCTGCAAAGGTTGACATTGAATTACTCATGATAGTTGAATTAGGATACAAATTATGTATTGAAAAGTTTATTTTTTTTAATAAATGAGCAACAAATAAAATAATGGAACAATAAAACATGATAAGTTAAGAAATGTTTCTTTACTTCTTTTTCATTTAACAATTTAAAGTTATATCACTTCTCAATTCTTTCCATAAGAATCGTGAAAGAAAACAAAAAAAATATTATATCATAAGATTCACATGAATTGTTTGATACATGATTCATTCATGTATCATAAGATATAAACTCATTTTAGATATATATTAAGATACATAAGTAGGTAAGTAGTCAAATTGTATCTGTTATTTTTTTTATAAACAAATGTTAGCTATTAGTGTGTTAGTGGAGGGATTTGAACTCATGATCTCTCCCTCTGTCATTTTATCAAGTTACTACTAGACCAATTTTATAACTCTAAGTAGTCAAATTGTATCGAATCTTAAGAATTGAATCGTAAATCGTAAGATCCTTATAATTGACTGGTTGTATATATAAGAAATAAAACACATTATTTTCTTGAAGTCTATTAATGATTACACTCATTTCCTCATGGAAGTGGGTGCATTGAGTTATCAACAAAACAAAGTATATTCAACATATCGACACTTAAATCATTTAATGTCATGAGTAATCTTAGAATAAAAATACAATTCATAACAAACTAACCAATCTGACAACTTTTATTAATCTTAATCAAACAATTGTTTCTTTTCTTATATATAGGACCATGGTACTATTTGAAATGTAGTACTGATAAGAACATTAGGAGATCATGCCACAAAAACTAGCCTTGTAGCCTTATAAACCCCACACTTGAATCTCATACTTCCATGACACTCAAGCTTCATACCTTACAAGTACTCAAAACATGAATGGTAAGACTTCTTACCTCATCAAAGGCATCGAATATATCAATACTTGGCTGGTGGATGGTGCAAACCACAGTACGTCCTGTGTCGACAGTGTTCCTCACAGTTCTCATCACAATTGCAGCTGCTCTAGCATCAAGGCCAGAGGTTGGCTCATCCATGAATATTATTGATGGGTTGGCTACAAGTTCAACTGCAATTGTAAGCCTCTTGCGCTGCTCAGTTGATAGTCCAGTCTGTCCTGGCAATCCAACAAGTGCTTCTCTTAATGAATTAAGCTCTACAAGTTCCATAACTTCCTCAATGAACATCTGCATAAGTGAATTGAAGTTAAGAAGTTACAATGTCTCCACAAAGGTTAGTACTTATTAAAGGTTGCTGAACAATGATAAACTTCGGTGCACTTTGAGGAATATTATGATATCTTGGACCTTAAGTAATTCCAATGAAGTCAGTCAAGTGATCCATATAGTCGATTTCAGTTAGTGGGATTAGACTTCTGTTTGTTGATTATTGTTGAGCAATATTATGATATTGAATCTACTTTAAGATAATAAAATTCATGCCTCTAATTTTAAAAATAAGAAAATTATCCTAAAACTACCTTTCTAGTTGCTTTATCAACTTCTGGAGATAAACGAAGCCATGCAGAATATAGCAAGGATTCATACACTGTGACATTGGGAGAGTGTATGTCAAATTGTTCACAGTATCCTGAGATGCGGGCAAATGTTTCTTGCTTCTTTGGGTATCCAGATATTGTGATGCTTCCTTCAATATATCCACTAGTTTTCCTACCAGCTAAAACATCCAGTAGAGTAGTCTTGCCAGCACCACTTACACCCATCAGAGCTGTTAGTACTCCTGGCCTAAAAGCTCCACTAATACCCTTCAAAAGTTGAAGACGATCCTCAGAGATTCCTTGACTTTTCATTTCCTATAATTAAGGTAACAGTAAAAAAGTTGAAAAAAACACACCAACATATTTTAAATAGGTTAAACTAATAATTTGGTCCTTATATGTGACACTTATTTAGAAATCAGTTCCTGCATAATAAAATTTAAGTCCTTACACATCTTTATTAGTACACATTGTTCCATACTGTTATTGTGGTTCTTAAGTTTTTTAGTCCCTATATGCCCTTATAAGGACTAAAAACTTGAGCTTTTCCACACAGCGATCTAATGATATACTTTTAACCTTTTTAATACTAGTAAACAAGCAATAACATATAAATAGGGAAGTTACTTGAAATATTAGATCTTAAACATAAGGTACCTGTGGCATATCTACAGAGTATCTTATCTCATCAAAAGTGAGGGATAGAGGTTGAAAAGGAAGAACCATGCCTCTTCTTCCACTATCAGCAGCTTTGTTGTTTTCACCAACTCTTCCAGACAAGGACCTGGAGGATTGTTCCACTTTTTGTTCCATCTTTGTATCTGATTTTTTTATCAGAAACATTTTGTTATGGCTGTGAATACCAAACTTCGAACTAAAAATATAGAACAAATAGCTTAGAGCTCATTGACTCACCAGAAGAGCTCTTTCTTACGGGTAACTGAATGACCTCTTCAGCCATTGAAGCATTTCTCTCGATCAACTTCTCTTGGGATAGCCCTGCTTTATCCTTTCTGAATGCTGCAGAAGCAACATATACAATGATCAGAATACATTTGCAATCAGAAAAAAAGGCCAACTAAAGATCACAGCTCTAAGGTGGTGCTTACGACTGAGATATTGCAAAGCCAGGGTGAAGAGAAAATTAAACAGAAAAACATAACCAATCAAAGCTCCTATTCCAATCCAATACCAATAAGATTCTGGGAAAAATCCACGTGATTTCAGAATCAATACTCCCAATGTTTCATTGGAATTAGGACTGACCTGCCAAACATCTCAGCCAGTTATCTTACATGAATATCTTTTTCCCAATATCATTCTTCTTCACGATTAAAAATAAAGGAGATTCATTACCCTTCTCCAACTATGCCCAAGAAACTCATTCACAGCTATAGCATTCTGTCCATACATCATTGGTGAGGACCAGTAACCCCACAGAAACCATTTGTGCACATCCTCTGATGCAAAATAACAGTTTCATTAGAAGAAAGGTTCATTATAGCTAACTATGAAAATACTTTACCATTTTCTCACCTCTAGAAATCACAAAGCCTCCCAAAACTGTAACTGATAACAGTGCAAACGTGCCAGCAGTGTTTGCCACTACAATATCCCTTCCCAAAGCAGCCATCAACCGAAACAGTGCTGATGCCATCTGGTTAATGCAAAAGATTACCAAGTACTGTTTTAGAAACCTGCCAATACGATTTCTCATTAGATTCTGAAAGTGAGTGAGTAATAACTTAGTTGAAATGAGTGGTGAGGATCAATGATTTAACCCTTATTTGTTCCTTTTTTATTTTATTTTATAAAACACTTTTCTGTTTTCTAGTTTATTTGTCCCTCAAGAACATTTGAAAATGTTTGTCTCCTGAGCATCCTTCTGTTTTCTAAAAGTTTGTCCCGTGTCTTATGAACTTGAACAGAACTTTGAAGAGAACAGAAGAGGATGATAAAATATCTTTCAACTGTTTTTGTTTTTTGGTTTCTAAATCACTTGTTTCAGAAAGAATTTTCAAAACTTTGTAGATTTTTTATGAAAAATTGATTACTAAGTACTGTGGAATTGTTATAGAAAGTAGCTTTTAAAACAAAAAATGAGAAGAGAATTAAACAAGTCATTGGTTTCTTCTTGCCTTCCAATATTTGGATCATAGCCAATAGCATAGTAAGAGATGCATTCCCAGATGAAAACTTCTACAAGGGTTATTGGTATTTTGAGGATCCATGGTGGAAGAGAGTAAGCCCATGAAGGATAAAAAAGGTTGTCTCTTTGCTTGTAAAAGACTGGAAGTTTCATGATGGCCATATTCAGTTCTGATATTCCATTGAACATTGCAACAGTGACTGTGAAGAATAGAGCACCCATGTAAGTTTCTGCATCTGCCATTGCATAATGGTGCATCTTGGTTCGTAGAAATAATGTTGTTGTCAAGATAGCTAGATAAGTAAGCTGAAAAGGCAGAACAAGACATGCTTAAGAGCACATAAAACACAAATAAAAGAAGAAAATGACACATGAAATTACCAATCCATTTAACATTTCATTCATGGACAAAATAAATTACATTTTTGGACAAATAATATAGTTTCAAATTAGATAATATAAATGGAATGAGGTATTGAATGTTACTCACTTGTGTGGCTTTGAATATGTAGACAAAGGAATTTCGCTTCATAAGCAAAAATTCTCTGCTAGCACAAGCCCTCAGCAGCTCCTTTTTGTTAACACCATACTTATTTGTGGTCAATGCATTTGGATGGCATTTTGACTTGTCAAAAGGATTAACCAGTTCATCTCCAAGTTGTTGACCTATGTGAAATGATTGGAAGGCTTCAGCAAAATCCTTGACAGTGATAAAGCTATATGGTTCATCTCTACGAGCCCAATATTGCCATTGATCTTTTCTTGATGTCACCTGTTGCACATCAAGAGAATAAAATTTACTATACTTATAAAGGAACAGAAAAGTATTGAAAGGAAGACTAAGTGAATCACATTCATACTTCTTGTAAGAAATCAGCAACTCCTTTTCTTTCAGGACACTTGAAACCCATTGATTCAAAAAACTCAAGTACATTTTCTCTTGGTCCTTGGTACACAATTTGCCCATCTGTTAATAGTATTATATCATCAAATAGTTCATATGTTTCTGGTGCCGGCTGTAGCAGGGACACAAGTGAAGTTCCATTCAGAATATGGATGGATTGCTGGATAGAGTAGATTATTTGAAAAGTTGTGGAACTGTCCAAACCAGTTGATATCTCATCCATGAAAAACACCCTTATAGGTCCAACCAGCATCTCCCCTAAGCACCAAACAGTTTTACTCAATCAACATCATTGTAAGTTACACATTGGTCAGGTTTTAAACTTTTGGCATGCTTTACTTGCCATATAGAGTCTACCTGTTGTGAGTCTCTTTTTCTGTCCTCCTGAGATACCTCTTATCATTTCATCTCCTACCATAATGTCAGCACACACTTCAAGTCCCAAAATCTTCAACATTTTATAAGAGAACATGTTAAGTTTTTTCTTGTTTCACAAGTCTTCTAAGGCAGATAAATCTGGACTGTTACCTTCAGAATGTAGTCAATTATCACACTGGTCTGCTGCCCTTCTAGTGCTGCTGCCTGCAATGAATAACAAGTAAAAAAGGAATGCAGTTTCTTCAAAATTCAGTTTGTTCAGAAACTCAAACATAAAGATTCAAAAGTCTAAATTTTCTATCTATTTTCCCACCTTCATATAGGCATCAATATCAGAATCTGGTTCAATGTTTGCTTCCTTCTCTCTTCTCAGTAGGTCAGTCAATACCTCTGTAAAGTAGTAAATTCAAAATTATGATTAAGATCCCTCTAAAAAGGTTTGGATTTGTGCAAACAATTTTGGTTTCTTTTTTGTTTTTCGCAGTTACCGTAGTTCTGTCCAATCCCTTGACATCTGGCAGAGAAATCTAATGTTTCTCTCACAGTCATTTCTCCAATGTGATTATCATGTTGACTTATATATGCTGATGTCCTTTGAGGCACAAACTCTTCAAACCCATGTCCGTTGTATGTCACTCTCCCAGAATGCTGAGGTTTCATCTCCAATAATAGTTACTAATTAGTAACTTAGTGCTTATAATTAGAGAATAACTCAACTTGAAACTATGGATATTATAATTAGAGAACCATGTTATTTTTCTCTAAAATTAGTTTCCTTACTTTCAAAATTTTACCAAGTCTTCCAGCCAATGCCAACAGCAAAGTAGTCTTTCCAGATCCTGGTGGCCCTAAAAGCAATGTCATTCTGCAAAAAAACTCATCATCAGAACAATAAAAGATCTACCTGAACAGATTCACAATGGATATTTAGCAAAATAAAAAATGCAAAATGACAAACAAAGGAAGTGATTTGAATTCACCTTTTAGGCTTTATGATTCCACTAACATTCTGAAGGATATGTAATGATTTCTTTGGACTTGGAATTATGTGAAGATAATTTAAGAACCCCTTAACAAAGGAAAGGCAGCATAAAATAAATAATTGGAGACAAAAACAATGATATGAATTAGGGAGGAACAGCCTGAGAATATTGAATTACCTCTAGCACATTCACAAAGAAGTTAAGTAATGTAGGCAATGCCCTGCTTCCAACATAAACTTGTGCTTCAACATTTATATGCTCAAATCGAACTTCAATTGTTGGAATTTCAAGCCCAACTCTGAGTTTAATTTTCACACAAATATAAGATATCTCAGTCAAATTTTCTAAGTTAATGCTTTAGGATTCGGATGTTTTCAAAATTCAAAGACACTACGTTCAATTCTCAAATTACAGATAAAACAATTCTGTTATTTTAATGTAACTTTGCATGAAACGTTTGGTTTGTGGAAATTTTTTATGGTTCACTCTTTATTACAAGATTGTCACCTGGTTTTAGTTTACATAGGAAGCAGTGAAAATAGAAATTCAATTTGTTTTCCATATTTTCTAAACAAATTTTGAAAAATATAAAGGTAAAATTGAATTATGTTTGTCTAGTAAATTAAAAGTAACTTATATTTTATCTTTTATAAAAGCCATCTCATTTAACTTCTCCAAAAACTGACTTTAACTAATACATAAATTAATTTTAAGCTTTAATCATATTCTCCAAAAACTTTAGTCTATATCTATATTATTATTGTTACAAAACTTTCTCTTAGTCTCTATATAAAAATTTTAATTCCTTTAAATCCATGCAGCAAGATTAAAAGATATGAAAATGATATTTAAAGAGATTAAAATGATGTTCAGATTAGATAGTATATTTTTTTAAGATTAAAAGAAAAAATATATATATAATTATAAGGACAAAATCAATAACTAAACCTAACTTTAACTTGTAAAAGAAGCTTAATTCATTTTGTTTTCCTCTCCTCAAAGTACTTTTGAGAAGTTTGTCAATAGAGAACAAAAAAACAAGGCATCAGTTTTGTAAACTAAAAGTAAAACAAAACCTTTTCTGCTGATAGGCAAAAGTTAATCATCACAAATTGGTAGTGTCAATCATGAATTCTACAAAGACTCACTCACCTGTTTATCCTTTCCCTGAGTTTCAACAAGAACTTTTCATTATCTTCTTCTGGTATCTTCACAAGTCTCTCTAGAAGACTCTTTCTCTCTGACAACTCTAATTGCTTGAGGCCAACTTCTTCTGCTTTCCCTTCTACTTTGTTGACTTCTCTTTTCCTAATCCTTGCCCTTGCAAGGAGTCTCTCTATTGCCACGCACTTGAGAGTTTCCTCATCTTCTTCACGTTTAGAAGTGGAGAAAACACCCATGCAATGGTTCCTCCATATGTTAAAGCCACTCACCCTTTGACCCTCTTCTCTATGTGTGTCACTTCCCTCCATGGATCTCATACAAAGTATGGTTACACACTCAAAATGAAGCCTTAGAGAACAATGTTGCTCTCAATATTCATGACGCAAGGACTGTTGTTTTCCCTCTCTAATGTAGCTTTAGAAGAAAGAGTACATGTTTGTTGGTGTTTATATATAGAGGGCAATTAAATAGTGTTTGACATTTTTGGATTGAATATTTGAATGGACAATGGAAAAGTGTGATGAAAACAAAGTATGGTATCTCCAATGGTAGGTGCACTAAAACTACGAGACTGTCAAAGACATAATGTCTCCACTTGTTTTGGGCGTATTGCAAATTGTTCACAAGTTAAGGACAACAAAATGTATTAAGTAATGGTTATAGGTTTCAACAATCAACCTGAATTTCTTATGACTAATAGTGCATGTTTGGACAAGGGTTGATTGCAAATAAATTCACCAATTTGATTTGGGTTTTGTACTAAGGAGTGATGTTAAGTTCGTCCTGATTAATTTCTCTTTAACTTCAACAACTTTTAAAAACTTTAAAGTAACAAAGAAAGTATTTGTGCTTTAATTTATATTTCAAAAGAAAATTTGAATTAATATCTCCAATAATTTAAAATTGCACCTGCTCTTGTAAAAATAAATTTATATATTTTTTACTTTATTTTTTCTATTACTCTATGACATTTTATTGTCAGAGAGTGAAAAAATTGTAATGTAAAGAAACCTAAATCAAGAAGCTAGTAGGCATGGAAAAAGTTATACAAAATCATCATGCACAAGTGCAACCTAATTTGTTAAGAAGGATAAAACACAAGAATTATTCAGTAAAAGTTAGCACGTATCATAACCAATAAAATAAGGAAATCAAGCAATAATATTAGAGACGACACTTCAACAAACCCCCTCATCTTATCCGGCAACAACTTGGAAATATTTTAACTGTCCGGCGAAAGGTTGCCGGAAAGTTAAAAAAATTGAAATTTTTTTTACTCTTCAACAAGAGCTTGCTAGAGAGTTAGGATATTTAGGATTAAAATGAAAATTTGGAAAAGAAACTTATAAAAGTATATGTAACTTCAAATTATGAGAGGTGTTAATTTAAATTCTTTATAAAAGTTATGGTGTTGGTGTATGGATCTATGTTCATGAACGTCTCAGGCATGTGCAAGAGGGTTAAGTTTGCTGAGTCACGGGTTTGGCTCGTATTTTAAAGGGACAAATTTGTTATTTGAACTATTATTTTGTATTATGTTATGACTTTTTTGTTGTAAACTATGATATTTTACACACTTATAGTAAAAAAAATATATAGTATTTTATATTATTATAAATGATGATATAATTTTTAGTATAATATATTATAGTTTAGTTTTTTAAAAAATATTAAGAATTATATATATATATATAGATGAATTTGTTATGTCCGCAAACTTTGTTGATTGGATACCAACTTTAAGAAAAAATTATATATTTTAAGAAAAACTTTGCGGATTTCGTAGTAGTTTAAATGAACCGAACTTGTTTACCAACCCTAATAAAAATAAATTTAAAAACTTTGCAATAATAAGTACAGTGAAAACAATAAAACTCTACAATATTTTAAAATAAAAATTAAAATAATCATATAATCACACATATGCTTTTCTTTGGGTTGACATCCATGATTTGTCGATTAGCATTTGTACTACAATCTACCAATCTAACCATTCTAAATTAGAAACTCCAAATTCTGACAATTGATTTTCCAAACATAATTAAAACAACTATATATTATTATTATATTTTTAATGGAACCATATATTATTTATAAACAGTATTTAGTTTATTATGCCTAAAAAAGTATTTAGCCTATAAAAAAAGATAGTTTATTAACATTGGTGTAGCATTATTCGTAGATAGTTTTCTTCTTTAAACCTGTGATTTTTGTGCTAATAAAAAAATGAGAAATCTCAGTAATTTAATTAAGAGTTTAGTTTTGAGATTCCGGCACATGAATACCCTAAAAAAACTGAATTTGGTTATTATTTGTTGGGTAAAGATCAAATGTGTCTCTTACTTAAGATTATTATGATAATTTTTGGAAGAGAATACTCTTCGTAATGAACTATGATATATTTGTCCTATACTTTTGGATCTACATTCTCAGTGCCGATCGAACATATATAATAGAATAAAATTAAATAATTATTTGATTAATTTCAACCAAATAAATATTATTTCTGCCTACAAATAGAGACTTTTCTTGCTTACGTCGAGTGTATGAGTCACTTTATAATAATAGAACCAAAATAATGATATATATATATATATATATATATATATATATATATATATATATATATATATATATGTAGGTATGTATGTATAGAATGGAGAGAGATTTTTGTTTCTGAAGTTTCATTAAAATTACTTTTTGAGATATTTTTTAATACCGATTCACTTTTAGTCCTTCTTCTTCGTTTAACCTGGTTAAAAACTTATTGATAGAAAATACATTTTTATACTCGTGGATCGTTTTTGTCATCAACCTAAGCTCAAATTTCAATTTCACATTCGGCATAACCAAATACACGGGAACTTATAGACAGATCATGTTAATACAAAACACAAATTAATTTCATATAAAAAATTTTTTTGAATTTCAAGGACCAAAAATATTTTTTGGTGAAATTTTAGGAAAAAAAAAACTTATATAAACATATATATATATATATATATATATATATATATATAGATAGAGAGAGTTTAATTGGTATACACTCTCGGTGTAAAGATTTTTACACTAACATTCAATTGTGACTTTTCATTTATGTGACTTTTAAAATAGTAATAAATAAAATCAACAAATTTACCATGAGCGATGGATTGTAATTGAATGTAAAATATATACTAATTAAACTTTTTTATATAATATATATATATATATATATTTATATTTATATTTATATTTGTATGCTGTTTCACTTTCTCTGTCTTTTTTAATTTCTCCCTTCTCACAAGTTCTAATTTTTATAATTCTCCACATCTATGTTTCCTCCCCTCATCTAAATTAATTAATGACCCTACATATCTATGTTTATATGAAATGTACATATACAAAAAATAGGATGATTGTTGAGAAAATTCTACAAGTCCTTCAAAAAATTAAAAAAAAATAATAATTTACGAATAACTTCCATATGTTCTCCTTAAATCATTAATGGAACACACTATAATCATATAAAAAGTTTCAAAAAGAGAAAAAACTTTTGAAGTACTTTTTATATAACATATTCCTTTTTTTTAAAAAAAAAAAAAAGTAGAAAAGTGTTAGTAACACACTCACGTACTCGGTCTAAAGGGAGAAGTAGGATCCACATAAATTTGTGTTTTTATAGATTTGAACCAATCATAAAAAGAGTTTAATTGGTATACACTGACATTCAATCACAACTCATTACTACTTTAAAAGTACCATAAATGAAAAGTTATGATTAAATGTTAATGTAAAATTTTTTTACAATGTATACCAATTAAACTCATATATATATAACATTTGCAGTGTTAATTTATTGTCAGCGAACTCGATGACACGAAAAATTAGTTTAATGGTTCCTTGAAAGATACAATGGCCAAGGAACTTGATTTTTTTCTGAAAAAGACAGATCTTAGTTTTGGAAACAGCAAGACCATTTCGTTTGATACCTTTGAAAAAGATTTCGAGATGTTTGAAATGTTGATCAACAGATTGGGAAAATATAAGAACATCATCTATATAGACAATGCAGAAATTGGAGTAGGGATTGAAGATATCATTCATGATATTTTGAAACTTCGAAGGAGCATTTTTGAGACCAAAGGGCATTACGTTCCATTCGTATTGCCCAAAGGGAACAGTGAAAGCTGTCTTGTAGCGATCACTGGGATTGATTTGGATTTGCCAAAATCCAGATTTCATATCGAATTTAGAAAAGATTTTTGCTGAATGTAAACGGGAAAGATCTTTCTTGTTTGGAATTGGATACCTAATCCATTGAAGAGCTTGATTGAGAGGTTTGTAACTAATAACCAGTCTTGGGGCACCTCGCTCAATTTCGGAGGCTTTGTTAACATAGAAAGTTGCGCAAGACCAAGGGCTTTTGCTCTTTCTGATTAATCCTTTGGACAAAAGGTCCTTGATTTCATTTTGACAATGAGTGACAAGATCATGACTCATTTGGATTGGCCGAGCTTTAGTCGGGATTTGTCTATCGGTAAAATCCTTTTCGTAAGGAAGATTAACCATATGTTTCTTTCTATCCCAGAAAGCATTAGGAAGGTCAGAACAGATGGTAGATTGAAAACGATCAGAAAGATTTTTGATACGTTGTTTGATATAAAGAAGAGAGAGTTGACTCTCAATTTGTTTGACAGAAATTTCTTCTTTTAGGAAATTGATTTGATTAAGTTTAAGATCAACTTGATTGATATTCCTGTAGACAGGTTTGTCAAGGAATTTGAATACGATTGTCTTCCCTAAGTTTTGGGTGGATATACCTATACTGGAAATATTGATTGGGAAGATAGATTTGATGAATGGTGTTCCTAAGATTACATCATTCTTAAGATTTTTTATCAGAAGAAACAAAGTTTCTACTTGGAGATTGTCTTTTTGTATGATTGCCGAAGGAAGCTTATACTGGATTTCTAGTTTAGATCCACTAGCCGTCCTAAGCCGTTCGGAAGTTTTATGGAAGTATTTGGTTGGAATAAGTCCTTCCAAAATACAGTTTGAATCAGCTCCGGTATCAAATAGAGCGATAGTTTTGAGAACGAAGTCGTCGATGAGAATAGTAACATCAATATAGAATTTTTGGATGCTACACTGATTGATTAGGTTGTTGAACAGAGTATCTTCGTTTGATGAATTATGATCAGACTCATAATCCTGATTACAGTTTTCATGGTCATTTGGAACCATGTTATCAGATAAAGCTGCAGTTATTTGAGATATGATAGTCTCGTGCAACTGTGATTGAGTTTTGAGTTCTCGGACCTCAGATTTAAGAGAACGAATTTCAGCCTGGAGGTCCTGAATAGTAACTGGCTTGGCTGAAGATTTTTTCAGTCGTTTGAGAGTTTGAGTAAGATCAAACTTGTTATTGACAAACCTATTATCTGAATGCGTAGGTTTGGGTTTTGAAAGAATCGCCTTTAATTTCTCAAGATACTATTTTCTATCCTGAGGGTCTTGAATAGATTCTAGAGCATCAAGCAATGGATTTTGCTCATCATTGTGAATGACATTGATGAGTGGAGATTCAGAACTTTCACTACTAGAGGAGGAAAAATCATCGTCAGCTTGGATGTCGTCAGAAGATATCTTGACATTCTCATCTTCTTCTTCTGAGGAACTATCAGAAGAATTTATCAAAAGATTGTTAAGTTGATCCTGGACAATAGGATCAAGATTGAGTTCACGAATCTTAGAGGAGACTCGACAAAATCTAGCTAAGTGACCTTTGCGACCACACTTATAGCAAGTTCTAGTTTCTCTAGAAAGATTGGTATTCTTTTGAGGATGATTAGTACTTCGTCGAGGAAGATTATGATCTGGAGGCCTACTGGGCTTGGAATTAAGATGACGAGTCTTGAACCTAGAGACTCTGCGATGAGGTCTACTCAGCTAGTGCTGAGAAGGTTTTTTATGTGTAGTCTTTCCCGGATTTTTAGAACAAGGAAGACCGAATTGTTGGCAGAAATTTCCCAAATCTCTGCGATTCTGAGCCTTTTCTCTGGCTAATTGTTTTTGAATATTGTCGTCCTGACAGATTTTAAAAGCGACTTTTTGAACGTAAGCTATGATATTACCGTAACTTAACTGATCATAAGGAATTTCACCGTTAAACTGGGAACAGATTTTTTCCCTAACTTTGTCTTCTACAGATTTTGGGAGTCCAGCTAGGAAGGTTTCTTTCCAAAAAGGTTGGTGACAATCATCTCTAGTGTAGACTCGAGTAAGGAAGGTGTCCCTATACCTCCTAAAATTACCTCTTAAGAGTAGACAGGAGATCTCCAGAACGATCTTTGTAGATAGAAGGATCTCCGATGAAATGTTTGACAATGGCCATGATTAAGGTATTAACAGCATCGGGAATAGGCTTCCCTTTGTTAGTAAGGACGTTTCCTTCAGCGTCCGTTTTGACTGCCATAAAGATTTTATGTTTCTCATTATCGGAAACATAATTATCCCACCAGCCTTTGAGTTGGCCAGAAAAGCCAGCGGTCAGGATTTCTACTATAGTCTCATCAGTGCTATCTAAAGCAGTCTGATATGCAGTGGAGACCATAGTCATATGTTGAAGAGTATTAAGAATATTATACTCAGTTTGACCATCTATGTTCCATTCATAGATTTTATTGGCGTTGAAAGATCTCAGACTTTGATCATTTTTTTCTTCAAGAAGAAGATCAGGAGCGGTAGCTCGATTGTAGTAGAGTTTAGAAGGCTGCTTCCAGTTGAGAGTCTTGCTAATGATAGGATTGATTTGAGGAATAGACTTACTGCTACATGCAGCATCCTCAGATTCGGAACCTATGGAAGAAGTTCCTAACTTGTTAATCCTAAGAGATTGGTTCTTTTGGGAAACACTCCTAGTGATTGGTCCTAGCTTAACAGATCCTACCTGTGAAGAACTAGGGGTATCAGGGACAACTACAGAATTATCCTTAACCTGATTGGATTTTTCTAAGGCTTTAGTCCAATTTTGATGAATAAGCCTAAATTTATTTCTAGTCTCATTTGTCAGACTAAAAGGTTTGAACAAAGGTTTGGAAATGGAGGAGGTCTCATCATCTTTAGTTCCTGAGGATGAGGCTTTTCCTACAAGGTTTTCTCCTAAAACTTGGAGGTATTTGTTGGTATAGTTGTTTTGTTCCATAAGGGCTTTAATATCTTGGGCTCCTATGGTTTCATCAGATTTGTGCTTAAAGGGTGAAGCTAAGTACTCATCCTCTAAACCTGGAATAAAATAATTGCTAGACGGAGGTAAGTCGGACTTAATGAGTTTACCATTCTTACGATGTCAGACAGTTATGGTATTAACAGAAAGGTCTTTTGTGATTGTAATTGTGCAAGGAGGATAGATTTGGTTCCTATGAAGGTAGACATTTAACCAATCAAAGAAACAGACATGAGTTTGGACTTGATTAAGAAATTGATAAAAAGAATCAATAATTTCTGACCTACGGTCACCCTTAAAGTTGCTAAGAAACCATTTCCTCTGAGAGGTCCAAGTCTCAGAGTAGAATTCCTTACGAAGGGTTGGTTTGTCTATGGTGTAACTATTCATAGTTGACCATACTGCATTTAAGATTGAGTAGGAGAATGAATTTCTGAAGAGACTTCTTCCTCAGCCCTACTGTAGATATTTCGAGGGATAGAAGATGAGTTATCTAACCCTTGAAGATTGATTTCCGGAGTAATAATTCTGGGAATTGAACTCCGATTTGATTGGGAAGCTATAGAGAAAGATCTTCTGGCACTAGTATAGACCGATCTAGAAGCTTCGGATCTTGAAGAGAAAGAATTTCTCCGATAAAAAATGATTTCTACCTCACCAGCCTCGGATTGTCTAATTTCCTGGAATTCAGGGGTTTGACGAGGAAAGGTTGGTATGGCTTTTTCGAGTTGCCAAGAAGTTGGTAACTCTAACTCATCCCATTTGATGAGTTTGGGAACGGCAACATTTGCTTTGGTCATATCTGTGACAAACAAAGTTGTTTCCCGATCATTGGTTTTAAGAAGAACCCTTGAGTTACAAGTGTTCATGACCTTGTACTGGATTCTATACAGAAGAACTGCACGGATAGAACCTTCTTTCATGTTTAACCCATGCAGTCGAATGTTTAGAAACAATGAATCTAAGACATTTCGATCTAAAAGACTCACCGTTTTGTTTGGAAAACAATTGAAATAAACAGGACCATGTCCTAAACTGGTTTCTACGGTTCCTATGAGGGAATTGTGAAAGTCATTGTGCCTAATATCGCGAAGGCACATGAGGATTGAGGCTTTAAGACCTTCCCTAACAAGGGGTTTGACAGCTACTTGAACACATCCTATATGGAGGTATTTGTACTTCCTAGAATGTTCAGCTATGGATTGTTTGGTAAGAAGATGGAATTCCTTACCGGCTTGGGGATCCAAAGGGATATTGTTTTCAGCAGTCCTAATGATGTAGTCAGAACTACAGACATGTTTGGATTCATCAGGAATATAGAGTTCATCCTGAGGGATTTTAGGGATTTCCCAATTATCGATGGCTTGATTGATATCCTCAAAGCGGACTTCTTCTTCGAAGATGTTATTTTTGGGAGGTATTTCCTCAACCGATTGATTTTGCTCAGTGAGCAGATTGGTGGTAGAAGGAGAAGAGGATGAAGAAGATTTAACAGAAAAGCGGCGTGAGAGAGAGCGGAGAAAAGAACTCATGTTTATAAATCTTCCAGTATCATTACCTTCACTTGGTTCTATAAGAAACTATTAATCTGGATCTAAATCTAAGTTTAACACAAAATTATCATTCAAAGGTTTTCAGAAATCCAGGTTACAGACAAAACTCTTTTTTTTTTTTTTAATACAAGATAAGAACAGAATCACAAGATTTACAAAACATCATCTCTTTCAGAATTACTTCATCAATGAAATAATTATTCATGGTAGAGACAGCTTGCAAAGGCACATAGGCAACATGGACTTACTACCTCCCCTTGGGCCTTACTGCCAATCCAGCCCCAGGCCATATACCAGATACACACCATGAATCATTACTCAAAGAATCCATAATAACAAAAGAGATAAACAAAAACTTATAACAAAAAATATAAATATTAACAAAGAAGAAAACAGAAACGAGAAAGACAGAAAAGAGCTGGGTTTACAAGGCGGTAATCCGCGCAGTACCAGTTATCTGCGTCTCACCTCATGAGTTTTTCAACCCGACAAGGCTTACAAATCCGCCATTTTCGAAAATCAAGGGCAAGTACCCAGGTTTTCAGAAAAAACAACAGATAAACAATCTGCATCATCAGAACAGAATAGCATTAAATCATAATTTGAATGATAAATATAAACTTAGATCCAGAACAATAAATTCCTATTTCCCCATCAGGCTCTGATACCAGAAACCCACGGATGTACAAACTAAACGAGAAAATAGGAGAAGAGATGTTGTGCATGCAATAGATGAACCGGATTTACACGGCGATAGTCCGCACAATATCGGGTATCAAGAGCTCGGGGCGGTAGAACCTGCCAGTTAGAGCTCAGGTTTTTACAAATATAAATGAAGATGCATCAGATAATAATACAAAAGAGTTGTATTGATTGAAGAGAGAGAATTACAAGAATAAGAGGGAGAAGAGAGAGAGACTCCGGGTTCCCCTTTCGAGCTCCCTTACAATAGAACCCTCGATTACAATTTATAGAAATTTGAAAGTTACTATTACAACAGTAAATTTAACTATTACAACAGTAACTGGATTTACCGCTACAGTGAACAGTGTACAGTGACTGACGGCTCCGCAATAGTGAACAGTGATGAATAGTGCTTTCGCAAAATGCATGCGAGATTGGAGTCAGTCTTCATCAAACTCTTTTTTCTGGTAAAATGAACCGGAGGAAGAGGATGCAGACGCACTGTCTTCTTTCTTCGACTTTCCTTTGGATGAACAGACTTCTGAGTTAGTAGAAAGGAAAGTCAAAATCTGATGAAGATTCTTTGCCAAGGCTTCATCATCTGTTGAGGCTGCAAGAGTAGCTGCAATCTTGGCCTTGCGATTGAGGAATTGGCAGGTCTCTGGGTCTGCCGATTTGAGACTTTTTGGATTCTTTTTAAACCATAAAGCCACTCCTTGGGTGTTGGCGTGGGAGGCATTGAATTGATCCCACCATTTGACGGATGCTTGCTTCCCTAACATTGGCAACATCTTCGGATTTGTTGCATTCTTCTGGTACTCATGGCGCCAGGCAAAAATCCATGCTAAGGAAAAGCTTGAAAAGAATCGAAGGGAAGGATGAAACAGATTGTTTCCTTCTTCCATTTTTGATTTAAACTGATTGAATCCTGCCTTGATCTCTTCAGGAAGGATGGATTGAATTGGTCCGAAAAAGTCCCACCATTCAGCAAACCACTGAGGAAAGAAATATCGGACATTTTTCTTGAAATAAATCAGCCACGAGTGCCGATAATTTTTATTTTGAAACCAAAAATACATTGGTCCAAGCATGAATATAATCCCAGTAGGTATAACCAATCGGGTTGAAAGGCTGGGAAAATTTCCTTACTTGGTTTGGTTTAGTTTCAAAATCTTTAAAAGTTAAAACTTTTAAAATTTGCAGTGTAGAATGAGTGATAACATTGTTATCATTTTTGTCAAAATTATGTTTTATTGAAACAGATTTGGAATCCACCAGAATAAATTCGTAAAATTTCCTAGTCTTATTGAGACTAAGAGGTTTAAATAAAAATGTTGGTGGAAAGATTTTTTCGCAAACTTTATTTGGGTTGGAATCCCAGAATTCGGGTTCCATTTGAATAGTTTGATAAAATCTTCCTTCTTTTGGCAGATAGGAAGAAGGTTGTTTTTGGGAAATTGGTTGAGGCTGCTCCACAAATTCTTTTGCATGTAAGGTTAGCTTAGATTGGGCTATTTCTGAAATAATTGATTTCAGGTTCTGATTCCAGAAGAGGTCATCTGATTCTTCTGAAAAGATTTGTTTCCAGGATTTGGATGGAAGGTTGTTCAGCCCACAGTCTTGAAGGGCTTGAAGGGTTGGAAGGGCCATCGCATAGTCGGATGGTTTGGTTACTAGGGTAGAAGACCCCTTAGTTATTTGCGGGATAGATGACCCTGATTTGGTGACAGCTTGCTGAGTTGATGACTCAGATTTTATAATGGCTTGCTGAGTTGATGACCCAGCCTGGGTAGATGACCCTTGATTTGCATTCTGTAAGGCGACTTGAATAGTTTGGGCATCCTCTATGGAGGAAGATGACTTGTCTTTCCGGGATGATTCCCGAACTGTTTTTCCCCGGCCTCTGGAGGAGGCAACCTTCATTCTTAATTTTGGCGGCATCTCACATGTGTCCGACCCTGAAGAAATTCACGAGTCAGATAGTCAGGAAGGGTGTTTGATGTACCTTTGATATATTCAATTTCGAAATAAAAAATACTTAGTATTGCTTGCCAACGGGCAAAAATTTGTTTTGATGCAAGATTTTTTACATCTTTTTGTAAAATTTCTTTGGCTGACTTACAATCAACCCGAACTAGAAATTTTTGATTTAGTAAATCAGATTGGAATTTTGATATGTAAAGAACAATAGCCAAAACCTCCTTTTTGATAGTGGAATAATTTTATTGGGCTTTGTTCCAATGTTTTGAAGTGAATGCAATGCAATGCGCAGTATGATGCATGCGTTGTTTGAGGATACCACCATAACCTAGGTCAGAGGCATCGGTTTCAACAATCTTAAGGAGATTGGGATTAGGTAGATACAGACAGGGTAACACTTTGACCTGCTGTTTGATTTGTTTTACAAGATTGGTGTGGATATCAGTCCATGAAGGGGGAGACTTTTTGAGCCTGTCATGAAGAGGTTTTGAAATGATGCTAAGCTGAGGAAAGAAATCTGCGACATAATTTAGACAACCCAAAAATTTTTGAAGTTGTGATTTTTCTAAAATTTGATTGGAAAATTTGTCAGCGAACTCGATGACACGAAAAATTGGTTTAATGGTTCCCTGAAAGATATAATGGCCAAGGAACTTAATTTTTGTCTGAAAAAGACAGATCTTAGTTTTGGAAACAGCAAGGCCATTTCGTTTGATACCTTTGAAAAAGATTTCAAGATGTTTGAAATGTTGATCAACAGATTGGGAAAATATAAGAACATCATCTATATAGACAATGCAGAAATTGGAGTAGGGATTGAAGATATCATTCATGATATTTTGAAACTCCGAAGGAGCATTTTTGAGACCAAAGGGCATTACGTTCCATTCGTATTGCCCAAAGGGAACAGTGAAAGCTGTCTTGTAGCGATCACTGGGATTGATTTGGATTTGCCAAAATCCAGATTTCATATCGAATTTAGAAAAGATTTTTGCTGAATGTAAACGGGAAAGAAGATCTTTCTTGTTTGGAATTGGATACCTAATCCATTGAAGAGCTTGATTGAGAGGTTTGTAATTGATAACCAGTCTTGGGGCACCTCGCTCAATTTCGGAGGCTTTGTTAACATAGAAAGTTGCGCAAGACCAAGGGCTTTTGCTCTTTCTAATTAATCCTTTGGACAAAAGGTCCTTGATTTCATTTTGACAATGAGTGACAAGATCATGACTCATTTGGATTGGCCGAGCTTTAGTCGGGATTTGTCTATCGGTAAAATCCTTTTCATAAGGAAGATTAACCATATGTTTCTTTCTATCCCAGAAAGCATTAGGAAGGTCAGAACAGATGGTAGATTGAAAATGATCAGAAAGATTTTTGATACGTTGTTTGATATAAGGAAGAGAGAGTTGACTCTCAATTTGTTTGAAAGAAATTTCTTCTTTTAGGAAATTGATTTGATTAAGTTTAAGATCAACTTGATTGATATTCCTGTAGACAGGTTTGTTAAGGAATTTGAATACGATTATCTTCCCTAAGTTTTGGGTGGATATACCTATACTGGAAATATTGATTAGGAAGATAGATTTGATGAATGGTGTTCCTAAGATTACATCATTCTTAAGATTTTTTATCAGAAGAAACGGAGTTTCTACTTGGAGATTGTCTTTTTGTATGATTGCCGAAGGAAGCTTATACTGGATTTCTAGTTTAGATCCACTAGCCGTCCTAAGCCGTTCGGAAGTTTTATGGAAGTATTTGGTTGGAATAAGTCCTTCCAAAATACAGTCAGAATCAGCTCCGGTATCAAATAGAGCGATAGTTTTGAGAACGAAGTCGTCGATGAGAATAGTAACATCAATATAGAATTTTTGGATGCTACACTGATTGATTAGGTTGTTGAACAGAGTATCTTCGTTTGATGAATTATGATCAGACTCATAATCCTGATTACAGTTTTCATGGTCATTTGGAACCATGTTATCAGATAAAGCTGCAGTTATTTGAGATATGATAGTCTCGTGCAACTGTGATTGAGTTTTGAGTTCTCGGACCTCAGATTTAAGAGAACAAATTTCAGCCTGGAGGTCCTGAATAGTATCTGGCTTGGCTGAAGAGTTTTCCAGTCGTTTGAGAGTTTGAGTAAGATCAAACTTGTTATTGACAAACCTATTATCTGAACGCGTAGGTTTGGGTTTTGAAAGAATCGCTTTTAATTTCTCAAGATACTATTTTCTATCGTGAGGGTCTTGAATAGATTCTAGAGCATCAAGCAATAGATTTTGCTCATCATTGTGAATGACATTGATGAGTGGAGATTCAGAACTTTCACTACTAGAGGAGGAAAAATCATCATCAGCTTGGATGTCGTCAGAAGATATCTTGACATTCTCATCTTCTTCTTCTGAGGAACTATCAGAAGAATTTATCAAAAGATTGTTAAGTTGATCCTGGACAATAGGATCAAGATTGAGTTCACGAATCTTAGAGGAGACTCGACAAAATCTAGCTAAGTGACCTTTGCGACCACACTTATAGCAAGTTCTAGTTTCTCTAGAAAGATTGGTATTCTTTTGAGGATGATTAGTACTTCGTCGAGGAAGATTATGATCTGGAGGCCTACTGGGCTTCGAATTAAGATGACGAGTCTTGAACCTAGAGACTCTGCGATGAGGTCTACTCAGCTGGTGCTGAGAAGGTTTTCTATGTGTAGTCTTTCCCGGATTTTTAGAACAAGGAAGACCGAATTATTGGCAGAAATTTCCCAAATCTCTGCGATACTGAGCCTTTTCTCTGGCTAATTGTTTTTGAATATTGTCGTCCTGACAGATTTTAAGAGCGACTTTTTGAATGTAAGCTATGATATTACCATAACTTAACTGATCATAAGGAATTTCTCCGTTAAACTGGGAACGAAGTTTTTCCCTAACTTTGTCTCCTAAGGATTTTGGGAGTCCAGTTAGGAAGGTTTCTTTCCAAAAAGGTTGGTGACAGTCATCTCTAGTGTAGACTCGAGTAAGGAAGGTGTCCCTATACCACCTAAAATTACCTAAGGTCTTACACTTAAGAGTAGACAGGAGATCTTCAGAACGATCTTTGTAGATAGAAGGATCTCCGATGAAATGTTTGACAATGGCCATGATTAAGGTATTAACAGCATCGGGAATAGGCTTCCCTTTGTCAGTAAGGACGTTTCCTTCAGCGTCCGTTTTGACTGCCATAAAGATTTCATGTTTCTCATTATCGGAAATGTAATTATCCCACCAGCCTTTGAGTTGGCCAGAAAAGCCAACGGTCAGGATTTCTACTATAGTCTCATCAGTGCTATCTAAAGCAGTCTGATATGCACTGGAGACCATAGTCATATGTTGAAGAGTATTAAGAATATTATACTCAGTTTGACCATCTATGTTTCATTCATAGATTTGATTGGCGTTAAAAGATCTCAGACTTTGATCATTTTTTTCTTCAAGAAGAAGATCAGGAGAGGTAGCTCGATTGTAGTAGAGTTTAGAAGGGTGCTTCCAGTTGAGAGCCTTGCTAATGACATGATTGATTTGAGGAATAGACTTACTGCTACATGCAGCATCCTCAGATTCGGAACCTATGGAAGAAGTTCCTAACTTGTTAATCCTAAGAGATTGGTCCTTTTGGGAAACACTCCTAGTGATTGGTCCTAGCTTAACAGATCCTACCTGTGAAGAACTAGGGTATCAGGGACAACTACAAAATTATCCTTAACCTGATTGGATTTTTCTAAGGCTTTAGTCCAATTTTGATGAATAAGCCTAAATTTATTTCTAGTCTCATTTTTCAGACTAAAAGGTTTGAACAAAGGTTTGGAAATGGAGGAGGTCTCATCATCTTTAGTTCCTGAGGATGAGGCTTTTCCTACAAGGTTTTCTCCTAAAACTTGGAGGTATTTGTTGGTATAGTTGTTTTGTTCCATAAGGGCTTTAATATCTTGGGCTCTTATGGTTTCATCAGATTTGTGCTTAAAGGGTGAAGCTAAGTACTCATCCTCTAAACCTGGAATAAAATAACTGCTAGACGGAGGTAAGTCGGACTTAATGAGTTTACCATTCTTACGATGCCAGACAGTTATGGTATTAACAGAAAGGTCTTCTGTGATTGTAATTGTCCAAGGAGGATAGATTTGGTTCCTATGAAGGTAGACATTTAACCAATCAAAGAAACAGACATGAGTTTGGACTTGATTAAGAAATTGATAAAAAGAATCAATAATTTCTGACCTACGGTCACCCTTAAAGTTGCTAAGAAACCATTTCCTCTGAGAGGTCCAAGTCTCAGAGTAGAATTCCTTACGAAGGGTTGGTTTGTCTATGGTGTAACTATTCATAGTTGACCATACTGCATTTCAGATTGAGTAGGAGAATGAATTTCTGAAGAGACTTCTTTCTCAGCCCTACTGTAGATATTTCAAGGGATAGAAGATGAGTTATCTAACCCTTGAAGATTGATTTACGGAGTAATAATTCTGGGAATTGAACTCGATTTGATTGGGAAGCTATAGAGAAAGATCTTCTGGCACTAGTATAAGCCGATCTAGAAGCTTCGGATCTTGAAGAGAAAGAATTTCTCCGATAAAAAATGATTTCTACCTTACCAGCCTCGGATTGTCTAATTTCCTGGAATTCAGGGGTTTGACGAGGAAAGGTTGGTATGGCTTTTTCGAGTTGCCAAGAAGTTGGTAACTCTAACTCATCCTATTTGATGAGTTTGGGAACGACAACATTTGCTTTGGTCATATCTGTGACAAACAAAGTTGTTTCCCGATCATTGGTTTTAAGAAGAACCCTTGAGTTACAAGTGTTCATGACCTTGTATTGGATTCTATAGAGAAGAGCTGCACGGATAGAACCTTCTTTCATGTTTAACCCATGCAGTCGAATGTTTAGAAACAATGAATCTAAGACATTTCGATCTAAAAGACTCACCGTTTTGTTTGGAAAACAATTGAAATAAACAGGACCATGTCCTAAACTGGTTTCTACGGTTCCTATGAGGGAATTGTGAAAGTCATTGTGCCTAATATCGCGAAGGCACATGAGGATTGAGGCTTTAAGACCTTCCCTAACAAGGGGTTTGACAGCTACTTGAACACATCCTATATAGAGGTATTTGTACTTCCTAGAATGCTCAGCTATGGATTGTTTGGTAAGAAGATTGAATTCCTTACCGGCTTGGGGATCCAAAGGGATATTGTTTTCAGCAGTCCTAATGATGTAGTCAGAACTACAGACATGTTTGGATTCGTCAGGAATATAGAGTTCATCCTGAGGGATTTTAGGGATTTCCCAATTATCGATGGCTTGATTGATATTCTCAAAGCGGACTTCTTCTTCGAAGATGTTATTTTTGGGAGGTATTTCCTCAACCGATTGATTTTGCTCAGTGAGCAGATTGGTGGTAGAAGGAGAAGAGAATGAAGAAGATTTAACAGAAAAGCGGCGTGAGAGAGAGCGAAGAAAAGAACTCATGTTTATAAATCTTCCAGTATCATTACCTACCTGTCAAAATTATGTTTATATAAGAAATTTCTTCTCTTTTATATATATATATATATATAAAAGAGAAGAAATTTAATGTGACAAATTATATAATTTATCAATTTGGATAAAAAATATGAATTATTTGTAATCGAATAGGAAGTGCTATAAATTTCTCCGTTCTGTATATTGTTATTAAATTTTTCCAAAGAATTTTCTCGTCAGAGCGGCAATCTTTATCTATGATGCAATGTTATATATTGAATTTGTACGAGTTTGGTCACAGGGGCCAAACCAGGGTCATGGATTTTAAGTTGCTCAATTAGGTAGATTTAGTGGTTAATCAACTAATACGACAAAACAACTTAACCTCAATTAAAACATTCAACATCAGTTTTGAAAGGCCTATAACATCACCTAAAAAACGATGTGATAGTAGTGAATGTTGAATTTGGGAACGTGACAACATTAATAGCATCAAGCCATCATCGATTGATGATCCAATTTTATTACTTTTTAATCAAAAGTTACTTTAATAAACAATACAATTAGTAGTACACATTTAAATGTTACAATCATTATTAATTTTTTTTAAATAAATTCTTTTTTTCACATTATATATCCTATATACAAGTATTAAGTTTATATTAAAAAATTATATTAAAATAGACATTTTGTATAAAAAAATTATTGTTGAATGTGACATGAATTCCAATGCTATGTAAAAAAATTAATGGCTGAAATTGTCAAAATCAAGAGGAGTGAATTGGTTTATAAATTATTTTTTTTTCACTTCAAGAAACATAATATTTTTCTAGTAAATCAATATAACATTGGTAAAATTATGAATGTTTAAAATTTAGTTTCTTTAACACATATCGTGATGTATGAACAAGTAATACTGGGAGTTAATCACAATCAATGAAAGCACTTTGAAAATCTGTGTAAAGAGAGAGGAAAAAAGAATACAGAAGAGATTTAACTGGGTCATCCAAATTTAGAGCTACATTCAGTTTTAATTCACAAGACAACCTTACACGCACATGCAAACCTATAAAGAATTTTCCTTGCATGCAAAACCTATCACACGCAATTTAACACTTGGGAAACTACCTAACTAAGCAACAATTTACGCAATCACAGAAACGTGTAAAGAACAAGTTTAAACCAATATCACATGAGTTCTTAAATGAAAGAAGTTGAAAAACTATCTTAAGATTTTAATCTTTTCTCTAGCAACCTATCAAGATTTTGATTCTTGTAGAAATATGTTTTGATCACAGGTCATAGAGGAAACAAGCTTGCAGTGTTGCCTTCCATCATAGAATTCAAAAGATTAATTTTCTCAAATGTTATTAAGTTGTTTTAAGTTTGTTTTGATGCAAGCTTTTTGTACTTTTTGCAAAACTTACTTATTTAATCAATTAAATTGAGTGCATAATTGATTAGATAGTTCTTGAGCCATGATAAAACGTTCTTGAATGTTGTTTAGACACTAAAGCACAAGTTAACCAATTATCTTAAGTGAGTAATGGATTAAATCTGCCTATAATCCATTAAATTAAGCATTTAATATATTAAAAGACCAAGTATGCTTTTCCAATCATTTAAATGAATGCTTAATCAGTTATTAGCATGAAGGATGATATCAAAGTGATTTTCAAACACATTTTTAAATTAAATCTCATTCATGCTAACTCAGCTAATTCAAGATGCATAGTTAGCTTAAATTATGGGTCAAATTTCAGATAGGACAAATGTGGTGGATTTAGGGTTTAGGGTGTAGGGTTTAGCCTTGGATGCATAATTAGCAAGTAATCAAGCACAACACATTAACAGATAACTTAACTTTGCTAATATCATAATCAAAACAATAAATCTCACAAGAACACTCAAATTACATAAAATTTTCTCGAGTCTTCATTCTTGAGAGTGAGGGACTTCATGCATATAAATGCTTACATTTTATTGAAGTCCAATCTTGGACAACATCTTTCGTCAGATTTGGGGCCAATTTAGTTAATTACTTAGTTCGTTGTTCCTTATATATATAAGATGCTATGTAACTAAAGTGTACAATTTGTATAATTATTGGACTCTTACAATCGTAATAAAGTAAATTTATCTTTCTTTAGCATTGTTCTTCCTTATTTCGATGTGTTCTTTCAGTGTATCCTAAAAAAAATAGGTATTTAGAGCTTAAATTTCATATCACTGTTTGCATAATCTTTGGTGGTTCTCTAATTTTCTATCAACCATTCCATTTTTGTTCATGGTGTGAGTATTCAAGAATACATTGAAGAAAATGACTAGCACATTCAAGATTAGATATTTACAAGGAAGAATAACTTAAACGTTTAGACACTCTATGAACAAATGTCACCTTTGAAAAAACACACTCTCAATTAGTAAGGAGAAAAGACACATTCACTAATTCAAGGATTAAAAGTTATTTTGGTATAAAGAGTTTGAGAGATTTTTATTTTTAGTATAATAAGATTTTTTTTACCTGTCTTTGTACAAAATATTTTCTTCATTAATGGTTTTAATAGAATTTTTCAATTAACAAAGTTAAGTGATGACATTGCAGTAAAAAAATAATATTTTATTACACTTAGTAACAATTCATTTTCCACAACAGTAAATAATATTTATATTATTTTATTTTATTTCTAAATTAAATTAAATTTTATTATTATTCCAAAATTAAATTTTATTATTATTTTATGATATAAATATTATATTTTGCTTTTAGATTTAATTCTTTTTCCGTCAATCTAAACATTACTAAGTTGTGGCTTAAGCTGGAGAAACTCTTAAAGACAAAATCCATCTAAGTTGTTGTTGAAGAAAGAAACAACTCTTTGGTCTTCATACATCTCTAAGCCCTTATTTTGTTACATGAAAACTAGAGAGTGAAAAGTTACACAGTGAGAAAAATAATTGGAAAATTACTATTTTTCTAGTTTGGTAGTAAAGAAAGTAATAAGAAAAGTGTTACCAATTTAGTGGGTCCACATATTTTGCTCTCCACTCAAAACCATAGTTATGAAAACTTGATTGAACCCAAAATTGGATAAGTTTATCGATTTGGTTCAATTCGCAAATCGGTCATGCAATCAAACCGGATCAAACAGGATTGAACTAACTGATTTTTTTTTTTAAAACTTGAAACTGGTTAAACCAGACTCACTGCTTTTTCTTCTTCTTTTTTTTTTTTTTAGCATTTTGAAACGACATTGTTTTAATGGATTAATGAAAATAATGTCATTTTTTGTCTATCACTTTGTGGATAAGGAATTAGATTTAGGTAATAAACACTTAACCATAACCTAAATCCAAGATTGATAGTTTGAAATAATTAAATTCTAGTATTCAAATGTTGATGATTTATAAACTTGTTTAAAAAATTGTGTCATTGAGTTATTGCTTATGAACTTTAGTTTAATTTTTGTTTTGGATATTGGTACTTTATTTTTATAATAATGTTTCATTAATTTTGAATTTTGAAATATGAAGTTATGTTAAGTATATTATTTTTAATTTTTTAAATATAAACCAGTTCAATCGACTTAACTAGTAATCATCTGGTCCAACAATTAGACTATCAAACCATTGTCTTGACCTGTTCAATGACTAGTTTGATTTTAATAACATTACTAAAAAAAATGAAAAAAAATTGACCCTTCCAAAATTACTCTTATAAGTAATAATTTTAATTTTAACTTTCTATCATTTTCACATAATTTTTTAACTTTCTTTGTTTTTTCTTTTTTTACAATCATCTCTATAAACAGTAAATGAAGTTTCTTGACATTCATGTCAAAATGGAAGATGAAGATACTTTAATTATAACATGTTTTATTATATACTAAATAGAAATTCTTTAAAAAAAATAGAAGATTATAATGAGTGAATTCTGAAACCATATATATAGGCACAAGGCTTCAAATAGATGCATAAAAGCTCTAGAATGAGAAGCATTGGGATGATTTCATCGCTTTTGGAAGTTGCATACTTTGATTCCAAAGGCGAAGATAAGTGCAAACAATACTGAGAAACCGGCCACAACAATTGCAACCACCCCTAGAAAATCTTGTTCAAACCCAAAATAACTCTTCACAAATTCTTCAACGCTTTGACCATTCTCAAGTTTGTCCCTGTTATCTCCATATTGAGAAGCCACCAATCCATTCAAGGTCCATGCAACAGGGCAGATCCAATAGTACCACTTCCACCATATGGGTATTCTCTGTAATTGTTTTCATTTTTAAAGTTAATTCATGTCATCCACACTACACAAGAGAAAACTAACTTTTGTTTAAAGAAAATTAAAATTGATTGTACAATAATATGATAGGGCATTGCACGTTAATATGCATACTATTCACAATCTTTCTACTAGCGGTTTAATTTCCATTAGATAAGGTTACACCAACCATTAGCATGTGACATTTTTTAATTAAGGGTAAATTATTTTTTTGGTATACGAATTTTTTTAAACTTCAGGGTTTTGGTATATAAGATTTTTGTTGACTGGTGTGGAGAAGGTATACAAATATTTTTTTTTATCTAGCATTTTAGTCTTTTCGTTAATTTTAGCTGTAATTGATGACATCACAAAAAAATTTAATTAATAAAATAAGGGTATACTATGTTTTTTGCACATGAACTTTTTTCAAATTTATATTTTTGATACACAAACTTTTTATTAACTGGTTAAGGTATACAAATATTTTTTTGTCCAACATTTTAGTTCTTATGTTTATTTTAGTTGTTAGGTGATGATGTGTCACTCTAAAGTCTCAACAAATTAAAAAAAAAAATATTATTCCTCTTCTTTCCTGCACTTTCTATTCCTCCTTCTTCTACCAACCTCACTGCCTCATCCCCAAGTGTCCCTCCCACTCCATGTATCCTCACCTTACATGTCACCCACCCATGTAAACCCTCATCCCCCCTCCCTCACCCACTTCCACCCCATGTGAACTCACCTCACATGTTACCCACCCATGTAAAGCCCTCATCCTAATAGGGTTCTTCTAGGAAGATCAATTATCTTGAAGAACAACCAAGAAGGGTAGGGAATCTAAAGAATTGAATGGAATCCGAACAAGAGAATTTATTGAATTAGAAGAAATTCAAGAGATTTACACTGAAAAATATCCTGAGAGCTACTCTTTACAATCTGCTATATGTAGCAGTAATTCTCTAACAGATTAACAACTTCCCAACTGGAAGTTTAACAGAATTAACCAACTCACTAAATCCTCAAATGACATGTGTTCTTCAACTAAACCAATCAATAACAGCCACTAACATTTTGATTCAGCATCCTGCATCAATCCCTTCCCCTTAAGCAAGTCCTTGTCCTCAAGGACTGAAGTTTGGAAAATTCTTCTTTAAGTCATAATAGAATTCCCAGGTAGCATCCTCAGGCAGCTGATGCTTCAACTTAACCAGCACTTAAGTGACAGCCTTGTTACCCCTCTTCACAGTGGTTCTATCAATGATAGCTTCAGGTTCCTTGATGACAGCTTCTTCTTCTGACATTGGACAATCTGTTGAAGTATTTGCTTCCTCTACCGATTTCTTTAATTATGAAACATGAAACACATTATGTATCAAGGAATTAGCTTGTAATTGCACCTTATAAGCCACAACACCAATCTTTTCAAGGACTGGAAAAGGTCCATAGTATTTAGGAGCCAACTTTGCATTACTTCTAAACGCCACAGATTTTTGTCTATATGGATGGAGCTTGACAAAAACCAAATCCCCAACCTGAAATTCCCTTTCTGATCTATGTTTATATGCCAACTGTTTCATCCTCTCTTGTGCCCTTTTCATGTGAAACTTGGCCAGCTTAAGTATTTCCTCCCTCTTTTGTAAACTCCTGTCCACTAACTCTACTTTAGACTCTCCTGGTAAATATGGTAAATAAGTAGGAGGAGTCTGTCCATAGACAATTTCGTAGGGGCTAACTTTTATAGAACTGTGATATGTGGTGTTATACCACCATTCAGCCAAAGGAAGCCATTTGGACCACTGTTTAGGTTCATCACAGCACATACACCTCAGGTATGTTTCAACACATATGTTAACCACTTCTGTCTGGCCATCTGTTTGAGAATGGTAAGCAGTGGAAAGCTGGATTTGAACACCTTGGAATGCCATAAACTCCTTCCAAAACTGGCTTATAAACACAGAATCACTATCACTTGTAATGGTAGTGGGAAACCCGTGTAGTTTGAAAACATTATCTAAGAAGCATTGGGCTGCTGTTGCAGCTGCGTAAGGGTGTTGTAAGGCCATAAAGTGGGTTGCTTTGCTCAATCTATCAACTACTACAAAGATAACCTGCTTGCCAAAAGAGTTAGGTAATCCCTCTATAAAATCAATGGTAATATGCTGCCATACATCGTCTGGAATAGGTAATGGTTGTAGCAACCCAGGCGATGCAGCAGTATCATACTTGCTCCTCTGGCACACTTGGCATTGTTGTACAAACCTCCTAACATCCTTGGTCATGCCTTTCCAATGCACTACTTATTTTACCCTGTGAAGAGTAGAATCCCTGCCTGAATGTCCTCCACAAGCAGTAGCATGTAACCATACCAAAATCTGTCTTCTTACTTCCTGGTCTTTACCAACTACCAATTTTGCCTTTCCTTCTCAGCTCTCCCCTCTGCCAAGAAAACTGCTTATGAGTAGCACTGTCAGTTTGCTACTCAGTGATGACCCTTTGTAAGTCTACATTAGTTTGCCAAGTGTTTTTAATTGTATTCAGTAACTCAGAAGTAGGTTGATAAACTAATAGAGCTGAACATTCCATCCTAGCCACTTCTGCTGGAATGCTATAGACAACCGTTGATCCAGGATGTACTTTAGGCTTTGATGATCTATCCTTATAGTAAACTTTTTAAGTAGTAAGTAGTGCCTCTATTTCTGAACTGCAAACACAACTCCTAGCAGTTCCTTCTCATAAGATGAAAGTGCTTCTGCTGCTGATTAAAGCTCCTACTAATGTAGGCTATTGGATGTCGGTCCTGCATTAAAACAACTCCAACTCCTTGTCCAGATGCATCTACCTCAAGCACTAACTCTTTAGAGAAATTAGGTAAGGTCAGAACTGGTGCGTTGCTCAATTGATTTTTTAATTTCTGAAAAGCACACTTAGCTTCCTCTGACCAACTAAAACCATCATTCTTGAGCATGTCATGCAATGGTCTGGCTATGGTACTATACCCATTGACAAATCTTCTATAGTAGCCTGCCAATCCCAAGAATCCTCTTAATTACTTCATTCAGAATACTTGAATACTTGAAATCTGGCATCATTCAGAACAGTAGCAGTTCTTACTCTAGCCCAATTATTTTGGTTGGTAAAAAGGATGGTGGCTGGAGACTTTGCATAGATTACATGGAGTTGAATAAAAGAACAGTAAAGAACATGTTTCCTATCCCTCTAGTAGATGACTTGTTAGATGAGTTACATGGTTCCAAAATCTTTTCTAAACTTGATTTGAGGTCTGGTTACAATCAAGTTTGAATGGCTGACGAGGATGTGCACAAGACAGCTTTTAAGACTCACTCGGGGCATTATGAATACTTGGTTATGCCCTTCGGACTGACAAATGCCCCTGCCACTTTTCAAGGACTCATGAATACCATGTTTCAGGAATTCTTACGGAAGTTTGTCTTGATATTTTTTAATGATATTTTAGTATATAACACCTGTCTTGAGGACCATTTGGTTCATTTATACCAAGTCCTATCCACTATGAGAACCCATTCCCTATTTGCCAAGAAGTCCAAATGCTACCTTGGAGTTACAAGGGTGGAGTATTTGGGACATTTCATCATAGAGGAAGGTATTGCCACAGATCCTGCTAAGATAATTGTTGTGTAACAATGGCCCTTACCGTAGTCTGTGAAGCAATTAATAGGATTCTTGGGATTGACAGGCTACTATAGAAGATTTGTCAATGGGTATAGCACCATAGCAGACCATTGCATGACATGCTCAAGAAGGATGGTTTTAGTTGGTCAGAGGAAGCTAAGTGTGCTTTTCAGAAATTAAAAACTCAATTGAGCAACGCACCAGTTCTGACCTTACCTAATTTCTCTAAAGAGTTTGTGCTTGAGGTAGATGCATCTGGACAAGGAGTTGGAGCTGTTTTAATGCAGGACCGACATCCAATAGCCTACATTAGTAGGAGCTTTAATCAGCAGCAGAAGCACTTTCATCCTTTTTACCACCATCCTTTTTACCAACCAAAACAATAGGATCCCAAGATGGAAGATTTGGTAAACCTACATTCTTGACATAGGCATTGTGCCATTGCAGGGCCTTGCCCTCGAAATGAACCACTGCCAACCGAACTTTGTAATCCTCCGGTGTACCATCGACAAAAAAAAAGGTTTCACATTGGATTAACTATTGTTTCACACCATCACCATTGAAGCGAGGAAAATCTAGCCTAGCCAACCGGGTATTACAAGAGTAAGGGCGAGATTGATTACCAATACCAGGGGAAGCATGGTTTTCACGGTTACAAAACATCTCCTCAAAATTGTTCCTCAAGGAAGCCCCAATGTCCATGAAGCAGGCCTCCAATGAAGTTCCCATATCTAAGAAACGTGTCTCCATTGAAGCCTTGAAGCTCTCAAAGTCATCACGAACAGAGGGTGTGTTGCTGGCCATGGCGAAAACGTGGTTGGAAGGTCACCTCCTGATACCAATTGATAGGGTTCTTCTAGGAACATCAATTATCTCGAAGAACAACCAAGAAGGGTAAGGAATCCAAAGAATTAAATGGAATCCGAACAAGAGAATTTATTGAATTAGAAGAAATTCAAGAGATTTACAATGAAAAATACCCTGAGAGGTACTCTTTACAATCTGCTATATGTAGCAGTAATTCTCTAATAGATTAACAACTTCCCAATTGGAAGTTTAACAGAATTAACCAACTCACTAAATCCCTTAATGACACGTGTCCCTCAACTAAACCAATCAATAACAACCACTAATATTTTGTGAATTAACATCCTGCATCACATCCCCCTCCCTCACCCACTACCTCCTCCCCCTTCACCTCCAATGCTCACTCTCTCACCTTTGTTGGATAATATGTTTAAAATTTTTTTTATAGTATTTTTTAAACAAAACGTTAATTTTTCAATTAACTTTAAAACATATTTTTGAAGATTAATAGATATATACGTTCTCTCAAATGTTTTTAAACAAATGCATACTTTCATCATGCAACGTGTACTAAAACTATAAATTTTAAAAGTTTACGTACCAAAAACATAGTTTATCCATAAAGTAATTATAAATACAGTGACACATAAGTTATCGTTCAAATAAACGGAAGACTTATCATATTAAACAAAAAAAAAATGTTTATATACCTTGACTAGTCAACAAAAAAATTTATGTTCCAAAACTATAAATTTGAAAAAGTTCTTATAACAAAAACAGTTTAACCTTTTAGTAAGATTTAACAATGATATGAGCAAGGTTGTATTGTAACTCACAGATAAGGGAATGATGAAGCCTGAGAAAAGAGACCATATTGCGTAGAATGCACCGGACAATATGGAAGCAACGTGTGCGTTAGGGGTAATAGCCATGGTCATCATACCGTAGAAGGTGTAGTATAAGAAAGTGAAGTACATGAAGAAAAGATACCACAAGAACTTTGATGTGGTCCAATCGAATCCCATCGTGGCGTATACTATAATACCATATATCAGGGTCTGAACTAAGATGTGGGGAAGTTCTATAATAACCTGTAAATATAATGCAATTGTTAGAATTCAATTTTTACAATTTATGAGTAACAATTTTTTTTTGGACTGTGATTCGTGGAGAAAACATTGTGTCATATGTCTTATTTTTTTGTGTACACCTGCATGAACAAGATAGTACCACTATAAGCAGTAAAGCTCTTCTTCTAACTAGTTAATGCAATTGCATTGCAAGATTTAAACTCAAGATCATTAGTTAAGAATGAATAACCTTGTACTACTTGATTCACGTGCTTGATGATTGTAGCTTGTTCTTTTATAGAGTTGCATGTATTGAAGTTAGTACTTTACCTGTGCAAGTGCATAGGGCAAAGCTGAATACATTCCGGAAGCTCTCTCTCTGTAGAAGACAGTTCTCTCTACTGCTATTATAGGCTGCACTGTGACACCATTTTTTACTCCAATGAAGGTAACTGCAGCATACATTGAACCCATAGCATCAAAAAGATCTTGCTCTTTTCTCCTGTAATTTTCATTAATTCAAAGGTATTAGCCTGTTGGGTGGTAACATTTTTTTCAATTCCATTTTCACAACACTTAATTTATTTTTATGACAATTTGTTGTTTTCCTTCACATACCTTTTCTTGCCAATGTCCCAAAATATGATCCCAACTAATAATGATATTAGTATTGTAAACAGGAGTCTAACTGCAGTGTATGATGTTTTCCTCCAGTATGATAAATGTTGTTTCCATAGACATGCTGTACATTGTGTCACCAAATTCTGTGAATATTGACCATCAAAGTGTAGATCCTTTGAACCTTGAGGAGGTATACTAAGCTCTTTCACCAGTTGTTTATTTCTCCTAAGCAATTGGAAGTATCAGCAACTAATAATAAAAATCTTTAAACGCTACTGCTCTAAAAGTATTAGCTGAAAAATTCTTATTATCCTGAGATTTTGCCGTCTGAAGCCCTGGTTTGAAACATCACAAGAAACAAATTAACTGCTAAGTAACAATGTTTGAGTTCAAGATAGGATTCTAACCGGTATAGTTCTGAGTTTCTGTACACCTTAGCGAAGTTGAGCTTAAGACTAGCTTCTGTTCTTGCTGATGTAACTTCCAACATCCAGGTTGCAGGATTATAACCATCTCTGATCTTAGGAATTCCTTGAATAGCCTATAATAACCAAGCATACTAGTGAATATGCTAATGCTACTACAGCATCTTTTTTTATATGCTCTCAATCTCACTTATGATAGATTCACCTCAAAGTACTGAATCAGATGGGAACAGTGGTGGCCTAATGGACCAGCATATATTTGCTCCCCTCCCAATTTCAAAAGTAACAGCTGAAAAAATGGAGATTGCAGCACTTAATTCTTTGAAATATGGTACGGAAAAGTTCTAAACAGAATTTAACTTCAATGTGAAGATTACTTAATAAGTAGTTACCTCATCAAAGGCATCAAATATATCAATACTTGGCTGGTGGATTGTGCAAACCACGGTTCGTCCTGTGTTCACAGTGTTCCTCACAGTTCTCATTACAATTGCAGCTGCTCTAGCATCAAGGCCAGAGGTTGGCTCATCCATGAAGATTATTGATGGGTTGGCTACAAGTTCAACTGCAATTGTAAGCCTCTTGCGCTGCTCGGTTGAAAGTCCAGTCTCTCCTGGCAATCCAACAAGTGCATCTCTAATTGAGTTAAGCTCTACTAGCTCCATAACTTCCTCAATGAACATCTGCATCTCATAAAATTAACTATAAGCTGTTAGTCCTTAGTCCTGATGGGTCCCCAAAAAAGGTATCAGATTGTTGCAAGTAATGAATAGAACAGTGAAGATCAAATATTATTTTCAAGTTTAAAGCTATAGTTTCATGCTTCCAATTTAGAAAAAAGAAAGTCTTACCTTCCTAGTTGCTTGATCAACTTGACGGGGTAACCGAAGCCATGCAGAATATAGCAAAGATTCGTAGACTGTAACATTGGGTGAGTGGATATCAAATTGTTCACAATATCCTGATATGCGAGCAAATGTTTCTTGCCTCTTTGGATACCCAGATACTGTGATGCTTCCTTCAATATATCCACCAGTTTTTCTTCCAGCTAAAACATCCATTAATGTAGTCTTTCCGGCACCACTTACACCCATCAAAGTTGTTAGTACTCCTGGCCTAAAGACACCACTAACACCCTTCAAAAGCTCTAGACGGTCCTCAAAAATTCCTTGCTTTTTCATTTCCTACAATCAATATAAAGGTCAAAAAAATGTAGAAGAATTCTAATTCATTTTTCCTACTTAGTTTTCCTTTATGGAGAATGATATTGAGATTCACAAAATCATTGAAATAAGAAATATCTTGTTGCTGGGATTCCACAAAGATCAGCCAAAGTTCAGTGCTATATGTCTTGTCCACTTTTTGCAAAAGAAGATTGCAGTAAACACTAAAATAAATTTTGTATACAACCATTTTCATAAAATAGAAAGATTAATTCTTAAAAGTGTGTAAAAGTACCTGAGGCATGTCTACAGAATATTTGATCTCATCAAAAGTGAGGTATAGAGGCTGAAAAGGAAGAACCATTCCCCTGCTTCTGCATCTGTTAGCTTTATCATCACTAACTCTTCCAGCAAACGACCTGGATGATATGTTCTCTTCTTCTACCATATTTACTTCTGACTTGTCATTACAGTAATAGTTATGGCCCTACCTAATGCAAAAGCTAAAAATAGAGAAAATATATCTTGAGCTCAACGACTAACCGGAAAAGTTCTTTCCCTTTGGTAATTGAACTAACTCTTGAGCTGTTGAAGCATTTCTCTCAAGTAATTTCTCTTGGGATAGCCCTGCTTGATCTTTTTGGAATGCTGCAGAAGCAACACATTCAATGATAACAAATTAAGTCTGTGGTCAGAAAAGATATCCAAGTAAAGTTCTCATCTTAGAGATAGATGGAGATTACTTACGACTTAGATATTGCAAAGCCAAGGTGAACAGAAAATTACACAGAAATGCATAACCAATTAATGCTCCTACTCCTATCCAATACCAATAAGCTTGTGGGAAAAATCCACGAGTTTTCAGTATCAAAACTCCAAGTGTTTCATTGGAATTAGGAATAACCTACAGCAATCACCAAATCAGTTCATCTTACTAATATATATATATATATCTTTCCAAAATATGGTTGCTGCTTATGAAATTTATTCACCATTGGAAATAAAGGGGGTTACCTTTCTCCAACTATGGCCAAGAAATTCGTTCACAGCTATTGCATTCTGTCCATACATCAGTGGTGAGGACCAGTAACCCCACAAAAACCATTTGTGCACATTCTCTGGCACAAAGAACAAACATATAACAAAACAGGTTCATTAGATTAAGCCACTTTGAAGGTACATAACCATTTCATACCTCTTGAAATCACAAATCCTCCCAAAACTAGAACTACAATTAATGAAAATGATCCAAGAGTGCTTGCAACTATTACATCCCTTCCTAATGCTGCCACTAACCGAAATAGTGCAGATGCCATCTGGTTAATGCATAGGATTATCAAGTACTGTTTTAAAAGCCTGCCAATAAAACTTCTCATTAGATTCTAAAATGAGTAACCAGTAACTTAGTTGATCATTGGTGATGCTGTGGCTTCTTGCCTTACAAAATTAGGATCAAAGCCAATGCCATAGTAAGATATGCCTTCCCAAATAGCTACTTCTACAAGTGTTATCGGTATTTTGAGGATCCATGGTGGAAGAGAATACGCCCATGCAGGATAGAAAAGAAGGTCCCTTTGCTTGAAAAATACGGGAAGTTTCATGACAGCCATATTTAGCTCTGATATTCCATTGAACATTGCAACTGTGATAGCGAAGAAAAGAGCACCCATGTAAGTCCCTCCATCCTCCACAGTATTGCGATGCATCTTAGTTCGTAGAAATAATGTTGTTGTTATGATAGCTAAATAGGTGAGCTGAAAAGATGAACAAGACATGTTTAAGTGTTGGCAATTTTTATTTTTTCCATCTCTCAAATTAAAATATTTAATGTCTCTATAATTTTCTGTTTTGCTTTTAAAGTTCATTAAAGGTTTATATTCAGAAAAAGGCTAGTTGTAGTTGTAGGATAATGATGCTTACTTTTTATAGCTTAGGTGTGATTTCTCTTTGCTTAATCCAACGGCGGACTCGATAGCTTTTCTATTTAAGCACTTGTTGTAACACTTCATTTGTGTGTGCAAAATTGAGAGCTTTTCATTTGTATAGTTTTACTCTTTCGCTCCAACAGTCTTTTTTTTGTTCAGAAATTAAAGGTTATGCTTTGTCAATGTAAAGCAATTTTATGCCAACATTTCAATCACAACCTACAGTTTATATCATAATTAATACTGTCAACAAAATTACCATATATAAATAGTTGTGATTAAATGATTGTGTAAAATTTTTTACGCTTCAATGCATCTTTTCCTCTTTTGTTCAGTCATGTAGGCTTTTTCTGTTCAATTTTACAGGCTATTTTTGTTTGGTCCTACTTGTTTGTTTGTATGTTCAATCTTATATCTTATTTTATGATCAGTTTCTATAACAAGGTATCAAGAGCTTCTTCATTGATCTATATAGGTCCTCAAGGGAGAGAAAACCAGAGGCTAAGAAAGAGTGAAAACCAAAATATAGAGTGAGAGAAAATCAACAAGAAAACCCACACAAAAACCTTTAAACACAAAAATGTCATCCAATAGAAGTTCTTTTACTTCCACCTCCTATATTTGTGAATAAAAACTACTATGTGTGGACCGTGAAAATGAAGATTATCTCAGAACTCAGTTTAGGGGATGTGCTGGAATTTGGAAACTGGAAGTAATCCACCATTTACCAAAAAACTTAACTATGGCTCAAATAAGTATTCACTATGATGAAGTGGTGCAACACTTGTCGTTATACATGTATCATTACAAGATGACATATTTATCAAGTGAGGCTTAGGACAATTTGAAGGATAAGTGAAAGAACAAAAAACATGTAGATGATGAAAATGAGGACAGAGTTTGAAGGGTTGAAAATGAAAGAAAGTGAATTGATCAGATTTTTTAGACAGACTTTCAAAAGATGGTTACACAAATCAAATTTTTTGGAAAGGAGCTTAGTGATCAAACAGTTGTAAAGAAAAATTTGAGCAGCGGTTTGAAGCGAAAATATAATACATTTTAACACTTCATTTGTGTGCAAAACTGAGTGCATAACTGAAATAAACCAGATCAAATTTTTCTCCTCTCTTTTTGTTTATACAGACTTATTGTTTCATCCTAAAGTCTTTTGGTTCAATTCTACTCGCAAGAAGTAATCAAACCGTTGGAAGAGGGTGCTATCAATTTGTTTGCAGATCCCACTTTGAATAGAGATATGATCAAACTCTAGTAACCCTCACATCTCAAGTTGATTTTGTGGGGTTGAGTTAAGCTCAAACCAAAAATTTTTAGAGGTTCCATAGGTGGGGAAGGTATAACCTTAAACTTGTCTGTGTTATGTGCAAGAACACAGTTCTTGAAAAGGCTCTAACTTGCTATGGTACAAACCCATTTCTTGCTCCACTAGGATTGAAGCAAGAAGGCCTAGTTGTGGATTATATTGGGAATCTCGAAATGTCATCTTTTCCAGAAATACTTTTTAGTAGAAAAAACTACATAGAAAAACCTTGAAAAACTTCTTTGACTTTTTTTTTTTTTAGTTTCTTCTCATAGTGCTTCTGAAGAAGTTTACTCAAATAGATCCTAAATCTTTTATCTGCAATTATCAAGAAAGCATTATAGGTGGAAGAGAAAATTGTAACTCTGCGTAGGACTAGGGCGTATTCAAGTAGTAGGTTCGATACTTTTAGAAGTTATGGATCTGCAAAATTCATTTTGGTGGAAGATAGCACTAAGTTGGGTAGAAAAAGAAGCGCAATATTTCAGTGGAAACAAAGGCAGCAATAATTCAGCATAAAGTGAGGGAAGTTTGGGGGATTCATGAGGCTAACAGAAGCTTAATTGCAAGAAATGTTGGAAGGGTGTAGCTTATGTTTTTTGGATAATTTTCACTTAATGTTAATTTTTAAGATGAAAATTAACATGTATCAAAGCCTATAGTCCATCTTGGTAAATCACTTATCATGTAGGCTCACCTATTTTGATAGGGCATATGTGGAGGAAGGTGTTGGAAAGTCAGGCATTGCCAACCTCAATTCTTAGAGTATAACTTATATATCAATTGGGCAACTTCACTTAATTCCAACTCAAACAAGGGCCATGAAATGAAGGGATAAAGATTGTACTATCAGGGTAACTGAGTTTAAAACTCTTGCTCCAATTCTAAACTTCTCCACAAAGAAGAGAGAACTCAGAAATTGCAATGAAGATTTTTTTTCTTCTCTTCTTGAGTATTATTTCTATCACATCTATAACATTATTTATGAGCAGAATTAGTGCTTGAATGTTTTCTCACTTGTGTGGCTTTGAATATGTAGACAAATGAATTTCGCTTCATAAGCAAAATTTCTCTGCTGGCACAGGCCCTCAGAAGCTCCATTTTGTTAACACCATACTTCTTTGTGGTCAATGCATTTGGATGGCATTTAGACTTGTCAGATGGACTAGCTAGCTCCTCTCCAAGTTTTTGACCTATGTGACATAATTGGAATGCTTCAGCAAAATCCTTGACAGAGACAAAGCTATAAGGTTCATCTTTACGTGCCCAATATTGCCATTGATCCTTTTTTGATGTCACCTGTTGCACCCCCATAAGAAGAAAATTAAACTTCCATCAAGAAAGTAAAGAAAAGAATAGCTTTAAAAGCAACACCAAGTGAATCAAAGTCATACTTCTTGCAAGAAGTCAGCAACTCCTTTTCTTTCAGGACACTTGAAACCCATTGAGTCAAAAAACTCAAGTACATTTTCTCTTGGTCCTTGGTACACAATTTGACCATCTGTTAATAATATTATATCATCAAATAGTTCATAAGTTTCTGGTGCTGGCTGAAGCAGAGACACAAGGGCAGTTCCATTCAGAATATGAATGGATTGCCGGATTGAGTTGATTATTTGAAAAGTTGTGGAACTGTCCAAACCAGTTGATATCTCATCCATGAATAACACCTTTGTAGGTCCAACCAGCATCTCCCCTTCATTATTCCGCTGAAACTTTTTATTAATAAAACTCTACAAGTTCTAAATTCTTGTTTTTTAAGCTATTTATTCAGCTGTTCTTGATAAATAGAAATTACCTGTTGTAACTCTCTTTTTCTGCCCTCCTGAAATACCTCTTATCATTCCATCTCCAACCATAATGTCAGCACACACTTCAAGTCCCAAAATCTACAACATTTAAAAAAGTAAAACATTAAAAATCCTACGTTGTTTTTAGAAGTCATTAGTCATCTATATTTCCTTTTTTTATGATGAATCTAGACTCTTTTTTTTTTATTACCTTAAGAATATAATCAGTGGCCACGCTGGTCCTGTGTCTTCCCAATACTGCAGCCTACACAGTTTTCATTGAATCACATGTACAGAAAAAAATACAGCTACCTCACTTGAAAAACTAAGTCCCACATTTTAATAATCAGAAACAAAAGTCCATATAAGCATAGAGAGGTTTAAGTCCAATTGGTTTGAATCTTTTGAAAAATAGATATCCTTTGCTTGATACAAATCCTAGCCAATCCACATTCTCCTATTGAGTACAAAAATTCCGAAACAAACCAACATCAAGACTATTGTCTAATCCTTTTTCTCACCTTCATATATGCATCAATATCAAGATCTGGTTTAATCTTTGCTTGCTTCTCTCTTTTTATTAGCTCAGTCAACATCTCTGTAAAGTAGTGAAATCCAAAACTCTGATAAGATAAATTTAGAGGGTTCAGATTTAGTTATAAGGGTTTTTGAGTTTTTTTTCCTGCTTTTATTACTGAAAATGAAGCAACAAACCATAATTTTGTCCAACCCCTTGACATCTAACAGAGAAAGCCAGTGTTTCTCTCACTGTCATTTCTCCAATGTGATTATCATGTTGACTTATATATGCTGATGTCCTTTGTGGCACAAACTCTTCAAGTCCATGTCCATTGTATGTTACTCTCCCTGAATACTGAGATTTCATCAATAAAAATAATGTTAGTTATCATAATTAGAGAGTTATATTAGTTATTCTCTCAAAGTTACGTTAATTAAGGTTTCCTCACTTTCAAATCTTTTCCTAGTTTGCCAGCCAATGCCAACAGTAAAGTGGTCTTTCCAGAATCTGGTGGTCCCAAAAGCAATGTCATTCTGCAAAAAGTTCATTATCAGAGCAAGAAATCATTTAGTTGAAAGCGGCTTTTTCAGTAAAAGCAATGCTCAAACACACATATATAACAATAATAATAATAAAGTGTTGAATTCACCTTCGAGGCTTTATGATTCCACTAATATCCTGTAGTATATGTAACGGTTTCTTTGGACTTGTAATTATGTGAAGATAATTGAAGAACCCCTTGGAAAAAGGAAGAGACCATTTTATAATTAAACAATCAGAGTTCATAAACTCAAGAAAGAACACTAAACAGCTTGTGATATATCAAATTACCTCTACTGCGTTAGAAAAGAAGTTCAGCAATGAAGGCAATGCTCTTGCTCCAACATAAACTTGTGCTTCCACATTTATATGCTCAAATCTAACTTCGATTGTTGGAATATCAAGCCCAACTCTGCAAATTCAGTTCAACAAAATAGTCATAATTACAAGAATCTCAAATCTTAACAACCATATAGTTTCAAATCAACCAAATTATTGAAAAACAAGGCTTTAAATTGTGGTTGCAGTTGTAGTTTAGATGCGATCCTTGATATTGCAGGAAATTATGGACAAATGCAGCTGAAGCAACCACAATTGTAACTTGCAATAGTGCTGCAGTCAAAATCACAGTTACAGACCTTTTCTAAGACTTTTTTGGGATGTTTTTACGAAAACTATGCTTCAATAATCAACAGTTCATGTTTTCAACTCTAAAGGAACAAGTTAAACAACTCAGCTCCTGTTTGAATGTATATTACAAAAGGTGGTGCTTTCATTTATGAAACAAGACTCTAAATCTCTAACCTGTCCATTCTTTCTCTGAGTTTCAACAAGAACCTTTCATTATCATCTTCTGCTATCTTCACAAGCCTCTCCAAGAGAATCTTTCTCTCTGTAAGGCCTAGTTGCTTGATGTCAACCTCCCTCCCTTTCCCATCTTCATTGTTGAATATGCTTCTTCGAATGCGAAGATACGTTGGAAGCCTCTCTATGGCAGCCCATTTGAGAGCCTCTTCATCATCTTCACGTTCAGAAGTTGAGAAAACATCCATGCTGTTGTTCCTCCATAGGTTAGAACCACTGCTACCTCTTGCACTGTCAACTCTGGATATGTCACTGCCATCCATTGATCTCAACAAACTACAACTCAACAATTAGTGAAACCAAACCTTAAGCATGTCCTTAATTAGTAGTTCTTCATTCTCATTGGGTCACAAAATCATTCTTGTTCTTTTCTCTTTAGAGAATGTATTTGCATTAGTTTTAGTTATTTACGCAGGAATGTCACATAGTATTGAATATTTTACTAAACATAAACATTCTTTATGACAGTGACTGAGGAGCTCGGCGTAAGTGGGTCAAATTATTTCCCTTAAAAAGGATTCCATCCTTAGACCGGAAGTTAAGTGTCAATTTTACTTAAAGCATTTATTATTATGACATTTATCTAACAAAGAATTTAAATATTCTGATAAATGAGTTTTAATATAGAAAACCATAAAGTTGTGTAAATAAGTTATTTTTGTAAAGAGTTATACATTTGCCCATTTAATCCTTGCAAATTTTTGTGTAAATGAAGGACTTAGATCTTAGTTTTAATATGAATCTAAACGATAATTTTTAATTTTTTGTAACGTTTCATTAATTTAGAAATTAACGTAATATGCAATTAATCATGTGATAATCACATGATAATGGAGTATTTAATTTTTCTTTTAGGAGTTATGATTTTGAACAGTCATCTAATTCTATAAATAAGGGATGAATTATACTTAAAAGACAACCATTGAATTAGTGAAATTATAATTGGGTGTTTTTACACTTTTGTGAGAGATGAATTTCTCTTTAGAACTTATCAAGAAAGTTTTCCTTGTGGCGTGTTCTCTAGACTTATTAAAGATAAATCACCACTCTTGTGGCGTCATATGACTTATCTTTCATCCTTCAAAGTGACGTCATCTATCTTTTTGTTAAACCATTTTCATCGTTTCCATTTCCTTGTTTACTCAATTCTTATTTTTTTGTTAACTTATTACTTCTAACCGAGATAGATTCACAAAACGCATCCAACCTTTTCGTATTCACATCAGTTGGTATAAGAGTTTCGACTCTAGGTTTGGAATTATGATGGATATTTTTTATACAAGGTGTTTAATAGAAAATCATTTGTGTTTATTCGCAGTTGATGGAGGAAATTATAGCAACGTGGTGAGCAAAAGATTGGTGAATAAACTCAACTTGCCCACAAGTCTTCATCCTAGACAAACTAAATTTAGATTCACAATTGAAAAATACATGGATGAAGTAACATGTGATATTGCTCTCATGGACTCATGTCATTTTCTTTTAGGGAGATCTTGACTGAAGAACAAAAAGATTAATCCTAAAAAATTTTCAGTTTTTTTGTGCACGAAAAATGCAAGCTTAATTTGAAATTTCTAGCACCAAGCCAAGTTTGTGATGATCAACATAAGTTGAAGGAGAAAATAGAAAAAAGAGAAGAAGAAAAGAGAAAAATAGAAAAAGAAAAGAGTGAATAGGAAGAGAGAGAAAAGCCAAGAGAAAGACAAAAAAAAAAACAATAAAATTTTAACTGCTAATGATTCTTCTTGATATTTTCAATGCACAAGATCATGAGTATACAACCCACACATTTCCATGTGGGAGGAAGAAAAATATTAATATCACTCCTAGAGCGTCATTGTACATCTAGTCCACTGTTGAAATTCAAACTCATGAGAAAAATTTTCAAGTCGAGGTTTGGGCACCAAAAAGGAGAACTTCTTTGATGCATGAATTTTTACAAGTTGTATTTGATCCTAGAGGTTGTTTTGCTCGTTATATGAATAAAAATTGTAGGAAAATGAAGTTTTAGATTCGAGAACGAATCTTTTCGAAGAAGGAGGGAATGATATAAATCCAAAAGACAATGACTTTTAATTTTTTGTAATGTTCCATTAATTTAGGAATTAATGTAACATGCAATTAATCATGTGATAATTGCATGATAATGGAGTATTTAATTTTTCTTTTAGGAGTTATGATTTTGAACAGTCATCTAGTTCTATAAATAGGGGATGAATTGTGCTAAAAAAAACATTGAATTAGTGAAATTATAATTGGGAAGAACTTATCAAAGAATTCTTCCTTGTGGCGTTCTGCTAGACTTATCAAGGGTAAATCATCACCCTCATGGTGTCATATAACTTATCTTCCATCCTTGGAAGTGATGTTATTTATCCCTTCGTTAAACCATTTTCACCTTTCCATTTTCTTGTTTACCCCAATTCTCATTTTTTTTTGTTACCTTATTACTTTTCAACCTAGATAGATCCGCAAAACAAATCCAACTTGGAGCAAACATAGAATAGTTTTAATGGAAGAAGTTTTTTTTTTTATAAAGGTAACCCATTGAGCAGATTCAAATCCATTCAATAGATTGTCTCCAAACAAGGTGCAAACTTTAGAAGAAATCCATAGAAGCAAAATGTAATATACTCAGCGGATTGAACTTTCTTCTCCATGAAGTACTTGTATTTTCTCAGTGAAATTGAATTCGTTGAGTGGATTGGTCACTTATGTCTACCTTGTTTTAAGAATTAAAGGGGAAAAAAAGAAGGGAATGAGAAGATAATTTTTTAGAGACAGAGACCAGAACAAAACAAAGAACGAATAGAAGAAGACTTAACTCTTGAAAAAGAATGGATTTGATCTATCCTTCATCTTCTATTTGTAAAAAAGGATTGCTTTCATCATCATGCATAACTAATGTTCTTCACTGTTGGGATTAAATGTAATCTATCATATCAAGTGAAAAACACTTTGTTATAATGAGAAATGAGAACAAAATAATAACTGATAGATTAAATAAAAATAATGGCTCATATTAAAACAACTCATTTAAAGATATTATATGTCTCCTTCAACATAATTTACCATCACCTCACCATCGATGGCACTGACACCACCACCTTTGATGCTGTCGGTGCTGAGGGTGGGTTGGCAGCAACAATAGCAGTGGTGGTACCAACAATGGTGTGGCAGCAACATAGTGGTGGTGGTGACAGTGTGGTGAGGCAACAATAATGGTATTATAGTGACAATAGTGGCGGCGACAGTAGCACCTATTGCAGCATAGTGTTGGCGACGACGACAACGGTGGTGGCGGCGGTGGCATTAACAATAGTGGTGGTGGTGGGAGTAAGTTATACTGAAAGAGACACATTATATCTTTAAGTAAGTTGTTTTAATCTAAGTCGTTATTTCTAATCAAACGATTATAATGATATGTTCTCATTTCTCATTATAATAAAGTGTACTCACATGATATGCCCATTATATACATATATATATATATATATAGATATATATATATATATATATGTACATATATATATATATATATATGTTTTTTATTATCTCATGTTAGTGATTTGATTATGTTTTTAATGGTTGAGATGAACTAATTATATATCTTATTATTTGAGATTTAAAATTTGGTTGGAAAAATTCTAAATCTAACTTGAATAAATTTACTTGATAATTATAAATGCTAGGAATAGATTTGGAATCATTGGTCAAATTCTTGAATTTAATGCAAGGTTTCTAGTTAAGTAATCAAAGATTGATTATTGAATTAGAATCTTTAGAATTTCTTTATTAAGGGATTAACTTGTAATGGTTAATTGAATCCAATAATTTCGGGTAATAGAAACCATATGTTGATAATAAAAGGATTGTGTAGAAATAAAATAGGTGAAATTCAATCTCAACATCTCTTCTCATTAATATCAATTTAACTTTTATCTTTACCCTTTATGTTTGAATTCTTTATAAGTATTCTTTAAATATTCAAATCACAAAATCAAGAATTGTACATTGATTTTCACAATTTTTAATTAGGATAGTTGAAGTTATATAATATCTTTCAAAACCATCATAGATACAGCTCGATATGACTATTGATTACTATAAACAAATAATACACATATCAATTCAACAGAAATTAATATATGGAATTACTCATATCCATTTAAGGTGGGCTTGATTACTCTCCTTATAGGTTCATCTCCATAAGCATGGTGAGGGATCCATGAAGACAAGTTTAAAAAAATATTATAGTATATTATTTTTATTATTTTTTAAAATCTATGATGTTTAATCTAGTCTATTTAGAAAGATCTAAGTCTCTTTAATTTTAAAAGGTGTGACTTTTAATTTTTCAAAAGTCAAAACATATCTAAATCATTTTTCGTTACTTTATAAAGGATTATCTGAATTATTTTATTTTTATATTTCAATATTAGGATACTAAAAATAAATAAATTTTTTAAATGGACTAAAATTCAATCAAATATGACATAAAAAAAAGGAGATTTAATCTGGTTAAGTTGGTTAAGGAAAAAGAGAGGTGGAAAAAAGATTGCAGGTTCAATCCTTAATGCTAAGAAAAACTAACAACACTAAAATTTAACCTATAAAATAAAATATGATGTAAAAAGAAGAGTTAGTTACATTTGAACCCCTTAGGTTTGGTATAATTACACAAGAACACCTACTTTTTTAACTATTACTTTTGCACACCCTCACAAAGTGTTAGCATAAGATTTGAAAGATTGATGGTATAATATTTTCAAACATACAAGATTACAACTATAATGCATACATAAAAGTAAGGAAGTTTTGAGTAATTTAAAAAAAAAAAAAAAAAGAGGTGCATCTCTAATTTCACTAAACATGCAAGTCATATTTTTCATATTATAAAATTCATTCGTTTGTAGTGATATTCTTTTTTAATAAAATGGATATTTAAAATCAAGAAATTTTCACCCAAATTTTAAAACCAAACAAATTTATATTTATTTGAGAAACTTTAGAATACAAAAGGTGCGAGTGTGTGAGTTCTTTTTATCCAAGCTAGTAATAATTAACATTTAAATTGAAAAGCATAAATGATGACTTAGTATTTTGAGATTTTGATGAAAACATTATTGTTCTCCATTGTACTCGAAGTTGTTTATGAAAAGCTGACCCTAAACCCCACAAGTAAATGCAAAGCAAAAAGTAAATGAATTGCACAGTAAATTCTCAAAAAAAACTTCAAAGATCTAATCCTAATAAAGCGATAAATATAAATGTAAAAGACCTCAAAGATTAAATGCGAGTAAAAGCATGAAAGTAAATGCGAGAACAATAAAGTAGATTGCAGAAAAGATAAATTGCACTAAAAGTCATGGTATGAACATATATCTCAATTTCTTCTCTCCTTGTCATTCCCTAGGTGTATTGAGTTTAATAAGATCTTTTGTAACTCTTCCAACCCTTAATTTTGGAAATGGTGAGGAGTATTTATAGATTTTTTACAACAGACACTTGACAACATGTGCCAACAATAAATTATTATTTTATTCCTAATCGAAATAAACTATCTAAACCTCTAATAACTATCCAACATATAGTAACTTCCTCTTGTTTTGACTTTGATCCTTATCCTTTTGATTTGCCAACCCTTGATTATTTCATCTAGGGCCAGGCTTGATGGTTTTCTCTAATTGTCAAAGTTCATCTCGATCCCTTGTTCTTTTTCTTGGATGCTTGAGCATTCTTCCTGGTACTCCTTTGTCAAGGAAAAGCTACATAATTGTCTCCCTTTTGGATTACTATCTCGAGAAAGGAGATGTTCTTCTTTGAGTCGTTGACTCGAGTGAGATATAGTCTTCCATGGCTTATTTTACGGCTTTCTTAATGTGGAGTTTATTCCTTTGAATACTTTAATGTTGCTCCTCTTCAATCTTCGAGCCCTTTTATTAAATATTGTGTGTTTTTCAAGGGGTGAATTAAATTTGGACAGAATTTCCCAATCTACGCTATGTATTTTTCCTTACCCCAACAAATGCCCCTTAAAACGGTCACATCTCGATTGTCTTGAGAGTGTGAATATTTTTCTTCATCGATACTCTCACTAGACTTAATGGAAATTTATTTCTTTCTCATACCACCCTTTCAGTTACCTGAGGGGTATCTTCGTATTTTTTCTTTTTCTAGAAATGAATTCACCATACCCACCAATTACGAGCAAGGACGTTATCACGTCATCCCATTTCACCTAACTTTTAGTAAAAACAACTTTTTTTACCCTACCCTCTTTAAAAATTTTCTACTTTACTACTTTCCTGCTTTCTCTCTCTTTCCAATATTCACTTTTTCCCAAAAATATTGTTGTCTACTCCAAGCTTCTTTCTATAGTTCTCCATTCTCATTCCCTTTACTCTTACACTCTTTATTTTGCAAGTTCTTTTTACTTGATTTCCTTTCTATGCAAAACCTTATTTTTCTCCAATCTTCCCTTTTTACTTAGTAAAAGGCAATCTTTTATCCTAAGGATCCACCTTCTTTTTGTCAACACTCCCATTTTTCTACATCGCTATAGGTGGTTATGCAAGTTTTGTACAACAAGGAGTTCCAAAGCCTGTTATTGAAATAGCAGGGAGAGTTATGATAAATGGCATGGAGTTTTCCCCTTGCCACAGTTCAGAGAAAATCCAAATGTCTTCTTGAAACTCAAGTATTGATTTCTTATAATGTAATTGATAAATCATTTTCCTTTCTGGGACCTATTTATGGTGCTTCTTTAGATAGTTTTAGTCATTTCCTTTGTCCAAAAGGAGAGTCTTTTATTGTTTTTTATGAAGAAATTCGCTTCTTTGATAGGAAAAAGACTTTTCATGCCTCTCCTTCTGCCAAAACTAGAGAACTATACTTAGAATGGATCGAACGAGTTGAGTATTTATGATGTTTTGCAACTTAGTCGTCTTGATCATAGTTCTGTTAGTCTGACTATGATCTCTTCACTCTAAGTTTTTGGTCCTTAAAGTTTCACAAAAAATCATTTTTTATTCTCAAAATTCAAAAATATTTTTTTAGTTCCTAAAATTAATTTGTTTTTTTTATTAAAGTTTTATGTTTATAAGTTTTGATTATTTGGTTGTCATATGTGAAATTGAAGATTGAGAAGATTAGGGTTGAGGAGAAAAGTGATTCACTAGTACAAAAAGTGCTTTCTGTCACCAGTTTTTTAACAATGTTAACTGGAGAAGAAGGGCTAAAAGTGAATTAATAACTAAAAATTTATTCTTTTTTTAATTTTAAGGACTAAAAAATATTTTTGGTAAAACTTTAGGGACAAAAAAATTTTGTCAGCCTTAATCATTATATATTCACAAGTAATATTATTGTTAGTAAATATTTATATTTTAATAGTAAAAATATTTGATTAATTTGTTCTACTTTTTATCTCATGATTATGATTTAAAAGTTATACTTGATAGCATAAAAAATTTAAGTGTTCGGAGGCATGAGCAATTTATTCTATCTTAAAAGTTTTAATATGACAATTAAGAGGGTTTAATGACCAAAACAAATCAACCAAGAGAGGGGTGAATTGGTTTTTAAAATTTTTTCAATTTTCAACTTCAATAATAAAGCTTTTTTAAATTTTGGATATATGTTGAATTAGATTGTTTGCGACAATTTTGGAGTAAATAGAATATGATTTCTTTATGAGAATAACAAGTAATAATGCGCAGATCAAAATTCAATATAGATTTGAAATGAAATTAATATTGATTTTACCAAAATTTGCAATTATGTGAATTTAAACAGAAGCAATTTAAATCATAAAGATGGATGATAATAAAAGAGATAGAACGCAACAGATTATACACCTAACCTGGGCTACATCTAGTTTTCAATGCTCAAGACAACCTGTCTTGGATTGAAATCCACTAGAATCAATTAAGTTTATACAAGCAAACTCATAGGCACATGAACACACATATGCAAGTTCGGAACACCTATGCATGAATTCAAACAACCTTGGAAACCTACCTAGATACAATTTATGCAATCAAAACATAAAATTGAAAACAAAGGGTTGATTTCACCTGAGAATTTTAAGCAAGAGATATAGCACTTTTAGATTATGAACCATTTACAAAGTTCAAGTATAGAGAATCTTTTATTCTTGAACAATATGGTTTGATCTTGTTTGGGAAAGGTTTAAAGAGCTTTTTCTTCCTTGAGAACTTTTCTTTCAAAATGATTTTCGAATTATGGGTGTTCAAAGACAAAGTTTGAGTTTCAACTTTTATACAAAACATCCCCAACTCTGTTTTAACATATTAAATCAAGCATTTAATTGATTAAAAAAATGTTCTTAGCCTGTTTCCAAATCAACTAGGATCAATTTAATCAACTAAAATAAGTGCTTAATCAATTAGATCATTCTTAGAACTAGATTTAGCCATCAAGACCATATTAATCGATTAAACTTATTATTTAATCAATTATGAGGTGATTTAATAGATTAAAATAACAGCTTTGCATTTTAGTCAATCAAATTACTTCGTAAGTCAATTTCTTGCAACATCAATAAGATAAAATTGATTTTCCAAAACATTTTAAGTGATTATCTCATTCATGCTTGTTGGGACTAAATCAAGTTTAAGAATCATTCAAGATTAAGATAATTCCATACTAATAAATCAATATTATAGCTAACCTATATGGATGCATGAAATGTATCACAAGCATTCAAGCAATAAAGAAGGTAACATCCATCCTAGGTAATGCTAGAGTTCATCATCAAATTCCATTTATACAATTTTGTCTTCTTTGAGATATAAGGGTCTCCAACAACTTACCTTATTGTAAGAACGACTCTTCCATTTATCTAATAAGTTCGTGGATATTGAGGTTCCACAAGTGGTATTTCCTGATTAAGTATTTGAAATGGTTGTTTGAATTCCTTATGGTATGCAAGTGAAACAACTTCTTGATAATAGTAAAAAAGGGTTATGAATATAGGGGTTGTTCTTACCTTATCCAAAGGTTTTGAATTGGCACTATCTAATTGTGTTTTACCTTAGATTAAAGAAAAGATAGATATTTGCTTTGTCAATACTATTGCCTACAATATATATATATATATATATATATATATAGAGAGAGAGAGAGAGGACAACTTACGTGAGAAAAAAGGTTACGGTAAGAAATAAGAAAACATATATAATAATAGTACAGTTTCAATAAACAATTTAGATTGAGTTGTTAATTAAATAAGCTCATATGGTTCTTTTACAGAGAGACCCTCTCACACAAACTAAACCCCAGCTTAATGCATCACTCTTTTTCTTCATTCCCGTGGAATACTATGCAAGCTCGTCACCACCCCAACTCTATTAACATCACTTCTACCACCACTATTGATGACAGTATTGATGATGATGGTGGTGGTGGCAGTGGAAGTGATGGCAACAGCAGGGTATGTTGTTTGTAGCGGTACCAACAATGGTGATGGTGATGGTGGCGACAGCAGCGGTGGTGGTGGTGCTACCCCACACTGCCATCGCCACTACCACTGCCATCACCTCACTGTCATCACCAGTACAACTAAGAATTGTTGGCTTTAAGATTATTTCATTGATAAAAATCTTCCATTATCTTTATTTCCTTAACTATTCCTTAGTTTTGGACTCATTTTAGTTATAAATACATATATTTACTATTTATAATACTTATACATGATATTTTGTGATATACTATATCTAATATAAGGAATTTTAAAAAGTTAATCAATTTTTGGAAGAAGACTTGAAGTTGGATCAATGCTTCCTCGCACAATGAGCCAAGTCAACCAACAAGAAGTTTTAGAGCAGCTCTAGTATTCCTGAAGGTTGCCTAGCGAAAGGTGTCGTTGTTGGGCAAAATTTGAAGAAAATTTCAGGCTGAGACTAAAAGTTGTTGGGCGAGGCATGTCGGCCAACAAAAAGATAAAAGAATTCCTTGGGCAAAAGCTAATTTGCACCCATTGAGGGGTGTTGCCTAGCGACACAACAAGGCACGAGTAGACATCGCTAGCGAGAAGATTACCTAGCATGGAGAAAGGTCTAAGGTTGTCGCTGGGTGAGACATGTCACCCAACAAGAATCACCTTGAAATCATGAATTTTAATGCTTTTGCTAGGCGAGAGCTTCCTAACTTGGTCAACTTAGAGAGGAGAACAAAGGAGAGAAATACAGAATCACGAGAGAGAAAAACATTGAAGCAGAAGCAAAGATGTCATCAATCTTTCGATTTCTTCTTCAATTTTATGTATTCTTCTTAATTTTGTGAGCTAATCATGACAATGAGCAGCTAAATCTCCATAGTTGGGAGATAGGTGTATTGTCAACTTTTGTAAACTTTTATTCATAATCAAAGGTTATATTCCTCATTTCATGTTCTTCTCTATTTTTAATGCTTGTTTCTTGTCTGATCAACCTTTAACTTGATTTAATATGCTCAAATGAATTGCAAAAGGATTTGAGAAAACACCGTATACACGTTGAATCTAGGAATAGAATAGTCTTTATGCGTCTTACATCTTTCCCTTAATCGATTACCCAACTATTTTAATCTTTCGAATTAAGAAATCGGTGGATTGATTATTATAGTTAAGGTTCTCTCATTGAGGGATCGATGTTTGAATATTTTTATGGGAAAAAGAGATTTGAGATTAACTTGAGATTCGATTATTAAATTTATGAATAGTTGAACAGGAACTGAGATCTCAACATCTATTTTTATTGAATTTTAGTTAATCTTATATTGTTGTTCATATTTAATTTACCTTTACTTTTGTTTATATTACACTGTTATACAATTCCATGAATTTTATAGAGTTTAACTTTGAATATTGAGTATTATATATAATTGTCAATTCCTTGTGGAGACGACCTGATTCTCATCAGATACTACAATACGACTAGTGCACTTGTCAGAAGTAGAGTAGTTAATTAAAACTCTCAACAACCACCACTCCCACCATTGATGTCGATACCACCACCACCATCATTGTCGTTTGGTGGTGGTGGTCGTGGTGGAGTGGTTGTGGTGACGAACTTGTAAAGGATTTTGCAAGATAAACGAAAGAGGGGGTTCAAATGACTCTAAGAAACCAACCAAGAGGGGGGTGAATTGATTTTGCAAAAAAAATTCCTGCTTTTTTATTAAAACAAATTTTTAAATAACTTTAATGAAATATAATTGAATAAAAAATTTGCTGCAGTTTGAGATTGAATGAAAATTGACCTTTTTACCAAATTACATACAAAAATGCACAAGACTAATTCAGATTAGATCAATTTCGAATTTATTATCTAAATCATATTAGCTAATGATGCCGGAAGCGATAAAGCAATGTATAGAGTTATAGGATAGAGAGAATAACTAAGAACATGAAGCAATTATATTGATTCACCCCAACCCAGGCTACATCTAGTTTCTCAATCTGCAAGACTCCCTGTCTTGGATTGAAAGCAACACTAGAATATAGAGTCTACACCAAACTTACATGCACATGACAACTACACATGCATTACTCGAACACCTATCAATAAATTATTCTAACACATGCAAAACCTATGCATGAACTAATACAATCTAGGAAACCTACCTAGACAATCTTTTACAATCCAATACAAAGAAAATTATACTGATTCACCCCAACTCAGGTTACATCCAGTTTCTCAATCCACAAGACTTCCCGTCTTGGATTGAAAGCAGCACTAGAATCAAATATAGAGTTTACACCAAACTCACATGCACATAAAAACCACATTGTTGGTCCCAGGGGAGAATCTAGAAGGGGGTTTGAATTGATTCACCAAATTATTTTTCAAAGATTTTTATTCAACAGTATCAGAGTATTTTCAAAATCTACCTTCTTTTGCAAAATTGGGTTTTCAAGAATTCAACCCTTAAGGCAAAACACCAATTAAATCAATTCCTCCAAAGATGATTTCAAACAAAATAGAAGAGAAACTTAACACAAATTATATATTAAGTAATTCAGAATCAACCTAAAGGAGTAGGAAGAACAAAACTCAAACCCACAAAATATGGGTTAAAAGCCCAAATTAAAGTCAAGAAAATATGTATCAAGAAAAAGATTTGCAGCAAGAAATCTGAGTAAATCAACCACAGCTGTAAAAACCCAAACGTTACTGCTCCAAGAATTCAATAAAGACTGAATTTAAAGAGTATAAGGAAAAGAGAATTTGCACATTGATTTATACTGGTTCGGTTCAACTGACCTACATCCAGTTTACAGACTTAACCTTCCGCTAATCTGCTTTCCACTAAAATCTCAGTACATGCACACCACACATATAGATTTTACTCCGAAAAGATTTAAATCACAAAAGAAAAGGCTTCCTCTTGCACCCCACAAGAGTTTGCTACACTGTGACACACCGTCACTCACAATGCCTCGCTTGCAACACCCCGCTGCAAGATTCTCCCACAATTTCAAGAACACATCAAGAGATTATTAATCTTATGAGAAAACATAGATAGGGTACAAAAAAATATCACCTGATGTGAAGAATACCCAAACAGAAAGATTAGAACTCAATAGTGTCTCTTCCTTGAATATTGAATTGGAAGTACTTTCAAACCATAAAAAATGGGTATGAATCTTGGAGAGAATTCTTGGAAATTGTATGTGAGAAGCAAGCACTTGATTGGAATGACCAAAAGTTGTTAAATTTGTTTTCAAAATGCTTTTATATCAGTTTTTATGTAGGGTAATCAATTACCCACTTGATTAACTAATATCCTGCACAAAACTAGACCAAAGTGTTTGTTCTCATGAGTAATCGATTATTGATTTCAGGTAATCAATTACCACAGAGAGCATAAATTTCAATTCTAAAAAATTCTCGCAAGGTAATTGATTACCTTACCTAAAAACTCATTTTTGAAGTTTTTCCAGCACAACCCAACGTATGTAATCTATCCAAAACCGTCCCAAACACATTCTCAAGCCTATCTAAAACACACAATACAAGTACCACACCTATAAACATGTTTGGTACCATAAAATTGATTTAAGAGAAAAAACAAAGAAAGAAAAGCAAAAACAAAGAAAGAAAAGCAAAACCAAAACTTCAATAATCTTCAATGTCTTCCTTTGGTTTCAACACACATATACACTACTTGAACACCAATCAAGAAATTATTCTAACACATGCAAAACCTATGCATGACCCAATACAATCTAGGAAACCTACCTAGACAAACTTTTACAATCCAATGCAAAAATAAAAAGTTTTTGACTAATAGCGCCTGATAAATTTGTACAGAAATATGCAACACAAGTTATATCAACAATAACTTCAAAGAAACTAGAAGTTTATCTTTGATTCTTGTTGATCTTTTCGTTGAACTTGTTGTGACAAGGTTTGAGAGCCTTTTCTATTCTCTGGAAACTCAAAATCTCTCAAGACTATTTTTCATAAAATGTATCTATTATTGAAGATTTGAGTTTCTCCCTTTTATATAAAAATTTCACAACATTGTTTTAACATATTAAATCAAGCATTTAATTGATTAAAACATTCTAAGCTCAATTCTAGACTAGCTCGATCAATTTAATCAATTATTATAAGTATCTAATTGATTAAAATGTTCATTAACTATGATCAAGTCTGCAAGATCAATTTAATTGATTATTTCAAGTATCTAATTGATTAAATGATACAGATAATCAATTATGAGGGAATTTAACAGATTGAAATAGCAGCAATGCAACTGTAACCCATTAAATTAATTCACAATGCTATCTTAAGCTCATCTTGCAACATCAATGAGATATAGCTAAATTTAAAAACTTTTAGGAGTCATAATCTTATTCATGTATTTATGACTTAATCAAGTTAAGAATTGAATCAAGATAACTTAGTTAAATTTAATCAAGATAATAACTACCTATATCGATACATGCAATGTTTCACAAGCATTCAAGCTATAACATCCATCTTAGGAAAATCTAATGTTCATCATCAAAACCAAAATAACGCATCAAACTACATTTGATCTTCTTTGCATTCCGAGAGAATCTCCAACAGAATCCACCCATTATTCTGATTTAAGTTTGACAATAGTCAGTGGCAAAACTCTATTGCATGGAAAAGTGTGAACTACTTGTTGCTCCAATATTCCTCTAAACATTGACAGTGTGTACACAATCCCGTAATGCACGCGTCATGGATCTCTCTTTAGGACACAAAGCACAAAGTTAGGATTATCATTTATATGCCTATTATACCTCAAATCATTTATGGACAGGATAACACAGGCTAACTTCCACAGGAAAGTAAGAATGTGTTCTGGGTCATCCCACTTCCATATTGCCTAAAAAATTGGATTGTGTTGTGTATTATTTTGGGCTAATTAAGAGGCTTTCATATCTCATGTTAGTTGAGAAAATGCCATCACCTTCTCTTTCCCAACATGGAGAATCATCATCCTAATCACCTCTAGAGGCCTCAATAGTGAAAATATCATTCACCACCTCAGTTGGAAATTTGTTATAGTTTTTTGACATTCAAGGATCCATCTAGAGCCATAAAGAAACGTGCTTTATTATAGTTTGCAAGGAAAGACTTTCAGAACACCAATTTGTTAGGGGGCTCGCCCTGACACTTAATTATCGACCCAAAAGTCAGCTTCTCTGCCATTGCCAACTTGCCAGATGATATTCTAAGTAACGTTGCTCTAGGATTTGGTAATTCCTCTCCAGATATTTGTGCCTTTCCAAGTGGATTCAATTATAAGGTTTTGCAGTCCTATTGCTTTTATACTTAGACTAAACGAGTTAGACCTATATATCAGTCAACTACGAAGAACCTGCCACCCTACTTTTGTGAGAAAAGCTAGGTTAGCATGTATAGTCTTCCTAAGGCCAAGACCCTGTACCTTTTTTGGTTTGCAAAAAGTGTCCCAACCAAGCCAGTGGAACTTTTTTGTTAAGTTAGAATCACCCCATACAAAATCCTTGAATTTCTTATCAATCATATTACAAATAGACATAATCAAAAGGTTAGTTTGCATAACATAAGTAGGCAAGGCCTGCACCACTGATTTTGCTAAGGTAAGTCTTTCTACAAAGGACAAAGTGTCCATTTTCCAGTTTCTCAATTGATGTTGGATTTTATCGATAAGAAACTGAAAAGAGTATTTCAACACACAATCATGGTGGAGTGGGACGCCAAGATATTTGCCTAGGTTGCAACCCAAAGTGTTTGAAATTTTTTCTTGATGTTGCCTATATATGGACATTTGTAGAGAACAAAATCCTTGTTTTGTCTTGGCTAACTTTCTAGCCCGACCAACTATAGAAGAGATGTAAAACTTGTTTTATCACTTCCACCTAGTCAAGAGATTTCTACAAAATGGATGAGATAATTAGCAAAAGCTAAATATGCTAATTCAGGGTCGCCTCTAGAAACTTGAATAGGCTTCCAAAGATGATGATTTACGATAAGTTGAATCATGTGGAAAAGGTGCTCAAGATAAAGGAAAAAATATATAAATAGATAGGATCCCCTAATGGATCCCCCTTGATGGCGTAAGAGCATCCAAAGTCTTACCATTCCATAATATGAACATTATTGGAATGGAAATACAGTGTCACACCAAATTGGTAAAGGAATTGAGAAAGTCAATATCATTCATAGTATCTTTAATAAATTTCCAATTTAGTCTACCATAAGCCTTTTCCAAATCAACTTTAATGACCCTTCACCCTTGTTACCTTTTTTGTGTTTCATGGAATGGACCTCTTAGGAAATGAAAGCATTATCACGACTACTTCGATTTAGAATAAAACTAGTCTAATAAGGGCTCACAAGTTTCTCCATAACAATCTGCAACTTCATGGAAATGATCTTGGGGATTGTCTTGTAAGAGACATAGCAAAGACTAATGGGTCTCAGGTGCTTCATGGAGCTAACTGTTTCAACCTTGAGAATAAGGGTGATAAGAGTTGAATTGATATCAACTATCTTCCATGGGTTCTCAAACGCCTCTTCAATCATCTTGGAGAAAGACTCCCCCACAATGTGTTAATTACTTTTGTAGAAAATAGATTGTAGCCCATCCTCCCTTGGCACTTGAAGTTGTCCATAGTGGAAATGCTTTCTGAATCTCTACATGAGATGCAAGCTTGCTTAAGAGCTCAAACTCTTCCATTGATAAGGGAGGGAAATCCCCTTAGATGTTGGTGGATGTGCATTGCTAATCATCAGAAAACAAGTTCTTATTGAAGAAACTAACAAGCCTTTCAAGCTCTGCTGGTTTTATAACCAAATTACCTTCAAAGTCTTTGAGCACCTCAATTTGTTCTTCCTTTTGCAAATGGTTGTAACTCCATGGAAATACTTTGAAATTTTATTCCCATAGGATAGCCAATTGGCACAAGATCTTTGAAACCACAAAAGTTTTTCCTCCTTAAGAACCTGTTGGTATTTTTTCGAGTACATACTTTCTTCTCCTCCCAAAACTTGGATAACTGATTGGTTAGTTTCTGATTTATCTTATCCAGCTATTCGATGAGCTATCGTTTGCATATGAATATCTCCAAATACTTCCTTATTCCACTGCCATAAATTGCTTCGTGGAATTTGGATACTTGCCCCTATGCCTCATCATCCCTCTAGAATCTAGTGAGAAATCGTTAGAAATCAGGATAACAAACCACACTAATAAACCGAACAAATCTAACCACCTATTAGCGGATCAACCCTTAGTCAGAGTGGTAAGAACTGGTATGCGATCATACTTGTAGAAAGGCAGGTGGAATAGGAGTGCATCTTGGAATCAAAGTCACCAAGGTAAATTTATCAACAGCCTATCCAATCTCTACATTAGATTTCCCCACCGCGAAGTAAAAGCATGACCCTAAAATCTAGCATCCAAAAGGTGGTTAGACTGTACAAAATACATGAAATCATACATCCCAAATTTTCAGGGCTTGAAGATGAGGTTGAGACACCCTCTCTAATCACTCACTACCATCCAAGGTTCATGGATATAGCAAACTAACTCCGTTAGTTTCTCCCAAAGAGATCTCTTGTTGGAAGATGAGGAGTCCTATAGACAACCATGAGGAGCCATTTATCATGCCTTTTACAACAGACCCTAAGGTGAACAAATATATTGATAATCTTCAACAAGAATTTCCGCTTGCTAACAATCAGACTGCCCAACACACCAAATGCCTTTGACCCTGCCTACTGCTTCTCCCATATGTCAGTTATCAAAACCTAACCCTGTTCAAGGCCCTAGAAGGATACATGAAGAAGATTTATTCCATTATATAAATTAGAATTTAAGACTTTTTATAATTTTGTTGACTTTGAATTTTTAGTAGGTTGACTCATAAAGTCAACCTTCCCTTTTGACCATTGTATTTAGGTTACCCTTTAGTTTTTAGGTCATCTTTTATTTCTCTAAAAGATACTATAGTCATCATGTTAGAGTTTGCTAAGATGGGAAAGCTTTTAGAGAAGATGAGCATGTGTTATGTTCACCACTCTCATTATCGGCGCACCCCTCTAAGCATGCTTAAGGCATGACTACTATTCCTACCTCATAGTTGCTAGATGACACACCCCCTAGTCATGCTTTAAGCATGACAACTTTTTACCACCTCTTTCTACTATTTACACCTTTTTGTATCTAGACTAGATTAGGGATAGATTCATTAGTTGGTTATACATGACCATAGTTAGCTAATCATGGTTAGATGTGACTTAACTAGAGTTAGCCTAATCTTGGTTAGATTAACCTATGGTCTAGTTAGCCTAACCCACCCCTTCTAGTCTATAAATAAGATCTCTCACCTACATCATCTTTCGATTATTGAATATAATTTGAGCATTTTAGCTTGAGTGTGAGCCTTGAGTGAGTGTGAGAGAGAGTTATCTTCCTCCTTGGTCGTGAGTCTCTCTCCCTTAGGAGAGAGTTCTTCTAGCTTTTATCAAGGATCCCTCCTTGTGGCAAGCATCCTAAACTCATATCTCACCCTTGAGAGTGGTGTTTTCCCCTCCATTCCTCTTTTATCCAAACTCTATTTCACATTAATCCAACCTCTTCATGGAAGTAGATCTTAGGGAGAATTTGAGTCTTCATCACTATAACTTTGTGTACCCTAACATTATTAACTTGAGTTTCAAGTAGAAAGAGGTTAACATCATACTATTTGGTAATATCCTTGATGAGCCTACTAAACCTTACTACTCTTGCACCTTGACAATTCCAGGACATAAAATTGATTTAATAGACTTGGAATTAATTTAATTTTTTTTAATTATATAACAAACTTAGAAAAACTCAGGCTTGGAAAGTCTCAAACATCATCATTCCTCGAAGTCTATAAATAAGAAATATGGATGTGGTAGAAACAAGTACAAGTATTTTAAATATTAAATTAAAGGGATTTACTAGTTTACACAATTACACCTATTTTTTTAGAAACAAATAAGTAAAAAGTTATAACTATAAAGTTTTTTAAAAACCTATATGTGTAACTTGCTAATTTACTCTTTCTAACATTTAAGTGGGTGTAAGTTAACAAATTTTTGTAGGATTTGCTAACTTACATTCACTTATATTTTAGAAGGAGTAAATTAGCAAGTTATATCTATAAGTTTATTTAAATATAAGCAAGATGTAAGTTACTAATAATTTATTTATTCTTAAAAACAAGTAGGTGTAAACCCCCAAAATGTAATACTTTTTTATTAATTATATTTTATTATTTAATGCCTGAATGTATGTATTGTAAAAAATTGGAGGGACATGGCTCCACCATCCCTTCTAAAAGAGAAAAATAATTTATTTGTTCTTAATTTTATTGAATAATTAGGTGGTCATTCATCCTTTGATGATAAAAGAGAAAAACAAGAAAGAATTAGATGAAAAAGAAAAGAAAGTAAAAGTGTAATGTTGAGACGATATGTGGCAATTGTTGAACAGTTTTTGTAATATTGCCATATATACTTAAATTTATTTTATTTATTTGAATTGGATGATTTATTTTATAAATAACTAGGTAGTTGTTCTTGCTTTGTACAACAAAAAGTGAAAAATAAAAGATAAAATGAAATAAAAATGAAAAGGAAGTGAAAAGAAATAAGTAATGAGGGGAGAGTTTTTATAATATGACGCATAACGATTAAAAGTAACATAGTAAAAATTTAAATCATTTATAGGATTTATTTTATATTTGTTAAATTAATTTAACACTATTTTATCTATAAATATCAAGATTTTCAAAACTGGATCGATCATTGAACTGGTAAAGACATAAGTTTAGGATTCAAAGGTTGAATCGGAGTTGAACTAAGGTTGAACTGGATTCAATAAAATATTATCTTTTTATATTTTACTATTAATATAGTAATATATACTAAGCGAAAAAATAAACTATATATAATTTATGATATACAAATATAAGACATCTTATCAAGTTTTAAATATTTCTTTTTTTCGAAAATATCCTTTTAAATTTTTTGTTATAGCTTGAAGTACTTTTTGCAAAAATTCCTTATAAATATTTTTTTTAGTTTGCAATACCTTATCAGAATACTTCTCATTGAGGGAAGGCCACAAGTGTGGCATTGCCTCTCTATCCCACGTTCCTCTCTTCGCATGAAGTCTAGCTCTCCGCACAAGAATCAGATGGGATCAAGCATTATCAGAGGTGCTCTTATAAATAGGAGTGATCGGAAAGTTGAGCTTTTGCTCAATTAATCCTCCGCTCGCGAAATCCCCGAAAATAATGGATCCTCGAACTCCCTATTCTCGCCACTTTCTTACTATCAATCTAGGAATCTTGGCATAAAAGTGGCCCTAAGGAAAGAAAATAGGGAAATTTAGCCCTTTCAAATTTTTTAAATTTTTTTACCTATAATTTTTTTAAAAAAAAAAAGGAGTCAACCCGTTAACGGGCCGGTTTTGACCGGTTTTCCCAATTTTTTGCCGATTCAGGTGATTTTTTCCCAATTTTGAAAGTTCCTGGTTATTAGAAAAAATGGACTAGACATTGGTTCGATTTACGGTTCAACCGACCGATCTGGTTCAATTTTCAAAATCTAGTTAAATGTAAACATAATGCTCACGTATTAATTTCAATGTTGTTAACATTTTATCATCAACGGTTACCGATTACAAATTTAAATTAACTTATTTATTTAAAAATTAAATTTTTAAAGATAATATGTTAATAATATTTTTAATATTATTAAGAAATTAATATATATGGACTAACAATATAAAAATGCTTTATACTACAATTTAATCACAACTTACTATATAATTTTTAAGATATTGACTAATAAACAACCCTAATGTTCATTTATTTATAGCATATAGACATTAAACTTTCTTATTAAATGCTAATTTAATATTCGGGCCCAGCAAATCTTAATTATTTAGGGACGCGTACATAATGTTGAATTTCTAGTCCACCAATTAACACTACAATATTGTCACTTTCTCTCTAATTCCAAAATAATTTTATTCTAAATTGACTCAATCTGTACCTCGTGCGTGTTAATATATAATAATATAACTTCTAACAAAATGTTTGCAGGTTGTTAAAACTAATTAAGAATGAATCAGGAAATAGATATATTGAATTATATATAGTGCTTTTTTTTTCTTTTTGAACATTTTTTTACAATTAGATTTGAAATGTCACGCTGAACCAAAACAATGATTTTAAATTTGAAGTATAGATTAATTAAATTATGTTTGTAATAATGTTGTATTTTTAAATTTTTTTAATGCATATTGGATTAATTGATTTAATCATTGACTAACCAGGGTTCAACTAGGTTTATAATAGGATGGAAATCCTATGTCCCAAGTTTGTATTTCATTATCTATCCCAACCAATTAATAAATGTTATATCATTTAATAAACTATATAAAATATTAAAAAATTATAAAAAAAATTCATTAAATGATGTGGCATTTATTGATTGGTTAGGACACAAAATGAGACATGTAACATCCCTTTTTTCTTACAAAAATAAAATATTAATAAAAAGATATAATTTATATAAATAAACTTAAATTAATTTAATATTTTTATTTATTAGAATAAATTAAGAATTTATTTTATAAAATAAATAAATAAAATAAATGTGAGTGTAAATAGTATATAAGTATACAGGTTAAGTTTGGATCTAGTCTTAAAAAGCCCAATCTAACATTAACGTAGAGTAATTCATAGGGATTAGGTTATTGCGCTTTAGTTTCACGTTTCTAACTCTGAAGATTAGAGAGAAAGCTATAATCAGAAATTTGTCAAAGAAAATTGAGGAGCACAACATTCGGGAACTTGAAGACACATCATTTGTATCCAAGATCACCATTTGAGGTAAAAGGGTAGGGAAAATGGGTAGGGAAAACAGTTGTTTTGTTTCTGAATAATAAACACTACCAACTTTCACTTGATTTTTGTTTTTGTCTACTTTCTCATTACATTGCTTTATATTTGTTGAATTCTTTTTTTCTCAATTTCATGTTTCTTTTTCAATATTATTAGTCTTTTAAACCGTGGCAGGTTATGTATGTTTCACACCACTACCACCACCATTATCAATAGCGGCGACGGTGGTACCAACAGTGGTGGTGATGAGGTGGTGGTGGCGTCCTCTTAGAGGATTCTGTAGGGGTGAAAGAACAACGTAAGTTTGTTTAATTAACAACTCAATCTAAACTATTTATTGAAATTCTATGGTTATTATTATGTTTTCTCATTTCTCATCGTAAATCTTTTCTCACCTTAGTTGTCGTGTCTCTCTCTATATATATATATATAAAAGAAAGAATTCAATATATATATACGAAAGAGAAAAAGACTCATTTATTCACAGTGAAAAATTTTTTTACACTAGCATTCAACTACAATTTTTTGTGTATATGACTTTCAAAGTATTGGTTGATAAAATCAATAAATTTACTATAATAAATAGTTGTAATTGAATGTCAATTGAAACTTTTTTACACTAGCAAAAGTATTAAATTCTATGAGAAAATGTCAATTGAATGTCAGTGTATAAGTATTTGTTTGGCAACAGTTTTATAAAATTGTTTTTAGTATTTTAGTATTTAAAAACTAAAAAATTTGTTTGAGTAGTGTTTCTGAAAATAGTTTTCGAGAACAGTTATGATTTTTTTAGTTTTTAAAAACTCAAAAACAGGAACAGTTGAAAGTAGTTTTGCTTCTCAGTTTTCTATTTTTGTTTTGAAAACTCAAAGTACAATCGGAATATGTTGTTTTTTGCTTTTCATTAATGAAATTTTAATAAGTATGAACATGTTTTTTTATTTTTACATTTTCAAAACAGTTTTCAAATAACACTTACCAAACAAGTTTTTTTTTCTTTTCTTCTACAAAACAGTTTTTTGAAAACTATTCTTGAAAACTTTTTTCAAAAACTAAAAAACAAAATCATACGAATCAAGCCCTAATTCTTTTTTTTTTTTGTACAAAATCATATTAAGCATATTTTTATATATTCTAATCAAATATTTTTTCATAACTCCTTTAAATTTATCTGCATATTTACTAAACCATTTTATTCAATTAATATTGTTTGTGATATATATTTTAATAACTAAATCCAAATAAAGTATTTTAGCTTCTATATACACAATAATATATATCAGTAAAATATATATTTCACCAAAAAAAGTAAAATAAATATTAGTTTAAAAAATTTAATGTGATTAATTTTTTCCCGTCAACAAATTCTTAATTAAAAATAATAAGATCTATTAAATATTTTAAATTCAACCAACAACTATTAAAAATTCAACTCTGCATCAACAACTATATATATGAATTTCTTAATTTTTTGTCCTGATTATTATTAAATAAATTATTATGAAACATTTTATATTTAACTACATATTTATAAATTGATTACTTTTAATTAATATAGCTCTTCAAATGTAATTTAGTTTAACTAAATTTAAAAATAAGTTATACTAATATCTGTATACATATAATATATATATATATATATATATATATAATTAAAATACAAATTAGGTCTCCGGAATGACTTTGTAGTTTTGGTTTGGTCTTCTAAGTTTAAAAAGTTTTAATTTGGTTCGTCAAATTGTATAATTTTTAACAACCAAAAGGAATTTCAACAATAAAAGTATGAGTTAATTAAAGTGTATTTATTAGACCAAATTGACTTTTTTGTGATTTGCTTCCACTACCATCTTAAATATAAATAATACCTTATCAAGTCAACCAAATTAGTATGACAAAATGACGGAAGGAGCATTTTTATCTAACAAAATTTTAAACTTAATAAATTAAACTAAAATAAGAAGTTCGGAATTAAAATTATATATATTTTAACTTACTGAATATATTTATTATATAGCAAAATATATTTAAGGTCTAGCTTGTTAATTATAACTTAGCAAATGAATATCGAGGATAAAAGCATTTTTTATACTTATTTTTTGAAAAGAAAAAAGATTTTGCACGCTGAATCACAACTTTTTATTTACGGTAATTTTATTGACTTTATCGATTAATACTTTAAAATTCATATAAATGAAGAGTTGTGATTGGATGTTAGTGTAACATTTTTTTACATTATCAATGCATACAAATTAAACTCTTTTTTTAAATAAGTGTAAATTCTTTTCTTAAAAATTAATACAAAACATTTATGTTTTTAATATCCGACCAATGATTGAACAAGTAAAAGTATTAGTTCATGATTCATTGGTTCAACCGTTATTGAATCTATAGTTGGACAGGATTTAATAAAACATTTCTTTTATTAATTTGTTAGAACAATTAAGATTATAAAAAAACTTTATTAAGATGTAATCATAAAAAAAAATAATTTTACTAAATATACCTCCATATTGTTAAGTTAACTCTATTTTCATTTAGTTTTTAATTGAAAAGAAGGTTGACTTAGGAAAACTAACATATGCATTTAGAAAAATACAATTTTGTTTTTAATAAAGAGAACCGATTCAACTATCGATTTTACTAATTTTATTAATTCTTAATCAATTTTCTAATTTTAAAACTGATTTTTTGTATTAACTAAATCGTTTCACCGGTTTCCGTAAACCAACCAGTCTAATCTCATTTTTAAATCATAGCGAAAAACTATTTTTTTATTAATCATGGTACGCCCACCCTACACAATGTAGATTAGAAATAAAAATACAACAAATAAAAATGAGTTGATATGTTGGGCATGCAGTAATTATATAAATTAATAGACAAACATATGTTCCTTAAAACACTGACACATGAACTGGATTTCCCATTAGAATTTTGTGTCAAAGAAAATCCAAGTGTACCGGTTGGACAAGAAAGAGAATCTGAGAAAAGAACATAGTAATGATGAGAATGAGAAAAGTTAATTCAAGCATTATTTTTAATAACATTTTTGCAATGGGTTGAAATTTATTAAAAGAGCAAAGTTAACCGTATACAATATCCTCACATTCTTTTGAAGATATTCTCCATCGTTGATTAAAATTGATTAAGAAATATAAATTTTGATAGATTTCATATTCTCATTCAATTTTTTTTTCTCGTGATTTTTTTTAGTTTTCAATAAATTTCAATTAATAGTAATGTGTGTTATGCCGCTCTTATCGAAAATTACAAATTGTTATTAAATTATTTTCTCTCCTGATTTTATGTGTTTTTAATTAAAAGTGTGTGTTAAAAAAGTGTGCATTCTTGTAATTAAGAAATTAGGAGAAAATTGTTAATGTTAGGTTTTGGAGTTTTTATTTGAAAAATTAATATATATATATATATATATATATATATATATATTCAATTACTGTAATAGTAAGTTTAAGAGATTTACTCTTCATCCTAACCATTCATTTTTTTTAAGATCTAATGGTTAGGATTAGTTACTCATTACAACATTAGATTTAAAGAAAATTAATGGTAAGGACGAAAAATAAGTCTCTTAAACTAACTCTTAAAATAAGTGGACCTCTTTTCTCTCTAGGTATATATAATTCAACATATATATAGGACAACTCAAGTGAGAAAAAGTGTCACGGTGAGAAATGAGAAAACGTAATAATAATCGTACAATTTTAATAAACAGTTTAGATTGAGCTGTTAATTAAACAAACTCACGTGATTTTGTCACACAAAAACCTGCCCACAAACTCTAATCCATTCTCGTCACCCCTGAAGAATTCTATGCAAGGTTGTCATCACCTTCAACCCACCATCACCATCATTGCTGATGGTAGTGACACCAATGGAGATTGCAACGATGACAGTTGTTTTGTTCCGAATAATAAACACTACCAACTTTCACTTGATTTTTGTTTTTGTCTTCTTTCTCATTACATTGTTTTATATTTGTTGAATTCTTTTTTTCTCAATTTCATGTTTGTTTTTCAATTTTATTAGTGTTTTAAACCATGGCAGGTTATGTATGTTTCACACCACTACCACCACCATTGTCAATAGCGGCGGCGGTGGTACCAACAGTAGTGCTGATGAGGTGGTGGTGGCGTCCTCTTAGAGGATTCTGTAGGGGTGAAAGAACAACGTAAGTTTGTTTAATTAACAACTCAATCTAAACTATTTATTGAAATTCTATGGTTATTATTATGTTTTTTCATTTCTCATCGTAAATCTTTTCTCACCTTAATTGTTGTGTCTCTCTATATATATATATAAGAAAGAATTCAATATATATATAAGAAAGACAAAAAGACTCATTTATTCACTTTGAAAAATTTTTTTACACTAGCATTCAACTACAATTTTTTGTGTATATGACTTTTAAAGTATTGGTTGATAAAATCAATAAATTTACTATAATAAATAGTTGTAATTAAATGTCACTTGAAACTTTTTTTACACTAGCAAAAGTATTAAATTCTATAAGAAAACGTATATATAGAAACAAGAATCCACTTAATTCTCCTTCAAAGTAACATTTTTCTCTTGTGAAACCCTTCTTATGTGATTAATTGACCTTTAATCTAGTTTATTATCTTTAAACCCTTGATAGATAAATTACTAATTATGAATCCCTGATTCCTTAGATATACAAAAATAATAACAAGAAATAGATAAACTGAAATGATTATGTTATTAAATTATAATAGTTTAAATCTCAATTTCTTAATTGTAAATTTATATTCCTCTAAAAAAAATTGTAAATTATATTATTAAACAATGCCAAAAGCATTGATTACAGGAAAGCATTAAGAATTAAGAATGAACTCAACAACATAATTTAAGTAAAAAGAATCAGGATTCAGAAACTTTGTTCAAAAAGGGTTGAAGAAAGCAAATATATGAGAAAAAGAAAGATAAGGATAGAACCATAAATCTTGAGATTGTTCCAAATTCCTTAATCTCCAATCACAAGGACTAATTTCTAAGAGTTTCTTTGCATCCATTCATTAGAGAATCGAAAGAATCTCTCAAACATTGTGGATTTCTTCAATGACAAAGATTTTTATATCACATAATTAAGGACACTAAGTACATTTTTTTCATTATGCTTACTAGCTGTAATAAAATGCATCTAAATTATACTATATTTTAAACCTGTGCGCGTTGTACGAATTTATTTAAATGATATATTTTAGATTTATATCTAATAAATCATTAATTTTTAAAATATTTTATATTATACTAAATATATTTATATTAAAATTAAAAATGAGTCATTATATTTTTAATCAAACAGATCTTATCATAACAAATATTAAATTTATTAGATTTTTACTACTACTGCTACTATTACAATTAGAATAAATTTTATCCATTGTTATGAAATTTATATTATTACTATTATATATTAAATTAAATTATTTTTTAAATTATATATTACTATTTAGTATATAACTTTCTATAAAATAACAGTGAGATTTTTCATCAATTTAATTGTCATTTTTATGAAATAATAGTTTATTATTATTATTATTATTATTATTATATAATTAAATTTGATGAAAGAATTTTATTATTATTATTATTAATATTATTATTATATTATTATTATTATTACTATTATTATTATTATTATTATTAACATTACTATTTAATATTTAATTATCACCGAGCATAAATCGGATTGGATTATAAATGTGAAAAAATAGCGAGTTGATCCAATCCGATTCAGAACGGATCATATGGAATTGGATCCATGGATTACAAAGAAAAATTTTTAGATGTATTTGTTTTCTATAAAAGATAGGAAATAAAATAGTAAATATCAAAATTTGTAAACAAGATATTAAAACATTCACTATTTCTTTAATATAAAATTAAAATTACATAAAATAAGAAAATTTAAACATTAAAATCCATGATAAAATAGATTGTAGTCCATCCTCTTCTGGCACTTGAAGTTGTCCATAGCGATGTTCAATTACAATTTTTTCCTTGATATGAGATTTAAAGTATTAATTGGTAAAATCAATCAACAAATTTTTTTCTCATATATAGATGATTTTGATTGAATGTCAGTGTATAAGTACTTGTTTGGCAACAGTTTTATAAAATTGTTTTTAGTATTTTAGTATTTAAAAACTAAAAAATTTGTTTGAGTAGTGTTTCTGAAAATAGTTTTCGAAAACAGTCATGGTTTTTTAGTTTTTAAAAACTCAAAAACAGGAACAGTTGAAAGTAGTTTTGCTTCTCAGTTTTCTATTTTTGTTTTGAAAACTCAAAATACAATCGGAATATGTTGTTTTTTGCTTTTCATTAATGAAATTTTAATAAGTATGAACAAGTTTTTTTATTTTTACATTTTCAAAACAGTTTTCAAATAGCACTTACCAAACAAGTTTTTTTTTCTTTTCTTCTAGAAAACAGTTTTTTGAAAACTATTCTTGAAAACTTTTTTCAAAAACTAAAAAATAAAATCATACGAATCAAGCCCTAATTCTTTTTTTTTTTGTACAAAATCATATTAAGCATATTTTTATATATTCTAATCAAATATTTTTTCATAACTCCTTTAAATTTATCTGCATATTTACTAAACCATTTTATTCAATTAATATTGTTTGTGATATATATTTTAATAACTAAATCCAAATAAAGTATTTTAGCTTCTATATACACAATAATATATATCAGTAAAATATATATTTCACCAAAAAAAGTAAAATATATATTAGTTTAAAAAATTTAATGTGATTAATTTTTTCCAGTCAACAAATTCTTAATTAAAAATAATAAGATCTATTAAATATTTTAAATTCAACCAACAACTATTAAAAATTCAACTCTGCATCAACAACTATATATATGAATTTCTTAATTTTTTATCCTGATTATTATTAAATAAATTATTATGAAACATTTTATATTTAACTACATATTTATAAATTGATTACTTTTAATTAATATAGCTCTTCAAATGTAATTTAGTTTAACTAAATTTAAAAATAAGTTATACTAATATCTGTATACATATAATATATATATATATAATTAAAATACAAATTAGGTCTCCAGAATGACTTTGTAGTTTTGGTTTGGTCTTCTAAGTTTAAAAAGTTTTAATTTGGTTAGTCAAATTGTATAATTTTTAACAACCAAAAGGAATTTCAATAATAAAAGTATGAGTTAATTAAAGTGTATTTATTAGACCAAATTGACTTTTTTGTGATTTGCTTCCACTACCATCTTAAATATAAATAATACCTTATCAAGTCAACCAAATTAGTATGACAAAATGACGGAAGGACCATTTTTATCTAAGTATATTTCCATATTGTTAAGTTAACCCTGTTTTCATTTAGTTTTTAATTGAAAAGAAGGTTGACTTAGGAAAACTGACATATCCATTTAGAAAAATAGAATTTTGTTTTTAATAAAGAGAATCGATTCAACTATCGATTTTACCAATTTTACTAATTTTTAATCGATTTTTTAATTTTAAAACTGATTTTCTGTATTAACTAAATCGGTTCACCAGTTTCCGTAAACCAACCAGTCTAATCTCATTTTTAAATCATAGCGAAAAACTAATTTTTTATTAATCATGGTACGCCCACCCTACACAATGTAGATTAGAAATAGAAATACAATAAATAAAAATGAGTTGATATGTTAGGCATGCAGTAATTATATAAATTAATAGACAAACATATGTTCCTTAAAACACTGACACATGAACTGGATTTCCCATTAGAATTTTGTGTCAAAGAAAATCCAAGTGTACCGGTTGGACAAGAAAGAGAATCCGAGAAAGAACATAGTAATGATGAGAATGAGAAAAGTTAATTCAAGCATTATTTTTAATAACATTTTTGCAATGGGTTGAAATTTATTAAAAGAGCAAAGTTAACCGTATACACTATCCTCACATTCTTTTGAACATATTCTCCATCGTTGATTAAAATTGATTAAGAAATATAAATTTTGATAGATTTGACATTCTCATTCAATCTTTTTTTTCTCGTGATTTTTTTTAGTTTTCAATAAATTTCAATTAATAATAAAGTGTGTTATGCTGGTCTTATCGAAAATCACAAATTGTTATTAAATTATTTTCTCTCCTGATTTTATGTGTTTTTAATTAAAAGTGTGTTAAAAAAGTGTGCACTCTTGTAATTAAGAAATTAAGAGAAAATTGTTAATTTTAGGTTTTGGAGTTTTTATTTGAAAAATTAATATATATATATATATATATATATATATATATATATATTCAATTACTGTAATAGTAAGTTTAAGAGATTTACTCTTCATCCTAACCATTCATTTTTTTTTAAATCTAATGGTTAGGATTAGTTACTCATTACAACATTAGATTTAAAGAAAATTAATGGTAAAGATGAAAAATAAGTATCTTAAACTAACTCTTAAAATAAGTGGATCTCTTTTCTCTCTAGGTATATATAATTCAACATATATATAGGACAACTCAAGTGAGAAAAAGTGTCACGGTGAGAAATGAGAAAACGTAATAATAATCGTACAATTTTAATAAACAGTTTAGATTGAGTTGTTAATTAAACAAACTCACGTAATTTTCTCACACAAAAACCTGCCCACAAACTCTAATCCATTCTGGTCACCCCTGAAAAATTCTATGCAAGGTCGTCATCACCTTCAACCCACCATCACCATCATTGCTAATGGTAGTGACACCAATGGAGATTGCAACGATGACAGTTGTTTTGTTCCGAATAATAAACACTACCAACTTTCACTTGATTTTTGTTTTTGTCTCCTTTCTCATTACATTGTTTTATATTTGTTGAATTCTTTTTTTCTCAATTTCATGTTTGTTTTTCAATTTTATTAGTGTTTTAAACCATGGCAGGTTATGTATGTTTCACACCACTACCACCACCATTGTCAATAGCGGCGGCGGTGGTACCAACAGTGGTGGTGATGAGGTGGTGGTGGCGTCCTCTTAGAGGATTCTGTAGGGGTGAAAGAATAACGTAAGTTTGTTTTATTAACAACTCAATCTAAACTATTTATTGAAATTCTATGGTTATTATTATGTTTTTTCATTTCTCATCGTAAATCTTTTCTCACCTTAATTGTTGTGTCTCTCTCTATATATATATATAAGAAAGAATTCAATATATATATAAGAAAGAGAAAAAGACTCATTTATTCACATTGAAAAATTTTTTTACACTAGCATTCAACTACAATTTTTTGTGTATATGACTTTTAAAGTATTGGTTGATAAAATCAATAAATTTACTATAATAAATAGTTGTAATTGAATGTTAGTTGAAACTTTTTTTACACTAGCAAAAGTATTAAATTCTATAAGAAAATGTATATATAGAAACAAGAATCCACTTAATTCTCCTTCAAAGTAACATTTTTCTCTTGTGAAACCCTTCTTATGTGATTAATTGACCTTTAATCTAGTTTATTATCTTTAAACCCTTGATAGATAAATTACTAATTATGAATCCCTGATTCCTTAGATTTACAAAAATAATAACAAGAAATAGATAAACTGAAATGATTATGTTATTAAATTATAATAGTTTAAATCTCAATTTCTTAATTGTAAATTTATATTCCTCTAAAAAAATTTGTAAATTTATATTATTAAACAATGCCAAAAGCATCGATTACAGGAAAGCATTAAGAATTAAGAATGAACTCAACAACATAATTTAAGTAAAAAGAATCAGGATTCAAAAACTTTGTTCAAAAAGGGTTGAAGAAAGCAAATATATGAGAAAAAGAAAGATAAGGATAGAACCATAAATCTTGAGATTGTTCCAAATTCCTTAATCTCCAATCACAAGGACTAATTTCTAAGAGTTTCTTTGCATCCATTCATTAGAGAATCGAAAGAATCTCTCAAACATTGTGGATTTCTTCAATGACAAAGATTTTTATATCACATAATTAAGGACACTAAGTACATTTTTTTCATTATGCTTACTAGCTGTAATAAAATGCATCTAAATTATCTCTAAAACAAATTCATTATGCTTACTAGCTGTAATAAAATGCATCTAAATTATACTATATTTTAAACCTGTGCGCGTTGTACGAATTTATTTAAATTATATATTTTAGATTTATATCTAATAAATCATTAATTTTTAAAATATTTTATAGTATACTAAATATATTTATATTAAAATTAAAAATGAGTCATTATATTTTTAATCAAATAGATCTTATCATAACAAATATTAAATTTATTAGATTTTTACTACTATTGCTACTATTACAATTAGAATAAATTTTATCCATTGCTATGAAATTTATATTATTACTATTATATATTAAATTAAATTATTTTTTAAATTATATATTACTATTTAGTATATAACTTTCTATAAAATAACAGTGAGATTTTTCATCAATTTAATTGTCATTTTTATGAAATAATAGTTTTTTATTATTATTATTATTATTATTATTATTATATAATTAAATTTGCCGAAAGAATTTTATTATTATTATATTATTATTAACATTACTATTTAATATTTAATCATCACCGAGCGTAGGGGTGTTTATGGATTGTATTGGATCAAATTTAGAGTAAAATGAAGTCTGATCCAATAAAATATAATCGGATTGGATTAGATATGTGAAAAAAATAGCGACTTGATCCAATCCGATTCAGAACGGATCATATCGAATTGGATCTATGGATTATAAAGAAAAATTTTTAGATGTATTTGTTTTCTATAAAAGATAGGAAATAAAATAGTAAATATCAAAATTTGTAAACAAGATATTAAAACATTCACTATTTCTTTAATATAAAATTAAAATTACATAAAGTAAGAAAATTTAAACATTAAAATCCATGATAAAATAACTTGTAGTCCATCCTCTTCTGGCACTTGAAGTTGTCCATAGTGAAAATGCTTTCCCAATCTCCACATGAGATGCAAGCTTGCTTAAGAGCTCAAACTCCTCCATTGATAGGGGAGGGAAATCGCCTTAGATTTTGGTGGATGTGCATTACTAATCATCAGAGAACAAGTTCTTATAGAAGAAACTAACAAGCCTTTCAAGCTCTACTGGCTTCATAACCCAATTACCTTCAAAGTCTTTGAGCACCTCAATTTTGTTCTTCCTTTTGCGAATGGTTGTAACTCCATGGAAATACTTTGAATTTTTATTCCAAATACTTCCTTATTCCACTGCCACATATTGCTTCATGGAATTTAGATACTTACCCCTATGCCTCATCATCCCTCTAGAATCTAGTGAGAAATCATTAGAAATCAAGATAACACAACCACACTAACAAACCAAATAGGTCTACACCACCTATTAGTAGATCGACCCTTTGTTAGAGTGATAAGAACTTGTATGCGATCATACTTGTAGAAAGGTGGGTGGAATAAGAGTGCATCTTGGAATCAAGGTGACCAAGGTAAATTTATCAACAATCTATCAAATCTCTACATTAGATTTCCCCACCGCGAAGTAAATGCAGGGCCCTAAAATCCAGCATCCAAAAGGTGGTTAGACTAGAAAAAATCCATGAAATCATACATCTCAGATTTCCTGGGCTTGAAGGTAAGGTTGAGCCACCCTCTCTAATCACCCACTACCATCCAAGGGTCATGGATATAGCATACTAACTCTGTCAATTTCTCCTAAAGAGATCTCCTGTTTGGAAGATGAGTACTCCCATAAATGACCATGAGGAGCCATTTATCATGCCTTTTCCAATAGACCCTAAGGTGAACAAATATATTGATAATCTTCAGCAAGAATTTCCACCTACCAACAATCAAACTGCCAAACACACCAAATGCTCCGACCCTAACATTATTAATTTGACTAATATGTCAGCCTACTAAACCCAACCTAACTATAACTTTGTGTACCCTAACATTATTAATTTGAGTTTCAAGTAGAAAGAGGTTAACATCAAACTATTTGGTAATATCCTTTATTAGCCTACGAAACCTCATTGCTCCTGCACCTTGACAATTTCAGGACATAAAATTGATTTAACAGACTTAAAAAAACTCAGACTTGGAAAGTCTCAAACATGGACGTGGTAGAAACAAGTACAAGTATTTTAAATATTAAATTAAAGAGATTTATTAGTTTACACAATTATACTCCTTTTTTTAAGAAAATAATAAGTAAAAAGTTATAACTATAAAGTTTTTAAATAGCATATATGTGTAACTTGTTAATTTACTCTTTTTAACATTTAAGTGGGTGTAACTTAACAAATTTTTGTAGGATTTGCTAACTTACATTCACTTATATTTTAGAAGGAGTAAATTAGCAAGTTATATCTATAAGTTTATTTAAATATAACCAAGATGTAAGTTACTAATAATTTATTTATTCTTAAAACAAGTAGGTGTAAACTCCCAAAATGTAATACTTTTTTATTAATTATATTCTATTATTTAATGCCTGAATGTATGTATCGTAAAAAATTGGAGCAACATGACTCCACCATCCCTTCTAAAAGAGAAAAATAACTTATTTGTTCTTAATTTTATTGAATAATTAGATGGTAATTCATCCTTTGATGATAAAAGAGAAAAACAAGAGAGAATGGGATGAAAAAGAAAAGTAAAAGTGTAATGTTGAGATGATATGTGACAATTGTTGAGTAGTTTTTGTAATATTACTACTTATACTTAAATTTATTTTATAAATAACTAGGTAGTGATTCCTGCTTTAGGTAGTCGTTCCTGTTTTACACAACAAAAAGAGAAAAATAAAAGATAAAATGAAATACAAAAGAAAAGGAAGTGAAAAGAAACAAGTAATGATAATGGAGAGTTTTTATAATATGATGCGTAACGATTAAAAGTAACATAGTAAAAATTTAAATAATTTATGATGATTTATTTTATATTTCTTAAATTAATTTAACGCTGTTTTAGTTGCTAAATTATTTTAAAATATTAATAAATATCTAGATTTTCAAAACGGTATCAATCATTCAACTGGTAAAGACATAAGTTTAAGGTTCAAAAGTTGAATCGGACTTAAACCAATGTTGAACCAGATTCAATAAAATATTATTTTTTTTATATTTTACTATTAATATAGTAATATATACTAAGCGAAAAAATAAGCTATATATAATTTATAATATACAAATATAATATTATCTTATTAAGTTTTAAATATTTTTTTGCAAAATATCCTTTTAAATGTTTTTTATAACCCGAAGTACTTTTTGCAAAAATTCCTTATAAATATTCTTACTTTGCAATATCTTATTAGAATATTTCTCATTTGTGTGTTGTTTGCCAATTTTTTAAGCTATAATTTTTTTTTTCAAAAAAAGGGGGTCAACCTGTGAAAGCCGGTTTTGATGGTTTTTCCAAGGGTGCCCATTCAGGTGTTTTTTCCCAGTTTTGAAAGTTCCTAGTTATTAGAAAAAAATGGATCAAACATGGGTTCGATTCCTGGTTTAACCGGCCGGTCTAGAATAATTTTCAAAATCTAACTAAATGTAAACATAATTTTCACGCATTAATTTTAATGTTGTTGGTATTTTATCTACAACGTCGTGTTAATATATAACTTCTAACAAAATGTGTGCAGGTTGCTAAATCTAATTAAGAATGAATCAGGAAATAAATACATTGAATTATATATAGTGTTTCTTCTTCATTTTTTCGAATAATTTTTTACAATTAGATTTGAAATGTCACGCTGAACCAAAATAATGATTTTAAATTTGAAGTATAGATTAATTAAATTATGTTTATAATAATGTTATATTTTTAAGTTTTTTTTTAATACATATTGGATTCATCGATTTAATCATTGACTAACCAGGAACCCGTTCGTCTATTGCTTCAACTAGCATTTTCTATCTCAATCAATTAATAAATGTCATATCATTTAATGACCTACATAAAATATTAAAAATTTTATAAAATAAATTCATGATGTTACATTTATTGATTGGTTGGAATAGAAAATGAGACATGTAACAACTCCTTTTTTTAGAAAAATAAAATATTAATAAAAAGGTGTGATTTATATAAATAGGTTTAAATAATTTAATATTTGTATTTATTAGAATAAATAAGAATTGATTTTATAAAGTAAATAAATAAAATAAGTGTGGGTGTAAATAGTATATTAGTCTAAAGATTATGTTTGAGTCTAGTCTTAAAAAGCCCAATCCAACTATTAACCTAGAGTAATTCAGAGGCGTTAGATTATTGCTCTTCAGTTTCATGTTTCTGACTCTTGAGGTTAGAGAGAAAGTTGTAGAGAGAGTCTTGCCAAAGAAGATTGAGAAGCACAACATTGGGTAACTTGAAGACACATCCTTTGCATCCAAGATCACCATTTGAGGTAAAGGGGTAGGAAAAATGGGTAGCAAAGTGATCCCTAAGCTTCGATTGGTTTCAATGTTGCATATATGCTATTAAAGGGTTATGAACACTCACAACGAGTGCTGATAATATGTTTTGTACATGACTGTATGGACATATGTAACTAAAGTTTTGTATCTATACAATGGGATGGTTTGCCAAATTAGAATTTATATTTTGGTTGGTCTAATGTAATAATTTGTTTGGTTAATTGAAGATGTTTTTGAATGAAACATAAGAGAAATTGAGATTCAGGTGTGGTTGATACTCATCAATAATTATTAGATTGTATATTAATTTATTTGTTAGATTTGGGAGTACATGATCACAATTAGATTATTTAGATGTAATGATTATTATTGGTCTAGGTTTTCCCTTTTTATAGAGATTAGTACCCCTGAGCATAGTAATGAGAAGTGTTGACAAACTGGAATCAATGTATTTGGTGCTCTTGAATTGTTAGTAGATGTTTACATTAATTTATTTTGTTGGATTGTAATGGGAAATGGGATTAGTTGATACATAACATATAAGAAATAGGGTAGTGGGAGTTGTTCCTGCTCACACTAGGTAGCCCTCTCCTCTTGGTTACTTTGACTCTTTATCTAGCATTTGAATCCAAGCTCGTCCAGATAGGGTACTTGCAAAAGCACTTTGACGCTGAAGTCAAAGGAGAGTTGACCAATGTACTAGAAAATACAATGTGTCAATAGGAAAGTAATATAATAATTTAGTTTGCAAACATGTACGTGTGTTTTTCTCTTTATAATGCTATTACCTCTTTTGGGCTTGAGCCTGCGAAGTTTGAGTTGGGTTTGTCTTATCTGTGTTGTAAAAGGTATTAGGGTTTTATTTCACCTCAAGGGTAATTCAGACTTTTTCTGCAATAGGAAGTTGAGTCAGTCTTGGAGTAGGTTTGGCTTAAGGTAAGTCTAGTCTGAGATAGATCCGACTTAGAATGTGTAGTCCAACTTGAGTTAGGCTTGGCCTAGGGGTATGTCCGGCCTGGGTTAGGCTCAGCTTGGGGGTATGTCCAGCCATGAGAGTTCCTCCCGGTACAGGGGCAAACCTTAAGTCTCCCTAGGGATTAAAGTTAAATGTCTTTTATGTGATTAATTAATTTGTTTATTTCTATAAATATTGTTGATTACTAAAAGATGAAGAATTTTAATTATATGTTTGATTAAGGTGATGATTGAGGGACTGCAATGTTATGTTATTTGTTCTCCTATATATATAAAAAAAATAGGTATTAGGTGTTAAGGGTTTTCTTCCATTGAGGAATTGATGGAAAAATTTATGATTATTACTGTAATTGTAAGGTGTGATGATAATTAAATATTAGAGATAGAAAAAAAGAATATTTGAGAGTTTGAAGTTAGAATTATATTTTTAAAACCTTACATAAGTTGAATGCTTGTTATCCGAAAATTTTTGTATGAACATATCTCAATGTTTCTATCATATATTTCTATGTAGTTAACCAAATCAACTTTTGGTTGTTGTTTTAGAAATTAGACATTTGGAGCTATAGGTTAGGTTCAAGAATCATGCAAATATGTTAAGAATAAGATTGCATTATCTGAGTTAAAATTTGAGTCTCTAATCCTTTGTGCAAAACATAATCCTGTGTTGTAAGCCTTGCGAGGTGACCTAGATTACCTTATTAGGTTTCGTGTTATGCATGAAATTTGTACCAATGGATGTTATCTTTAAAATAGAGTTGGAATCACTTAAAAAGGATATATAACTCAATTTATGAATAAAATAGTGAGTAAAGGTCAAACTGTCAGATTTAGGGTTAATTGTTGCGGGTTTGTAGTTTTTAAAAATAGTGGATGATAAAATTAACTCTGGACATCAAGATAAAAAATTTAGATAATTGTATTATCTTTCTAATAAATTTTTTATCACCCTCATATCATTAGTACAATTATAGGTATTGTATTTAGATTACATAATGCGATAAAAGAGTAAGATAAGAAGCGATTATGCAAGCTGTAATGATGCTTATTGTTGTGGTGTGAAATATTGTGATGTATCTTATAATTATGGGTATCGTGAATGATTGAATGTTTGAAATTTTTTTAAGAAGCATGGACTGGGGATTTGACCAACTATATGATATTGATGTTGATTACAATTGCGTGTATCATGTGTTGATGATCGGTGATAATCATGATGTGTTTGACAATGAAGCATCGCAACTGTTGTTTGGGGATAGAGTATGATGACATAATTAGATTAGAATAAATTATACTAATACTCTTTAAGGTTTTGTTAATACTCTTATTTCTTTTTTTATTACCTTGACATTAATTGATTTAATTCATTACATGTGTGCATGATATAATGGTTTTGAAACCTTGAGGGAGAGTATAATATAAATATTTTTTAAAAGCTTATTGAGAAAGTAAAGGTTGTGTTTGTGTAGGGATAAAAAAAAAAATAGAAGTACTGTATGTTAATTTTCCTGTCTTCAGAAATAGTGCTTGAAGGATTGTCTATTTTAGAAATAAGTGATTTTGCCATAATTTTGTTTTAAAGAGATGTTTTGGAAAGTTAAGGGAAAAGAGTGGTTATATACAAGTCTGACTTCGATTCCTAATGATTTTTTTTCAAATGAAATAAAACAATGAGACATTTGTAATGGATAAAATAATATCCCATGCTAACGTGTAAGATTCCTCTTATCAAGTAATATAAGGATTTCCTAACGTAAGTTGTAGTGCACTAGCTAGTGCTAGTCCTTATATATGGTTTTTAATATTTCTTTTACTTTTAATATTTGTGAATTCCTGCTTTTTCTCTTTTTGATTGTCAAATCGTGATTATTCAAAAGTTCCGTGCCGAGAGAACGATTAATCAATTAGAACCAATAATTGTTGTTATATATATATATATATATATATATATATATATATATATATATATATATATATATATATATATATATATATATATATATTATTCTTATTAGAGTTTGACAAAACTTGTAGTTTCTTAGGTCTTCGGCATCGGAGTTCCAAAGCGACAGATGGGTACTTGCAAAAGAGACTTTGACGTCCAAGTCAGTGTTGGGATAAGAGTGAAAGAGTGAGTGAATAAAATATCATGCCTAGATGTGAGGTTTACCCATCATTTTATATTTGCTTTTGTAGGGATTTTGCCCCTAGCTACCTTTTTCAAGAAGATGGACTTGGGTCGAGGTGTTCATGTTGCTAAGGTGGGCGTTGGATGCCCAGATGTAGTGCCAAGGTGTGTTTTGTTTGGGGTTGCAGTCCTGACATGAGGTCAGGGTGGAAGGTACATATGCCCTTATAGCATTGAGGTCAACCAATCAAGGAAGACCAAAGAAGTTATGATAGGGTGCATGCGCGTTTCGCCTTCATTGTTATCTTGGGTGTGCAAGGCAGCGAGAGTTGTTTTTAGGCGAAAAGTGTGTGTTAAGAGTGCTTGCGTGGGCAAGGAGTGTTGCGATAAGCAAAGTGTGTTTCGTCGGATAAAGAGTGTCAAGATAGGCAAATAGTATCCTGTTAAACAGAGAGTGCAGAGATGGTAAAGAGTGTCTGTCAGACAAAGAATGTCGAGATGGGCAAAAAGTGTCCCGTCAAACATAGAGTGATGAGATGGGTAAAAAGTGTCTGTTGGACAGAGAGTGTTGAGATGAGCAAAAAGGTCCCGTCAGACAAAGAGTGCTAAGATGGACAAAGAGTGCCAAAATGGGCAAAGAGTGTCCCATTGGACGGAAAGTGCCGAGTTGCTGAGCTCTAGGGAGGTGTCAAGTTGACGAGTTGCTGAACTCTGGAAAGGTGTTAAGTTGATGAGTTTTGAGCCTGGGCGTGGGTGGTACACAATTTACTTACTAGAGAAAAAAGGTGAAATTCTCTGGGAAGTCCACCAAATGGAGTATCGTCGGGATACAATATCATGTGTACTTATACGCTATTAAGGTGCCTTGTTTTTGGCATGTAATTGTGGTAGCAAAAATAAGTCATTACCCTATAAACGGTAATAAGGAAAAATAATATTTGGTTAAAGAGATAATGAGAAAAAATAATATTTAGATCTATATGGTAATAAAGGCTAAGTAATAAATATGGTTAATTCTGTCTTGGGTATAAAGTAAATTATCATTCCCTCCAATGACTAATTGGTTGCCTATAATTAGAGCCTGTAATTGTGGTAGGAGAAATAAAAAAAGATAATTTTTGGTTAAAAAGATAATGAGAAAAGAAAATCTTTAGACTTACATATGGTAATAAAGGTTAAGTAATAAATGTGGCTAATTATGTCCTGGATATAAAGTAAATTGTCATTCCCTCCGATGGCTAATAGATTGCCTTCTTAATAAGAGCTTGTAATTGTCCTATAAATGGTAATAAGGAAAGATAATATTTTGTTAAAAAGATAATGAGAAAAAATAATATTTAGATTTATATATGGTAATAAGGGCAAAGTAATAAATGTGGCTAACTTTGTCCTAGATGTAACTAGTCGCGCTCAAGGTGAGTTTTTCGCAATCCCAACACTAAGTTTGGGCTTTGCATGGGACGCTTCCGACCTTGTGGAGATGTGTCGAGCTATGGGAGTACTGAGTTAGTTAGCACTAATGGTTTGTTGTGCGTCATTTGCTAATCAGTTGTTGTGCGAATGTTTCAATAGGTTTTGTTATTGTGCGTGCCTCGCGTCGAGCTCCTTTGATGATGATGCTTTGTTTGGTCGTTCCAGGCATTTCGAGGCAAGCTGTTCTATTGATGGTGTTTCTCTCCGTCATTTCCCTCTTTGGATCACTGATTCTAGGGACGGTGCAGTTGGACTTTCAAGGCAGATCGGGGTTTGTCGCTCCTTGTTTGTACCATATATTGTCGAGACGTAGGAATTTTTAAGTTCCCACAGACAGCGCCAAATGTTCTTACCGGAGTTTGATAGAACTTATAGTCTCTAGGGTCTTGGGCACCGGGGTCCGAAGTGACAGGTGCGTACTTGCAAAAGAAACTCTGACGCCTAAGTCAATGTTGAAATAAGAGTGAAAAAGTGAGTGTGAATAGAATATCATACCTCAAGGTGAGATTTAACTATAATTTATACTTGTTTTTTTAGAGGTTTTGTTCCTAGTTACCTTTTTTAAGAATATGGATTTGTATTTGGGTTTGTGCCCAGATGGTCATGATGTTAAGGTGAGCATTGGATATCAACATGTGATTGAGGTTATGGGTATATATATATATATATATATATATATATATATATATATATATATATATATATATATATATATATATATTGAATATATGACTAGCCATTTAAAAATTGCATGTACGTACTAAAGCATTTACTAAGCATAAGTCCATGAATTCCAGTCCCACTTTCAAATCATATCTTAATTTTCTAGGTGAAAGCTAAATATTCTTAAACTAATTAAATTTAATTCCATACTTTTTCCTTAATTTGTAGGGCACAATAATTTGCCCACTTTGTATGCATGTTTTGTTTTATGCTGACTTGTTATGCTTTAAAGGTTGGCTCATAATAAATTATAGAAAAGAAAAAGATAAAAAGAAAACAAAGTGGGTTTAGAATCTTTCCATTATTTAAGCATGCTTGGCTCTACATGATGAACCAACAACTGAAAGTAAAATGTACGTGAGTTTGTTAACTTTTAAATTTTGTTAATTAAATTCATAAAATTTACTTCTGTTTTAAAAGACGAAAATTTTAATTTTTTTTTTTTTTTGAGTTTGCTTGAATGTTAAAAATAAACTTATGTTAAAATGTTCAGAAGGGCGAACAACATACTTTCTAATACACACTTTATTATCGATTAAAATGTATTGAAAATTACACAATTAAAAAATCTAATCATTTAATAACAAGTACTGAATTTGTGTTTTTGATAGATTTTAACCGATTAGTGTTAAAAAAGTACGTTTCTTACATTTGTGAAAAATGTTTTCTTTTGATTAGTGTTTTTTTTTTTTTTTTGCGTTCTTTTGAGTAGTTTAAAAGAAGCAATAATTACCATTTAATATAAATTATTTTTTATACAATTATAAACTAATAAAAATTAGTTTTTTCTTGAATAAATTTTAAAATGCAAATATTTTTATTGATTTTTTAATTTCTTTTTTAAAGTTTAAATATAATACTCCTAGTTAATTTTAAAATGTAAAACAATTAAAAACAACTCATTGGTGAAAAATTGGATTCCCTTTAAAAAAATGCATTGAATAAAAAATGCAACTCATTATTGGGGTAAACAAAATAAAAATAAATAAATACGGAAATTCTTATCCATATTAGGTGCACTTCGAGATACTAAAATAGTAGACTAAAAGAAACAACATTTAATGTTAAATAAAAAACTCTAAAGTGTGCTAAGATTAAGGAAAGCAACATTTAAAGAGATTTAAGAGGCAAGTCTCGAGGTCGAGTAACCTTAATACAAAGCCATAAAAGACCATGTCTAGCTTGAGGCAATAGCCTCAAGAGACTTGGTCACTTAGTGAAGGCTCGACCTCGAAGAATTGAACAAAGGGGTTGCTTGTTCAAGCTAATAGCCAAGGGAACTCCTAAATATTAGTTGTTACTCGAGATAACAATTCTGAAGCAAAGATGTTCGGGCAACATGACTAAGAAAAAGAGATCGAGAACCAAAAGCTCAAGAGAATCAAGTATGGAAGACAGATCGAGAGTCAACATAACAAGAAAATAAGGATCATAAGTTAAATATGGAAGTTACTATCCCTTAAGGTAGTTATGGGAAGTTAGGAGGTTTTTAATAGTTTATTTCCTTTGGGAATAAAATACTAATTTCTTTCAAATTCTAGGGACAAGTGTCTGTTGTAAAACTTGTATAAATACTCTTCACTCATGCTAGTATTAGGGGTCGGAACATTCGCACAAGATCAAGATACCTAGGACACGGTAACGAGTGAAGAGATTAAGATGTATGTTCTTACCACTACTTTGAAGGCAATTATTTCTACAAATTTCATTTATTGTTCTTTATTTACTTTTAATCTTTGAGGTTTTCTTTTGAGTTTTTATGTTTCTACATTTCTTTCTTTCATTAGCGTTAAAACTTTGAAGTTTTGTTTTCAAGTTTTATGTTTCTATATTTATTGCTTCCACTAGCATTAGAACTTTGAGGTTTTCATGTTTCTACGCTTTATTAGGAATAGAACTTTGAGTTTTCTTCTGATGTTTTATGTTTTTGCATTTATTGGTTTTATTAGCCTTACAATTCTAAGGTTTTCTTTTGAGGTTTTATGTTTGTGCATTTAATGCTTTATTAGGATTAGAACTTTGAGATTTTCTTTTGAGGTTTTATGTTTCTGCATTTATTGCTTTCATTAGCATTAGATCTTTGATGTTTCTTTTGAGGATTTACTTTGTGTTTCTTTTACTTTATCACACATTTATTTTGTTTAAAAATCAAATCTTTTCATGAACAATCTTGGGATTTCTTTTCTTTTAATCTAAACTCAAATGACAAAACCATGTTTTCATCAAATCTTAAGTCTCCTAAAGTCAACATTCATGTTTCTAGGCTTCATGATTAATTACAACCAGTTTGACTAAAAAGAACTCACACATGCGTACATTTTTTGTATTTTAAAGTTCCTCAAATAAATATAAATTTGTTTGGTTTTAGAATCCTAGTGATTATTTCTTAATTTTAAATATTTATTTTTATTAAAATGAATTTCACCACAAACACTCACTAACTAAACTAAGTTATTTTCTTTTATTAGTCAAATGTTAGTTTTGTTAACTATTATTAAAAAGTTAATGGAATTGAAACTCATACGGTGTGTTTGATTTGTTATTTCTGCTAGCTGAAAGTTGAAAAACTAGCTTAAATAATAGCTTAAATGGTTTCAGTTTTGTTTTAATAGAAAAAATCTAGGAGCTTTTTACGAGCTACTAGTTTGTTTTTTTTTTAAAAAAAAAAAAAGCTACTCCTAGTAGCTTTTCCAAAAGATCTTCTATTTTCAACTATTAGCTGATTTTATTTTTACATTTTTACCCTTTATTAATTAATTTACTATCCCCACTAATTCTCTCTCATAACATTATAAAACATCTCTCCTTCATTAATATAATTATAGTAATTTATAATATAAATATATAATTATAGAAAATTATAACTTAAATATGTAATTTAAAATTTATATATTCAATTGTAGAAATTATAATTTAAATATTAATTATAGTAATTATTTATTTAAATATGTAATTACATAAATTTATAATTTAAATAGGTAATTATAATTTAAATGTTATTATAGAAATTTATAATTTAAATATATAATTACAATAATTTATAATTTAAATATATAATTAATTTATATCATTAAAATATGTTATAATTATTTTAAATATCTCATTGTTGATCTAATGATTAATGATACCCTTATTTGTCATTTTATAAATTTTAACTAGTTGATCAACTAGTTTTATCAAACATTTACAACTAGTTTTTCAGCTTTCAACTTGTTTTTTCAGCTAGTTTTATCAAATAACTCATAATCTCTCCATTCTCCTTTCACCTTTGTTGTAAATAATTTGTAGGATAAATATGAAATCCTTGTTGTTTCCATTTTATTATACCTTCATAATGAATTATAATCACCTTTTTTTATATTAAGTTCTTTATTTTACAACTACATATAATTCTTCTATATTTATAATACAATACACATTTAATAATTCTTAGAAGGTATATTTTTTAAGCTAACTCAAGTCCAAAAGCTTGCACAAACGGTGGGGTATGTTGGAGGAGGTCCCATATCGCATATGATGAACAAGGGAATAGGTGAACTAAGCTATATATAATGGACTTGAGTCCATGACATCAAAATGCACTAATCAAAAACACTTTAAGCTTTGTATTTAACTTTTCTTATGTTCTTGTTTTAGGGTGTTGAAGGTTTAATTAAGCTACTTTCTTTGGAGAGTGTGAATATAATGGGACAAGGGAGAGTAATCTATATGGTGTAAAATTTTCACATAGTGTTATTCTTTGATTGCCATTAGACAATGATTGGTTTTTCTCTAGTTTTGAGGTGTTAACGTAATATTTTTGTGTTATTTATTTTATCTTCTTTATGTAAAAGGATAATCCTCTAGGGGTAATGACGTATTTTTTACTCAACAATGGTATCAAAGCTTTTGATTCGGTAGGATATTCATAGTATGCTCTATTGTTGTAGTTTAGTCTGATAATCTTCCAACCCAGAAAAGTGTAATTTCTTATTGTTGGAGAATCATCCTTAGTTAGTGAAATGTCTTTTGTAGGTGTTGTCAGATGTGACATAGACAAGTTTGATGGAAGGATCAATTTTGACTTGTGATGAATACAAGACAAGGATGTGTTAATACAATATGGATTACTGATAAATCGAATTTTAACCCTATTTTTATCATGTTCTATACCTTTTGAAAGGAAAAAACTTGCATTTTTTAAAAAAAACAACTCATTTTTTAGTGTGTATTCTAAATTTAGATACGTACTTAAGAAACAGGAAGAAAAAAGGACAAAATTAGGTATGTTTAGAGCAATTATTAATGATCCAGGTTAGCATGACCTTGTTCAATTAAGTATGACCGTGCTAGGTTAACGCAACCCAAAAAGTCTGCCAAAAGTAGCACAACCATGCTTAATTCAGCACAGTCGTGCTGTGATTACAAATTCTTAAACACAATTGTGCTCAATTAAGCACGACTATGCTTACCAAGATTGCGAGAAAAACACTAAAGCAAGAATAGTCGTGCTTAATTCCAGCACATGTGTGCTAAAAGGCCCAAACCCTTCCTATAAATAACAGAATATGATAAATAAAATAGGACTCCCCTTGGTTGGACAAAGACTTAGATTTTTTACCCAAAGACGAGGAATGGGATGGAAGCTTCGGATTGAGTCAACTCACAGTGTTTTGTATCAGTAATATTTCTTTTATCATTAATGCATTGTGTAATTTACAGGATGTTTGAGTTTTGATTACCCATGTATGGCTAATTTTTCTTTTTCTAGGGTTGTGATGTAAACTCTTTATGACTTCCCCTTATACTTTGCATTATTATTCAATGTCATTTGATTATTGAGTCGTTTTCACTATTTTATTTATTAATATCTTAATTTTTGAATATTCATGACCAATGATATTTGAATTATTGAACTATGAATCGGTTGAGTTTGTTCCAATATAATTGACCAAATTTATTGGGTAAACCTCCAACTAATTAATAAGGAAACCGATTCTAATTTGGCATCTTGCATGGTCAAAATAGATATCAAGTTAGGGTTACAGTGTGTTGTGAATGAACCAAACACATCACAAACAATTTTGGTAAAATATTGATGATCAATGAATGACAAAAAAGAGATTGCTTAGTAAATAAGGACAAAAAAATTATAGTGGAAATCATAACCCTAAGTCTTAATCCATTGAATTTCAAACTTATTACTCTGACTCTCATCCTCTGTTTACAGTTGTGAGCCTGATTTATTGAGCACATAAACATTACATCATTATTTTCTTCTTTCTTTTACTCTCTTCTCATAATTGATTTATTTGAGAATGATATCCAGACTTAGGTCCACTGTTGTTACAACATAAGGTACGCTTGCCCTTAAGGGGTCATATTTTACTCATCAATTACACAAGGTGTTGAAAGGAAAAATTTCTGACATGGAAGAAGAGAAATGGAAAGAACTAGATTTAAGAGCTACAAGTGCAATTCACTTTGTGTTTGGCTATAAATGTTCTAGCAACTGAGCACAACATGTTGACAATTAAAGAACTTTCAGAGAAACTTGAAGGGTTATATCAAGAAAATGACATTTCAAATCAGTGTTGTTAAAGAAGTTTCATAACTTTCGCATGGATGATGACATGAAAGTAGAGTACTCTTAATGAGATTGTCTCTGAATTAGAGGCTATTAAAGTTAAGATTGAAGATGAAGATATAACACTAACACTTATTTGGTCTCTTCCATCTTCCTAAGACTTATCAAACCTATTTTGATGTATTGCAATGAAACTTTGAGGTTTAATGAAATTGCTAGTAAAACTCTTTTTGAAGAAAGGAGAATGAAGTAAGGAAAACATGTCAACAAACTCAGTGATGGTCGCTAGAAGTAGGCCTTATAGGAAGAAGAACTATGGAAACACTATGGTATGTTGGAAATGTCGAATGTTTGGGCATGTAAAGAAAAATTTTCTAACTGGAGAAGCATCAGAAAGAAACTCTCTAGCATTGTCTCTCTCATTTCGGGGGAGGATGATCTTTTGTAAAAGATGAGTTGTATATGCTCATGGCATATCCATGTTGTCATGGAAAAGGATGAGTTATTGCTAGTGGATCCATAGTTACACACAAGAATTGACTAACATTAAATCAAGTGTATGGTGATTGTACATGGGTATTAGTTGGCATCAATACAAGGTGTGTGGCGAAAGAAAATTATTCGAGAGGTCTAATTCCAAGTAATATACTTTTTATAGTGAAGTACAATGTTGATATAGATAATGATTACTAGTGTAATATGTGTTGTCTATTTTAATAGTGTTGGAGGAAATCTTACATCGTCTAGTATAAACAAGGAAGTGAATGAACTAGGCTATATAATAGGCTTGAGTCCATGATATCCAAGTGTACCCATAAAAAAACACTTTAAGCTTATATTTGACTTTTCTTATACTCTTGCTTTAGAGTATAGTGAGGTTTAGTTAAGATACTTGCTTTGTAGAGTGTGAAGTTAATGGAGATAAGAGAGTAGTCTATGTGTTGTAATATAGTATGGTTTTCTTATTGTCATTAGACAACGACTGTGATTTTTCTCTGATTTTGAGATTTTTACGTTATATTCTTATGTTATTTATTTTATTTTATTTATAGACTTATACTTACTAAATGTTTCGGGTTTATACATTATAACAAAGAAAATAAACATGTTGAATAATGGAAGAATGTAGTGTTGTAATGTATGCACCCAAAATATTTAGTGAGTATAAGTCTATGAATTTTTGTTCCACTTTTGAATTATTGTCCTTAATGATTTTTGGAGTCTAACTCAACCCAAAAGTTAGTTCAAAGAATAAAATATCTTCCACTTTGTTAATACTATATTTTGACACTAGTTGTAACTAATGTGAAACTTAAATTTCTTCCAATAATTATAGAATAAAAACACTTATATGAACAATTATGTTTTGAGAAAGCCGCAACAATAAAAGTGAATACCAATCTTTTGAGAACATATATGAGTGAAATTATAAGGTCTAAACAATCTTAATTAATATTAACGGAAGAGCCAAATATAAATGAATGATATAATCTTTTACTAAATGTATTGTATGCATGTGATTATATAATTGATATTGATAATTTTATTTATGTACATTAAGTTTTTTTTTATCTTCTTATAGAAGTTGAATATCATGTTACAAAATTTACAACAAATCATGCACCATACTCAATTAACTAAATTAAACTCACTTTTAACATCTTTTTACATTAAGTCATTACTATGAATAATCATAAAAATAAAACAAAATAAACAAATGAATTTTTCTAGAACTCTTGAAGAAAATAAGAAAAAAAAAGTGAAATAAATTTCTCCACAAACTAAAAAATTATCTTGTAATTATACATAATTTAATATGTAAAAACTTCTTTAGATATTTTTTTCTAAAATATGAGATACCTATTACTATTCTTGTATATAAAAAATTTTAACTTGTAAAGAAATTCATTTTATTTTTTCTTCTTATTTTTTTTCAACTGGAAGTTTTATCCGAATAGGTTGATGGTCTCTATGTTTGGATTAATGGAATGAAAATGAATGATTTAAAATTCAGTGTTTGAATTAAAAGATAAATGATGAAATAGAATAAGAATCGTAGAATTCTCATTCCATCTCATTTCTTCCTTTCTACCAATTTTCTACCCTCCAAATATGAGTGTATACAATAAAACATACAATTTTTTCCTTTATTTCATCTCAATAATATATCCAAAGTGAAACACGTTTCAGCAAGTGAGAATTATTTAATTGATGACCAAAGTGTAGTGATAAATGCCTGAGCATACTGCATGAGTTATTATGAATTTTTTTCACTTTCTTCGATTTCTATGGTTAAAACAAATGTCTTGATCTTCAAACCTGCATGTTTTAAGAATGTCATTGGATACAACTCCAAGACCGGTCTAACGTGAGGGAGACAAATTATATGATTAAAAAATTAGATAAGACACTTAGGTCTTTTTATTAATATATGACTTTTTTTTTTCATAACACGAGATATTTTTGTTTTCTAAAAACTAATGATAAATAATTTTTTATTGAAGAGTCTACCCTTATTATTGGGTTAGCCTTGTACAACTAAAGTCATAAGTTATTAAACTCAAACATACTTATGTGAAATTCTTTTAACATTCTCTTATTTACTATCCACACCTTCACGTTTTTTATATTTTAAAAACTTTCAACATATTTTCACTTTTATTTTATTTTTAAATTCTGAATTTTTTTTTTGTATTGCTTGTTTGTGCATGATCTTACTTAGTTGTTTTTTTTTATATGTTAAACATCAACTGTGACATTGTGCTCTATTTTATATTCCTAATTATTATATATTCTTGCAAGTTTTTACGGTATTTTTAGTTGATTTATGAATTATTTAGAAAGGAAAAACAAAATTTCATTCAAGTATGACTTTCTTAACATTTCTTATTGATTAGGATTGGCTTGCAATATTCTTAGTGCATAATTTCTTGGTATTCAACATTGATTTGCAGTGTTCTAGATTGATTGATTAGGATTAACCAATCCGAAACACACAAAAATGAATGTTTTGAATTAGTTGATATGGGAATACAAATTGTACACAGTTCTAGATAAACAAAATTTGGAATACAAATTTGTTAAAATTCTGGATCACTTGATCAAAAATTTACATAATATATTCCGAATTAATCGATCTAGAACACACAAAAAAATTAATATTCTAGATCAGTTAATCCAGAATATATATTGTGCACAGTTTCGAATGAATAAATCCGGAATGCAAATTTGTCACAATTCTGGATCACCTGATACAAAATGTACATAATGTATTCCAGATCATTTGATTTGGAATATGTACATTCCAGATCAACATGTCCGGAATAAATTGCCAAGCCCATTTTTTCATTTTCAATCTCTTGATCCATAATTATTTATGTGAATTTAAAAAAATTATGTTTTTTTGTTTTGTAGAGAAGAGACATGACAGAGTAAGCTCCTAAAATGGAGGTGAAATAATATGTTCAAAGAGAGTGAGAGTGCAAAATAGAAAAATCAGCGTGCTTTTTCAAAAAGGTAGGTAGAGATGTACGTGCAACTGTAAAACTAGGTGATGCTATGTTAAAAACCTTAGGATAAAATAAGGTGAGAGTGTTTTGGGGTTTTTCCAAAAATTATAAAGGTTGAGGGGGTGCGAATAGCGTATGGGAAACAACTAATACTGTTTTTAAACTATGATATTCGTATGCCTTGTTTCAATAGAATCCTAGTTGATTCAAGAAAATATTAGTTTGGACCATGACATGGTGTTCAAACTAGCTTATAAAATTTAAAGATTATGGATTATACATTATTTCCATCTGTATGATACCCTTTGTGCTTTCTCATGGAAGGAGTTATTTACCTTTGATTCAAAGGAAAGATGATCCATGATTTTGGTCAATCTATATATTTTTTATTTACAAGCTAAAATAATATTAAAAATTGAGTACAAGTGAACCAACGTATATACTATCAAAGAATCTCTTTCAAAGGAATTGCAAAATTCAGTTCATCGATCACGAGTAGACATTACTCTTATAAATTATTTTCAATGAATTTGAGACCATGGGCTCAATGCTTCAAATGGATGCATAAAACACTAGACTCTGGAGTGAGAAGCATTGCAATGATTTCATCCTTTTCGGAAGTTGCATACTTTGATTCCAAAGGCGAACATAAGTGCAAAGAATACTAAGAAACCAACCACAACAATTGCAACCACCCCTAGAAAATCATGTTCAAACCCAAAATATCTCACAAATTCTTCAACCCTTTGACCATTCTCAAGTTTGTCCCTGTTGTCTCCTTATTGGGAAGCCACCAATCCATTCAAGGTCCATGCAACACGGCAGTCCAATAGTACCACTTCCACCATATGGGTATTCTCTATAATTGTTTAAAAACTAACTTTTGTTTAAAAAAGTTTAAAATTGATTGTACAATAATATGATAATGTAATTGCATGTTAATATGCATAATACTCACAATCTTTATAGTAACAGTTTAATTTCCATTAGATAAGGTTATACCAACCATTAGGAAGTGACATTTTTTTTAGTAACATTTAACAATGATATGAGCCAGCGAATGATGTGCGTTGGGGGTAATGGCCATGGTCATCATACCATAGAAGGTGTAGTATAAGAAAGTGAAGTGCATGAAGAAAGATACCACAAGAACTTTGATGTGCTCCAATCGAATTCCATCATGGCATATACTACAACACCATATATCCGGGTCTGAACTAAGATGTGGGGAAGTTCTATAATAACCTTCAAATACAAGCAATTGTTGTTAGAGTTCATCTTTTACAACTTATTAGTAACAATTGTTTTGGACTGTAATTGGTGGAGAAAACATTATGTCGTATGTCTTGTTTTTTTGGGTACGAGACCACATGTTTCCTGTGTGATCAAGATAGTACCACTATAAGCAGTTAAACTCTTTTTCTAACTAGTTAATGCAACTGCATTGCAAGATTTAAACTCAAAGTCATTAATTAAGCTTGAACAACCTTGTACTAGTTGATTCACGTGGTTGATGATGGAAGCTTGTTCTTTTAAAGAGTTGCATGTATTGAAGTTAGTACTTTACCTGTGCAAGTGCATATGGCAAAGCTGAATACATTCCAGAAGCGCTCTCTCTGTAGAAGACAGTTCTCTCTATTGCTATTATAAGCTGCACTCACCATTTTTTACTCCGATGAAGTAAGGTTGTTTCAATTCCATTTTCGCAGCATTTAATTTATTTTTATAGAAATTTTTGTTTTCCTTCACATACCCAAAATATGATCCCAAATAATAATGCTATTAGTATTATAAACAGGAGTCTAACTGCAGTATATGATGTTTTCCTCCAGTATGATAAATGTTGTTTCCATAGACATGCTTTACATTGTGTCACCAAATTCTATGAATAATAACTATCAAAGTGTAGATCCTTTGAACCTTGAGGAGGTATACTAAGCTCTTGGATCAGTTGTTTGTTTCTCCTAAGCAATTGGAAGTATCAGCAACTAATTAATCAAAATCTTTAAATGCTACTGCACTAAAATTATTAGCTGAAAAATATCCTTATTATCCTGAAATTTTGCAGTCTGAAGCCTTGGTTTGAAACGTCACAAGAAACACAGTTAAGAAAGGTAGTTGTGTTCCTGACTACATGTTGAGAAAAATAATGTTTATACATGAGTTAAGAAACTTATGGTTCTCTAATAACCTTGTGTATCGGAGGAATTCCCCAGTGTGAGACTACCCGGACCGGACCTACTCTTGAGTCTTATCTCCATTCAAGGTCAGGTCTACCCTTAACATGGTTTGTCATTTTGTCTAAAGTAAGACCTATACTATTACATGGAAAATTCCAAATTTCCCTTTAAAGGTAAAAGATAAACCTCTAATTACGCAGACCTGAACCCACAAAGGTAAATATTATAAATAATAAAGTACATGTACAGGTTTGAGGACAAAATTAATATATTACTTTCTTGCTGACACATTGTACTTTCTGGTGCATTAGTCAACTCTCTCTGACTTGAGTGTCAGAGTGCTTTTGCAGGTACCCCACCTGTAATAGCTTGGAGAAGTTTGTTGGATTGAAAGCTTAGAGTATCAAGGAGGAATACCAAGTCAGAGTGCAGGAACAACTGGCACCTACCGTGGGCTAAGTAAGTATAGGTTTCGGCACGCAGCCTCAAGTGCACGCCTCGACACTTAGCCTTGAGTGTGTATCTCGACACTCAGCCTAAAGTGCACGCCTCGACAGTCAGCCTCAAGTGCACCCTTCGGCATTTAGCCTCGAGTGTACACCTCAACACTTAACTTTGAGTCGACTCCTCAGCAGTTAGCCTCTAGTACACCCTCCGGCACTCACCCTCAAGTGTATATCTCAACACTCAGCCTCGAGTGTACACCTAGACACTCAGCCTCGAGTATACACCTCAACACTCAGCCTCAAGCGCATATCTCAACACTCATCCTCAAGTGCACCCTTTGGCACTCACCCTCGAGTACACGCCTCGACACTCAACCTCGAGTGTACATCTCAACACTCAACCTCAACTACACATCTTGGCACTCGGCCTCAAGTGCATGCCTCGGCACTTAGCCTTAAGTACACATATCGACACTCAGCCTCGAGTGCATGCCTCGACACTCTGCCTTAAGTGTACCCTTCGACACTCATCCTTGAGTGCACACTCAGCTTCAAGTGCATCCTTCAGCACTTAGCCTCGAGTGCACGTTTGACACTCAGCCTTAAGTGTACTCTTCGACACTCAGCCTCAAGTGCACGCCTGACACTCAGCCTTAGATGCACCTTCGACATTTATGCATCCTCAAAATGCTTCTCCCTTGATCTTGCTCCTTCGAGGTTCTTGTTGAAGAAATGGAGGTGGAAGACTAGGAATGGAGGGGGAAAGTAGGCACCACTCTTGAGAAGAGATAAGCCAAAGAAGAAAGCTAGCCACAAGGGAAAGAGAGAGCATGAACACTTAAGATAGAAGAGCTCTTATTTTAGAGAAAATATTTCCGATCATCAAAGTGTTAAAATGATACAAGGGGAGCTGTAGCCAATTTATAGAAGCAAAACTCAAACCATGGGCCTCCAAAGTGGATGTCCAACTCATACTCCTAATTAGGGGGATTAGTTGAATTAAGTGTTAGTTTGGCTAAGAGCCAGTTAGCCCTTAGTTAATTTAACTAGATCCAAACAAGGCCCTAACTTCATGGATCTATGTCCCCTCTAAATTTGAATTTGAATTTTGGAGGTAGATGACATGACATTCCCAAAATTCAAATTTAAACAAGAAGCAACAAGAAGTGCCATGTAGGAGAGAGGATATGAGGTGGCGCCTAAACTAAGAGAACAAGGAGGCTCACATGTCTATTACATGCTTCATGTGTTGGTTAGAAAGGTGTTATAAGGAATTAGGGGTGTGGATAGCAATTGCATGGCGCCTAAACTAAGGGAACAAGGGCGCCTACCAAGGGTCCTATCACTAGGGTCATGGCTAGATAGAGAAAGATATGACCTGGAAAGAGTTCTCAATACCTCAATTCTTATAAATATTAGTTTGCTTTGTATTTTCTTTTAAGCCATGTATTTCGACCACTTCCCTTTTAGTTTAGACGTTTATGTGTTATTAGTTAAAAAAGAGGAGTAAGCTTAGAGTGGGTCATTAGGTTAGGCATTAAATGGGCTTCTCCATTCACTTTTTAGGAGTTGTTTTTTTCACCCTTGGAGGTTAGTTTAGGCACCCAACATTAAGTCCTAAAGACTTGGATTAATTAGTCTTAATTCTAATTAAGCCTAAGTCCCACATTGCCATGGTTTATGTGCCCAAGCTCTGCCATTGGGCTGTATATACTCACCCCCCTCCTCTTGTATTTCTCACACTTGAATGAATGAAGTAAGACTCATTTTGAGCATTTGATCTAGTAAAGTGTCATCTTTGAGAAACCTCTCTCTTAAGAATTCTCTTCCTAAAGCTTTTATCAAGGGTCCTCTCCCTTGTAGCAAGCAACATAAAATTTTGACTCATCTTTCTCCTTGAGAAAGTGGTGTCTCCCACCCCCATTTTCTAGCTTCATCATCCTTCATCTCTTAAGAAGAAGAACCTTGGTTGAAGAAAAATCAAGGGAGTTCATCACTAAGTGCACCTTTCGGCACTCAGCCTCGAGTGCATGTCTTGGCACTCGGCTTGAAGTGTTGCAACCTTCGGCACTCTGCCTCAAGTGCACCTTTCGCCAGTCTTCCTCAAGTGCACCCTTTGGCACTCTACCTTAGGTGCACCCTTTGGTACTCAACCTCAAGTGCACGTCTCGATACTCAACCTCAAGTGCACGTATTAGCACTCAACCTCGAGTGCACACCTCAACACTAAGCCTCAAGTGTACTCCTCGACACTCAGCTTTAAGTGCACGTCTTGACACTAAGCCTCTAATACACACCTCTACAATCAACCTCAAGTGCATCCTTTGACATTTAGCCTCGAGTCTACACCTCGATAGTCAACCTCGAGTGCACGCCTTTGGCACTCAGTCTCAAATGTATGTCTCGACATTTAGCCTTAAGTGTACGCCACGACTATCAGCCTTAAGTGCACGTCTCAACACTCAACCTCAAGTACACCCTTTGGCACTCAGCCTCGAATGTACACCTCAACACTCAACCTCAAGTGCATGTCTCGGTACTCAACCTCAAGTACATGTCTCGACACTCTGTCTCGAGTGCATGCTTCGACACTCAGCCTCAAGTTTACACCTCGATACTCAACCTTAAGTGCACATCTCAGCACTCGACCTCAAGTGCATGCCTTGGTATTCAGCCTCAAGTGCACGTCTCGGCACTCAGCCTCGAGTGCACGCCCTGACACTCGGCCTCAAGTGCACCCTTCGGCACTAAGCCTCGAGTGCACATCTTGGCATTAAGCCTCAAGTGCACGTCTTAGATACATTGTAGAGATTTCTTGAAGGGGTATTTTGTTTTCTAAAACTCTGATATTGTAGAAAATTTTGAAATATTTTTGGATCTATTCAACCCCTCTTTTTAAATTCCCTCCTAGGACCAACAATTGGTATCAAGAGCCGGATCTTGAGAAATATTCATGATTTTATCGAAGTGAGTTTTGAAATATGTCCAGCAATCAATTAACTTTTAATGAGAGTGCCTCGATTAACAGAACCTCATTATTAATCGGTCAAAACTATCTTTTTTGGAAAGTCCAAATAAAAATCTTTATGGAACCTGTAAATTGTGGTATATGGCAAGCTATGGTGACTGACTATAGAATCCCAATTCATGTTGTTGATAATTCAACAGTTGAAAAACCATATGATCTATGGACCCAAGATGAAATTAAATGTGTTGAAAATGACTTAAAGCTTTGAATATTATAAACTCTGCTTTGAATGGGCCTCAACATGCAATACTGCTAAGGAAGTATGGGAACTAATCCAAGTGACTCATGAAGGAACACTTGAAGTAAGACGTGCTAGAAAGAACGCATTGATTCAAGAGTACGAAATGTTACAAATGAACCAAGGAGAAACTATCAAGGATGTTTAGAAGATATTCACCCACATAGTAAATCATTTGAAAGGACTTGAAAATAAATTTAAGGAAGATGAGTTGAATGTGAAGATCCTCAAATCCAAAAATCTCGCCACTATGACTAGTGCTGAACTATTTTGAAAGCTTAGAGATTACGAGAATGATATGACTAGAATGGTCAAAAAAGAACAAAAAGAAGCTCAAAGGCTTGGCATTGAAAACTAATAAAGAGACAAGTGATGAAGAAAACACATAAAGTGAATCATTAGAATCTGAAAACATCAATCTAATGGTTAGAAAATTTCGAAGATTCATGAAAAAGAAGAATGTCAAAGGTAAGAATTCACATAGTGATAAAGTATTTTATTTCCCACATTTTGATGCTAACATATAATGGCTGAAACAATTAAGCAACCAACTCAACAAATCAAATCAACAATCTAGCACTAAAAGATACTAGAGGCTTCTTATGAGACTTAGGCACGAGGATTAACTTCTCTTAGAAGCTCAATTTCAAGAAGTTGTTCAACACATTTTTTTTGTAAAAATTAAAGAGGCTAAACCTACAAGAAAATTAGTTTGACATGAAAGTACTAAACAAGACTCTAATGACAAAACATTGATCATAAAATTAAAAACAAATTGCCTAAAACAAAGAAAAACAGAGTACACAAAACACAAGAAGAAAATTCAAAGAATGAATCCAAAGCACCTAACCACAGCGTTGTGGTTTTTTCACAGAGGTGTGGATTTAGGTATGTTGCTTCTTAGGTGTTTCATTTTGCATAGAACAACACAATAAGCAATAGGAAAAATGGAAAAAATGAAAATAAACCTAAAAACACAACATAATATGATTTAAGAAGGAACTAGAATTTGAATCAAAATTTCAAAAAATTCCAACACATAAAGTGCAACAAATTTTTAGAGAAAAAGAACACAAGACAATTACTCAAGACATTTAGGAGAATGTAAACAACAAGGAAGTGCTAAATGAAATGATAATTGAGATGAAGAAGGAGATAGAATTCAAATTTAGACAAGATACAGAAAAGAAGTAAACCTCTAGAAACTAGGCTCTAGATACCACTTGATGCAACATCCCAAGATCAACTCCATGAGGTATCCAATGGTGAATTTGTTCAGTGGAGAGGAAGAAGAAGGGAGGCGAAGTGGCGCCACTCAAGGAGATAAGCCACCAAGAGAATGAAGTGTTCTATAAGGGAAGGAACTCTTGATAAAAGCCATAGGATGCTCTCACAATTTGGAGAAAAAGGACACTCAAAGAAGTAAGTTCTCAAAGAGAATTCTATATCATTCAAGTGTAAATTCTAAAAATGAGAGGATAGTCTATTTATAAGAAAAGAGGAAGGTTAGGAAAGGGAGTAGAGTTGACGTCCACTTTAGGGGCTAAGCATTAAGTGTATAATTGAGCTAGAGCCAATTAGCACTTAATTAATCATAGCAAGATCCAAACAAGGCCCTAAGAAAATGGATCATGTTTCCTTGAAATTCAAATTTGAATTTGAGAGTGCCATGTAGACTCCCTCCAAAATTCAAATTTGAAGCACCACCTAGGATAAAGAGAGAAGAATGACGCCTAATGGAGGGAACCAAGGGGACCCACGTGTCTCCCATGCTTCATGTGTGTCTTAGAAGGGGTGTGGGATAAACTAGGGGGTGTGGATATCAAACAAACACACATCCAAGCTCCCAAAAAGGCCTCAAGCTAATTAACACACTCCACATAAAAAACTAGTTACACCTCTTAACTTAAAATAGAAAAATAGGCCAAAATATAAGGCCAAAAAGCAAGTTAAGTACACCTCCTTAATCCTGACATGAAGGGAGCAAATTACAAAGAAATAAACAAGAATACTATGGCCTAATCTTCACTTCAAATAAGACATGAGGTCGTCCATTCTATTTCCTAGCATGTCCTCTTCAATCCTCCTAGTCATGGCCCTTGTGATAAGACCCTTGATACGCAAGATTGCATCATCGTGTCTTAAGATGCTTTTTATGAAGAGTAATGCAATCCCACCTAACATGCATCATGGCTAGGAGGATTCAAGGAAGACATGGCATAGATGGGAGCTCATTGAAGAATTTAAGTCATTGTCTTCATATTTTTAGCTTGTAAATATCTTTTTAATTTTCTTAGGAATATAGGGTGTGAGGCTACCTTGACTTAAGGCCTTGTATTTTGTCCATTTATCTTTAGTTTAGGAAGAAGGGGTGCTTTTAGTTATTTTAGAGGGGTAGGCTTAGTGTGAGGTCCTTATGTGTAACGTTTTGGACTCACTTCCCTCACATTTTGGATTAGCTATTTGCACCCCCATGGATTAATTAGACGCTCAAATCTTAGGCCCTAAGACTTGGATTAATTATCCTTAATGTTAATTACGCCCAAGTCCCACATTGCATTGGTTTGTGTGCCCAAGCTCTCCCATTGGGTTATATATACTCATCCCCCTCTTGTATTCCTATAGTAGAAGATCAAGGGAAGTGCAATGTCTTTTTGCATCATTTGGTATCAAGAGCCAACTCCAAGAGGTTCTTTTCTAGACTTAATTTTCCTTAATTTTTTCCAGCTTTTCTTCTCAGTGTTCTTGCTGTTTTTTCTTTATTTTTTCCAGCTTTCCTTATTGTCATTTAATTTTCTTTATTTTCTAGTAGTTTATGTTTTAGTAGTTTTCAATTCTTGCCATTTATTTTGCTAGTCTATATTTCTTTTTAGATTCAATTTTCTTTCCTAAGAAGATCATTGTAATGACTTCACAAAAGTTGTCAAGGAAGCCACACAATTGTGGTGTTGATCTTTAGATGCACATTGTTCTTCTTTGTGTGCTTCAATTTTATTTTCTTGCACCTATATTCTCTTGTGGTGTGAGTTTTTGGCTGGCTTTGGGTCATTATTTTTCAGTTTCTACTCTTTAAAGTTGTGTATTAGTGTGGTTATGTTGAGTCCTTACTTGTCTTTCAATTCCATGTAGTTTTGCTTTTTAATTTTTCTCATAAAAAGTGTTTTATGTTTCTTCAAAAGTGTCTTTGCTTCTTGACGAGCATCCAAGAGGAGTATACTCTTATGTGAGTTCATATCTAAGGAGTCTCACATGTTTTAGATCATAGCATGTTTAAAAATAATAAAAAAAAATTGCTCAATTCTATCTTAGAGTCCATTTGATTTATTTTGTTTTGGTAGCTTAATTTTTGTGCTAGTCTTTGGTTGCATTGGCTGATTCAAGACCCTTTGTTGGGCATGTTTTTGGGCTAATTCTTAAGTAATCATCCTGGCCTAAAACCTCCCTAAAAATATCCTTTTAGTGTTTTCTTTTAATCACTTAAAAGTACTAGTCCATTTTAAGTTACTTTGTCTTTCTTTTATTTGCACTTTTAATCCAATTTTTGTGGCCTTTTCTTCTCAATTAATTCAAGCATTTAGTATTGTCTCACTCCTCATTGAAATTTATTTTGAATTTATTAAAGAGGTGTAGCAAAAGTATTTTAAAAAAAAGGGAAAAAAAAGAAAAGAAATCAAAAGAGAAAAATAAGCAAAAAAAAAAGTGTTAGAAAAAGTGTTAAAAAGAAAGTAAAAGAGCATAAAAATATTAGTGCACCTCAAAATTGTTTCAAGTATTAAAAGGAGTGTTAAAAGTGATTGAAAATTGCTTGAATGGACTTGTATAAAATTCGGCCATTGCTTGATTAAGTGTGCAAATCATTGGATTTTTTTAAGTCTTTTTTTATTGTTTTTAGTCCATTCTAATCTAGTTCCATTCTAGGTTCCTTATGTAGTCCCAACTTTCTTTCTGCACCTTTAATTTTTGTTTGTCTTTTTGGAATTCATTGAGTTTGTCCTTAATAATCTTTCCACTTGGATGTGTCCCTCTATTTCCTGAGTGCTTTTCTTGCTTTTCACTTTATATTCTTGCACTTCTCTTGGTTCTCTTTGTCGGTGTGTTGTTTGCTCCCTGGTAGGTGGCCAAAATTGCTTGAACTTCCATAAGGGTAGCATATTAGGAAGTGTTAGTCTAAGCCAAGGAATTACTAGAAGAGGAGGCCAAGACTTGAGAATAAACACTTGTGAGGGAGCACTTAGGAGAAGGAGCATTCAAGATTTCTTTTAATTTCTTTGTTTTAAATTGGGTGTATTTTAAAGGCCATTTTAATACAGGTGTTGAATACTCATAAGGGTCATCTCTTTTGATTGTAATAAATTTTAGTTTCTCGTTTAAGTATGAGTGAGGGATTGGTATCCCTAACTCATACTTTAGGAGTACATTAATCCTTAATCTTTGTCTTTAAATTCTTTTTTTGCTTTCACGTTTTAGATTAGTGCTTAAGTGCCAAAGACTTAATTCACTTTTAGTTGAGAAAACTTAAAAAAGAGATGAGGGTTTGCATCTTAGTTCCCTAGGCCTTACACTTTAAAATGTCTTCACACACATCTAAGAGTGTTAGAAGTAGTAATAAAACTAGGGAAGATAAAAGATAAAAACAAAAAGAGGAATATGAGAATAGAATAAAAAAAGAAAGAGAAAGAGAAGGGTGTGAAAAAGGAAGGGTGAGATAAGTAATTATTACCATAGTTATAAACCCACCTTGCTCTCATATTCATACTCCTTTGATGGGAGAGAGTAGAAAAACAAAGAGATGAACTTTGGGAGAATGAACGAAAACAAAAGAAAAGAGAAAAAGAGAACAAGAGAACAAGAAAAAATAGATAGGAAATAGAGAAGAGAGAAGGAGAAAAAAGAAAAAGCGAAGGAAGAAAGAAGAGAAAGAGTGGGAATAAAGAAGAGAAAAGAAACAGAACACAGAGAAAAAAAGTGGTAGAGAAAAAAGAAAAATAGAAAAAGAGTGGGAAGAAATAAGAGAAAGAGAGAGAAAAGAAACAGAACAAAGAGAAAAAGAGTGGTAGAGAAAAAATAAAAAGAGAAAAACAGAAAGAGAGATAAGAGAAAAAGAATGGCGAGAGAGAAAAGAAAAAGATAAAAGAGAAAGAGAGCTAAGAGAAAAAGAATGGCAAGATAGAAAAGAAAAATAGAAAAGAGAAAGAGAAGAAAAAGAAAAAGAAAGACAAAAGATAGAAAAAGACAAAAGAGAGTTAGAGAGAAAAAGAAAGGGAGAAAAGAAGAAAAAAATGAGAGTGATGCCTTTGAGAGTGCCCATAGTGAAGTATCTACCTCCTATAGGGACTTAGAAGAGCCTAGCACAACCCTTGACCTTGAAATCTCTTCTAGTAAAATATATGAACCTAAGAGGCATCTTAGAAAAAAGATAACCCCTTCTAGAAATAAAAGAGAATAAAGAAGAAACCCTTGATTGCAAGTGACACCCCTAACACTAGTTCAAGCAATCGATCTAGAAGCTCTAAATGCTTTAAATGTTTAGAAAAAGGGCACATTGCTTTGCATTTCCCAAAAGAAAAGGAACTTTAAGGGGAACATTAAATGAAAAGGACAGTCATTCATGTGATGATCTCTTCAAAGTGAAAAAGCTTCTTGAAAGTCATCCTTGTAAAGACACTCAAACACAAAGAGAAAATATTTTTCAAACAAGATGCAAATTTTTAGGCAAAACTTGTTGATGTGATATTTGATGATCACTTGCCCAAAGGATCCTTTCTAAGGTCACTTTGAAGGGAAATGGATTTATGGAGAGGAAAGGAATGGGGTGAGGCGCCACAAATACTAGGTTTGATAAGCCAAAGGGGAGAGGCCACAAGGGAAGGGTCCTTTGATAACTCTTAGAAGCTCTCACAAAGGAGAAAGGGGGACACTCAAAGGTAAGAACCTCACAACCAATATGGTCTCTAGGATTAAATTCAAATGTAAAAAATACAAGGGAGGGGAGGAGCTCATATTTATAGAGGTAGCTAACCTCTTGAACAAGATAACCTAAAAAAGAAAGGCTAGGATTAAAAGGAGAGATCTAAGGGAGGAGGATTGAGAAACAATCCCCTCCTTAGATCATCAAACTTGGTGCCCAAGTTTTTCAAACCAAGGGTCAAGATTCCTTCCTATTAGCTTAGCGGTTTATGAAGGAAAAGAGGGGTGTAGATATCAAGGCTACCCCTTATTTCCTTCATAAAGACCCAAAAAGCTAAATTCACCTTCTAAATTCCTAAGACACCTCCTAAAATAAAAATGGACTAAATACATGTCCCAAATTAAATTCCTAATGCTCCTGAAAATTAAAATAAAGGAAAATTACATTTTATTAACTAAAGTCCCTAGCGTAATATCTTCACTCTCCATAGGAGGTGAAGTTTTCCTTTGTCTGCAAGGGCTAGGTCTTCTTAATCATTCTAGCCATGACCCTAGTGATAGGTCCTTGGCTAGGCATGGTTACATCACTTGTTCTCTCATTATGGATCGTGGGTCGTGCTACAATTGTTGTAGCACAAGGATGGTGGAAAAGTTAACGCTTACTAATAATCCTCATCCTTCACCTTACTCTTTGCATGTGCTTAATAATGAAGAGAGTGTAGTCGTAAGGGAACAAGTCGAGATTAGCTTCTCCATAGGGAAATATCAAGATAAAGTTTTATGTGATGTAGTTCCTATGGAAGCCAGTCACATGTTGTTGGGAAGGCCATGACAACATGATGGATCCTACTACCAAGGATCCTATCACTAGAGTCACGGCTAGGAGGATAGAGGAGGACATAGCCCGGAAAGAGTTATCAAGACCTTAACTCTTAATTAAAGTGAAGATCATAAGCCATAGTTCTTAGTTTATTCCTTATAAATATTAGTTATCTTGTAATTTCCTTTAGGGCCATGTATTTCGGCCAAGTCTCTTTGATGCAACCTCCATTGGTGATCATCCAAGGATCCTTTTCTAAGATCTTCAAGAAGGTAGAAATGGTGGTGAAAAGGTAAAAGATGAAGGTGGATGGCACCACTACTAGAGATAAGCCATGCTTGGAGATGCTTGTCACAAAGGAAGGAGCCTTTGATAGAAGCTAGAAGGAACTCTCTCTAAGAGAAAACAACTCGGACACTCTAAGGAGAAGAGAATTCTCACAAAAGGAATTTTGTATTCAAAATGAGTGTTGAAAATGATACAAATGGTGGAGGCACCAATTTATAGACTAGGAGTGAGAGGGAGAGAGTTGGACGTCCAACCTCCTAATCTAGGGCCCAAAGCTCTTAAACATATGTTACTTAGACTAATCATGATTAACACATGTTTAAAGATGTGGAAGATCCAAACAAGGCCCTTAGAAGGTGGATCTATGTATCCTTAATTTGAATTTGAATTTTGGAGGGAAGCCACATGACACTTTAAAATTCAAATTCAAATTTGGTTGGCTCTCATTCAGCGAACTGGGTGCCTAGGTGGAGGAGAAAGTTAAATGGCGCCCAAAGGAGGGAACAAAGGTTCTCACTTGTCTCCTAGTTGGTTAGATGGGTGCTAAGATGAATTTAAGTGTGATTTCTAGCAAATTCACATGTCCACATCCTCCTTAAAGCCCAACCAATCAACACACTCCCAAAACAATACTAATTATACCTCCATTTACAATTTAAAAGGAATAAAAGGGCAAAAATACATGGCCAAAAGACAATAGACCTATACTAGAAAAACTATGCCTTAAACAAGTAGGCTACCCTAAAACTAGCTACCTAGGAAGACTATGATCAATCTTCACTTTAAAAAGGAGTTGAGGTCTTCCTTCCTCTTTCCTAGCTAAGTCCTCATCTATCCTCCTAGTCATGGTCCTTGTGATAGGATCCCTGCTAGAGAGGATTGCATCAACATCTCCCTCTTTAGAAGGATTTGTCCTCAAATCTGGAGTGGTCTCATCTTCTTCATCATCAACACCTACAAAATGAGTAATCTCACGTATGTTAAAGGTAGAGCTAACTTCATAATCCTCAGGAAGTTCTAGTCTATATTCATTGTCTCCAACCCTCTCAAGGATTTGGAGGGGATCATCTCCTTTGGGACTTAGTTTTGCCTTCTTCTTATTAGGAAAGCGAGCCTTTCTAAGGTAAAACCAAACCCAATCCCCTTTCTCAAAGATAAGTTCCTTCCTTCCCTTGTTCATGTGCTTAGCATAACCTTTTGACTCTTGTTTCATGTTAGCTTTGACCTCCTCATGAAGTTTTTTAATAAATTATGCCCTAGACTCCCTATCCTTGTGGGAATGAAAAGTAGGGAGTGGAACAAGATCCAAAGGTGTGAGAGGATTGAAGCCATAAACAACTTCAAAAGGTGAATGTTTGGTAGTCCTGTGAACCCCCCTGTTATATGAAAATTTAATATGGGGGAGGTATTCATCCCAAGAATTGTGGTTGCCTCTTAAGAGTGCCCTCAACATTGTAGACAGAGATCTATTCACCACCTTAGTTCGGCCATTAGTCTAAGGATGACAGATAGTGGATAAAAGAAGCTTAGTTCCTAGCCTAGCCCATAAAGTTCTCCAAAATTGGCTAAGTAACTTAGTATATCTATCATAAACAATGGTTCGGGATAGCCAATGCAATCTCACAACCTCTCTAAAGAAAAGTCATGAGATGTGACTCGCGTTATCTATTTTGTAGCAGGGTATGAAATGGGTCATTTTACTAAAATGATCCACTACCACAAAGATAAAGTCGACACATCTTTGGGTTCTAGGAAGCCCAAGGAAACGTCCATGCTAATATTTACCCAAGGTGTAGAAAGAGCAGGTAAAGTTTTGTACAGTCCATGAGGCATTATTTTAGACTTAACCTGTAGACAAGCTATGCATCTACAACAATGTCTCTGGACATCTCTTTCAATATAGGGCCAAAAGAATTTCTCTTTTAATATTAAAAAATTTTGAGAACTCCAAAATTCCCCATGAACCCACCTTCATGGCTCTTTTTTGTGAGTAATTTCCTAATAAATCCTTGGGGTACACAGAGTATGCCATCTTTGTACAGGTACCCCTCACTAACAAAATACCCATCAGTGGGTTTAGATGCAGAGGCAGCAAAGATTGAGCTGAATTCCCTATCATAGGGATATTGGGCCCTAATATCATCAAACCCCAAGATTTGGGAAATCAAGGTGGATAACAAAGAATATCTTCTAGATAAAGCATCAGCCACAACATTGTGTTTCCCTTTCTTGTACTTAACAATATTGGGGAAGGATTCAAGGAATTCAACCCACTTGGCATGCCTTTTGTTGAGTTTGCCTTGACCCTTTGTATATTTAAGTGACTCATGGTTACTATGAATAACAAACTCCTTGGAAACAAGATAATGTTCCTAAGTCTAAAGAGCCTTTATCAGGGAATAAAACTTTTTGTCATAAGTGGGGTAGTTGAGGACAACACCATTTATTTTTTCCCTAAAATAGGCCACTAGATGTCCACCCTGCAACAAAACAGATCCCACACCTATTTCAGATACATCACATTCTAGCTCAAAAGTTTTTGTAAAATCGGGAAGGGCTAGAACAAGTGCATTGGTGAGTTTCTCCTTAAGAAGTGAAAATGTTTTTTCTTGTTTCTCACCCCAAAGGAAAGAGACTCCCTTCTTCACCAAATCATTGAGTAGTGAGACATGTGTGGAGAAATTAGGTACAAAGTGCCTATAAAAGCTAGCGAGACCATGAAAGCTCTTGATCTTTGTCACACTTGTTGGGGTGGGCCATTCTTGGATGGCTTTGATTTTTTTGGGATCCACGTGGACCCCTTTTGAACTTACTATAAACCCTAAAAAGACCACACTCTCAACACAAAAGGTGAATTTTTCAAGATTGCCAAAAAGGTGGTTTGTCCTAAGTGTGCAGAAAACATGGCTAAGATATCCTATGTGATCATCGAGGCTCATACTATATACTAGTATGTCATCAAAATATACTATACAAAATATTCCAAGGCAATCCCTAAGAACTTGATTCATTAATCTCATGAAAGTGCTAGGGGCATTTGTGAGTCCATAGGGCATCACCAACCATTCATAAAGCCCAAATTTGGTCTTAAAATCGGTTTTCCATTCATCGCCCTCTTTAATCCTGATTTGGTGATATCCACTTCTAAGATCAATTTTGGATAAAATATTAGCCCTATGCAATTCATCCAACAATTCATCAAGCCTAGGGATTTGGTGCCTATATTTTATGGTGATGTTGTTGATTTCTCTGCCATTCATACATAGCCACCATTGGCATTTTTCTTAGACACCAACAAGACTAGCACAGCACAAGGGCTGAGGATCTTTTGAAACCCAACCTTTCTCCAAAAGTTCTTGAACTTGGGACTCAATTTCCTTTGTTTCCATTGGATTGGTACTATAGGTAGGCCTATTAGGAAGGCTAACTCCAGGAACCAAATCAATTTGGTATTCTATACCCCTAACAAGAGGAAGTCCTTTTGAAACTTTTCTAGAGAACACATCACCAAATTCTTCTAAAAGCTTTTGAACCCCATGAGGGAGGTTTCCAAGTTCAAACTCTATGGCAGTGCTTTCAGCAGAAGAAATAGGGGGGAGATGAGGATGCCTTTTTGCAAAGGAGAAGATAGAAAGATTTGTTAGTTAAGGGAGCCTCTTTTAAATCCTTTTTTGTTGCAAATAGGCTCTTTTTACTACAAAATTTCTTGAAAGGGACATCACCTTCCAACGCAGTCTCCTTATCCCTTTAAAACTTTAAGGGTGAAGCTTCTTTTTTTTATGATGATTTTTTTATGTTCCTCCTCTCTCTTATGCTTCATGAAAAACTGGTCATCTACCACATAGGCAGGTGCAAGAGGATACAACTTAATGTGTTTATCCATGTGACTAAGTATGATATGGTTGGAATGACCATGTTGTATGGATTTCTTATCAAATTGCCATGGTTTACTAAGTATGATATGACTTACTTCCATAGGAACTATATCATATAAAATTTCATCATTGTAAGTTCTTATGGAAATTGGCACCCTAACTTGTTCATTAACTACCATTTTCCCTTACTTATTGAGCCATTGAAGTTTGTAAGGTTTTTTATGGGGAAGTGGAGTTAAGGCTATGTTTTCCACTAACTAGAGCTACAACAGTTACAACAAGACCCACTTTGCATCGAGTATGAAATATATTCTCTCTTTGAGACTGGGTAAGCTCTAAGGGTTGGCTTCCAAGAAGCATTCTAACCATTAGGAGGTCCCCCTCATATGCATAAGCATCTTCACAATCGGATATGGATGCATGACCCTCTTCCTCTTCTTCTTTCTCTTTCTTCGTATCTCTTTCTCTCTTCCATCTCCTCTCTTTCTCTTTTTTCTCTTTCTTTTTCTTCCCTTCTTTTTTCTTTTCTAGCCTCCCTCTCCTTTCTAAGGTTACTCTCCTCTATCCTTTATTCTCTAAATTCCATAACGAAATGATAAGGAGGGCTAACCTTGGGAAAGCCCCCTTGGTTAACACTCTTATTACTAGACATACTAGTGTGTGAAGGATTGGACATGTGTAAGGCTTCCTAAGATGGAAAAGGTTAAGGTTGAGGCAAAGCAAACAAACACTCCTCTCTTTTGAGTTTTCTCCCTAGGAGGAAATGTGATACAAACACATGTTTACCTCCCTTGATCTTCCTCCAAGAGGTTCTGAAGCTCCAAGGAAATGAATTAATGGAAAGGGAAATAAATGATTTAGGTGGGGGCGCCACTTTCCTTGGAGAGATAAGCCAAGTGTTTAGACTTCCCACAAGGGAACGAACCCTTGATAAAACCCAACCTTGAACAGGTTCCTCTAGAGGGAGGATCCTCAAGACCTTTTACTCATGAATGTGCTCAAGATAGACAATTTCCATTCAACTTCAAAGGTGAGATTTACAATGAGTGAGGGGTCCTACTTATAGGGAGTGGGAGGTTGGGATTAATGGCCTAATTATGGACCTCCTAACAAGGCTCATTCCTTCCATTTCTAACACCTAGAATCAATGAGGGGTGGGTTCTTATGTTGGTCATGTGTTGTGTAAGAGAAAGAGGGGTGCAAAAATGAGCTAGGAGGTGTGGAGATGACCCACATTCCTATATTTGGGTTGCACCTCTTTCTATGCACACTTTACATAATTAATTAGGTATCCACTTGCCTAATTACATAGAAAATGGCCAAAATACAAGGTTAAAATCCTAAGACTATGGCTTCAAGTCTTCATGTAAGCTCTCATCCAAGCCAAGTCTCTCTCACAAATCCTCCTAGCCATGATGCTAAGTGGGATTGCATCATTTCCTCTTCTTGGAGAGGATTTGACCTCAAATCCTAAGGTTTTTCTTCCTTCTTTTCAATGTTTGCAAGTAAATAAGGAAAACAGTAAGAGTATGCAGATAAGTGTGATGATTAGGGGGAGTAAGAGGCCTCTGATAAGACCTCTTAGGAATGGGGTAGTGGAGGCGAGTACATAAGTTTGAAAAAATGTGGTTATGCCTCCACATAGCAGTTCCTCACTCTACTCCTAATGCACTAAGTGGAATTCTCATAGTGTTTGAAATTTTGTGTGAGAGTATCTTTGGTGCACTGGAGCACTCATCCAAGAAGGCTCAATAAGCCTTGTCTTGTTGTTCACCCCACGAAAGGATGATGGGCCTACGGGTGGACCATTCTTTCATAGTCTCTTATTTTTTAACTTGAGATTGATTATGATTTTTGCAAAATTTTAGGCTCAATCTCGTGCTCAAAGGGGGCCTCATCTTGAAATAGATCTTGAGGTTGTGATGCATTGTGCTTAAATTATATAGGCACAACCTCAATTTCGAATTCCTCAAGAGAAGAAGGAGATTCAATAAGATCATCCTTGGGATCCAAAGGACAATCTTCTTGAAGATCTTCCTCCCTTGTAACTTCTCCCAAATCTGGAACTTGAGGTGAAATGATAAGCTTACTAGTAAAGGGTTCAAGCTGAATACATGGGGAAGTGATAGGTGGTAACTCTGTGGGTTGATGGTAGAGAGTTTGTTCAAGAAAGAGGTTATGTTTAAAGTCCATACTTGTGGCAAAATGGCTCTCTTTTTTATTTCTCAACTCTTGAATATTTCTCTAGGGAGCTACTTAACCATATATAATAGATTAAAATTGATTTCCCTCTCTATCATTTCTTTTGATAAAAGATTAGTTTTATGATTTAAATTTAAAATAAACCCAAATATTCCTTTTATCTTATCTTACTATTATTTTAAAAGTAATATTATCTTAACTTATTTCTTTGTTTAAAAATCCTAATGGTGGATGTCCACCATTAATCCAACGGCCCATGTTTCTTCTCTTATAAAGAGGAACCTCCCCTCCCATTGTACATTTTACACTTTATTGAATACAAAACACTTTGTGAGTAAATTTAAGTGCTATTTTTTCTCCTTCCTTGAGAGTTCTATGGACTTTATCAAGGGTTCTTTCCCTTGTGCCAAGTTCCTATCATAACTTATCTCTTTTTAGAGTGGTGACACCACCACCATCTCCATCTCTTCCTCACTCATTTCTTCAAGGAACCTAGTCTAGAAGATGATCTTGGGAGAAGCATCAACAAAAATGCATCAATTGGTATCTAGAGCCTCCTTCTAGAGTTTCATCTTCTTCCTTTAATCTTTTAAATTTTTTAATTCTCTTCTCCTCATCTCAACTCTATTTTCATTTTAGTACTTCCTAGTTTTTTAATAATTTTACATGTTTTGAATGTTTGTCTTGTTATTGTGATGCTTGAATTCTTGCACATTTTATATTATGCTTACTTTTACATTTTTTGTTTCAATCTTCTAGTTCCATTCATTGAACCAACTCTCTATTTAGGATTCGTTAATTTCAACATTAGCTTTGAGTTTGTGGATTTTTTGTGGTTTTAAGTTGCCTAAGAAGCATTTTACCTCAAATCCACAGTGTTGTGGTTAAGTGCTTTGACCTCAAATTCTACAATTCCTTGGTTCAATTTGTATGCTATTTTAGTTTAGTACTGTGGTAAGTGCTGGAGTTACTTGTGTTTTCATTAATTGCATTTTTAGTTCAAATTTTATGTGTCTTACTTTAATAGTGTGGTAAGCGTTTAGGACCTCCTTCTTGTTAACAAAATTTGAAATCTAAAACAAGTCATTAAGTACATCTAGGATAAAAAAATAGAAAAAAAAGAGCCATAAAAACAAGTATAAAACAAAGCAAAAGTGGAAAAAAAAATACTAAAAGTTAAAAGAAGAATAGGTGTACCTAATAGCAAACCAATTAAAATTGCAAAAAACTAGTTCAAATTGGTCTAATTATGCTTATCAAAACATCTACACTATTCGGCCATAATTGCTAGCTTATTTGCAATTTTTGAAAACATTTTGAGTAATTTTATTTTTTAGTCCTTACTCTACTCTAGAACTTTTCTAGGACCTCTATTTGTGTGCCTACCTCCTTATCATCTTTAATTTTAGTTTGTCTTGATTCTTAAATCTTCTAAATCTTGTCTCATTTACTCTTCCACTTGGAAAAGTCTCCTATTACTTCTTTGTTCTTTTATTGTTTTTTGCTTGTACTCTTGATTTCTTGCTTGTGCTTAGTGTGGTATTACTCTTGTTATAGAGAAGCTTGGAAAATAAGCATACCACAAGGGTAGCATTCTAGGACGTGTTGACCAAGCCAAGAGGACTTGAGCAAGGGAGAAAGCAAGGAATTGAGAGCATACACTTGTGGGAGCTAGGAGGAAGACTTGAAGACCTTGTTCCTTTAAATTTTTTGCTTTCATTTCTTTGTAGTCTTATTAAGGAGTGTTGATACCCTTGTGGTCACTCCATTTGTTTGTAATAACTTATTCTTTAATTAGTTTCTCGTAATTAAGGTGTAAAGGAGGAAGTGGTACACCACCTCCATCACCTTCTAGGAGCACATTTAGTTTTCCTACACTTTTACCTTTCTTACTTTTAATTTTCTTTGCAAATTAGTGTAGTTCAAGGCCAGAGTTCCAAAGACTCAAGTGCTTTTTAAGGAGAAAACTTTAAAAAAAAAAAAGGAGAGTGTACTTGTAAATTTTTTCTATGTGGCCATCCTTAGCTTTATCATCCTTCACATGGCTACCTCTACAAGAGTGTCAATCAAGGGGGCTCTCCCAAGGTTGCCCCTCTTGATCACTTTGTATTGGAATTTAGAGAGTGAATGAATGAAGAAAGACTAAGGAGAAAAACAAAAAAGGAAGAGAGAAGAAAAGAAAAAGAAGATGATGCATCCCTCCCAAGCCATGGTTGAAGACTCTTGAGCAAAGAAGGAAGCCGTCTAGGATCTACTCTTAGAGGTTCTTTAGGTTGAAGAAATGGAGGTGGAAGACTAGGAGATGGAGGTGAAGATTGACGCCACTTCTTCAATGAAGGAGATAAGCCATGGTGAAGTTATCCACAAAGGAAAGAACCCTTGATAATAGCATGAAGGACTTTCACAAGAATGGAGAGAACATAAACACTCTCTAAGAACAAAGAGCTCTAAAATTTAGAGAAAGATTATTTTCATTCAAATGAGTGTTCAAAATTACATGAAGGAGGGAATTATCTATTTATAAAGCAAAGCATGAACCACGGACTTAGGATCCTCAAGTTGAACGTCCACTTGGCTTAATTAAGATTTAGTTGGCTTTAATTTAGTGTTAATTTAGCATGTGCTCAATTAACACTAATTTAATCCAACTAAAGATCCAAACATGGCCCTAAAATTATGGATCTATGTTCCCTTTAGTTTGAATTTGAATTTTGAAGGGAAATGACATGGCACCTCCAAAATTCAAATTAATATAAGAAGGAATAAGAATCAGCCACATGTCTCCTACATGTTTCACATGTCTCCTACATATGGAGTGAGAAAGCACATATGGAGTGAAATAAGGGGACAAAGGGGTCCACATGTCTTCTACATGCTTCACCTGTTGGTTAGAAAGGTGTGTAGAGGAATTAGAGGTGTAGAAATAAGACCCTACACGTCCAAACTCTCTTGGACCAACCCAAACTAATTAACACACTCCGCAAAGAGACTAATTACACCTCTTAAAGAAAATAGAACACATAGGCCAAAATACAAAGCCGAAAATAAAACTAACTACACCCCTAAAATCCTAATGACATAAGGGTGCTTATACAAGCCTAAAAAATGGTAAAATTAATACAATTAAATGGAAAATATCCTAAACTAAATTCCTTGAAGCTTCATCAAGTCGTGCTCCTTCCTTATTGGTCCTAGCTCAAGCTTATGCTAGGCATGCATGCATCAGAAGAGAGAAGACAAAGAGAGGAAGAAGAAAGAAGAAAAAGAGAGGATGAAGAGAGAAGAAAAAGAGAAGATGAAGAGAGAAAACAAAAAGAGTGGGAAAAGAAAAAGAGTTTTGAGTATGGGTCTCCCTCAAGAAGGAATAGTGAAAGTGAGGAGGAGTATTATGGGAGACCTAGGAGAGGATTCAACCATCATACAACATATATGTATGAACATGTGTCCCTTCCTAGGGAGCTAAAGGTTGATCTTCCTCCCTTCCATGGGAAAGAGAATGTGGAAGCCTACCTTGACTAGGAAGTCAAGGTAAAATAACTCTTTAAGTGTTATGATATAAGAGAGGAAAGAAAGGTTCCATTGGCAACCTTTAGCTTCCAAGGGCATGCCCTTCATTGGTGGTATGGGTTAACCGAAGAGAGAGCCCAAAATCATATGCCTAAAATAAACTATTGGAATGAATTAAAAAGTGCTATGAGGAGAAGGCATATTCCCTCTTACTATAAGAGAAACCTTTCAGATAAACTACAAATACTTAGGAAATAAAACCTAAGTATTGAGGAGTATAGACAAAAGATGGAACTCCTCATTTTAAGAGAAAATATAATTGAAGAATCCAATGTCACCATGGCTAGGTTCTTATGTGGTTAAGCTCTGAGATAAAAGATAAAGTTGAGCTTTTTTCATATAGGAACCTAGATGAGTTACTGTATTAAGGTTGAGAATCAACTCAAAATAAAAGGATTTAAAAGAGAATCTCAACCTTATACAAAGAAGGATCAACTCAAGGGGAACTCTTTCAAGAGTTTACCTAAAGAGGAACTACACAAGCTTAAAGAACATAAAGCATCTTATTTAGAAAAGAAATCCTCTACTACTAGCTCTCATGAAAGCACTAGCAGTATCAAATGCTTTAAATGTCTAGGAAGAGGCCACATTGCTTCTCAATGCCTCACCAGAGAAAAAACATGATCATGAGGAGCCTAGACATGTATAGCAGTGAGAGTAACTCATCTTCCTCTTTTAGTGAGAGTGAGCAAGAAGAGGGTTATGCATCATACTCTGATTGTGAAAATGTTTATGCATATGAGGGGGACCTCTTGATGATAAGGAGGCTTCTTGGAAGCCAACCTTTTGAGCTATCCCAATCTCAAAGAGAGAACATCTTCCACACTAGATGTAAAGTTAATGATAAAGTGTGTTCTCTCATTATAGATAGTGAGTCTTGTTGTAACTGTTGTAGCTCAAGGTTGGTAGAAAAGCTAGCCTTGACCCCACTTCCCCATCCAAAACCTTGTAAACTTTAATGGCTCAATAAGTATGGAGATATGGTGGTCAATGAGCAAACAAAGGTACAAATCTCAATAGGGACTTACAATAATGAGATACTTTGTGACATAGTCCATATGGAGGCCAGCCATATCTTGCAGGGAAGACCATGGCAATGTGATAAAAAAATCCATCCATCATGGTCCTTCCAATCAAATCATTCTCACTCATATAGATAAATGCATAAGCTAGTATCCTCTATCACCTGCTCAGGTGGCTAAGGATCAATTACTCATGAAAAATAAGAGAGAGGAAGAGCATAAAAAAAAGTTCAAAAGAAAAAGCTTTACCTCTAAAGCTTGAAAGAGGTAAGGAGAATGAGATGGAAGGTGATGCCCCTTCTAAGAAGGTTTGGAGTAAAGAGAGTCTATTTGCAACAAAAATGGACTTAAAAGAGGCTCTCTTAACTGATAAACTTTTCTATCTTATCCTTTTGGAAAGAGGCATCTCATTCTTTTCCCCATATTTCTTCTACCTCTAGCATTGCCATAGATCTTGAAAATGAGAATCTTCTTGTTGGGGTTCAAAAACTTTTAAAAGAGTTTAGTGATGTATTCCCTATTGAAGTTCCAAAAATACTTCCTCCTGTTAGGGGTATAAAACACCAAATTGATTTGGTTCCTAGAGCTAGCCTACCTAATAGGCCTACCTATAGGACCAATCCCATAGAGACTAAGGAGATTAAATCTCAGGTTTAAGATCTATTGGAGAAGGGTTATGTTCAAAAGAGGCTCAGCACTTGTGATGTTCCAGTCTTGTTCGTGCCTTAGAAGAATGGCCAATGGAGGATGTGTGTGGATTGTAGAGCAATCAACAACATCACCATCAAATGCAGGCCCCCAATCCCTAAACTTGATGACATGTTGGATGAATTGCATAGGACAAAATTGTTCTCAAAAATTGATCTTAGAAGTGGTTATCACCAAATAACGATTAAAGAGGGTAATGAATGGAAAATCGCTTTTAAGACCAAATTTGGTCTTTATGAATGGTTAGCCATGCCTTTTGGCCTAACAAATGCTCCTAGTACTTTGATGAGATTAATGAATCATGTTTTAAGGGATTGTTTAGGAATTTTTTTATTGTCTACTTTGATGACACTTTTTGTGTACAGTAGAAGCCTAGATGTTTAGTTAGGAGATCTTAGGCAAGTTTTTGGCATACATAGGACTAACCACCTCTTTGGAAACCTTGAGAAATGCACCTTTTGTGTTGGGTGTGGTATTTTTAGGATTTGTAGTCAATTTTCAAGGGATTCATGTGGATCCCGAAAAAATCAAAGTCATCTAAGAATGACTCACCCCAAAATGTGTGACAGAGATCAAGAGCTTTCATGGTCTCGCTAGTTTTTATAGGCACTTTGTGCCTAACTTCTCCTTACTTTTCTCACCAATAAATGAGTTGGTGAAGAAGGATACTCATTTCCTTTGTGCTGAAAAATACGAAAAATCATTTTCTTTTATCAAACATAAGCTCACTAATGCACTAGTCTTGGCATTACTTGATTTTTCTAAAACTTTTGAACTTGAGTGTGATGCCTCTAATGTAGGTGTGCGAGCTTTTTTGTTGCAGGGTGGGCACCCTATTACTTATTTCAGTGAGAAAATCAATTGTGCTCCTCTCAACTACCCCACCTATGATAAAGAGTTTTATGCTTTGATTAGGACCCTTCAAACTTGGAATCATTAACTTACTCCTAAGGAGTTTTTCATTCATAGTGACCATGAGTCACTTAAGTATCTGAGGGGACAAGGCAAGCTGAATAAAAGAAATGCTAAATGGGTTGAATTCCTTCAATCCTTCCTATATGTCATCAAATACAAGAAAGGTAAAAAAAATGTGGTAGTTGATGCCTTGTCTAGGAGGCACACTCTTTATACCACTCTGAGTGCTAAAATTCTAGGATTTGATGACATAAGGGTCATATATCCCTCTGGTAAGAATTTTGGCTCCATTTATGCTGCCTCTGCATCTGCATCCAAAACCCAAGATGGGTTCTTCACTAGTGAGGGTTATCTTTTCAAAGATGGCATACTTTGCATACCCCAAGGATCTATGAGAATTTTGCTGACAAAAGAGAGCCATAAAGGTGGGCTCATGGGGCATTTTGGAATAAATAAAACCCTTATGCTTTTTAAATAAAAAATCTTTTGGCTCCATATAAATAAAGATGTTCATAGGCATAGTTCTAGATGCCTAGCTTGTCTTAAGGCTAATTTTAAGGCAATGCCCCGTGGACTCTAACACCTTTGTCTGCTCCTTCTACACATTGGCTGGACATTAGTATGACTTTGTCCTAGGTCTTCCTCGTACCAACGAGGTGCATACTCCATTTTTGTGGTAGTGGACAGATTTTCTAAAATGGTCCACTTTATACCTTGCCACAAAGTAGATTATGCGAGCAACATCACAAGAATTTTCTTTAGAGAGGTTAGCCGCTTGCACGACATACCCTCGACCATAGTGTCTGATAGGGATGTGAAGTTCCTTATTTTTGGAAAACTTTATGGGCTAAGTTGGGAACTAAACTCCTGTTTTCCACTACTTGTCACCCTCAGACTAATAGGCAAATTGAGGTGGTGAACAGATCCTTATCCACTATGTTGAGGTCAATCCTTAAAGGCAACCATAAGTCTTGGGATGAATACATTTCCCATGTTCAGTTTGCATATAATAGGGTGGTCCAAACAACCACCAAGCATTTCCTTTTTGAAGTGGTGTATGGTTTCAACCCTCTCACACCTTTAGATCTCTTACCTCTCCCATTTTCTCACTTCTTTCACAAAGATGGAGAGGCAAGAGATGAGTTTGTTAAAAATTTATATGAGAGGGTAAAGGCTAACATAGAACATCATTCAAAAGGGTATGCTTCTTCTGCTACTAGGGGGAGGAAGGAAGTAATCTTCAATGAAGGGGATTGGGTATGGCTTCATTTGAGGAAGGATCTCTTTCCTACTCAAAGAAAGTCCAAACTTAGTCCTAGAGGAGATGGATCCTTCTAAATCTTAGAGAGAGTAAAAAATAATGCATATAAATTAGACCTCCCTCAGGATTATGGAGTCAGTACCACCTTTAATGTATGTGATCTATTTCCCTTTGCAGGTACTGATGATGAAGAGAACCCTACAGATTTGAGGTAAAATTCTTCCTAAGGGGGAGAGGATGATGCATTCCTCCCTATCAAGGGTCTTATCACAAGTCATGGTTAAGAGGATTGAGGAAGACATAGCAAGAGAGGAGGGAAGAATACCTTACCTTCTCATAGAGATTAAGATGTTAGAAATTAGGTCATAGTCTTCTTTTTAGTCCTTGTAATGTACGTTTTTTAATTTGGGACTTGGAGGTGTTTTAAGTTTCTTTTTTTGCCTTATATTTTGGCCTTTATGTCTATTTTAAATGAGGAGGTGTAACTAGCCTTTTTTGTGGAGTGTGTTGAGTAATTTGGGCTTTTTTGGAGAAGCTTAGGAGTGTGGTTTTTGTGAACCATACCCCTTAAGTTAGTTCTAGACCCCTCCAACTCACACATGAAGCATGAGAGACATGTGGGTCCCCTTGGTTCCCCTCAAGTTCATGCCACTTTCTCTCACATCCAAGGTGGCTCCTACTTGGCACTCATGTTGCTCTCATTTTTTAATTTGAATTTTGAGGTGTTATGTGGCTTTCCTCCAAAATTCAAATTCAAACTTACAGCCCAAGATCCTTTAATTTAGGGACTTGTTTGGATTTTCTTAGAATTAATCAAGAGCTAATTGGCTCTAGCTCAATTAACACTTGATTAATCTCTCTTAAACCTCCTAATGGTGGACGTCCACCACTAATCCTAAGGCCCATGTTTCTTCTCTTATAAATAGGCACCTCCCCTCCCATTGTACATTTTACACTTGATTGAATACAAAACACTTTGAGTAAATTTGAGTGTCTACTTTCTCTCCTTCCTTGAGAGTTCTATGGCTTTTATCAAGGGCTCTTTCCCTTGTGGCAAGCTCTTATCATGGCTTATCTCTTCTTAGAGTGGCGCCACTACCACCATCTCCATCTCTTCCATCACTCATTTCTTCAAGGAACCTACTCTAAAAGATTATCCTGGGAGAAGCATAAACAAGAATGCATTAGCAAGGGTGAGAATACGTCTCACGCATGTTAAGACACATATAAAGAGAATGCACAGTCAAGTACAACATTTAAACATATAAATTCATTTCATACCCATGACAGAAATTATATATCCACATACATAAATTCATTCATGCTAATGATGCTCATGCATGCTCTCTCAGGTACATGCTCGAAACTTTCCTCTTCTACACCAATAACACATAGGTACAACCATCTCACCATAGGTCCACCTGAAATGAATCATCTTCTATGCTAGTAACATGTAGGTACAACCATGCAATGCAAAACAGCCCAAGAAGTTTGGTCTAAAGCACCACATAATAGGTGATCCTTACAAAACTCCTTCGATTGTCGAACTCATGCATGCTCTCTTAGGTATGCACCTGACACGATCCTCTTCTATGCCAGTAATACGTAAGTATAACCATATCTCCATAGGTCCACCCAATATTTAATCGAGTCATTACACATCATCCCCAACCGCAGTTAGGATGACACCTTATCAGGCACACCCTGACCATCATCATCAACACATTATATGTCTAGTTGAAATCAACATCACACAGTGAAACAAATCTCCAATTCACACACCTCAAACAACTTTCAAACATTCAATCATTTATTACACTCAAAATTATAAGATACACTACAATAATCTAATAAAATCATCATAATCCACCCCCAACTGCAGTTGGGATGACACTTCATCAAGCACACACCCTGACTATCCTCGATGATCAACATATTATACATTCAACTGTAATTAATGCAAATATCATACAGTGAATCAAATCCTTAATCCATTCTCTCCAAACAAATTTCAAACATTTAATCATTCATGACACTCATAATTGTAAGATACATCACAATATTTCACACCACAACAATCAACACCATTACAACTCGCATTATCTCTTCTTATCTTACTCTTTTATTGCATTGTATAGTCTAAATACAATATCTATAGTTATACTACTGATATGAAGGTGATATAAATTTTATTAGAAATATAATATATTTACCTAAAACTTTTATGTTGATGTCGAAAGTTAATTTTATCATCTACTATTTTTAAAAATTATAAACCCACAATTATTAACCCCAAATCTAACAACTTCATCTTTACTTACTAATTTATTCATAACTTGAGTTATATACATCCTTTTTTAGTGATTCTAACTCCAACGGAAACCTAACGTATAAAGCTGCAACTTTCATGAAGAACACAAAAACTAATGAGGTCTTTTAGGTTACATCGCAGGGCTTAAAACACACAAACATATGTTCCACTTATTGGATTAGACACTCAACTTATAACTCCCATAGCTCAATCAATTCGTAACATTTTTATGTGATTCTTAATCTTAAAATTGTATCCCTAAATGTCTATGTTTTAAAACAACAAACGAAACTCTATTGGGTTAATCACATGTAAATATATTCCAAAAAACACTAAAGTATGTTCATACGAAAATTTTCAGATGACAAGTATTTAACTTATAAGGTTCCTAAAATATAATTCTAACTCCAAACCCTCAAGCATTCTACTTCTCTATCTCTTTTGTTTATTATCAACATACCCTATAATTGCAGTGATAATCATTAATTTTATATCAATCCTATCAATGGAAGAAAACATTCAACACCTAACATCTAATCCTTTAGGTATGGAGAATGATTCAAATAATAGAACAGTTACTCAACTATCCCATTAATCAATAATATAATTATGTTCTTCACCATTTAATAATCAATAGCATTCATAGAAATAAACAAACTAATCAATTTGATAAACACATGAAACTTTAATACCTAGGAAGACTTAAGGTTCACTACCCTATTTCTTATATAGAACCTAACTTTAACACAAATAACTAATCAATATTATTCATTACTTTGTTCAAAGTTACTAATCTCTAAGGTATAAAAAAGGGAAACCATAATGCTAACATAGTTATTACATCCAAATAATTTGATAGGGCACATGTACTCCAACAATCTAACAAAATAAATTAATATACAATCTAATAATTATTCATGAGTGTCAACCACACCTGAATCTCAATTCTTCTTATGTCTCATTCAAACACATTTCCAGTCAACAAAATAAATTATTACATTGAAACAACCACACATAAATTCTAGTTTGGTAAACCATCCCATTATACAAATACAAATCTCCAATTATATATGTCTATACAGTCATGCACAAACATGTAATCAACACTCGTTGTGGGTGTTCATAACCCTTCAATATAACATACATTCAACATTGAAACTTATCAAAGCTTAGGGACCACTTCACTACCCATTTACTCTACACATATCACATGAAAGATAATTTCCTACCCCGTTACCTCGATAAAGAAATAGAGACAAACGAAGATCTTCCTTTTTCAATCTAACAAACTCTTGTCAAAATAGAGTTTCTATTGTGCTGCCATTAGCTCCCAAACTAGAGCCCAAATGCAGATCCAAACAGTCAGAGTGGAGAGTCACATGTCTAGACCCTATTGTTTAATTTCAAGCCTAAACCAACGGTTAACGAATTCACAGTTATGAGATTATGAAAACTGCACAGGGTTTGTGCAGGAATAACTTTCTCTCTTTCTTTTTCTTTCTATGACTTCTCTCTTTCTCCAAACTTCAAGAAATTCTAGGTAAAAATGAGGCAAGAGTAGTCATGTCTCTTCCTTCCCTTCTCACATGAAAAACCCTACTAGGCTTAACTCATCTAACTCATTTACTTTCTCACTTAAAAATATATACTATAAATATCCATCTCCTTATTATTATTGTTTCGAAAAACATTTATTTTATTCTTTTCCTCTAATAACAATATATATACTTTAGTTTTTTTAAAATAATTAATTATAATAAATGACTGAATTTTTATTAACTAATTCAATTAATTTAAAATAACTAAAATATATTATTTATAAAAATTGGATTGTTATTAAAATATTTTAATAAAACTTAAGTTAAATTAAAAAAAAGGATCATGTATTATTTATTCATGTAGAAACTTTTACAACATTTAATCATTAACATTTTATTCATGGTAAATTTATTGACTTTACTAATTAATACTTTAAAAGTTATTAAATAAAAAATACTGATTGAACAACAACTTAAAATTTTTTTAAACTATCAGTTTATACTAATGAAATTCTCAATTAAAATATTTTTATTTAATACGATGATACATTCGTCTGCACAAACCAGAGTTGAAAATGCTCCTAAATGGGAGTGCAGGCTCTTATGTATTGACGCTTATTCATTTTGGTTGGTATCTTTGTCAAATTTTATAACTTAATTTGTTGTTCTACCCTGCAATTACTGGGTTTACATGTTCAAACTGTGACATGTGAGGAGCACAATTAGAACAGATCACAGATCACCTGTTATAAAATAGTTTATTTTATTTTATTCATGATAGTATATTAGTATGTGTTAATATATTGCATGAGTTTTAGGAACTCTTTGATGTATAATAAAATACTGAAATTAAAATTCATGGTTTATACCTGTGTGAGTTAATTATATAGGTACAGATCGGAATTTGAGTTTAATTAATCTTCATTCCAATAAATATATTTGTAAGCTTTAGCATTTTCAACATTTTTTAAAATATACAGATTTTAATTTATTTTTAGTTAGACAAACAACACCACAATTATTTTTGATAAAAAATATTATCTTTTATTTTAAATAATTTATTTAAAGGATAGTATAGTCATTTAGCACTCAACTAAACAATTAACTTTTAGATTAAGATAAAAAAAATAGGCAGTTAAAGATTAAAATAATTAAAATTCAAATAAAATCTTATTTAACAATAAATTTTATAAAAAAGTTTATATGAAATATTTTAATTCTCACATCCTAAAATATCTCAATTATCATCACTTCACCACCATCGTCATCATTCTACTACCATGATCGACATCACTACTACCACACCATTGTTGAAGTTTGTGTATAGGAAACTCAAACAAGACAAGTAATAACATCAAACGAACATGAATACAAGAACAAAATAGAGAGAGAGAGTAAAAACAAAAAAAAATAGAAAGAAGGCTCTAAAAAAGTCAATATCAACAATCATGAATGTTATTCCTAAACCGCTACCACAATTATGACTATTGTTGTCACACAACAACAATGGTCATGGTGACAACAATAGTGACAACACAAATTGTTGTAGTTACGTTAGTGATATAATTAAAATATTTTACAAATAGATCTTTTTAAAAGATTTATTGTTAACTTATATTTTAATTTTAAGTATTTCAATATTTAATTGTCTATTATTTTTTATCTTTATCTAAGAGTTATTTAAATATTAAATGACTGAAATGTACTTGAAACAAATTATTTAAAATAATTTATTTTTTTTTGTGAATTAACTTTAGTGTTGCTCGCTAATGAACTCCTAATAAAAATAGAATTAGTATGCATAAACATTTCCCATATATATCATAATTGCAATATAGTGAATTTTAATTTTAATTGTTTAAAAATTATTATTAAGTTTTTTAAGTTTTTTATTATTATTTATAATGATTTCCTAAATTTAATTTTTAAGTTTATTATTATTATTTATATGACGTAACAAATACTTAAACGTGTTATATTGGTAATCATTCTGAGATGACGTGATATAATATAGTATATTTAAACTATATCAGTTCATTTTCAAAACTTTTAAGAATGATAAGAACCATAACTAACAATTTTAGCTAAAACTAAATTTCCCCACATTTATAAGAATTAGAAACATGTATTAAATAAATCCTTTCCTTAGAAGAACACATTAAATGTTTTTTTTTATAAGGTAAGAATTAGAAACATGTATTAAATAAATCCTTTCCTTAGAAGAACACATTAAATTTATTTTTTTTTATAAGGTAAGAACACATTAAATGTTATTTTAATTTAATAGTCAAATAAGATCGAATTATTGAAGAAAGAAAAAGTACAATAGTCACATGCATGACATGCTGCACAGTTAACATGCACGAGTAAAAAGAAGAAAAGTGAGCATTTTATTTTTAATGTCTGACAGAGAGTTATAGTTTTCTAGTTCTAGACCCTTAGTGGGAGCTCCAAGATTGAGACTTGTTTTTTAAAATTTAAAATGTTCTTGAGTTGAAAGATAGGTCCCAAGCTTGGTTGTACTCAACCACCAGAGGTGGCCAAAAAATTAAAGTGGGTGCATTGAAATTCTTGGCCTTTTGTTATGTGGGGATACAGTTTTTAACCCTTTTCTTTGGCTTTTCTTAAAAACACACAGAAGCCTCCAATGGGTGGCTTTGCATATGGGAAAATCCTACATCACAGGAGGAGCCTAGCTAGCATTGCCATGCTGGAAATGGCCCTTAATTAATTTTGTAATGGTTATAATATTTTATGTGAAGATCTTGTATTCACCAGTTATTAAAGAGTTTATCTACAATGAAGTAATTAATTAGGTGAATACACTTGTGCAGATAGAATTTGTCTATTTCTTTCTAACTATGTACTGCATCACCTAAAGTTAGATACTTCATCTTAGACATATTTTAAGTCAAGGGTGAACTTATATTGTAATAAGGTAGGTAAATGCACTTTTATATTGTAAAATAAAGTCTTTCAAATATATTAAAATTTTATATTTTGTATTCTCTAATTTTATGTTTGAATTTTTTCTTTATTTTTATGTTAAGATAAAATAATTATGTTTGAATTTTTATGTCTAATTTTTTTTTATATTTATTATTATTTTAATAGTATCTTATTTAAAAAATTATTTTTTTCTTTTCTTTGATATATATATAATAATTATTATTATATTTATTTATTTTAAATATATTGCTTCGAAAATATTGCCTCTTTAATTTACGACTATGCAAATAGTTATTGGACATTACAAATCTCTTCATAGAGGATTGCCTCGGAGGAAAGTGATGTCTTGTCACACAGTTTCAAACTCAAGCCTTGAGAAATGTCACAATTCATATAAGATCCTCAAGAATTTGTTTGCATTAGTTTGTAATATATATATATATATACTCTCTCCTGCTATACAATCAAAATAGTTGAGTTGCGTGAGATAAGCATATTAACTAATTATGTTTTATTTAAAGGTTATATTATTCTTAAAATATTTTTTATTTAATTATAATTATAACTCTTTTTCATTTATAATATCAAATTCCAATTAATGGTATTTTAGAAAGGTTAATATAATTTTTTTCCCTTAAAATTTCATAAAAAATAGCTTTTAATCCTTGAAATTTAAAAATTTTTTAGTTTTGAAATTAATTTATTTTTGTATTAATGTTATTCGTTTATAAGTTCTAGTATATTTGACCGAATGTAAAATTGAAGATCTAAGGAGTTAGGGTTCAGGATGAGAGTAATTCACAAGGTGAAAGACCCCAATTCCTACAGTGATGAATATAAGTGCTATTAAAGTTCCTGGGAAGTTATACATTTGTGTATTGATAAGACCATTCACTATTTCTTGAAGCTCGATCTCTCCCCCGGATGAACCATATAGCCAAGAGAAACCATGAACCAGAATAGAAGAGCTTGCCCCACCCATGAGTAAATATTTCGTAGTAGCCTCATTAGACCGTACATCTTTCTTGGTATATCCAGATAGTAGATAGGAGCATAAACTGAAACATTCTAGAGTTACAAAGATAGTTATTAAATCGTTAGCGCCGCATAAAAACATTCCTCCTAGAGTAGCTGTTAATATGAATAACAGAAACTATGTTATAGCCATTTCTGTACATTCAATGTACTCTACGGATAGAGGAATGTTCTCTCTGTTAGCAATTTTTCTAATGATGTTAACCGGAGAAAAATGACTAAAAGTGAATTAGGGACTAAAAAAAACATTTTTGAATTTTAATGACCAAAGGTGATTTTTTGTGAAACTTTAGGAACAAATAACTCATTTAACCCTTTTAGAAATAATCTCATTTTTTACTTGAGATTAATAAAATTAAATGATGGTAACTTTTTTTTAATAACCGTCAATTTACATATTTTTGCTTATCCACAAGTTCAAATTAGCTTAACAGAAGTTATAAAATTGGTCTAGTGATAAAATATATTATGGAGATGAAGAAAAAGAAGAGATCGTGGATTCGAATCACTCCATTAACAAAAACTAACACATTAACAATTAACATTTTAACTTATAAAAAACATAAGTTAAAACTAACAAGAATAAATCTAATGGGTAAGTCCAAGTACCACATGATTAAGATAAAACCCATAAAAAGATGTGAATTAAGATACATTAATTAATCATGTCCCCATATGGCCCTTAGCTTCAAGATGGACAATAAGCATCTCATCCTTTTTATCCATAGAGCCTCAAGAAATGCAAATAGGACATATGGGGAGCGGGGAATGAAGGAGACTACTATGGTGGGTCAATCCACAAGTATTATCAATTTATCATATGATTTTTTGGTAATGTGTCTATATTTACATTGTTATTATTCCAACAATTTTTAAAACCTAATCTATTGCTGCAGTTGGGGTAGTTGAATCCACCCATTTTCCAATGTCATCGTTTCAAAATCTTCAATTCAATCACAGTGGTGGGGCCAAGGAACTTTCACGGTACTCAAATAGTAATAATAATTGTAGTACAGCCATGAATGACTACAAATGTAATGAAGCCCAAATAAGCTCGAAAGGGTGTTTAATGTTGTTATATCCCTAAGCAATAAGACACTCCAACATGACACACATTATTTTCACAAGCATGAATATGCACCTTAAGGATCATATAAGGAATCTGTTTGTTGTTACTTGTTACGGCATTTGTTGATGGGAAAATAGTTTGTGCATTGAAGATTTTTTGGGGGGTGCATTTTTTTTGTTGTTGTTTTGACTATTTTTTTGTTACTTTTTTTGGGTATGTGAATGTAAAGAATTTTTATAATGATATTTAACCTCAAATAGATACCTATAGTGCATTTTTTATTCCAATTTTATCATCTTGTCTAATTAAAGCAACTTTTATAAATTCTGCATAAATTTAGAAGTGGATGTGAAAAAAGTCATGATATGGGTGTAAATAACGCTCAAGCAAAACTTACATAGTAAATAATTTTTATAATAAAATATTTAACCACAAATATATAAATACTTACAGTACATTTTTTGTTCTAAATTTATACTGTAATTGTCCTTGTCTAATTAAGGCAAGTACTTTTGCATAAATTTATAAGGAGATGTGAAAAAAAGTCAAGAAAACACTGTTAATAAAACTGAAGCAAAACCACCCGTGATTTTGTTTACTTTTATGATAATATATATTTATAAGATTTTATTCTTTAACACACTACTTATAATTAACATATTTTTTATTATGAGTTAAAATTTAGAGTTTAATTAGTATACACAGTTAGTGTAAAAATTTTTACATTGACATTCAATTACATTCTTTTATTTATGGTAAATTTGTTAATTTTACTAATTCGTATTTAAAAGTCACATAAATGAAAAGTGATGATAGAATGTTAGTATAAATATCATTATAAAAATCTTTTATTGGAAATTACAAAATTAGGTGAGAGATCGGTAAATAATAAATGTGTTTAACGTAAATTTGTATTTTTAGATAAATTTTAATTAATCAGAAATAATGTGTTTAAAGTGTGTGATTAAATAATAAAATAAAATCAATAAATTTTAATCATAAATTTCATTTCTTTTTAGATAATTATTGTAAAAGTTAATAAATGTATGATTATCAAACTAATACCTATTCTGTTTAATACTTCAGGTGCTTCTGTTGCGTATAATGTAAATCCCAGAACAGATCAATTCTAACGAGCCTTTCAAATAAGTACTCTCCTCGTGAGGAATAAATCCTTTCATGATAAGTGCGTTATGCCCTGTGAACTATTTCTACAACCTCTAGTAGATTATTTCATAGCTCTTCAAGGAAGAAACAAGTATTCAAGATCAATGGATATCCAGTTCAATCTAACCTCAGGAGGTTGAATACTTCTTCCCTCCTTGGATAGCTCTGAAATAATCAACTAGAGGTTGTAGAAATAATTCACATGGCATAACGCACGTATCATGAAAGGATTTATTCCACTGACTCATGTCTTGGGAATCCTCCGAGTTCTTGGAACTCGAGTTTAGACTAGCTTTTACCAATAAATAATAAAAGATTGTTTTGGTGGTAGGTGAAATTGTAACAGTTTTTTTTCAATCTGTTTACATAGTAATTGTGTAATTAAATAATAAAATCAATATATGATTTTTTTTTATTTTAAAAGTCAATTTTACGATGTGTAAAATTATTTTATACCATAAACCCACTATATATATCTCCTATATAAATTATTGCCACATAATTTATTCCACCAACCGTAAAGTGCATGTTAAGCTTAAGATAATGACTGCTTAGCTGTAAGTGAAATTTGAATTAGAGCACACTGTGTAAAACACTCTTCTCATCAGTCAATGGAGCTGTTAAAAAAAATCATTTTTTCATATATAATAAGGACATAGTTTTCCATGCACGCAACCTTACTTCATTAAATTGTAACTAGAAAATAATACTAGTAATGATAATAATATTTAAAGTTTTACTATTTTCTATATGCAAGTAATTGGCCTTTGGTCACAAAATCTCTAGTCGCATGCATCACATCCCACTTTGATATGAGTGAATTTGACCATTTCCAACTAAACTTGAAAATTCGAGCTTATATTCTTTTACCAAAGGAAAATGATGTTTGTTGGACTGAGTTAGATTTTCTGGAGTCACTTTGTGATATGTAATTGTACGTATAGTCATAATTTAACTATTAAAATTTGTAATATTTTATATATTTTTATTATAAATTTTGTAATAATTTATTATTATTATGATGCAGTCAATTGGACTGCAAGAATCTATTTCTGTATTTGTTGGAATTTACTAAGAGGTCATAATTATCAAATTAGCTGCATTACTTATGTATTTTTTAATTATATATAAATAAAATAGGTAGATTACAAATTTACAATGTGTGGTTTTGTTGTTTCAAAATTAATTTAATTAAAAAGTTTATGTTTAAAAAATTAATTTACAAATAAGGTGAAAAGTTGAAAATTCATAAATTCTCAGTGTTCGATAAAATTAAATAATAAATATAAAATAACACATAAAAGTTGAAATAATGAGGGAAAAGATATTATAAACTAACTAATGAAAATAATTAGCAAACTATTAAATAAACTTACTTATCAAACAAAATTAAGTTTGGTCAAAATAATTTATTTCAGTAAAATAATTTATAAATTACTTTATGTATCTTGCAAATGAGAGGAAGGATGACAATCATGCTCATCCTTGCCTACACATCTTAATGAAGAAAATATGTGTTATTAGTTTCTGTCTCGTTTCCACCCCGACTCCTCTAAGATAATCGGGAATGGGGACGAGTTTGTTACTTTCCGCCTCGCACCCGTCCGCATCCCGCTTCTATGTTTTATATATAATTATATGTTAAACAAAATCTCATATGTATGTGTACAAATTCACACTCATGTGGATCATTAAAATTAAAATATAATTAATAACTTAGCATATAATTTATTTAATAATTAATAAATTAACATATAATTTCTTTAATAAATTATAAGTAAATTTAAATATAAATTATAAAAAATAATATAACGAGGTACTTGAGGGCATTGTGCACACGAAAATACCTGACATGATTAAAATTTGAGTTTAATTCGTATACACTGTCAGTGTAAAGATTTTTACATTGACATTCAATCACAACCCTGCATTTATGGTAGATTTGTTGATTTTACTCATTATTACTTTAAAAGTTACATAAATGAAAAGTCATGATTGAATGTCAGTGTAAAAATTCTTTACAATTACAATGTATATCAATTAAACTCTTAAAATTTTATATTTATCTTCTTTATACTCGTCTCCGCCCGTATCCCACACTTTTTAGGGATGAAAATAGAAAACTTGTCATTGCTCAGTTGTCATCCCTACCAATCTTATATTTTTTTCTAGTGATTGCTTTGTGGCTTAGGTTGTAATTAATTTATATTCTAACAAAATATCTAGATAAATTTAAAAAAAAATATGCAATTTACCAACTGACGGATTAATTACATGTCATTATTTATCAAACTAGATTTAATTTATATAATCCATCTCTTAAATTTTTAAATAATTACAAAGATATTTAATATAATCTCATTAATTTTTTTGTTTCTGGAGTTTGTTCAGTTATCGTATCCTATGATAACTTTCATATCAATGATACAAAGTGCATTGCATATTCAAGTAAGTTAATTGCAACATTAGTATATATACGTTATAACATGTTTCATTGTTATGCGTTATTTTACAAATTTATTCGGCTAGATATGTAAAATAAACATAATATATCTATAACAGGGGAATTCATTTTAAGAAACGAGTAGTACTACAATCATAAACTTTTGGTTGAATAAAGAAAAAATCCATACATTGAAATATTATGTAAGACAATATATTGTAGCAGTATTAATTTTAATCTATGAGAAATTTGATCTAGCATATTGCATTTTCATCCATTTTCTAAAAGTGCTAAATGAAGCATAATTAATATTTAATTTAATATTTTTTTATGAATATTTTTTAATTTAATATATTTTAAAGGAAATAATATAATGAATTACAATTGGACAAGCTAATAAAGACCTGTACTATTTTGTACAAAAGAATATTTTTTTTGGTAACATACAAAAGGATCTTTTTTATAGTACATTAAAAAGCAAAAGTAGTAAGTTCTTATTTGAAAAGAATCTTAACCATTTAATTCACTTCAATTTCCTAATTTACAACACATACGTACACGTAGTTAAAATTCTTATCATGAAAATTCTTTATATATATATATATATATATATATATATATTAAAAATTATTTATTTATTTTATACTATAATAATAATAATAATAGAAAAGATTAATAAGTAAAATAAAAAAGCATCATTATTGTTGTTGTTTTTTACTTAAATCCAGAGTGTCAAAATAGAAAAAATAAAATAAATGAAAATATAAATAAATAGAAAAGCATAAAGAAAAAAGAAGTGAAACAAAAATCTAAAAAAGACAAATCATAAGTATACATTTTAAAAAATATATTTTCGTTATATTTTATATTTAAAGTAAAAAGTTTGCCTCACTATTTAACCCAATAAATCCAAACTTTCTTTATAGAAATTGATATAAAACCATGGTCCCTCGTTCCCAAAAGAAATATAGAATATTTATCTTTTTAATATAATATTAATTATCTTTTTATAAATATTATTTAAATTTTTAATATAATATTAATAGTAAAATTAATTTATAAATCATTACCTTTTTATTTATTATTAGTTTTCTTTATTTGTATAAAAGTATACTATAATACTTATTTTTAGACAGAAATAAGTTTTTAATGATAAAATAAAGATACAAAAAATTCTAAGCAAAAAATACATGCAGAATATTAAAAATATCCTTTTAATTTTTCATTATTATATTTAGTAATAAATTTAGTTTTTAAAATTATCTTTTATTTATTTATTAGGTTTTTGTTTGTTTAATGAACTATGAGAGCATGTTTGGAAACAATATATTTTTAGTTGTTTTTGTTATATATTCACTAAAATTATGTTGTTTACAAAAAACAACTTAAATACGTAATTTTTTAAAAATAAATACTTTCTTTTGATAATCTAAAACTTATAATTTATAATTATTTTTAAATAGTTTTTTATGATTGTTTTTTGAATTTAATTTTATGCAGTTACAATGTAAAAGAATTTTTCCAACATCTAATGATAACACTTGATTTATATAATTTTTAAAGTATTAATTACAATAAAACCAACAAATTTATTATAAAAAAATCATAATTAAATATTAATATAAATTACAAATATAAGTCAATTTTTCTCCTTTTTATATCATTAAAATCAAATTTTTTGTTACAATTAATTATTTTAAACATTAAATATGTTTCAAATTCGAAATATACTAACAAATTTTACGTTCAATCCCTAATAAATTTTTTATTTTATTGAATCTTTGAGTCGCGCCTCTAAAATCCATTTTAAAAATATCTTTAAACAAAAAGTGTTTTAGCAATCTAATTACCCAAAACAAAATAAAAAAATTATTAAAAACTAACATAAAGTAAACTTTTATTAAAAATCAACATTAAAATTTGCTAACAAAGTAAAGATACTGTCAGGTAAAAAATATTTACGATGATACTTAATCATAATTTTTAAATTTACGTAACTTTTAAAAATATTAATTAATAAAATTAATTATAAATAAAGGATTACAATTAAATATTTGTGTATACAAATAATTTCATTCATTTATTCAAATTATAATATAATAAATTCAATCAATGATTAATTAATTATTATGAAAAAAATCTACTTTTAAGATAGAAGTAATGGATTGTTTTAATGATGAAAAACTAGGGTAAAAGAGGGGAAGGAAAAAAAAAAAGAAAAATCTAAGGAAGAAAAGATAGAGTTAGACAGCAAATGGTGGCGTTTGGATTTTGGCGAGTTTAAACTGTGGGTTATATCTCTCTCCCGCTCTCTCACTTCTCTCTCACGCTCTGCTTTTATTAATACTCTCTCTAACTACGCTCTTCTCTCTCTCCGCCATTGAATTTCTAAGGTGGCGAGATATGAGCTCTGAGCAATACCACAGTAAGCATTCTTGCTCAAGTGAATTTTCTTCCTTCGCTTTATGATTCCGCCCAAGTTTGTTACCATTCCCATGCACAGATCTGTTTGCGATGAACCACACTCGTCGTTGCCACGATTAAGCTCTGTGCTTCAGTTTTGGATGACGATTAAGCTGTGTTTCAGTTTTGGATTTTCGCTCGAGCGAGCGAGAAAGGGAAATATACTAATCGATTTCTGAATTGTTTCTCATTATCGATTCTAAGGATTTGGACGCTCACTCGATGGATTGTTTTACAGTAGAGAGAGGATTTTGGAAGAGGTTTAGGGGTTTTAGTTGCATTTTCTGTTTTCTTGTTTTGAAGAGGATTTTTTTTTTTTAATCTATTTTTCAAAATTTTCATTTTCTAGGAAAGTATGGAAATTTCATAAAATGTGTTTAACAACACTTTTAAAAATTTTCATTTTTCTACAAAGAAAGACGGTGTCAAATAGGTGGTGGTGGAGGCCGTGACAGATGAAGTGAAGAGGTGTTGAAGGTGGGGATGGGAGACATGGAATGAGCATCAAATGTGGCTGGGGAGAGGGTGAAAGGCGACGGAAGCAAATGAGAAAACTCGGTGTAATTGAAGATAAGATTAATCTGGAAAATTTAAATTACTTTAGATAGCATCGTGGAAAACTGATTTTTTTTAAAATTATTTTCCAACAAATTTCTTAGAAAATTAGGTCAACATTTTTTACTCGTGTTCTTGGAATAATTTTCTCACTTTTTTGTGGAAAACACTCCAACTAAACAGCCCTTTAGTTATTTCATAACATGAGGAATGAACTTGTGTTTTGTTGGCATTTCAAGACTCAGGGTTTGAAAACTTATTATTGGTTCTGAATTTTTTGTTCTCGATTCTAGGATAGCTTTACTCATTTGTTGCAATAAAAGAGAGGATTTTTAAGAGGTTTGGTTGTTGCCTGTCAAATGAATGAACCTGTGTTGTTTGCATTTCAGGGCTCGGGATTTGAAAATTTATTGTTGGTGTTTGTGTTGGGATGATTTTAGTTTTACATGAAGTGTTGTTGCCTTGTTGATTTTCAGGTTGGTGTTGTTGATCTTTGAGGAATGAAAGATGGATAGAAATGCTGTATTTGGTGGTGTTAGAGAGGGTGGAGAGCGCGGTGTTCGGGTTACTCGAGCAATGGCCAGAGCTATGGGAGGGGTCTGTGCCTCTTCAAAGCCGTCTTTTAAGAAGGAAGGCAAAAATAAGAAGAAATCTTTAGATAAGGGCAGGGCAGTGCTGGCAGATGTAACTAACGTATGTAGAAAACAGCAGAATAAGAAGTGTTCTACGTCGAAATCTCAGGTATGCAGTGCTGGTTAAATTACAGTTATGGTTGCAATTTCATTGTCTTACTTGATATTGTGGGAAATGCAGGCAAATGTTGTTTATGCAGCCACAATTGCAGTTGTTTTGTGGTGGTGAACACCCCAGAAATCTTAAAATTGTAGCCGAAATAGTAGTCCTGAGCTGATTTGAAACCTATTCTCTTTTGTTTTGTTTTTCTCCCTGTGACTTCAACAATTGTGTAAAGTTGCAATACATCAACAAGTTTAAGTAAGCAACTTAGTTTGGTGGGTGTTTGGAGTGCCTTGTCTTGAAGAAATAATTGTCTGGTTGTGTATTTGTGCATAAGTTAGTTCTTGAGTTTGTAATGTTCCAATACCTTAATTCTTTTTTTTTTTTTTTACTTTGATTCTCGTAAAGGACTAACTGAATAGGGATTTTGTAAACTTAAGGAGAAACGTTAGTATTTAAAATAAATTGTGAGACTAATTTGCCTGAAGTAAGATAATGATATCTGTGCTTTACATAGATAAGAGGAGGTTGTAAGAAGAAAAGCACAAATGGAGTTTCCAATGCCTCCATACAAGTATCATCAACTCAAGGACATGTTAGAACAAACATAGCAAAAGATTTATCGACAACATCAACATTACAGTCTCATGACAGTATAGTAGCTGAAAGGCTGGAAGACCGAGAGCTAGTGCTACCTTGTGTGTCCATTAGCATGAGAGGACATGTTATGGAAGGTCCCCTTCTTTCAATGAGCTAATTGTTTCTTTTTACCATAAGTTTGTGCTTTTCTTTTTCTGTATGTCTCCATTTTTTAATTGTTTATTATAATTCTTTTACATTGTATTAAAGTATCTTGTTAAATTTTTCACCATATATGTTATTAAGCACTGAATGTTACTTGAGTATAGGCTTTTAATAGAAGCTATTGATCACTTTACCTGATGGCTATTTATGTGTATGCTTCTCATAATACAAATTTAATTTAAATGCTGCTATCATACAATTATAGACGGTCATGTATTGTAACATTATTAACTTTTGTAATAACTATTTTAAAGGTCTTACCAAGAATGCTTTTTAATTGGTTGACATTGTAAAAATCTTTAACACCACATGAAAAATAAATTCTCTACAAGTAACTTTCAAGATGTTAAAGTTACAAATTATATGATTGCCTTTTTGATAAAGTATTAAAATAATCACAAGAAGCAAAAATATCATCCAATTTAGCATTTCTTAAATCTCTAATTTTTTTTTTTAATTTTGATTGGCTTATGCAGACATTGATATGATTTCTGAGGAACTAAAACATTCAGATGGTTTGGGCATTGTAGACATTGATTCAGTGGAGTTAAAGGATCCTTTAATTTGGAGTTCATATTCCCCTGATATATACAGTAATATATGTGTAAGAGAGGTTAGTGTTGTAGAAATGTCATTTTGTATTTGGATTATTGCTCCTATACTATTATTGTTTATGTGAATGATGACATTGTGACTAGGAGGTTCCCTTTAACATTGTTATGATGATTTATCCTTTTAAAATTGTAATATGGCCCAGTAACATTGTACTCTATAATATGTTAGAGAGAATGGATAAGTTTCACTACCTAAGTTTGATAATGAATTTTGGTTAAATCTTTTTAGTTCGAAAGGAGACCGTTAGCTGATTACATGGATGAGTTGCAGCAAGATATCACTCCAAGCATGCGAGGGGTTCTTATTGATTGGCTTGTGGAGGTTAGTCTCATGGAAGTTTTTTTACATCTATACTACTGGACACATGAACCATTCTTCTTTTTTTCACCTGTTGCAAATCTCTCTCTGTAATGCAGTATTCAGAGAAACTTTTGAAATAATCAACCAGACAACACGAACCTATGTGATCTTTACAGTTAAATTTTTCAATACTCTCCAACCATGTTATTTTTTCAGTTAATGTCAAATTTTGATGAGTTGAGGATGAGCCTTAGTACAATGATAAGATTTTTGTTGCTTGTGAGTTGAGACCAAGATATGAAGTTTTCAAATACTGGAAGCAACCTATCGATTTGTGAGTAAGGTTGAGTACAAGTACCTTCCCTAGATCCCACTAGGAGGAAGCCTCATGCATTAGGTCACCCTTTTATCTAATTTTTATGTTAATATCAGAAAGGGATTATTGTTGTTGCTTGTGACCTAGAGATAAAATTTTCAAATCCTGTAAGCAACCTCTTGATTTGTATTAGATCACCCTTTTGTCAAATTTTTATGTTAATATCAGAAAAGGGATTATTTAATATTCCCTTGTGTTTGTCAAGTGGGAACTGGAGCACTATATTCTAATTTCTAACCGAAGTTTCTTTTTCTTCTGTGTAATATTTTTGTGAGTTCATAAAAGAAATTAAAAACATGTATTCTTTCTCTTTTGAATGTGGTGTTACATTTCAGTACTCAACTTCAATGTCATCTTCAGCATTATCACCATACCACTCAGTATTATGTACGAAAATCTTGTTATTAGATTCTCATGCCGAGCTTCCAATTTAAACAGTGGCTTAATTGATAAAGAAGACATGGTTTTTATAACTTACTATCCATGATAAAGACATATTAGCAATAAACAATTTTAATTACTGTTAGTTGAGTAGCCTGAGTTGCTTCAATCTTTAGCTGTTGAAGGGGTTGTTAAATTAGACAAAACAGAGACATAATTAGCTGGAAACGGTATGTCTAAGCAACACTATGGTGTTGGTTTATATGATTAATTGTATTAATAACACATAATTACAGGATATTCAGTTTCCCCTAAATCAGATAATCATATCCTGATGAATCTCTATACATTAAATGTGCAATATTTATTTCAGATTCTCAACATGGGTTATAGGCTTATAACTGAAGCTTTGTTGTATCATCTTTTCAGGTTTCTGAGGAATACAAGCTAGTTCCAGATACTCTATACCTTACAGTGAATCTCATTGATCGGTTTCTTTCTCGAAGTTTGATTCAAAAACAAAGGCTCCAGTTGCTGGGTATTACTTGCATGCTGATTGCATCGTAAGTGCTATTACTTAATAAATGTACAGTTGGTCCTGATTAAGTTTTCCACATGCTCTACTTTAATCTTTTCAATGCTCCTCTCTGAACTCAGAACTAAGAATACTGAGGCATTTTATAATGAGGTTCTCATCACAATATATTTTACATCCTCGATCTAGTATGATGATGAATTGATGATTGTTATTTTACATAGTTTCATATATAATTACATTACTAATAGGTCTTTGACTTGTATGTATTTGTTGATGAACAGAATTCACATGGTACAAATTTTAGTCTCATGATTCTCTGTATGATAATGTTAACAAGGTTGTAAAGAAATTTTATTTAGATTTCCATTAATAAATCTTCAACTCAAAGCAAATGTGTAAGATGTATTTGTGCTAGTAGCCTAGGACCCAATTACAAGGTATGGACTTGAGTGTCCCACTTTAAAAGTATAGAATTCCAGTATCGCTTTATAAGATCTTGAGCTCTTCAATTGTAATGACTAGTTTTTATATTGCGGTTCTTCCAAGGTTTTAATCACTTATTGAAGTGGTATAATTTTTCGTGTTTGGCTTTGCTATTTTTACGTAGCTGTAAAGAGTTATAATATAGCCAAATTGCTGTAATTTATTTTAGAGAATTTTGATCTTCACTGAGATTTGGTGTATCTGATAGGGACAACCAATAATACATGATATGATTTCATTTTTTTCTAAGTCATGAGTAAAATCTAAATTGCTTGTCCTATATTTTTTTTTTCCATGGCTTTAAGAAAGTATGAAGAGATTTGTGCTCCTCCAGTGGAAGAATTTTGCTTCATCACGGATAATACGTACACAAAAGCAGAGGTATAAAATTTGGTAGTATTGCTGGAACCTTCATATTTTCAAATTGTATTCATTACTGCTGATACTACATACTAGTGGTATATAAAACACCTATTTGTTGGTACCTTGACAGGTGTTAAAAATGGAGAGTGAGGTTCTAAATCTGTTGCATTTTCAACTATCTGTTCCCACCACTAAAACATTTCTCAGGTACGTATTATATATACAATCTTCATTCAAATGATGTGCTCACTGAGCATATACAACAGCCGATGTCGTGATGCATGCTTTTTGCGGATGATGCATATACTGTATGTTTGTTTTTCATGTTTTTCACTTATCTAGGCATGTTAAGTGCCAATTTCACTCTCACTTTGGAGGTTGAATGGATACTCATACTAGTAGTTGTGGTTGGAGGAGAGCTTAGAGAGAAAAAAAATAGAAGTTAGAAATGTAAGATAGGCTTTGGAAGTACATGATTTTGTTATGTAAAAATAAGACAGTACTCTAAATGTAAGTTCAGTAGAAAGCCATCAATCCTAGCTTAGCGGTGAAAATTATAGACCAAACCAAAAAAGGTACCCAAGCTTAATGGAATGCATTATAAACATGATATGACCAAACCAAAAATAATGATATGGAGCTACATATGAAGTGGTAAAAACCAGAAGAATAAGCAGACATGCTAAACATGATATGATCGCAATCATACGTTTAAGAATGAATGCATTATAAAGTTGGGATAGCATTTATGTTAAAGAGATGGCAGAAGCTCACCTTTGGTGGTTTAGGCTAGATTCAAGATCTGTAAGGCCCCAGTAAATAGAGTAGACCTGTTGGAGAGTGACTCAATCACAATAGGCGAAGGGAGGTCGAGAAAAATAATATGAAAAATCATTAAGAATGACTTGGGTAAATAATTTGTCTATATTCTTACATGATTTACAGTAGAATATGACATCATTTTGTTTCAGTTTGCCAACCCCGCCATGGGACAAGGCTTAGTTATTGTTGCATAACTGAACTATGATCATCTTGTCTGGATTTCAGGAGGTTCATCCTAGCTGCACAATCTTCCTACAAGGTATTATAGACTGTAGTTGCTATTAAATATTCACAATTGAACTTTTTATTCTAATCAAAAGGAAAACAAGCAAAACTAATTTGGTTGTAAATCTTCGGTGTTATACAGGTTTCTTATGTTGAACTGGACTTTCTGGTAAATTATTTAGCAGAGCTTACACTTGTTGAATACAGCTTCTTGCAGTTTCTACCTTCTCTCATAGCTGCATCTGCTGTATTGCTTGCCAGATGGACCCTCAACCAGTCAGAACATCCATGGGTACTTTATTATGACTATTTGCAATTTGACAATTTGCCTTCATGTTTGGATGTAAATAAATCTAAAGACTCATCTGCACTTTTATTGCAGAATTCAACCATGGAGCACTATACAAATTACAAAATGTCAGAACTTAAAACTACTGTCCTTGCACTGGCAGATTTGCAACTTGATACCAAAGGCTGTCCTCTGAATGCTATACGCGAAAAATATAAACAGCAGAAGGTAGAAATGCATGTGCTGCCAAAAGATGAAATAGTCACATGTTCTGCTTTCTTTAATCTACTCCATCTGATTAAACTAAGTCAGTTTTAGCTTAATGAAGATGCTAATGACAGTGAATTTTGCTTCCTATAACAGTTCATGAGTGTGGCAAATTTGCCTCTGAAACCAGTGCAGTCACTTTTCCAGTCTCAAGTATAAAACTGTAAATGATGCATCATCTCTGAAGACTAAAATATTGACTTTCGGAATTTCTGATATAGGAAAGGTGTATTATCCTTGGTTGTAATTATTTGATCATCTAATTATTGTTTTTCCAATTACAGTCTGATCAGTAGTTGTAACTTGTAGGATGGTACCAAACTCTGGTACTTCTAGATTTTGTAACGTGAAATCGTTACATCATGAATCATGATACAATTAAGCTGTGAATTGTAGTAATGGCATCAGTTTTAGACTCCATTTTCAGGGAGCATTTAGGCAGCTAGCTATGCAAGTGCTTGATATTTACTTTTGTGCAATAAAAAGGTGCACTGAAATGGGTGTAATTTATCTTTAGACAAAATAACAATTTCTTTCTATTTTTTGGACCGACTATGTTAGTCTGGTTTTTTATTTTTACATGCTTGGCCCTTTATAATTTTTCCTATTTTTAGTTCCTCTGTTTTTAAAAAATTGCATTTGTAGTTCCTATATTTTTTGAAAAAAATTCATCATTTAATAAATACCAGTGGGACTAAAATAGCAAATTTTAAAAATAAAGGATAAAATCATAAAAATCAAAATAAAGAAACATTGGGAATTTTTAGAACGAAGGGACTAAAATCATAAAATTGAAAATGAGACTAAAATCATTAAACAGAAAAATAGTAGGACTAAATTGTAATTTACCTCTAATTTTATACAAGTTGCAATTGGGATCATTCATTTATTATAAAACTCGGAACATAAAATGATTTCACATTTTATCTTTCAATTCATAATGTCAATTTTTAAACTTCAATGATGCATTATTTTAAATAAATTACATGAAATCCAACAACTGAATCATTCAAATAATTTTTTTTGTTATTATAATTAATTAATGATTAATCCCAGGTCGGTTTGTTAGCTTTTAATACAGCAGTGCTGGAAAGCTATTTAAAAAATGGAGCAGGAGAATGAGTCCCTGATATGGGATAAAGACTTGCGTCTGATGACTGTAATGTAAGAAGATACACAGAAGCTTTTAGAAATAAAGTTACACAGGAAATGGTTTCATTTTCTGCACGGTCCTCATTGATGTACCACACAGTAGCAATCAAAACCCTCTCATTTAATCTGGCTACCAGAAGCATCATAAGACTATAGGATTCAGAAACAAAATGCCACTCCCAATAACCAGAAATTCCACATTTCTTGGGATTTCCCCCCATAACACGAGGTAAGTGAAAACAGATTAAGAATCAAGCATGCAATGTAAGTTAGGACACTAAAACTGCAGTATTTCCAATTACAGGCCTGAGACTGGCTTCATGCTCTAATTGTTTCCATGCCTCCTTTCGCTTCTCCGCTGCTGAGATCAAGATTGCTTCTTCCTCCTTAAAGTGATTGTGACAAGAAATGAAGAGCTTCTCATCCATCTCCAAGAACATCTTTCTAATATTGTGAGTTAGGTTGACGACTGCCGGGTTCCAATGGCTTTGGACATTCCTATCTAAAGCCGGAAATATGATGGGCAGGATCACTTGTCGGTTATGCGCAATCAAGTTGACAATGAGGTCATTGTTCCATAAGAAAAGGGCCCTTTCAGATACCTGCAACAATCCATGTTGAATAGAAAAAGAAAATGCATCTTTCAGCAATTAAAAAGGTGGTCGATGGAGACAACTTATTATAAAAATTAAAAAATGTGACAATGTGGAATGCACCAACAAAGTTACAAGGGGATTAAGGTTTAAAAAAAAAAAACAGCTTCATTTCCACAGGGGTTTTCAAGGAACATGAATTTATCCTCATTCCCATAAAAGTGAGATAAAACTAAAGATTTCTAGTGAACTGAGGAAGACAAGACAAACTGCTTTCACATCCCATTAGAGACTCAGTTAACACAATAATGAAGCACCTTGCATAGATAAACCTCCCAAGAGAAGTTGCAACATAGTCCTGTTTAGATAAACTTCTTCATAAACACTTATAAAGGAAGTAAATAAGGTAAAATGAATAAAGTTTCCCTCATGAGCTAAAATCAATTTATGTACTGAACTTCTATAAAAACTTCCCATCTCACTTCTCAAAAATTAAGGTGCATAAATTGATTTTAGCTTATGAGAAAAGCTCAATTCTGTAACCCTTTATTTTTTTTCTTTGTATTAATGTTTATGTAGAACTTTATCTAAACAGGGCCTATATTTTATCATTGAAACCAAAGTAAAATATTAACATGCAAAGATTAGGCGAAAATTCTACGGCAGAAACTAACTCAAATATAGAAAAAAACGAGGAAACCTAGAAAAGTCAAAAAATTAATCCAAACAAATTACATGACTAATTTGCTCGACCTTATCAAGCATTTACCTACATTTTCATACTCAAAGTATATTAGAAAACATGAAAAAGGAAGACCTTGACGTCCGTAAAAGATTGTAATAACATTAACAGAAATAAAACCTGCAAGAACCAGTAAGTGAAAGAAAATAACATAGTATGCAAATGATGAAGATTTACTAAAAGAATTCAGTATAACAACTTTACCTGAAAGTGTAAGCTGTTAACGCAGCACCCAATTCGCCAAAACAACGGGACCATGATCCTCTGGAACTCTACCATGTTAATTACTTCCAAAATTTCTTCCAGTTCACCCAGGAACATCACCTCTTTATGACTATTTGTAGCTGGCCAATATTTCAACAAGCCCCTTATCACAATGCTTGCTAACTTGGGCTCCTTCTCTATAAACTGCATAACACAGTAGGACAATTGCTGAAAGTAGATCCCAATAGATTTCGGCTTGTGCAAGGGGATCAAAACTCTCCACAAGAAGATTTTGTGTTCCTCTTTCAAGGGCAAAGCAAACCCAGTAATCACACTCCCAAAAATCTCCAACAACTCACCAATCCCATTGTGCTTCTCAGTCTCAAACACAAACCGATAAAATATATTGTTAATAGATTTTCGAATATAGGGTCTATGCACCATGAACTTCCCATAAATCCTGTGCAGAATTGTCTTCAAGCAATCCCTTTCCCTTGGATCCTCTGAATCAAACAACTCAAGCAATCTGGCAATAAATGAGTGATCAATATACTTTTTTGCCACCTTTGCATCAAGGCATGTAGAAGATATAAACTTAAGCAGCAATTCATACACAAGTTGCAAATGTGGCCAAGCAGGATCAAACATAGGCTCATCATCATCATTCTCACCACCACCACTTGCCCTATAATTAGGAGGGAAAATTCTAAACAAATTAATAGCACACATTCTACACATAGCAAGAATTGCAGGCTCACTAAACCTCATTGACCCACAAGCCACAAAATCAACAAGCTCAACCAAAGTCTTCCTTTTCACATCTTTATCTGAAATGCTCTTAACAGGGTCAGTGAAATCAAATGTAACACAACAAAGGCTCAATTTGCTCACGAACAGGTTCATCTTCTCAGCATTAGGAACATCCTTAAACGGCACCAAAGGTTCAATTCCGGACACCATGCTCGCCGGAAACACTGCCGACGAAGAAGCTCGCTTGGCGTTGGAAGAACTTCCGCCGTGTGGTCTGTGGCTTCTGCCGACCGCACGTGGTGACTCGGCGGAATGCGCCGAGTCGGCCCGACTCGGCTCGTCCGATTCGGGTTTCAACGACTTCCCTGGAAGCTTGCTGAGGATTTGCTTGAGCATTGTGACCCAGAAGCTGAAATCAGCCAATTATGAACCTTTCAGACGAAAATTGAACCCATGAAGGAAGAATCGGAACCAATCGAACCTGAGCGTTGATTTCTGTAACAGCTTTAAAAAGGGAAAAGCACAAACCCTAGATCTCAATCACCAGAAAATCCGAGCAATGCGGGATGTCCCGTGAAATTGAGATCCGCATTCGAAATGGGTGTGAAGAAATTTTCGATTTTGCGTCGCACATTGGTGGAAAAATCAAATCTTGAAGGGTTGGGATTTCTGGTGACGAAGAATATGAACCAAAAGAGGAATGGTGAAGCAGGAAAAGGGAAAGAGAGAAAAATGCTTATCACAAAAGGAGTGAAGAATAATAAAAATAAGTATAATGGGAATTTTAGATTTACAAAGGATTCTGAGTTCTCACATTCTCAACACAATTGTTCCAATTCCAAATTTTCTTAGGAATGTGAGAGAAAGAGAAAAGAATGTTGTTGTAGAATGTGGGAAAGGTTGAAGCTTAGGACAAGTGGAATTATGAATATGGTGATAGAGACAATGGACCTATGAAGAGATTTTTGGTAATGGAGAGAGAACCCTCTTAGCTGTTTCTTTCTTCTTGTTGTTATTGATCCATCTTCATGAAATTGAAAGGAGAACAAAGGGGGAAAAAAAAACAGAAAAGCAAAAAAAAAAAAATGTACAATGAGTTTCTATTTTTCTTTTTTAGTTGTAACAAAATAAAAATATATTTTTTCATTATTTGGAATTTGGGAGCATTTGATTTCTTTTTTTTTTTTAAAGTTTAGAAATTCTTCATATAATTTTTAAAAAAAGAACTCTAAGAAGAGAACGAAGGAAAATACTGATGATAAAAATTAAAATAATAATAAGCCAAGAAATGTTCAATATTTTGGTTTAAAAAATTATAATATTATTTTTAATATATAATTAAGTAAGTAATTTTTAATATTTTGGCTTAAAAAAGATTATTCGAAAAGTCTTCGAATGTATTTTACGTTGTAGTAATTAATTCTTTTGTTCATGTCTAACTAAGTTAGCTGTAGTTGAATAACATGCTGAGTTGTTATAAATCGTCTTTAATTTTTATTAGGAGAATAAAAAAAAAATTAACTCTTTTTTCGAAGATCGATGCCTACCATTTAAAAAAAACAGTATGTAATTTTTTATCTGTTCAATATATAATACAATTAGTTACATAAGTTTTTAAAACTAAAAAAAAATCAAATAAGTTATTGAAAATTCCAGTTATTTAATCTCATAAATTTGATTATTTATTCTCATTTTGGTTATAAACATATTATATATGTTAATGATATTTAATGTCTATTTTATCACTTGTGTTTATTATATCATCTCATTGTTAATTGCACACATTTTGCTCCTCCGTTTTATAAATTACTTACATTTTATTCTATGTTAAATTCAAATTCGTTGACTGTTAAATTTGGAACGTGTATTATTGTATGACATGGAAAATTAAAATAATATAGTTTCACAAAATAATTAGGATAAATTATACTTCATGTTCCTCTATTTTGGCACTTATACACATTGTGTTTTCCAATTTTTAATTACACATTTTGTCTCTCCCTCCCTTTTATAAATTGCTTACATCTTATTCATTTGTTAAATTCAATTGACTGATAAATTTGGAAGGTTAACTTGTCACATGTCATTATTGTATGACATGATACGTTCCAAATTTAACCGTCAACCGGTTGAATTTAACAAATGAATAAAATATAAACAATTTATAAAAAAAATGGACAAAATGTGCACTATTAAAAATGGAAGGACATAATCTACAAAATGTCAAAATAGAAGAACACCAAATATAATTTAGCCAAATTATTTTTAAAGTGTTTTAAAACGTTGTTTAAAGTACTTTTTTTTTTCTAGACCATAAGCATCCCTTAATGAAGACAATCCCATTTGAATCGTGAGGACCACTATAATTGACAAAACTCTCCATGTGAGTATTTACCACAATTACATACCAAAAGGATTCAAACTTGAGACCTCTTATCAAGTTAAAACAATCCAATCAATTGATTTACGGACTTGGTGTTCTATCTAAAGTACTTTGAAAACCAAATTGCACTTAACTTTTAAAAACTAAAATGATATTTTCCTCAAAATTAGAGTAGTGTGATGATAAATTTCTCTATTTGAATATTAATTGATGATTTTATATGTAAAATTCAATTTAAAATTACATGAAGGAAGCTTATCACTAATCTAAATAAAACTATATACTACTTTATTGAATATACTTTAATTTTTATTTAAAAGATAAAAAGTAGTTTTCTAAATTTACTAATCCTTTCTTATATGGCTGCTGTGAAAATAACCACAGTAATGATCATGACTCATTTTATTTTTGGGTACCATGTATGATACTTTCTGTATTGTTATTACAATTTTGCATAATTTTTTGATACTTTTTTAGATTATTTTTGGATTCTATCTACATTAACAGTAACTAATAAAAATGACTTTTATTTTATAAAAAAATATAAATTAAGGCGTGAAGAAAAAATGTAAAAGCTTATGTTCCCAAATTAAAATAAAAAATTTTAAAAAGAGTAGAGGAAAGTTGCATATTTGCAGTAAAATTAATATTTAATAAAGTGTTTGTTGATCAATTTATCTTATTTTTTAGAATTCGCCTGTTAACACATATTGTATTGTACGCCTAAATGCTTGTAAAGTTTTGTTTCTCTTTGGCTTATCTGAGTTTGGCTTATCTGAGTTTTTTATTGTTACTCTTCACAAAGAAATAAGGATTTGCAAGAGTAATAAGAGAAGAACTTATTGTTGTAATGTTAACAAAGATTAGAGATTAGGATTTTTATAGAGATAAAAATAGCTCGTATCATTAATCAAATCAAAGGAAGTACAAGTTAGTATAGAATCAAAAGGTGTATTTTGCGCTTGTGACTTAAATGATATTTAAATGAGTGTTTAATTTTGTTAGTATATGTGTTTTATTCTGTCAGTAAAAGAGTGTATTTTGTGTTCATCAATATATATTATCTGGGTATTGAGCAACATACAAATGTTAATGGAAAGTAGCAGTTATCAGGGAATAACCTGATTAGACGATTTTTTTTTTCATCAATAACAAGAACATAAGGTGTTTATTTTTTGGTAAATTTATCTGAAAATAACTTACACTTGTACTATGTGAGAACTGAAATATTTTTTTCTATTTTTGTAGGTTGTGGATGATGATGATTTTTCTTAATTACATGTGTGAAGATGTTGAATGTGAAAGTCAATTGATGAACAATTTGATGAATATTGTGAATAGAGCTCAATTGATGATACTAATGATGGTGAAGTTGATATTGGTGGTACTATTTCGATACTTAGTGAGATTTGAAGAAGTTAAGTCCTTAAGCAGTTAGGAATATGAAATTTATAACTCTTGAGATGGCATACGCATTTTACTATTGGTTTGCAAGAGTCAATGACTTTGCTTCTAGGAAAAGCAAAGTAAGGAAAAATACTAAACGCCAGCTTATACAACAAATCTTTGTATTATAGGCAAGAGATGATCATGGTTTAACAATTGAAACCGTATTTGAAAAAATACTTGCAATTTAAACAGAAACATCATCAAACATAAATAAGAGATACGGATTGATTCCTCTAATATAAAATCAATTCAGCAAAAATAAATCCTAAAATGTAATTCATTCTTTTAAAATTTCATTATAAGATCCTCTATTGAAACATGTTAATATTGTACTTATTGGAAAATTATACTTATGTATTTTTTAATTAATTTATTGTTTTGTTCGACAAAAAATACAATAATTATATTGTAGTGGGTATAGTTTAGTGGTAAAAGTGTGATTCGTTCCACGGACCCCTTAATAGTTAAGGGATCCCTTGTTTGATTCATATGCTGATCAAAAACTTTATTTCTTACTTAAAGGGAATCCTTTATACCCCTCATGTTATATAAAGCCAAAGACAAGATATGGGTGTGAAGCCAAGTTTAGAGTGCATGTTGACATGAATTCAAAGTTATGGTTAATCGAAGTCAATGATTGATTTTGAAGTCACTTAGCTGAATAATATGAGAGCAATTGGTATAAGTACTCCAGATAATTTTGTATCAATTGTTTATCAATGTAAAAGATGTGATTGATTTTTATTTCGAATGAAATATTTATATAATTAGATTGGAAAGGAAAGAAGGTTGAAAACCATGGATGCAAAATTTTCTTTACAATATCTTGGTGATCTACATCAAAATGAGCCTTTGATGTTTTTCAAATACAATTGATGAGAAAAATAAATTGCAACACTTGTTTTGGTCGGATTGTATAATGCAGATGGACTATAATTTATGAGTTTAATTAGTATGCATTGTCAATGTAAGATTTTTTACACTAACATTCAATCACAACTATTAATTTATTATAAGTTTATTGACTTTATCAATTAATACTTTAAAAGTCATATAATCTAAGAGATGTAATTCAACATTAGTATAAAACTACTTTACAATGTTGATGCATACTAATTAAAGTCATAATTTATTTGGTGATATCTTGAAATTTGATGCCACAAAATGGGAAGAATAAATAAGAATGCCCTTTGATTATATTTCTAGTGTTAACCATCATAATCAAACAACCTTGTTTGTTGCAATAGTTGTTGGTAATGAAATAAAGGAAACATATGTGTAGCTTCTGAAACAATTTTTAGAAGTTATGAAAGGAAAGTTACCGTTATCTCATTCTATTATTATTAATGGAGACCTAGCAATCAGAAACTTAATTAGAAGAGTTTTTTTAATGTTCACTATAGATTGTGTGCATGACACCTATGTTGGTGTCAAGGGGAATTTAGAAGGGGTTTAAATAAACTCACAGAAAATATTTCTTTAAAATTTTTCTATTCAATGGTATAGTTTAAAAAATCCCCTTTTCAAAAATTTCCAAAATCTATCTTGTTTTACAAAAATAGGTTTTTCAAGAATTCAACCCTTTAGACAAAACATCAATTAATTCAATTCCTCCAACAATTGTTTAGTATGCAATTGAAGAAAAACTTTACAAAAATGTTTTTCAAGTTAATCAGAATAAAAAAGAAAGGGTAGAAAAAATAAAAAACCAAACCCATAATTCTTGGGTTAAACCCAAATTTAAAATCAAGTAAATGATGATAAAAAATTAGATCCGCTGCAAGAAAACTTGATAGATTAGTTACAGCTGTACAAAACTAGTTAGTAGTGCTTCAAGAATTCAATAAAATTGAAATATAAAGAGTGAAAGGAAGATAGAATTTGCACAATGATTTATATTGGTTCGATTAACCAGCCCTACATTTAGTTTACAGACTTAGTCTTCTGCTAATCTACTTTCCACTAAAATTTCAATACATGCACACTACACATAGAAATTTTAATTCCGGAAAGATTTAAACTTGTGCTATAGCTCTACATTCAGTTTATAGACTTAGTCTTCCTCTTACACCCCACAAGAGTTTGCTACACTATGACATCTCGCCACTCACAATGTCTCACTTGCAACACCCGCTGCAAGATTTCCCAACAATCTCAATAACACCTCAAGATTTAAACTTGTGCTACAGCTCTACATTCAGTTTATAGGCTTAGTCTTCCTCTTACACCCCATAAAAGTTTGCTACACTGTGACATCTCGCCACTCACAATGCGTCACTTGCAACACCCGCTACAAGATTTCCAAACAATCTCAAGAACACCTCAAGAGATTGTCAAACTTGTGCAAAAACACAAAAAAAAGGTATAGAACAATGTCACCTAAAGTGAAGAATACCCAAACAAAAAGATCAAAACTCAATAGAGTCTCTTCCTTAAATCTTGAAATTGAAGCACCTTCAAACCATAAAAAATGGGTATGAAACTTAGAGAGAATTATGTAAATCGTACAAGAAAAGCAAACACTTAATGGATCTTTCAAAAGTTGTTAAAAAATCAATTTTCAAAATACTTTTATATCAGTTTAGATGCAGGGTAATCGATTATCTAGTTGATTACCTGATATCTTACTCAAAACTAATCAAAAGTGTTTGTTCTCTGGAATAATCGATTACTATTTTTAGGTAATCAATTATTACAAAGAGCAACAATTTCAGAACTCAAAATTTTCGAAGGCTAATTGATTAATATTTTTAGGTAATCGATTACCTTGCCCAAAAGTCCATTTTGAAGCTTTTCCAAGTACAACCCAACTTATATAATCTATCCAAAATCATCTCAAACACATTCTCAAGTCTATCTAAACACACAATACAAGTACCACACCTATAAATGTGTTTGGTACCGTAAAATTGATTTAAGAGAAAAATAAAGAGAGAAAAAGCAAAACCAAAACTTTAAATTGTGCTTCAATGCCTTTGGTTCCAACAACACTTGTAAGGAAAACACTTGAAGAAGAAGAACATTCAAGCTTTCTTTATTTTTTTGCTTTAATTGGTTGTAGATTTATTAAATTTAATAAATTTAATAAAGAACATTCAAGCTATCTTTGTTTGTAATAGTTTACTTTCTTGTTTAATGTGGATAAGGACTTGGTACCCCGTATTCATACTTAGGAGCTTGTTTATATTCCGTAATATTGTCTTTAATTTTCTTTTAATTGCTTTCATGTTTAGGAAAAGTGCTTAAGTTCCAAAGGCTTAAGTCACTTTTAGTTGACAAAACTTAAAAAGAGAGAAGTGTTTTGCATATTAATTCCCTAGGTCTTACACTTTGAAATGTTTTCACCCACATCTAGGAGTGTTAAGAGTAGTAAAACTAGGGAAAAGAAAGGAGAAGAATGTGATAATATAATAAAAGAAGAGTGTGAAAAGAGTGATAAACCAACCTTGCCTGCATATCCATACTCTTTTGATTGGAAAATTGTAGAAAAACAATGTAGGGAATATCAGGAAAATGAGAGAAGACAAAAAGAAAGGAGAAAAGAGAAAAAGACGAACTAGATAGAGAAGAGAGAAGAGAGAAGGAACAAAAAGAAAAAGAGAGACAAGAAAGAAAATAAAGAAGAGAAAAAGAGAGAAAAAAGTGGGAAGAAAAGAGAGATAGAGAGAGAAAAGAATGGGAAGAAAGAAAAGACAAAGAACAGAGAGAAAAAGAGAAAAAGAAAAGAAAAGAGAAAGAGAAGGAAAGGAAAACAAAAGAGAAAGAAAGGAAAAAGACAGCAAAAAGATAGAAAAAGAGACAAATGAGTTGGAGAGAGAAAAGAGGGAAGAAAAGAAGAAAGAAAACGAGAGTGATGTCTTTGAGAGTGCCCTTAGTGAAGTGTCTACCTCCATTAAGGACTTAGAAGAGCCTAGCTCAAACCTTAACCTTCAAATCTCTTTTAGTGACATACATGAACCTAAGAGACATCTTAGGAATTAGACCATCCCTTCTAAAAATAAAAAAGAGTCTTCCAAAAGAAAAGTAGATAAAAAACCCTTGAGTGAAAGTGACACTCATTCCACTAGTTCGAACACTCGTTCTAGAAGTCCTAAATGTTTTAAATGTTTATAAAAAGGATACATTGTTTTGTTTTGTACCAAAAGAAAAATGACTTTAATGGGAACATCAAATGAAAAGGTACTTATTCATATGATGATCTCTTCAAATTTAAAAGGCTTCTTAGAATCCATCCTTTTAAAGACACTCAAACACAAAGAGATAATCTTTTTTAAACAAGATGCAAAATTTTAGGAAAATTTTGTTCTCTTATTGTGGATGGTGGTTCGTGTTGCAATTATTGTAGCACAAGGGTGGTTGAAAAGTTAGCACTTACTACTACTCCTCATCCTCACCTTATTCTTTACATGGATTTGATGATGAAGAAGGTGCAATAGTAAGAGAGCCAGTGGAGATTAGCTTCTCCATAGGGAAATATCAAGATAAAGTTTTATGTGATATGGCACCTATGGAATCTAGTCACATGTTGTTGGGTAGGCCATGGCAACATGATAGGGAAACTTTGCACAATGACCTCACTAATAAAATCACTCTCTCTCATAAGGGGAAAAAGATTACCTTATGTCTTCTTACCCCTATCAAGGTTATGGAGGATATAAGGATCATGAAGCTTAAGAAAGAGAGGGATAACAATGAAAATAAGGTTGTTGCTAGGAAGACCAAGCCTAAGGAAGATCCACATTTTCCTTCAAAGGAGGTTCTCTACATAGAAAAGTCTTCCGACCAACCCTTGCAAAAAGAACTAGTTGAATTTGAGTTGTGCCTATACCCTTTGAGAAATTTGATCCACACCCTCAAATTTAACTTGATGATTCCTCTATTGTACCTAAATCAGTCTCACCTGTTATTTTCAAAACCTTTGAGGCTAGCCTTTAGTGCAATAGGAGAAGGATGAAGAACTATTGTGTGGAGGCATAACCAACACTTTTCAAAACTAAAAACCCGCCTCCACTACCCTATTCCTAAGTGGTCTTCTCAAAGACCTCTCACTCCCTTTAAACATCACACTTGTCTGCATGCTCTTACTATTTTCCTTATTTTCTTGTAAACATTGAAAAGGAGGAATAAATGCCTCAGGACTTGAGGTCAAATCCTCTCCAAGGGGGAGGAGATGATGCAATCCCACCTAGCATCATGGCTAGGAGGATTCAAGAGAGAGAGACTTGCCTCGGATCGGAGCTTACATGAAGACATGAAGCCATAATCTCAATAATTTTTCTTGTAAATATTTTTATTTTAATTAGGAATTAGGGGCGCATTTTAATTCCCTTGAAGGCCTTGTATTTTGACCGCTTTCCTTTAGTTAGGACATTTTAGGTGTAATTAATAAGAAGGAAGGAGTAGGCTTAGATGAGACTCTTATTTTAGGCGTTTTGGGCTTGTCTGTTCACCTAAAATAAGAGTCACTTTTTTCACCCCTTGGATTAGTCTTGGATGCCCAACTTAAGGCTAATAGACTTGGGTTAATGAGGCTCAATCCTAATTAGGCTCAAGTCCTACATTGTATTGATTTGTGTGTCTAAGCTCTCCCTTTGGGCTATACATACTCTTTCAACCTCATTGTAAATCTCAACTTTGAAGTTGAATAAAAATAGTCTCTTTGTGAGCACATTCTTAGTAAAAGGTCTTAAGGATCCTCTCTCTTGAAGAACCTCTTCCTAGTTGGATTTTATCAAGGGTTATTTTCCTTGTGTAAACTTAAATATTTTGGCTTATCTCTCTTTGAGAGTAGCACCTCATCTCCATTTTCTTTCCCCTCTATCTTCCATTTCTTTGGAGCTTGGAGCCTTTTGGAGAAAGATCAAGGGAAACAAACTTGGTTTGCATCATAAATGGACTTAAGTAAGGATAATGTGTAGATGTCTTAGGACACTAATTTTTGTAAAGTCAATAGGTAGTTAATAATAGATGTTTGAGAAAAGCTTGGTATTCCTCCAAAAGACATAAGAATGATGTTATAGGATTAAGTTTGAAGGAGAATAATTACAAAGAGTAGAGAAAGATCGTTAAGAAGCCATCTTGAGAATAAAGAGTTAGTCAAAAGTCATATGAACACTCGTACCTATGCCCATTAAGGAGTGGATAGAAAAAAACATGTATCCATGAGTGACAGGTACCTATTTATACTATCTGTGCGGGTATTTTGATTGATTTTATCTATGGACACAAATTCTTTTACCATCCATAAGTATGAGTTCATATTTTTCAAATGTAGATATGAAATTGGAAACTAGTACTATGGTACTCTATCTAGACCGTATCTATTCTAAAATTAAGAAACCATTGTTGCTAATTTGTTGTTGTGAAAACAACATATAGGAAGGGTCATGTATTATCTCCCGATAAGGAAAATGGCCTACTAGATACTTTCACGTGGGTCATTAATGAACATATACACTATGTTATTCTCAAGACAAATTGTTACTATTCTTTCAACAATTTATAGCCATTGCCCCTACAATAATGAAGCTAGAGCACTTATCAAATGATTCAAGGACAAGTGAAGTTAGGTTTGAGAAAATATTTTCTATTTTTATTTTTTAAAAACGGTTTTATTTTCAAGTTTTCAACATTAAAAAATATATATGTTTTCACTTGATATTTTCTATTTTTAAAAAATAATATTATTAAATTTAATTAATTTTAGTAAAAATATTTTAAAGTATTTATATGTATTATTTAAAATACATTTATATATTGTTGTTGTTATAATTACAATATTGTTATTAAGTTTTTACACAATTTTAATTTTTGAAAACACTAAAAACAACTTTTTTTATTTTCTATTTTTCATTTTTTTAAAATATTTATAGAAAAAATATTTTATAATTTATAAGCAAACATATTTTCAGACTATTTTATTTGAAAATGAAAACACAAAACAAGGTGGTTTGAGTTTTTGTCTTTTGGTTTTGAAATGTATTTTAAAAATATAAACGTATTTGGCAAAAATGGTCCTGTTTTTGTTTTTTTATTTATTTTCGAAACAATTTTCACTTAATTTTAAAAAAATATGATTTTCATATTTTTATTTTTATTTAAACTCATCATGTAATGACTCAATTCTCTATCCAATTCATTTATAAAAATGTGGAAAATTTGTTAAAGGTATTTATACAATAATAAGAAAGTTTCAAAACTTGATATTATGTAAAGAACCGTAATCTTCTTTTTAGAACAATTATGAATCAAAAGCATTTACTTGATATTCACCTCATATGACTTTCTGCTAAGTTCACCTCATAACCTTTCGCATATTCCCAATAAACATTAACTCAACAGATTAATTATCACCACGTTATTCATAAATCACAATTTATATTATCATGCTTCATATCATCATTAAATAGAAATTAATAAGTAATTTAACTTCTTCAAAATTCATGTTAATATTCATTAAAAGAACGGTACATTATTACTAAAAGACACTTTTTCCTGTGTGGAAGATCAAATTAAATTGCACCCACAGAACATACTCAACTTGCCTTCTTTTTATTATCAAAATCTTACATTTACTTATTTTTCATAAAAATTCTTTCAAAAAATATTTTTTCTTTTAACTTGTTACCCTTTTGAAAATATATGGAAATTTCAAGATAACTAATTTCAAGATTAACTTCATAAAAGATTCCACCAAAATCATAAGTTTCACAAACTTGATTCATAAAACACTTGTCATGAAAAACCAATGTTATGATATTATCAATCTACTTGTCATAATCAAGATATCAAAAGTAGTCAACAAAGAATCAATGCAACACATGTAAGAATTGTAACACCCTTGATTTCACTATTAAAGTTAGTGGATGAAATGTTAGAAATAAAGTTCAGTATGTAGCCACTCATCAGGTTAGTAGACAAAATGTTAGAAATAAACTTCGTATATAACCAGTTATAGGTTAGAAAATGAGATAGAAATGAATTCTGTATGTAACTAACTGTTAAAGTAAATTAATGTTAGGTTATAGAACATTTTTATCAAAGATTCTAAGTATCCGTTGTTGTTCAAGATCTGCTCAGCAAAAATAAGAGCTAGAACTTTGGTGCTGGAGAAACCGCTCAACAAAATGGATTTTGCTTAGTGAATTTGAATCAATTTTCTTCCATAAATGAGGCCCTTGTATCCAGTTGAATGTATACCAAAAACTTCAGTGGGAAGTGATCTGAGTTAGAGAGAGAGGTTGTGATCCTAGTGAGAGAAAGGGAAGATTTGGAGGAAGTAAGTTTGGAAGAAAATATTTCAAAGGAGATTGTGAGCTGTGGAGGTTCTGTACCATTCATAAGCAAGCCTCATATCAAGGTAAAGGGGGAGTGGGATTTATAAGTGTGTGAGGTGTTAGTCTTAATAGACTATGTGTGATATTACTTTCAGTTAGTTATTGTTTTATGGAGGTTGTTTTATTTATTGTTAACTTAAATTGTAAATGTTTGTTACTTTGATTGTTTAAGTGGAATGAATATAATATGTATTCAAAGGCAAGCTGAGTATGCTCTGTGGTTGCGGTTTGATCCGACCTTCCAGATTAGAAAAGATGTCTTTGGGTAATGGTTTGTATTACTCTTGTATGAATAATATTATTATATTTGAAGAATGTTAAATGGATGATAATATGTAATTTAAAATATTTAAATTGATTATTAATGAATTAATAGTCATTAGCAACGTGTGAGATATTATGAGGTGAACTTAGTAAAAAGTTATAGGTTTCCTAATAGAAGTATTATACCAATGTAAGCATGAGATGTTTTGGGAGAGTTGCAAGTTGGCACTTTATGAGGTAAAGTGTGATTGTTAGATCATATTCTATTAGAAAGAATAGATTGTAATAACTTGTCTAGATTATGAATAATATATTTGGTTGGAGATCAATTGACTGATGATCAGTATAGGAATTTCTGGCTGAAAACTAAAATACTATCTCTTATTGGGAGTCTAGATTATGAGAACTAATTGAGGATCAGTATAATTATGAGATTATATTTGTTGGGGGTTAATACCATAAAAATTGCTCGTACGTCAGTATATTAATTTTGGTTAGAGATCAACATATTATATTTAAGATTTTGAGAATGTACTTAGAGATTGTATCTCTGTTCAAAATGAGGGTTATGTATTGATTACTGATTGATGAGGGTGATTGGGTTATTACAAAGTGGACTTAGTAGAAGTATTATATCGATGTATGTATGACATGTGTTGGGAGAGTTATGATTTGATACTTTACAAGGTAAAGTGGGAATTGTTAAAATATATGATTCTCGAATAAAAATACTTTGTATTAATTGGTCTAGGATCAAAATATTATATCTGAATGAGAGTCAAGACTATGAGGATTATTCGAAGGTCAGTATATTAGTTCTGAATTAGAATAATATTCCTGACTGAGGGTTAAGAATCATGAGGATTTGTTGAGGGTCAGTATACTAATTATGGCCGAGGACTACTTTGTTGGAACATATTCTTTCTCAGCTAAAAGAATAATCTGCACTTATTGGTTTGGGACTAGAATAATATGCCTGACTGGGGGTCAAGATTATGGAAATTGTTCGAGGATCAATATAATAGTTCTGAGGATTAAATATCAGAATAATATCTTATTGGGTCACACCTATGAGAATAGTTACTATGTAATCTACATCTAGAAATTTTGTAAAAGTAAAGTTATGAAATTAATGTTGCACTTCATATTTATTATATTTTTTTAAATGAATATTATGATTCTTTATATAATATTAAGTTTTGAAAAATTTTCATAACTAGATAAATATCTTTAAAAAAAATTTTACAATTTCATAAGGAAATTGGGTAGAAATTTGGGTTGTTACAAGAATCATAAATAGAGGACCAAAAACAGTATATGGGAATAGCAATATAGGACCAAAAAGAATATCTAGAGTAAATAAATAAAGGACCAGAAAGTTATTTGGAATGGGTGACCAGAAGGTTATCAAAGAGAATAATCAGCGGACCAGAGTAAGTTCTGGAAAGAATAATCAAGTACTAGAAGAAATCTGGACAAAAAAATAATTATTACCAGAAGGTTATTTGGAACGAGTGACCAGAAAGCTATCTGGAGGATACTAAAGAAATGATCAGAAGATTATCTGGAATGATTGACCAGAAAGTTATTTGGAAAGAATAATCAGATTAAGAATGTAATAATAATTAAAATAAACACCCTAGATCAAGAAAGCAATAACTAGATCAAAACAAATAAACACACATAGTTTACTAAGATTAAAACCTTCCATGGTTTATAAATCCCTCCTTACCTTGATAAGAGGTTGATTAAGAGTGGTAGAGAACCTTCGCAACTTCAATCTTCCTTGGAAGATCTTCCTCCTAACTTCTATTATGCTTGATCACCCACCTTTGATAAGTGATTACTAGTAGCCACCTCCAACTGGCAGTACTGCCACCTCCAACCAACGATCACCAACTGCTAACTGACGGACAACGACCACCACTTTCAACCAGTGGTCATCCACCACCACCTCTAATTGGCAGTCACTGACTGCCACCTCCAGCAGTCACTAGTGATGCAATCTTGGATTTCTCCTCCCATTATCTTGCTCTAAAGAGGTTTCCAAGGTGAAGATGGAGATAGAGAGGATAGAAAATGGAGGTGAATTAGGCATCATTCTTAGAGAGATAAGCCATAGTTTTTTGAAGTTTGCCATAGGGGAAGGAATGTATGATAAAAGCCATAGGTCTCTCACAAGAAGAGAGAATTGTGGTCCCAAGGGGGAATCTAGAAGGGGGGTTGAATAGATTCACCAAATTATTTTTCAAAGATTTCTATTCAACAGTATCAGAGTATTTTCAAAAATAGTCCCTTTTTGAAAATTTCAAAATCTACCTTCTTTTGCAAAAATGGGTTTTCAAGAATTCAATCTTTTAGGCAAAGCACCAATCAATTTAATTCCTTCAATAATGATTTCAAATAAAGTAGCTGAGAAACTTTGCAAGAATGCTTAATAAAATAATTTAGAATAAAAAAGAGGAGTAGAAAGAGTAAAAATTAAACCCACAAAATATGGGTCAAAAACCCAAATTTAAAAACAAGTAAATGTATAACAAGAATTTGATTTGCAACAAGAAATCGTAATAGATCAAACGCAGCTGCAAAAAACCAATTGTTAGTGCTCCAAGAATTCAATAAAGACTAAAATTAAACAGTATAAGGAAGAGAGAATTTCCATAGTGATTTATATTGGTTCGGTCCAACTGACCTGCATCAAGATTACAGACTTATCCTTCCGCTAATCTACTTTCCACTAAAATCTTAGTACATGCCCACCACACATATAAATTTTACTCCTGGAAAGATTTAAATCACAAAAGAAGAGGTTTCCTCTTGCACCCCACAAGAGTTTGCTATATCGTGACACACCGTCACTCACAGCACCTCACTTGCAACACCTTGTTGCAAGATTTTCCCATAATCTCAAGAACACCTCAAGAGATTGTTAACCTTGTGCAATACACAGATAGGGTACAGAACAATATCACCTGATGTGAAGAATGCCCAAACAGAAATATTAGAACTCAATAGAGTCTCTTCCTTGAATCTTGAATTGAAGCACTTTCAAACCATGAAATATGGGTATGAATCTTGGAGAGAATTCTTAGAAATCGTATGTGAGAAGCAAGCAATTGATTGAACTGATCAAAAGTTGTTAAATATGTTTTCAAAATACTTTTATATAAGTTTTTATGTAGGGTAATTGATTACCCATTTGATTACTTGATATCTTGCACAAAATTGGATCAAAGTGCTTGTTCTCAGGAGTAATCGATTACTGATTTCAGGTAATCGATTACCATAGAGAGCATCAATTTCAGTTCTCAAAAAATTCTCGCAGGGTAATCGATTATCATTTTTAGGTAATCGATTACCTTACCTAAAAATTCATTTTTGAAGCTTTTCCAGCATAACCTAGCCTATGTAATCTATCCAAAACCATCCCAAACACATTCCCAAGCCTATCTAAAACACACAATACAAGTATCACACCTATAAATGTGTTTGGTACCATAAAATTGATTTAAGAGTAAAAACAAAGAGAGAAAAGCAAAACTAAAACTTCACTAATCCTCAATGTAATTCCTTTGGTTCCAACAAGAACAAGAACACTCTAATAAGAAACTCTCAAATATGAGTCTAGTTTTCATTCAAAAGTGTTGAAATGATACAATGAGATGTGAGTGCAATTTATAGAGGTCTAATCTTAGTCTTAGACGTCAACTTACAAGAGAGCTAGGCTAAGGACTAATTAACTAGCTAATCCAAATAAGCCTCTAAGAAAGTGGATCTATGTTCCCTTATGTCACACTAGATTCTAATAATGTGGATTTAGTTCCATTAATTCAAATTTGAATTTGAACTAAGAGACAATTAGATGCCACCTAGGAGAAAGAGTGGTTTAGGTGCCACATGGAGGAGACATAAGGGTCTCACATGTTACTCATGCATATATGGATGCTAGAGAGACGTGGTAATCAAACAAGGGGTGCGAAAATCAAACCACTATATGCTTGTTCTAAAAAAAGCCCACCTTTTAACATAAACCCTACATGAGTAACTAATGACACCTTATGCTCCTGAAATAAAGGAAAATAGGCCGAAATACAAGGCCCCACAAAATGCTACATGCACCACCAAAATATTAAACACAATACAAATTATTTACAAGTAATATCTAAGACTATGACCTAGAATTATTCTATAAGCTCTATCCTTGCCATGTCTTGCTTTTATTGTTCCTAGCTAAGTTCCATGCTAGCGGGATTGCATCATCTCCTCCCCTTTAAAGAGGATGACCTCAAATCTATAGGTTTTTCTTCCTCTTCTTCCAATCCTACAAAAAGATAAGTAATGTAGTAAGCAGGTGGAGACATATAAGTATAGAGGAAGTAAGAAGTCTATGGTGCAACTCCTCAGGAATAGGGTAGTGGAGGTTTGTACTAATGTTTGAAAAATGTCCATTGTGCATGTTCCTCCACACAGTTGCCCCCATCCTACTCCTAATGCACTAAGTACTAGTCTTTAAGGTTTTGAAATAAGTGGTGAGACTTTCGTTTGTGCATTGGAGCACTCTTCCACGAAGGCTAAGTAAGCCTTATCTTATTGTTCACCCTAAGAAAGAGTGATGGGCCTAGGGGTGGACCATTCTTACATGGTCTCTTTGATTTGGGCTTGAGATTGGCTATGGTTTTATAAAGGTTGGTGCTCAATCTCTTGCTCAAATTTAGCCTCATCATCAAGTAGAACTTGAGGTTGTGATTCATTGTGCTCAAAGGACATAGGTAGAACCTAAATTTCCACTTACTCAAGGGAAGAATTTTCTTCAACAAGAACCTCTTTAGAGTCTAAGGGGCAATCCTTGTGAAGATTATCTTCCTCCTCAACTTCATCCAATCTTTGAGCTTGAGACTCTTATTTAAGCTCAAAGGTGAATGGTTCAAGCTCAACACTTGGAGAACCGTTTAATGGAACTTCAAGTAGATGAGGTTGTGGTTCATTGTGCTCAAATGGTGTAGGCACAACCTAAATTTCCACTTGTTCAATGGGAGAGTTGTCTTCCATAAGATTCTACATGAAATCCAAGGGGGAATCTTGTTGAAGAGCAACTTCCCTTTGAACTTCTTGCAAGTGTTGGACTTGAGATTCTTTTTTATCTCAATAGGTAATAAATCAAGTCCAACACTTGTTAAAATGCTTATTTGATATTTATGCTCAAGTTGATCTTAAGATTGTGGTTCAATGTGCTAAAAAATTTTTGGCACAATCTCACTGACAACTTGATATTTTTTTAGAGATTGGTTGGAAAATTTTTCTATGTTAAGATCTTCCTTTGAAGTCAAAGATAAATCTTCTTTAAGAACACTCTTCCTACCAATCTATTTTTCTTCTTTCATTAATTCTTAAGGGTAAGTATAAGTTTTCTATCCCTTTCCTCCCACACTTTCTCTTTTTCTTTCCAATATTCTTTCCTTTCTTTTTACTCTCCTTCCTAAGATTCTTCTCTTTCTCTCATCTCCTTCTTTTTTCCAATATTCTTCCTTTTCTTTTCTTTCTTTTTATTCTCTTTCTATCCTCTCTTTGTCTTCCCTTTCTTTCTTGAGAGTGAACAATGATACAATTTTCTTGAACAAAGCAACAAGAAAAGGCACATCAATTTGAATAAAAGTGCAACTCAAGAAAATTGAAAGCAACTCAAAAAGCACAAAAATTGAAAGTGACTTAAGGTATGAACAAGAGTGTTGGTTTTGTGTATAAGCTAGCTTATTTTGCACAAGATCCTTGCTAAAAAATACACTTCCTAAACATCTCAAATAACCAAGCACAAAATCACTTCAAATTAGTATAAGAATAGCTACTAAAATTCAAGACTAGACAACATGAAGTAAAGGAGAAATTGAGCTATACTTTTTTTCAAATCTTTTTTAAGAACATGCTAAGACTAAGAGCATGTGATACTCCTTGACCAAAGACTTAATCAAGAGGATGAACCTCTTAGATGCTCAATTTCACAAGAAAGTTTCAACACACTTTAGGCAAAATAAAAGAGACTAAAACTAGGAAATTAATTTGATAAAATTAAGGACTAAACATGACTAAATAAAACATGACATGAAGAGTAAAAAACCAAAATTAAAAACATCAAAATTGGATTGGAAAAACAAAGAACAATTTGCAACACACAAAACAACACTTTTGAACCTAAAACGCCCATACCACAACGTTGTGGTTTCGTCCATAGGGGTGTGGTGACCACTACTAGGCTCCTTTTTAGTTCACAACAAGAAATACATAGAATAAAATATATAGGTCCAGAATTAGGAATCCTAAAATAGAGAAATATACAATGATTCAATGAAGGAACAATAAAATTTGAATCAAGATATAAAATGACAAAAAACATAACATATGGAAATTTAAAATTCACACAAGACAACTAAGGGGATTATATGACAACATGGATGATGCATTCTTGGAATGTTCTCCCTAGGATCTTGCTTCAAGAGGCTCCTTTGTTGAAGAAGATGGTGATGAGTAGGAGAGAAAAGGTAGATGGAGGCACCACTCTTGTAAGAGATAACTTGGATGTAGAAGTTTGCCACAAGGGAAGGAACCCTTGATAAAAGCCATAGAAGCACTCTCAAGGTTTGAGAGAAGAAGACACTCTTAAGAGTCTCACAAAGTCTAATTTGTATAAAATGATCCAAGATCCTTACAAGAGTGGGTGAGGGGGTTATTTATAGGGGGAAGGTTGGATTTAGATGTCCAAGTTAAGACCAAGTGGGAAAAAGAAGAAAAACCAAACAAGTCACTAGAATTTAGGATCTATGTTCCCTCTAGTTTAAATTTGAATTTTGGAGGGAAGTGACATAACACTTCTAAAATTCAAATTCAAATAAGAAGTAACAAGAACAGACATGCAGGAGAGAGAGTGTGATGTGGCGTCACTCATAAGGGAACAAAGGGCCCCACATGTCTCCTACATGCTTCATGTGTTGGTTAGATGAGTTTTAGAAGCAATTAGGGGTGTGGAAAGGAGAACCACACGTTCAAACTCTTCTAGGCCAAGCCAAACTAATTAACACACTCCTCTAAAGGGACTAAACACATCTCCTAGAGGAAATAAAACCTATAGGCCAAAATACAAGGCCTAAAATTACGAAATTACACCCACTCAAAATACTATATGAACTACACAATTTATTTACATAGTTTTAAGACTATGGTCCTAAACTCTTCATGAAGCTCCTTCCTAGCCATGTCCTCTCTCTAATCCTCCTAGCCAAGGTCCTTTATTAGGGAGGAATGCATCAATGGATTCAAGCTAAAAAATTTAAGAACAAGATGAACAAGGCCATAACACAACATGGAAATTAGAAGCTAAAGAAAAGAAAAAGAACCTCTAAGAATTAGACTCTAATGCCACATGATGCAATCTTGGATTTTTCCTCCCATGATCTTGCTCCAAAGAGGTTTCCAAGGTGAAGATGGAGGTGGAGAAATTAGAAAATGGAGGTGAATTAGGCGTCACTCTTAGAGAGATAAGCCATGGTTTGTAAAAGCTTGTCACAAGGAAAAAAACCTTGATAAAAGGCATAGAAGAACTCTCACAAGAAGAGAGAACAAGAACACTCTAAGAAGAAACTCTCAAATATGAGTCTAGTTTTTATTCATAAAAGTGTTGAAATGATACAATGAGAGGTGAGTGCAATTTAGAGAGGTCTAATCTTAGTCTTGCATGTGAACTTAGAAGGGAGCTAGGCTAAGGATTAATTAACTAACTAATCCAAACAAGGCCTAAGAAAGTGGGTCTATGTTCCCTCGTGTCACACTAGATCCTAACAATGTGGATTTAGTTCCCTTAATTCAAATTTGAATTTGAATTAAGAGATAATTAGATGTCACCTAGGAGAGAGTTATCTAGGTGTCACATGAAGGGGACATAAGGGTCCCACATATTACTCATGCACATGTGGATGCTAGAGAGGCATGGTAATCAAACAAGGGGTGTGAAAATCAAACCATTATTCACTTGTTTTAAAAAAAAACCCACCTTCTAACGTACACTCCACATGAATAACTAATGTCACCCTATGCTCCTAAAAATAAAGGAAAATAGGCTGAAATACAAGGTCCCACAAAATGCTACATGCACCCACCAAAATACTAAACACAATACAAATTATTTACAAGTAATATCTAAGACTATGACCTAGAATTCTTCGATAAACTCTATCCTTGCCATGTCTTGCTTTTATTCTTCCTAGCTAAGTTCCATGCTAGCGGGATTGCATCAACTGGCCCACCTCTGATCGACGGTTACTGGCCATAATCTTCGACCTACTTCACCAATCGCATCCGACCGACTTCACCAACTACAACCTTCAACCAGTGGTCATCGGCTACAACCTCCAATCAGCTGTCATTGTCTACAACCTCTGACCTGCTGCCACCTAAGTGAGTGCCACTTGCAACCGGTAGTTAGTGACTGTCACCTCTAACCTTTACCATAAGCTTCAACCGTCGGTTATCAATCGTCAATTTTTTGGTCTCTATGGAGGAAAAGTTATATCTTGTTAAGATTTGAAATATGATACTAATTTAATCTACCTTAACAATTGGTTGTATATAAAACTATTTCTAACTAACTTGATTATGAATTTAAGGATGTTACACATTACTTGTCACCATTGGTCATGACCTTTGATTGGTGATCACTGGTCGCCACCTCCAACCAGCAGTCACGACTGCCATCTCCGAATGATAATCACCAACCGTTACCTCTAACCGTCATTTTTAATTGGTGGTCATTGACCACCTTTGATTGGCGGTCACCAACTGTCATCCCTGATAGACAGTCACTGGCCCCAACCTTGACCTATTTCACCTACCATAACTTTCAACTGATCACCATTGATTGCAACCTTTGACCAACCGCCACCTGCAACTGGCGATCACCGACTGCCACCTGCAACCAGTGATAAGCTAAATATTAGTTGTTAATTTTTGTTAATGGAGAGATTCAAGTTCATGTCCTCTCACTCCTTCATCTTTCCATTTTACCACCATACTAACCTTGTAACTCGATGAATCTTTGAGCTTATCAAATGTCATTATGTCATAACTATAAGTGATACAATTCTTGATAAAACTCTGTATTTAGAAGGAAATTTTATCTTTTATTGAATAAACTAAAATAATAAATAAAAATAATTTATCAATACTGATTTAGAATATTTTAAAATTAAATTACAAATGATAATATTAGTCACGATAGATTTTAATTTATTCATTAAATAATAAAAATATAGCCCATCCACGCATACGCATAATTTATCATATGCGCATGGGGTACGCATTGATACTATTTTACTAGAATTAAAAAAAATTTATTACATTTTTTAAAAATTAAAAGACAAATGAAAGATTGAATATAATCAAACAGTATTTATAAAACAGTCTTGTGGTTACAATTAAATTAAAAGTGCATACGTGTCAAGACATGATATTACATTTTATAGAACCATTATCCTCGTAAAAATATAAAGAGTTTAATGGTTATGTATTGAAAGTGTAAATAATTTTATACTAGTATCCAATTACAATTATTAATCTATGATAAATTTATTGATTTTACTAATTAATACTTTAAAAATCGTATAAATAAATAAAGATATATAATTGAACATCATAAATGAAGATATATAATTAAATATTAATATAAAATTTTTTGCTCTGTTAATGTATATTAATTAAATTCAAATATAAGTCCAAAGATAACATAGTAAACTGTTCATTGTTTTCAATACCAAAAGAAAAATTGTTTTAATTATATATTCTAATATAATATTTAATATCAGATGGTTAATGCAAAATAAATCATCTTAAAAGCTTATATTAAAATGGTCCTCCTTATATTTAATATCATTCAATTTTCTTCCTTAAGAAAAGATCCATTACACTGGTAAAAATAAAATCCGGACTTATAAGGTTGATCTGGTAGTAAAGTGAAGAGGTGAGAGATGGAGAGGTTGTGAATTCAAATTTCTCCACTAATAAAAACTAACATATGAATAATTAATATTTAACCTATAAAAAAAATATAAATGTCAACATATTATATGTAAATTCTAAGAAGTCTAACTTAATTGGTTGAGCATAATGCTTGATTTGTTGAAAATCGATACTATCTTCGACTCCTATCAATCCTATAATAATAAAATCATTATACAAAGCAAATCTATTATTTAACTATCTTATACAAAGCCAACCCATTATCATAATAAAATCATAAATATCAACATATCTAAATTCAAAATCATTTATTGTTTTAATCATATATCTATCTACCTTATATTTAATATAATTTGTTTTTCCTTCCTCACAAATTGAATCCTAATAAAAATATAAAACCAACATAAGAAATAAGTCTAAACCTTTCATTATTTTAATTATATATCTATTTACCTTATATTTAATATAATTTGTTTCTCCTTCCTTACAAAGTGGATCCATTATCCATCTTATATTTAATATAATTCGCTTTTCCTTCCCTGCAAAGCTGGCCCATTATAGTAAAAATATAAATTCCAACACAATATATTTAAAGTCTAAACCATTAATTATTTAAATAGAGAAAGTGGATCTTCATATTTTCGATTAGTCTTGAACTTTACATGCATGATGCTTTAAAAAAAATTTTAATTATACATCTAATATTTATCACTGAGATAGTCAATATAAAATGGTCCACCTTATATAATAATGTATAATGCTATTTATTAACCATAAAGAGAAGACTTATAATATAAAAAATTAAGAATAATTTTATAATTTGTTTTATAAAAAACAAACCATGTTAAAAAAAAGTATGCAGTTAGTATTTTTTATATAAAAAATAATAAAAAAAAGACTTAATTAAATTTTTATCTCTTAATTTAACAAAATTTTTATTGACATCTGAAAATTTGAAGTTTTTATATTGATTTTAGGATTAAATTTGACTAAATTAAGAGAAGAAAAAAATTATTGTTTATTTTAAAACCAAAAATAAAATTTAGTCAAATTTTATATATTAAAAATTAATTATTTAAAAAAAATAATTATTATATAAAATTATATAAAAATGATTGATTTTAAATTTTCATTTATATGATTTTAAAAATATTAAATTAATAAAATTTATAAAAATATATTATGTATAAAGAGATGTAATAAATGTAAATAAAAAAATTTGTAAGTCTTTAAAAAAAGAAAATACACAAGCACAATACTTCTCGGTTCGTACCTTTATGGCTTTATCCCCTTCCTTTGTCCCTATTTTCGAAGAAGAAAAAAAAAAAAAAAAAAAAAGAGAGAGGAAAAGATACTGAAAGGTAACACCGCAAGGAAGCAACGGAAGTGTGCATAACAGCCTTGTGTGATTGTGACACCGTTCATTCTTCAATGCCTCCGTCACCATACGGCGTCGTTTCACTTTCCTCTGTCGTTTCGTTCGCTTCTTCCCCCTCGATGCGCTTCTCCTTCTCATTCCCCGTTGTCGTTTTTGTCGCGCCTTGCTTTGCCTCGCGATTCTTCGAGTCAACGGCTCCGTTTCGCTTCCTCTAATTGTCGTTTTCTCGATTCACCCTCTTCACGCGCTTTCTTTCGTCACTCTCTCTCTCAGGTACTCACTCCCTTTCGTTCCGAATTCCCCTTTTAACTCTTCTTCCCTGAAATTTCACGTGATGCCGCGAAATCGCGCAAATTTGTTTCGCTAAAAAAAAAAGTATTTAATTGTTTTTTTTTATTGTTCAGGGTTTCAATTTCGCCGCTGTAAAACGATTGTTGTAGTTTTTTTCCTTGTTCTGCAGGTTTTAATCGTTGTTTTTTTCATGAATTAGCCACTTGTGATTAGGTTAGGTATTGTTCCTTTCTCGCTTTGCACGCAACTGTATGCAGTGTGTTTTTAACAATTTGGTTAAATTTTTTCTTTTTTTTTTTATTAACAATACCACAATAATATAGTTCGAGATTTAGTAACACTTAAAGGCCGTTTGCCCTTCCCGAGGAGTGTATTCTGTTCGAATCAAATTCTGTGTTGTCAACTTAATTACACCTTTTGTTAAAATTGCTTATAAAATAGAAAGAAAAAACAATTTTTTAAATTAAAATTGATAACAAAATGATATATAGTGAAAGATGAAAACTATGTATGGTTTTGGAAGTAAATGGTTCTTATCAGAATACCAATGGAAGTAGCTGATTTTGTAGCATCATGGTTTTGCTAGTGCAGGGAGAAAAGTTTATTTTCAGTCAAATTGTATTTAATGGTGGTGTATATACATGTGTTGTTGTTTTTTTGTGTTAATCTGTGATCCCTTGGTGGGGGGGTTCGATGGGTGTTATTGTTATCTCACCAGAACTGTGTCTTGAAGGTCCACACGACGCATTGTCATTGTTGATGGAGCGGGCTGGGGGCTTAAATGGCACTCAGCATGTTATAGAAATAGCTGGGAGCGCCAATGCTTCTACATCGTCTGCTTCATATCATGATAGACATCTTAATGGCGCAGATGTGATGCAGGATGAAGAGAGTGGTGCAAGGATACCTCTTTCTCGGCCTTCTGTTTTAGCCACTGTTGTATCTAATGAGTCAAATAGTAGGAATGCATCATTCATTAGACGTGGGGATACTCGGCGGAATAGAAGCCCTGTGCATTCAGGGTTATGGATATCGATTGAACTGGTCCTCTTAGTGAGCCAGATTGTTGCATCTATCATTGTTTTGTCTTTGTCAAGGCATGAACATCCGCATACCCCATTGTTTCAGTGGATCATTGGTTATGCTTCTGGATGTGCTGCTACCCTCCCTTTGCTTTATTGGCGGTATTATTATCATAACCATATGCGAGAGCAAGATTCATCTCAATCAAGGCAAACATCACCCCGGATTAATGACCCTTCCGGGACGCTTCTTTTCAGTTCCAGAACTAGTGGTGAAGATGTTCCGGCTGCTGTTGTGTCCTCCAGAAGCCATCAAGCTTCATTCTTGCTGAATAGAAGGTAGTGAATTAGTTACTATTTGTTAATATTTTGTACAATGTTAGGACGACTCCTTTTCTCTTAGTGTGAATTCATGAAAGTCCTATTGTGAATTCCTTGTAGAGTCAAATTATTTCTTTAGCCCTCTTTACTGTTGTTGAAAACTGGCTTCAAAGCCTAGGATGTAGCCTGAAATTTGAAAATTGAGAACAGGATATATTAAGAAATTTGAACATTTTAGTCTTCAAACTCTAGCTTTTAGACTTGAAGGGGTTTTGGTTTGGTCATTTTTGACTTCCCTTGCTCTTCCTGTAGGGTTAAATATGGTTTTGATCCCTAAAAACACTCAGATTGTGGTTATGTCCCAGTAAAAGTTTTGCTCGTTTTTTGTCATCAATATTAGTCCCGTTGCGTGTTTGGAAATCCTTTTGAGCATGGTTGAAAGTTGAATAGAGGTTTCTTTCACACGTTACAAAGCAAAAACATAAAAGGAAGAGTTGGATTGATGTTACGTTGTTGGATGACAAAGGAAGTCAAACATACCCTTTGTGGGGTTAAATTTTTTCCCTCTTTTATTGATGACTAAAAATTAAAACTAAAAAAAGGGCAAAGAAATTTAGAGACTAAAACTAGAGTTTTGTCTTGGTAATTTATGTTGACCTTTAATGCAAATCTACATTACACGAATACCAGTGTTAGACTATAATTTTGATTGGAAAACAACACCAAAAGCATTTAAAGAATTGCAACTAATTTTTGTTAGTATGGAATTTGATGAGGGTCAAAAACTTATTTAACTGTAAGTCCTTTGCATGTATTACTAAGTCCTCATGCTATGCCTCCATGCCTTTTTCTTGTGTTGCATGACTTTCAAGCCAACCTAACTATGAGAGCAAAGGATTTCTTTGAACTAATACTTTAACTTTCACTATGATCTTTGTCCTAGTTTGGATGTAAAACATATTAATATTAATGTGTAATTTTCCTTCAACTATTGATAAAAATATTGTTTTGCATTGTATCATGGTTTTTGGTGTATTGAAAAGTTTGAATCTTACAACTAATAGTGGCTAATAAAATTGTATCAGTTGCTTTTGTCTTTAGAGTTATATTAAGTATGGCGGACACATACAGTGACATATTCACATGTATAAAAATGTTATTTAAGCACATATAAAGATCATCCTGCTTCCTTGCATAATACAAGCTGTGGCATTTTCATATAATCAATCCTGTGGCTAACTTTGAATTGATGTATACCAACTCATACTTTATTTTTTTTATCTATAGTTGAGGTTAGGTTTTGACAAGAAAATTTGAAGTATCAAAGAATGTAGCTGTTTTCACTTAAATTTGTAATGAAAGTGTGATATTGTTTACTGTCTAAAAGAATTATCGAGAATTTGAGATTGATCTTCGCTGTAATAATTATGGAATAAGTTAAAGGTTGTCTTTTGAGAATTGATATGAAGGAAATATCCAATTCTAATATTTAAATATGAGGAAAAGGCTTATGCACTGATAATGTATAAAAATTTCGCTGTTTATACATTTAGTTCTGAAATTTTGCATTATTTCATGGTTATAGCAGCCTTCAAGTATTGGAATTTGTAAATTGTAATAGCTGATGAAGCTGCTAACCCTTATTCTTCTTGCACCACAGAATGAAGACACTAGTGCAATACTTCAAAATATCTTTAGATTGCTTTTTTGCTGTATGGTTTGTTGTTGGAAATGTATGGATCTTTGGGGGACATTCATCTGCCGAAGATGCTCCCAACCTGTACAGGTATTGCCTTTCATTCATTCATTCTTGCATTTAATATTCTGATTTTTCAGATTCGTGAAATTATTTTCTTTATTTCACTTGGCAGGTTATGTATAGTGTTTCTTGCGTTTAGCTGTATTGGTTATGCTATGCCCTTCATTCTCTGTTCAACAATCTGCTGTTGTCTCCCTTGTATAATTTCTATCCTTGGGGTTAGAGAGGATATGTCACAAAACAGAGGGGCAACTTCCGAATCTATTAATGCTTTGCCAACTTACAAGTTCAAGATGAAGAAACATAGAAAACATGGCGAAGGCAACTCAGCTGCTGCCGAAGGTGGAGTTGTGGCTGCAGGAACGGAAAAAGAGCGTGTTATATCCGGAGAAGATGCGGTAAGCAGCATCTGATATTTATATTATCTCTCTATATATATGTCTATAAATATATATATTCATTAAAACTTTAGTGGGTAAATTACATTTCCTTAGAGAAATGCATAATTACAGTCCGTATTTTTTAAAATAGCATTCCCTTTCCTTAAGAGATGAAATTGTGCTATACTTTTTTTCCATTTTAATATAATTGATTTTTTTAGTATTGGTGTTAGTAAACCACCACTTACTAAAGTGTATTTTGGACAGTGTTGTTAAATTGTTAAATAATCGTCACGACAGCACAATAGCTCATGGCATGACGGTTTTTTTGCTAACTGCTATACACAATTTGTGAAGGAATATCCGTCATGGCAGTGCCATTAGCCATAAGGTGCAATGATGTGTTTTTATAGCGGAATTTTGACCTTCTACTATGTTTCGCCATTCACCATTGATAAAATTGATTTTAGATTTTTAGGTGAAATAAATAGAGGTTGGGTAAAGCAGAAAATCGTTTTTGTTAGCACAGTCAAGTAGTTAGGGTCTTTTCTTTAACTGAAATAGTTGGGATAAAGAGGGGAAGTGGGACAGACCTCTAGTTGTAGGTGGAGAGTGCATGGTATGCCATGTTGTTAAATAACTACGATGGCAGCCCAATAGCGCCATGGCATGACGATTTTTTTGCCAACCACTATATACAATTTGTGAAGGAAAGTCCACCATGTAGGCGCCATCAAGGTTGTCAGAATCGAGATTTTAATGCAACTCGGAGAGGGATTCACAAAATCATAACTCGATATATAGATACTATAGCAATTATAAAATTCATATATATATATATATATATATATGCATCCAAATACTAAATTAAACTTAAATTCATAGTAAAAAGTCAATAACATAAGATAAGCACAATATAAGTTAAACAAAACAACTTAAATCCTTGAAATTCTGTACGTCTAATTTTCAATAGCAAAAGATCTTAAAAGTTAAAACATCTATTAGTATTTCTAGACCTCTATCTCTAAGACTAAAATAAATCATCTAAATTAAAATCATAATTATTTAAGATGTCATTATTTTTTCCATCTTCTCCATTTCCTTCTCCTTCATTAAATATAGTAGCAAGATGACTCTCATCTAATGGTGGCATTTGAAGAACATCATCTTCATTTGGATTTGAAATATCCAATTCTTCATTGAGTTCATTGATTTCATTGACGTCAACTCCATCACTTTCGAAAATCCATTCGTTATCAGATTCAATATCATCAAGTAGTGGTAGCTCTCCATTTCTTTTTCTAGCTTGCTTTGGCTTTGCCAAATTTGAATTAGCTATAATAAAAACAACACTATTCATGGTGTTTTGCTTCAAACGGTTTCTTCTCTTTGTATGTACCTAAGCAAATTCAAATGCAAAATAATAAGGCTAAGCAACCAAATTACGGAAATGTATTAGATTACATAATTCAAGTTTTATTGACCCTCTCAAATGCACTCCAATTACGCTCACATCCAGAAGACCTGCAGGTCAAACTTAATACGTATATGACAAACTTTTGTAGCTTTGGATGTTCATCTCCATTAGTTTCCCACCATGCTGCTTGGGGCTTCTTACCAACCGCTCTAATTGCTACGGGTTTACCAAATAACCCTTTTTTTATTTTTGAAGTCTTTTATTTGAATATCAATGAAAGTTTGCTCGTCCTCATTTAACACCATCCTTTCTATACACGCAATTAGACCCTTTTTACCCTCTAAATCAATTCTAAAATTAGGTCCATAATGCAATTCAGGATTAAGATAATAGGCAGCAACATGTAGAGGCTTGTGAAGTTGGTCATCCCATCTTCCATCAATGATATCCCATAAAGGCTCATTACTAAAATAAAATAAATTAAATGACAACTTGATTTTAACTAAAATAAAACAGCAAACAAACAAACAATTATAATTTTAAACATAATCATTTAATCAATACCTTTTTTCGTTCAACTCTTTTTGGATCTTCTCCTTAGCTTGGTCCATTGCTTCATAAAGAAACCCCATGGCTGGTTTCTTATCTGAAGCAGCCATTCAAAGAACTTTAATCAAAGGAGATGCACCTCTAAGACAAATTACAATATTTTTCCAAAATTATTTTTCCTAAATGATATCCTCAAGCAATCTCCCCTCTTTTCTTATTGCAAATCTATTGTCCTTCCCTTGGTTGTTTGTAAACATTCTAATTAGAGCACTTTTGCTCTCATGAATACAACCTAAAGCAATGTAAGAAGTGGCAAAACGGGTTGAACCTGACCTTACCAAGTCTTTTCCTTTTGTGAAGTGGTGTAGTAAACAAATGAGAACACTCCTTGAATATATATATATATATATGTGTGTGTGTTATTATTTTTCATGCTTTAGGAATTGTTTCTTGATGAATTGGGATGTTCTTTTCAAAGTCTTCTAGCATCAAGTCGAAACAATATGCTGCACATGGTGTCCAATACAACCTTGTCCTCTTTCCCATCAACAATTTCCCAGCAGCTTTGTAGTTAACAACATTGTCTGTCACAACATGGATGACATTCTCTTCACCAACCTCTTCAATAACCTCATCTATCATCTCATATTTTATCAGCTGTTTTTGTCATGGAAGAGGCATCAATAGACTTCAAAAACACCGTTACCTTAGGACTATTCACCAAAAAATTTGTTATAGTCCTCCTTCTCTTGTCTGTCCAACCATCAGTCGTTATAGAGCACCCTGTTTTCTTCTATGCAGCCTTATGTTCTTCCAAAGATTTGCTTGTGTCCTCAACTTCTTTTAAATGCTTAAATCTTATGTCATTATATGAAGGAGGTTTAAATCCTAGACCATGTTTTGCAACTGCTTTAATCATATTAAGAAATGATTCACTCCTTGCCACATTGAAAGATATGACATTAAGGTAGAAAAATCTTGCAATTTCTCTACATGCACCCTCTCTAAGATCCTTCTTGAACATGCTATTAATGGTGACTTGTTTGCTCATTCCTCTCTTTATAAATATAATTTTAGAGTTGTCACCATTAATCTTAGTACTTTTTCTCTTTTAACTAACTTGTCCTCTTGCTCATCCTATTCATCCCCTACAAAGCTTAATTTATTCATCAACTTTTTTTGCAAATTAAAAACAATATTCCACATCTCTTTCTTCATTTCATCACTTACACTTTTACAAGCTCCAACATCCATTTGTGTTCCAGCCAAGTAATGTTTCAATTTGTAAGCACCCCCTGTCAATACTTTTTGACAATATTTATACTGAATTTTCTTTTGATCCACATAAACGCAAATACCATGTTTCCAAGCCACATTTGTTTTGCTTCCAAGTGCATTCTCAGCCACTGTTTTTCATGCACCGTTGGAGGTTGCGAAGGGGCACCAACATTTGCTTGTACTCTAATTCTCACCTGAATTTTATCTCTAGCATCAGAGTTTGATACTGGAACAAGAGACAATTGGAATAAAATTCCATCATTTACTTGTTTCACTTTCATCATTATAAGGGGCAGAACTCTCAAATCCTAGCAGTTCTCTCATGGTTCACTCAAGAGTGGAAGCATACTATGTGAATAGGTCCTTTGAAATATTAATGAAATGATTAGAAAAAGAAGATTGACAATAGTACGGGAGTGAGAAATGCTAGAATTGAATCTCCAGAAATTAGAAGAGATTCTTCAAAAATTATCACAAACTGAATGGTGTGGTGAATCTAGAAAACCCATAATTGTAAGAGATTTTCTAAAGATTATTGCAAAATCTAATGGTGAGTGGAATCTGTGAACTCATGACGAGGAAGTTGCATGGTGGAAGAGGATGTAAGAGCTGAAAGGAATAGCCTTATAGTGGTTTCAATGGAGGGCTCTATGATTGCAGAAACTAATGTGGATGGTTCTTTGGGATGCAGAGATTTGAAGGTTTCAACTGTGTCACAAGAGGTACAATCTAGATTGTGTTTGTAAAACATGCACTTCCATGTAGCGTTGATGGAAGAGTGGAAACAAAGGGAAAATGATAAATGAAGACATGCTGGAAGAACAAGAAATGGATCAAAGTTGTCAAGCATGCATGATAGTGCAACGATCATAGGGTAGTGGAGCAAAGATTTGAGGTACAATGATATAAGCTGAGAGGTCTTATATGTATGCACTATAGAACTGTATGGTGGCATAAAATCAGTGGCTTAATTTGCATGTCTCATATTTTGCATCTCGGTCCATTTCATGCGCAACAACCATTTCAGAATGACAATCTGAAACAGTGCTGGCAGAAATTGCTCCACTGCCGCTGCTCTAGGGTTTCTTTGGAGAAGTCGTGGGTCACCAGACCCAATCTCGACCTGCAATTCTTTCTCTTTTTGTTTATTTTAAATATTAAATGGGCTGAAATAGCAAGGCCCAAGTGTGTTTTTATGGTTGGGTCTATAACCTGACCCAAGCCCAAAACAATTTAAAAATTACAGTTTTAGAAACCTAATTTCAATTAAGAACTGAGCTGCCCCTTCTTTTCCTCTTCCATCGAGTTCTCGACAAGGCCATTCTCCCCTCTCGACCTTCTCCCTGTTGATTTAGTGACCACTGCCAGTGACGCCCAACTGAGCCGCCGGAGACGCCCACTACTATTCCATGAGCCTCCTCTCCCCAGTGAAGAGGAAGAGGGTTATGGTCCATTGAACCAACAACCTTGAAAATAATTATAATGGAGTTGATGAAGAGCAAGGGGATTAGAGTAGGATTTAGGACATTTAATGTTATGTGTCCATTGAACAACAACCTTGAAAATAATTATATTGGAGTTGATAAAGAGCAAGGGGATTAGAATAGGATTTAGGACATTTAATGTTATGTTGTGTTAATTATGCTTGTTAGTTGTCAATCATTTTCTGTATAGCCTATGGCAAGCCAAATAACCTTTATAAAATTATAGCAAATGTCATAACGGGTTATGGTGGAAGCATAATGGGTTATAAAACCTATATATATATATGTTGCAGAATTATATTTCTAATGCATAAATAATTAAAGACAAACATAAAATAAATAATAATACTATAATAGCAAGTTAGAACTTCAAATATCTATAAAATGATAGCAAAATACTGATAAATAGAACAACTGAAGCTGGATTCTGGAACCAGAATAATATGTTCAGTCAGTAAGGATTGAATCTAGAATGCATTCTACTGCAGCATGGACTATACTGATAAATAGAACAACTTGAGAATTTGGTCTTTTGTATTGTTGCTGCTTTGGAGATTGAAATTGATTATGCCAAGGTTGTGAATTGTGATGGAGCTGAAGATGAACTATGAGGTGGAATAACAGCATAATTGGAAGAAGGGTGGATGATGCTTACTCAGTCAAGGATAAGCCACCAGCAAAATTATGATCAAATTGATGATAACACACCAGAGCATCCTAGCCAAACTTATTTCAATGTTGGTCTTAGAATGTGTCCCATAAAAACAGCTTGTATGGTGACTGGTGAGGGTTGATATACCTAAGTGATGTGAGACTAAACCTAGCACAATGAAGGTACTGGAGTATAGACCAAAGAGACTGTGATTAACTTTTCAATTCAGCACCTCATGACTAAGGCTATGGAAGTACTACTTAGGCTGTATCTCTTGGGGGTGTGGGAGTAAGCATGGTCCCTCACACCACCTAGCATAATGAAGTTGCTGAAAGTTGCAATGAAGGAAAACTGAACAGCAATAACAAAGCTTTATGCCACTGCCACTAGGTGAAATTGACTACATGGCCGCAATTAAGGTGGGTTGGAGGTGGTTGCAATTAAGGTGGCTTTTCAACAGTTGGCATTGAATTGAATTTCTATAACCTCGATTTCCATGGCCAGGTGATCTAAAATTGGAGAAAATTGAGTATTGTTAGCCCTGAGAAGAGTATAATATAAGCATGATGAGGTAGTGGGAGATTGAGGGAAACTTTTATGATTCAGGGGCACCCAAGCTGCTTCTGCATCATATTGATGGACACTATAGCAAATCTAGTGGCAGTGTTGTTAATGGCAGAGTCCAAAATCCAATACAGATACGGTCGATGGTGTAGTGGCAGTGTATATCAGAAGCCATGGTGTCGTAGCAAATATATATAATGTAATTCTTCAAAATGTAATTTAATGTGTGTGTGTGCACACACACAATATAGTTTAAGAATCTCTTAGGAGAGGATGTAATTTACCCCACTTCATAGCCTAACATTGTCTACAGCTACACTATGTCCAATTATGTGAGAATTTCCTGGTATGATAGAACTTTTTCCTAATCAAACTTCCATCTCTTTCGGCTTCTGCTTCTTGGAGGAATAGTTTTAGGTTTATAGGGTGTAGGCTTCTACTTCTTTGTATGATGGCGTTTATTTTGTTGCTTTAGGAGAATGGATAGCTGCTGTTTAAGAAACTTTTTTAAGCCATGGTATATTAAAAATTTTATTTGTAGATGTATCCCCCATGCCATCAGGTAAAGGAAGTTTGATTTGGTGGTGTTGTGTTGAATTAGACTATTATTCATGAAAGTTTAGGAATGCACTCTCTAACATACTCTCCCATTGGTTAAAATTTATTGAAAATATTAGTACCTTTTCTGGTTGTCAACAGGTTTGCTGCATCTGCCTGGCAAAGTACGAAAATAATGATGAGCTGAGAGAATTGCCTTGTTCTCATCTTTTCCACAAAGACTGCGTCGATAAATGGTTGAAGATAAATTCATTATGCCCTCTTTGCAAGAGTGACGTCGGTGAGAACTTAACAGGATTGGTCTCTGGAGAAGATGCTATTGCCAGCCAACAACAGGATGGTGAGAGCAGGGTTGAGAATGGCCTCACAAATACCTCAGTTTAGTCCAGTTATATACAGAATTACAAATATACAATTTGGATCCTCTCATCTTTCCTCGAGAACTGGATAATCTCCTTTGGCAAGTTACGAGAGAGAAAGAACTTATAAACTGATGGACCCTGTGCAGGTAATGGTGGGTAACCAATCACCTATTTATGAAAACTGGTGTACCTTGCACGGGCAATGGTGGGTTCCTGCACAATAAACTGTATTTTTCACTCTCATAACAAGAGCTTCTCTTCTCAATGCAAAGGAAATAATCTGAAGTCCCGTCTTTTATACATATGCACACTTTGTGCTTCTGTAAAGTTTTTTCTATGCGCTACACTCTTTGGAATGATGCTTGATTGAAGATTATCCATTCCATATCATTTTTGTTGGTGTATTTTCCTTTTCATGTTGAAACTGTAAGTTGGCCGATACAGGCATCACCTTCTGTAGTCCAGTGATGTAGCTGATTGTTCAAGGACGCTCATCATGGCCATATGCTGTGTGGTAATGGCAATGGGAATTAAGGCGTACGATTTCATGTAAATGGGTCACACGAATATATATATATATAACGTGAAGTTACTGCCATTTTCATAATGGGAATTGTGATGTCTTTGCAAATGTATTTTATTTAACTTCTGAGGATTATTTATAGGTATCTACAATGGACTATATTTTATTTAGTTTTCATTCATATTGAGTATTATTTATAATTTATAACTATTATAATGAGAAAGACTTCATTTTGGTGTATATATTTAATTGAATTTTGTTATTCTATAACTACTAAAAATAATCACATGTTCTAGGTAAAGAGAGAGACGAAGTGTCTTTCTCTCTTTAGTTTTAATAATTAAAAATTCATAAAAAAATTAATGGATTTAAGAGTTTTTTTTCCTGTATCACTATGTTTTCTTTTTGCATCTCTACAACACTATGAAAAGTAAAAAATAGTTCTAGGTAAAAAAAAAAAAAAAACTTCATATCCCTCTCTTGTGTCTCTCTTTTCTCGTTCAGCAATTGTCTTCTCACCTTCAAATTTAGACGCACGCTCCATTCATGATGCACCTCCATTGTTTGTGCAACTACGTTTGTGACACAGTTCCATTCTTGACGCACCTTCATTTGCACACCCTCTATTGCATTCTTGTCTACCTTTGTTCCTTTTCGCAATTTTTTTAGTGAATCTGGACTTGCAAAAAAAAATTTGCTTTTGCAAGTCCTGATTACACAATCTGAACTTGTAAAAAGATTTGCAATTACAAGGCTAAATTGATCAATCTGGACTTGTAAACGAAAATGCAATTTTTTTTACAAGTTCGGATTGTGTAATCTAGACTTAATTCGAACTTGCAAAAAAAATTTCTTTTACAAGTTTAGATTACATAATCCGGACATAGTCCGGATTGACCAATCTGGACTTATAAAATAATTTGCAAATCTTTTTACAATTCCAGATTGGGTAATCCAAACTTTCAAAAACAAATTTTTTTTGCAAGCCTGAATTGGCTAATCCAGACTCGCTAAAAAAATTGCGAGAACGAACGAACGAGAGTGCAATGAAGGGTGTGTAAATAGAGAGGTGTGTCACGAATGGAGCTATGTTGCAAACAGAGTTATGTAGACAATGAAGGTGCGTCGTGAATGGAGTATAAGGAGAAAATGTGAAGGAGTGTGAGACAAAGAAGACGAGAGGCACGAGAGAAATAAAAAGAATTTAAATTTTTTTAACTAAAGTTATTTTTGTCATTTTCAAAACTTATGGAGTTGCAGGAAGAAAATCTTTGGATTTAATCTTGAAACATGGTTGTATAATGCATTTTTTATTATTAAATAAATTGATTTTTTTATTGATAAATATTAATTATTAGTTTTGTTAAACATACCTTTTTTCTTATTGAGACATTCAAATTTTTTTATTTTTATTAGTGCTTGAGCCTGATGATGAAAAATTATCACATTCGGTTCTTCCGAAGGATAGATCTATAAAAACTCACCTATCCTAATAACCAAAAAAACTTAGAGCTTTTTTTCTTGTACCTCCATGTTTTCTCCTTGCACCTCAATAACCTTTGAAAATGTCAAAATTACCCTTAGATAAAAAAGTTAAAATTTTCATCTCTCATGCTTCTCATTCGTTCATCATTCTCCTCACTTCTTTAAATTCAGACGCACCTTCATTGTTGCTCCTTGTCGACCTCTATTCATTGTAGCGACCTCCATTGGTGCTCCCTATTGATCTCCATCATTGTTCACTGTTATGACCTCCATTTGTGCTCTCTGGACCTCCATTGCACATTCATTGTGTCGTGCACATCCATTTGTTGCACTGCACCTTCGTCCACCTCCATTTGCTTTTGAAAGTTTAGATTGGCCACTCAGACTTGCAAAAAATTTGCTTTTGCAAGTCTGAATTAGTCAATCTGGACTTGTAAAAAAAAATTTTACAAGTTCCAATTAGCTAATCTGGACTTATAAAAAAATTTACAAATTTTTTGCTAGTCTGAATTAGCCACTCTAGACTTGTAAAAAAATTTGTGAGAAGCAACAGAAGTAATAGAGGTTGCAACATTGACATTTTTAAAGATTATAGAGGTGCAGGGAGAAAGCATGGAGGTGCAGGAAGAAAAACTCACGACTTGAATAATCCTGTATTAAGAGCTAAAATGACTAAGGGAATGGGTCATAATTATCATGGAGAGCTTGCATGGTCCAACAGTCTTTTATATAGTTTTTCAGTAGTAATTTTAGGTACTATTGCCTGTAATGTAGGCTTAGTTGTTCTAGAATCATCAATGATTGTGGAACCAGCATATCCATTTGCAACTTCTTTGGAAATACTACCTGAATGGTATTTCTTTCTCGTATTTCAAATACTTCATACAGTGCCATTGGACGTTCTTTTAATGGTTTTTGTACGTATGGGATTTATCTAGTAAATGTTTAATTTTTGTTAATTTGTGACTATTTGGAGTTCTTACACACTGAGATCCCTATTTCATGTGGTAAAACAGTAGAAGTGACAAATGCACATCGTAGAGAACATATTGGAAGAAGCTTGTGTGTTATTCTTTACACATACTTATTAATTAATTGATTGTATCCATTTTCTTTTATAACACCACGTTTGAAAAATAGAGCAATTGAAGGGTGAAATATGTTATTATTTCATTTATGAAACTATTTTTTTTATTAGACAAAAAATGATTTAGTTTTTAAAGTAATAAAAATGATGAGGCATTATTGAGATGCGTGAAACTTATATAAACTTATTTTTACCAATTTACTCAACTTTTCACTGGTCAAAACCCTCTATTGGTTAGAATCTTTTATGGGTAGCCATTTTTTAGATCTTTAATCACTTTCAAGATCAACATATGACCCTAGGAACCAATACATTTTTTCAATGTGTTTTTGTTGGACAAGTGACCTTAGTTTACTTAAGAGAGGGGGGGTGAATTAAGTAGATCAAATTTTTTTAAACTTAGTTTTTTTTCTTTGATTTTATATTAGAATATTTAAAAAAGAAAGTGAAGTAAACAAAATAAATAGATAGGAGTATAGGGAAGAGAAATATGCAAATTCTTTTTATACTGGTTCGGCCAATCCACTTGCCTACGCCAGTCCTCAAGTAACCCCACTTGAGCTTTTACTAACTTTATAAATCTCTTTACAAATGAACGAATCCTCAACCACATTGGAAGCCCTCTCTCTATGTTTGAGATTCTTTTTCTTACTCAAGAAGTCTCTCTTGAATACAATCAGTGAGTGATCAGAAGAAGAAGAATAAGAAACTCTCTTAAAGAGTAAATGATACAATTTGAGGATCCTACAAGAACTCTTTCGGAATTTGCAAGTGTTTGGACAAGAGTTTGTTTTTTGTAAAAGTTAGGAAAAATTCGTGATTTGAAACAGAAGAAAAGTCATTTATTTATAGTGTCAAAACCACAGTAATGTGTTCTTTCATGAAAGGTTTTGACTTTCCAAACTTTTCGTAACAGTTACTGGTAATCAATTACATATATTGGTAATCGATTACACAATTAAAAAATTGTGCCTTTTCACGAAAGGTTGTAACTTTTCAAATTTTTGTGATAACAGCTTTTCTGCTAATCGATTATATAAAAATGGTAATCGATTACATGATTTAAAAATTATGCCGTTGTCACTTTTGAATTCAGAATTTGAATAAACAAGCTCTCTGGTAATTGATTACATAGCCTGGTAATAGATTACCAGTTCATAATTTTGAACTGATAAAAAAACATATCTTACCAAATTAAGTTTATGCAAATTCTTAGAGATTCTTTTACAATAACTAAGTTAATTTAATTTTCTAGCTTTATATCTTGAATCTCTATCAATGTTGTTTTGTTCTTTTTGCTTTTTTGCTTTTGTATCAACATTCTTTGTCACTTTTGGCATCATCAAAACCTGTAACATCTTAGCATTTACAGTTTTGACCTTACATTCTTCATACAAAACTTTTCAAAAGGTCACTTCTCACATAATTACTCCAAGTCAAATACATTTAACTATTGAGTTCTTAAAACCATTTGTAATGACATTCAAATTTGTCATCTTAGTAACTCCACTCCATGACACTTCATAAAGTGATTGTCTCTCGACTCAGGGTGTTCTAAGGTGCTAAATGGACTGACAGGGCTTGAACCCGCAGCTTCCACCTTCATAAGGTGGTGCTCTGACCAATATTCAACCCCTTGCTTGTTAAAACTCTCAATACATAGCTTTTTTTTTAGATGTCGACTACTTGCTAGATCAACAAGTGACCCACAAATCAATAAGCTTTTTAATATGGTTTGGTTTCATTCACACTTCTGAGAGAACTTTTCAACTCATCTTTATAGGGTTAGTCTTGAGATTCTATAAATCTAGAACAAAATAGTAAATAATGCCCTTTATATTAAGTGAAAATATAAATATATACTTATAAAAAAATAAATACATAATTTTATTAAGAATAATATATTTTATTATAACAACATATTTGCAAAAAAATTTAAAAAGATAAATCATTTTGTATTTAATTTATTATGTTATTATTTATCATTCAATTTACTTATCTAACAAAATTACAAACATAAATATTTGTATATAAAATAAGAATGACAACAGTTTCACCTTCGCTATTCTCATCCTTGCACAAGTGGAATGAATTTTTGTTTAAAAAGAGGATTTGTATTTTTTGAATACATTTCATTTTTGTAACGTGAGAAATTCATCACATTTTTTTCCAATTTTAAACAACTTATATATGTTTAGAATATTAATTTGTGAACAATACAAATAAAAAAGAAAGAGAAAAGTTCAAAGGAAGTCAAAAGAGTTGAAGCTCTATTCAAAAGGAATGCAACATTGTAACAATAGGGGTATTCATGGATCCGAATTGGTCCGTTAATTCATAAATTTAAACTGATCCAATTAGATTCGTAAACTGATTTAAACGTAATCAAATCAAATCTGATCAAATTTAATTTAATCATATAAATAGATCGGTCACGAATTTGAACTTTGAAAATTCAAAAATTTGTAGATCTATATGTTCAATTTAAAATTTAATTATTTATTATATATATATATATATATATATATATTTAAAAAGGGTGTGACAATACAATTTAAAATTTAAATATTATTTACAGATTGAAAATTTAAAGTTGGAAAAGGAATGCATTTTTATTGTTTATCTTTTTAAGATTTATATTTTATCATTTACAGACTACTTTTGTATGTAATTTTACTAATATGTTATTTTTGAAGAAATAATGTATGTCATAATATTTTATTCACAAATTTTTATGTTTCCTATTTTATTTCTTATGTTTTGTAGAAGACAATATAAATCTAAAAAAAATTCTTTGTAATCCATGATCCAATCCGATTCATTCTTAATTGGAATGGATCAGATTGGTCGCTAAATTTTTTTTGCAAATCCGATCCAATTCGATTAGATTTTATCAGATTGGATTTAATTTTACTTCAAATCCAATCCAATATGAAAACCCCTAAAATACAAAGGAAAAGAAGGAGATCTAATGTTTACAAGTAAAAGACTAAACTACCCTTACATATAAGCCAAAAAATAAGAAATAACATAATAACTCATTTGGTCTAATATCTAATATCTCCCTTAAACTCAAGATGCATTTGCAGAAAACATGAACAATTTGTCAGTCAATGAAAGAAACCACTTTGTAGAATGCCAATTTGTAAACGTATAAGCAACCGACATTGATGAGGAGACAAAAGGTAAAGGTTTATACTTTTAAAAAAATGAGTGCTAGTCTCTCACACCAATTATCTTTTTGAAACTTATTCCATAATTGATTAGAATGTATTCATGTCAAGTGACAATCAATCTCATGTTTTCTGTGCTCATGGAAAACTGAGTTACGAGTGTTTTAAATAGCATTCTTGTTATCATAATGCATAGGAGTTGGTGAGGGAACCATAGACCTAAGTAACCATCTCAACAAAAAAATCTCTTTTGTAATGGTTGTTATAGCATGATACTTTGCTTCTATTGAAGAAAGAGAAACAATGTCTCGTTACTTGCTTCTCCCAAAAATAAAAGAATCTATTAGAAAGATGTAATATCCTGTAGTAGACTTATGATAAATGTGATAAGCGGAATCACTTTCCTAATCAACATTTGAATAGGCACACAATTCTAAAGAAAAAGATAAAGAAAAAAGAAGACTTTTGGAATTGAGTGTCCAAAGATACTGAAGAATATGAAGTAGTGTTATTGATATCAGATAACGATCTATAACAGCAAGCCAAAAAAAAACCTTAATAAAAATATTTACCTTAATAAAAATATTTAGGATGCCATAACAAGTTATGGCAGAAGCATAATAGTTTAATATATATATATATATATATAAAATATGCAGAATTATAATTCAAATAAATTAATAATTACGGACAAATAAAATAAATAATAGCAACTTTAAAACTTCAAATACCATTAATGATAGCCAACACCAAGTTTAAAGATCAACAAATCAATAATAAAATGATTAACAACTATGTGAACTAACAAGTAACTAAAACACCCAAATATTCTAATCCTCTAGAAAATGGGTAATGGTCTAGAACAAGTGAAGAAGGGAAGAGATGAAGTAGAGGATAAAAAAATTAGGAAGGAGTAGTTACGGGTAGGTATGACGGTGGCAGAGAGCTTCGCAAAGTTGCAACAGCGGCAGAACACTTCGGTGTAGGGTGTGGTGGTGGCAGAGGAACACTCTGACGTAGGGTGCGGCGGTGGCAGAACAGTTCGATGTAGGTTGCAGCAACAACAGAACACTCCGACATATGGCATGGAAGAAAGGAGAAATGAACTCGACCCGGAGGAAGAAAGGAGAAGGATGCGCCACGCGACATGAGTTGAATTCGAAATAAGGTTGTTGAACCCTATTTTTTTCTATCTATTGGGCCTGCAGGTTAGGTATGTTCAGCCCAATAGGTGCCGAAAAGAAAAAAAGTTGGGCCTAAACCATTTTAGCCTAACAATACTAAAAAATTGAAAAAAAAAAAACAAAGCTAAACTCACGGGTTTGGGCCAGGTCGTGCGATCAACTTCTTCACGTGAACCCTAATCGTTGTCGTTCCCCGGGGATTTTTGCCTTCCCAATTTCGCTCAGCGACACCGCAATGTCCATGGCAGTTGAAATAGTCAGCGACACTGATTTTCGTCATTACACCACCATCTCCGATATTTGACAACAATGATATGAAGAATAACTGTAGTTGAGAAAGAAACAAATTGACTAACCAAGTGCACATCATGTGCAATATCAAATTTAGTAATTGTAAGATACACTAAGTTGCTAAGAAGAGTACAATACAAAGTGAGATCTAATAAAGAAGTGCCATTAGAAGACATATATAGAATATTTTGCTTAAGAAGAGTCTTCTTGATTCAAATATGAGATACGAGCTTGATCAAGGATGTTAAAAATGTATTTAGATTGAGAGAAAAGACAATCTCTAGGAAATATGCAATCTTAATCTCCTAAATAAAAATAACAGAGTATCCAAATCTTTCATTTCAAATTATTGTGCTAATTGTAATTTCAACTTCGCTGTTCCATCAGGAGCATCCTCATTAATAAACTTATCATGAACCTAGTGAGTAGTATACATCCATAAAAGCTACACTGGATCTATTATCATGTAATGTAATCACCTCATTTAATGTCTTTGAAAACCAATTATGGCCAATATACCTAAGGAAAGTGTGAAGACTACTTTTTTTCTCTCCATATAACTAGATACATAATTTCTTAGATACTTCCAATTTTATGCTTGAAGCTTGATTAGATTTTCATGTTTTGCTATGAAATTGTATCATCTCTATTCACATGGTTCCTACTCAATTATAAGCATTCTCAAGTGAACCACAAGTAATCTTTGTGTGTGTTTGCATTCACTTTTTTCTGTCCAAAATAGATTTTAACATAAAATATATTATTAACATGTCTGAAATCAATTGAGTAACATGATGAAAATACTTCTTATTAGAAGCAACATAATTAGAAGAGCAGGTGCTATTAGTTAACTTAGTCAAATAGGGTGGGAGTAATGTTGACAAAAAACTGGTGTTGAGTGTCATAGTATGAGGTGAGTGTTATGTGACCTACTTTTACTATAGAGGATTTAAATGCTAGGCTGGAATAGGAAAACGAGAAAAAATGACAATGTATTTAGACATATAAGTCTAGATATAATGCTATTTTTAACCATAAAATTTGTATTGCTACAAGGCATAGTTCATCTCTCATTATTGATAATGCATTTATAGGTTAGACTATTTCACATAAAAGGAAGTGGAGTGGGATGTATTGATTTACTGGAAGTGGCCTCAAAGTGTGATGTGGTTTATCAAACTCGTATTAGAAAAGAAAATTTGAAGAAAGAACTTACTACTACATGTCTAAGATGAACAAAACATGTTCATCCAAAAGATATCACCACTACTACTGACCTATGAAGCATAAACACCTCTATTGTTTGAGGTGTTCTCATGTTGGACATTGACACTCTCTGACACTTGTCCGACACTTCTAATTAGACCTCTAATAAAAAAATATTATTTTTTGTTTAAAAACTTAAACTCACATTTGTATACAACTTAGATATCTAAATTGATACTTTAACATAAATTGACACACACTGATTTTATTAAAAAATAATGTTGAACATATTTTTTAGCTTTATTATCATGAAAAATTGGTATAAATTGATAAATATATAATCATTTTAGTTTATTTATTATATTACTCATATTTATTTTATTAGAATATTATTATTTATATGCATATAAGTCGTTTTCGCACAATATATTTACTAGACTACTACCATATCAAGTTCTTTACATTATTGCAGGAAAAATCAAGTTTTGGACAATTTTGGTGTCTATCAACTTAAAATGGAAAACAATCATTCCACATTGTACATTAACTTGATAAGCTTGGAGTCTTGTGTATTGGGGATGCAAGCAGAGCAGATAGAGATTGCACTTCAGGGAAACACTCACGTACCCCCAATCCAAGTATGCACTCCCAGATTGAAGGTATGGATCAATAGTTAGAAAAACGATACCAAAGAGGATATATAAAGACACAAAGAAACATGAAGAATTACAAACTAACCTTCAGTTTACTTATTGCAAGTAGTTCAAAGGAAATTACCATGTGATCTTCTGAATTAATCAAATTATATCTCAGTGAATACGTAAACCTAGTAATAACCAAATGGACAATAAAAAACGAAATGAGGAGATTGATGCATGTCTATAGTTTCGAATTGTGATTGATACACTTTTTATGATCACGCAAGTTTGTTCTTCAACAATTGCACTGGGAGGAAAAGATTCCTCTATAGAACCTGGTTCTTCTCCGAGTTTAAAATGTCAGAAAGTGCTTTCCTGCCACCAGTAAGTGATTTTCCAGAAGCTTTGCTCGCAATTGTTTTGTCACTTTCAAGAATAATTATTAATATCTTTGGATTCATGATTTAGTTTTTACTATTCGATATGATTTGACTATTTATAGATACTTATATTAAGATGTATCTAAATTGATTTTGTATCTTTCAATACATAAATAAATAGTATGAATCTTACTATTCACATGATTCCTGTGAATTTTATGATTCATTATTATTTTAGTTTTTCTATACTAATTTTCATAAAAAAATATAAGAAGTCATGTAACCTTAAAACCTTAAATGAAAAGGAATTAGAATAATATTTTTAAACTTATCCTAGTTTATTATTTCACTACTTTATGTGTTATACATTCATTTCATATATGCCCACTATTTAGTTGTTAAATTGCTTCGTTTCTATCTTTCTAAAATAAAAACTTCCTAAACTCATATAATTAATAGTTTTGTTCTATAAAACTTATAGTTTAGTTGTTTTATGCTACATATTAATTATTAATAAATTATTTACAACTAATAATTTTGATCATGATATGATTCGATTCATGATTAAAAAATTAGGCTTTCCAATACATAATTTGTATCCCGATTCAACTGACTTGCTTTCAAGATTATTTGACTTTGGCAATTTTGATGTGGAATCCATAGAGGGTTTGCTAGTGTGCAATGGAATCCAACATTTTATAGATCTCTAAGAGCATCTTCAATAGATGTTCTTAAGCACTTATCTTGAAAAACAAGATCTAATCTTGGCACGAACACCCATTTAAACAAAAGTAGATGATCTCCACGTGGGGATTTGTTCATTAAGAAGAAAACTATAAAAAAAAATAATCGTTTTTTATTCACTCTCTTCAAAGATCAGGTGCACACAAAAACAGATTTACCAGTCAATGCCAAATGAAAAGTGGAGAAAGAAGAAATGAAAAGCAGAAAACATATTCAACAACAAATTTAACCCAGATTCAACCCATAACATGAACAAAAAATGAAAATCCTAAAAAAAAAAACTAAAAATACAAGAAAAGTTGGCGACAAGAAGGAGCTTGCAACAGGGAGGATTTCGTAGCTGGAAAGATCTCACGGTGGGGAGGATCTCACAACGAGGAGGGGTTGGCGATGGCGGGTGGAGGGCTAGCAAAGAAGAGGAAGAGAAGGGAGGCGTGGGGTGCGAGGGAAGAAAGAAGCTTGGGGGAAGGGGGCTAGTGACACGAGGAAAAAGGTGAAAATGGAAGGGGAGGGTGGGTGAGAGAAAGGTGAAAATGGAGGGGAAGGATGGGTGAAAGAAAGGAATAGAGGGAAAAAAAGTTATTAATAAAAATTTAACATTCAAAATATTTTTATTGATAAAATTTTGAATTATTAATATTTTTTATTTTGTTCTAATTTTATTTGATAATTAAATTATATAATTACTTAATTTAAATTATTTTAAATAAAAAAATAAACATTAAATTTAATGACATGAACCAAAAGTGTTTTATCTTTTGTTAGAGTAAAAATCAAGTTGATCATCAAGATGTCATTGGATTTCATGGTCAAAACCAAAAAGTGTAAGATAAAAATAAATGATCTAGCATTAGAGATGCTATGAGTGGTTTCCTAACCCTTTAGCTTTCTTCCGTAAAGTTAAATAAGAAACAGTTCCCCTCCAACACCATCATTAAGAATTATATTCTAGACATATTAAAAACAATCAGAAAAGCAATTTATTGATGGAACATGTATAACCTAAATGATCCAGAAAATGGTGGTGCAGGAGAACTGTTTCTGAGAGGAAAGCTAGGGCTGGGATAGGAAACCACTTGGAGAACTTAAGTTTTGGTCTTGGAGCAAGCGATGTTAATGCTGTGTTTGAAACAAAGCCCTGCATATGTATTGTAAACGGGGTAAACCATCTTCCAAAATCATCTCTTGGAACCAAATTAGTCATTCAAAATGTCAAATTTACACGAATTCCTTCATCTCATTAAAGTAATTAAAACAAGCCTAAAAAGTAAAAAATCCTAATATTCTACGTCAGTAACCTTAAATCGAATACATGCTGTGATTCCTAGATGCAAATACTCAGTTGAATGAAGCCAGAAAAGCGCTACAAACATATCTTCAACTTCAAGAAATAGAAAAAGCCCCATTCAACATTTCATTTTTCCAACCCAAAAAAAAAAAAACCTAGATCTTAAATAAAAAACAACAAAACCCTTAATTTTTCAGCCCCTAACATGAGTGAAGCGAGGAAAACGAATGAAGTCTTCATTTACACTACAGAGGAAATGATAAACCCTACAATCACACATGCAAGCGAAAACGATCAAAATCTCACAACAAAGAGAAAGCGAAAACTCACAACTAACGCTTCCTTCGATTTCTTGATTAACTAACTCTGGCGTTTCTCTAGCAATCTTCTTCTCTCGCTTCTTTTTTTTTTTTTTTTCTCTTTCTCTCATTAGTTTGAAATGAAAATAAGGTCCGGGTTTGGTGGGCCGGGTAAAAAAAGAAAAAGAAAAAAGGTGACTCATTTACAATCCAACTTCTAATTCATCTACCAATCTACTTAAATTTTATTTTTATTATTATATGAATGTGATTTTTTTATTTAGTTTATCAGTTTTAAATTATTATGTTACTTATTTGACCTATATTTTATTAAAATATTTTTTAATTTATTTGTACATTTAATTAATATTTTATATTTTAAAACTAATATTTAATACGTTGTAAATATAGATTTTTAGTAAAGAATATCATTTAAATATTTTTTTTATTTTTAAACTCATTAAATTTAAAATTAATGCTATTATAAAGTATTTAAATTTTAATATTTTTAAAAGTAATTAAAAAATTTCCTAAAAAAAAATTTTTTTATTTTAGATAGGTTTGTGGGCCGGTCCGTTTAACCCACCAATTCATGGTGAGCTGAACCAGACTCACTTTTTTAACCATAAAAGATCGGTGAGTTGGATTAAGCCAAGGTAGGTTAAGGTGGGTCAGATTAAATGGGTCAGACTGACTCGTTTTTACAGCTCAGTTTCAATGGTAACAGAAAATGTCTTCTTTACATTACTGCCCTTTCAAACAAATTTAATTACGCGTTAATACCAATCCAATTTCTTATCTTTGTGTTTTTCAACTCTTGGTTTCACTTGAGTTCCGAATGGAATTTATTTTGAAATAATTTTTTTTTTGTCAATTAATAATTTCCTACCCTTGTGGTCAATTAATAATTTTTTTATTTTTTTAAATTATCCCATATTTTATTTATCATATTAGAATTTTTTCTTAAGAAATATTTATTTAAAATTTTAAAAATACATTGTGCTATTTTATTATTTAGTGATGTATTTTATAAAATTACAGTAAATAAGACATATGATATATTTAAATAAGTTGTTTTAGTTTTATTTGTTATTTTTAATGTTACCGTCGTATCAATTGTTTTCGTTTTTTAACAATAAACTTTAAATAAATACGTTATCCGATGTGAATAACTTAAATGAATAAAGATAAATAAATTTTCTATTATCATTCATTAAATAAAACAAGATATACATTATCTAACATAATTAATTTAAATATGAAATGATAATTGCATTATATACCATTATTAGCAATATATATGACAAATGTAAATATTTTTTCTAAATAATAATTAAAATATAACATATAAAATATATTACAAATTATTAAATTTATTATATTATTTAACTTTCTTTATGATAATTTAAGGACATCTCCTTCTATCTAAATTTGTAAACTATTGGTTTTATTTCTCAAAATCTTATTATTCATAATTAAAAATTTTGGAATATTTCATTTATCATTAACATGATGAATTAAGAGACACTACCTATAATCTTGGATAGAGATAGAACAACATATAACATGTAGGTGCTAGTTAAATTTTGTTACAATTCTTTTAAAAATTTATATAATAATGGCAATTATTTTTCATAAATGCATTATATATATATATATCAAAATTAATTTAACATGATATTTTAAAGATATAATACTTAAATTAATTACCAAATAAAATTAGTTACAATTTCTTTTATTACTAACACTACAACTTTTATTTATAGAAGACAGTCTTATTTAACATGTAAAACTAATATGGGCATTAAGTTTTTTCTCCATATTTAAGATTTGCACAATTACATATTTAAGATTTAATAATATTTATTTATATTTTAAAATGGTAAAAATCATTTAATTTTTATGGAAAATAAATTTTAATTATCAAACATAGATCTTTAAATATAAAAATTTGGTTAAATAATATTCAATTGTGTTAAAAAATTAATTTAAATATAATTATATAATATAGTTTAATTAATATTTATACAATAATGTTAATATATTTATACTTTGAATTTCGTCAAACAGGAACTCTTGTATTCGGCACTTTGAACTTTGTCAAACAAGAAAGGATGTAATTGTAATTTAACAATTACAACATAAATGTTTTTTATTTCAGTTTTAAATGTAAGGGTAAAAATATAAATTCATTTTTTCACTTTTTAAAAAAAAAACACAATAAAAAATTATGCGAATCTACAATCACAGTAATTTTATTGGTCCATCCATAAATCACTTGGGTTAGTGGTCCATGCTGGAAAGCTCCATAAGTCTCGACATATTGCTATTTTCAACCATAAAATTTGTGTTGCTACAAGGCATACCTTATCTCTCATTATTGATATTGTATTCATCGGATGATATAAAAAGACTATTTGACATTAAAGGAAGTGGAGTGGGATTTACGTGAAGTGGTTCAAAGTGTGATGTGGTTTATAAAACTCGTATTAAAAAAAGAAAGATTTGGAGACAGAATTGACCTTTATGAGAATTAGGATATTCTTAAAGTGATGAAGAGACATTTTGTGGTTACTCTTCTCAAACTTGATAAAGTAACCCTAAGAGTATGTTTAGATGAAAAATTTTAAAATAAGAATTCATTTCATTTGAAAATATTAAATACTTTGTGAAAAAATATATTGTTTGGATGAAAATTTTTAAAAAAATTTGAATTCTTAGTAATTTTTTAAAGTATTTTTATTAGTTAAATTGGAAAATTTTAAATTTCTTAAAAAAAAATTAAACTTTGAAATCCTTCAAGCCTACTTTTCTTTTATGAAAATCGATTAAAATTATTTTTTACTTAACATTAACTAAAATGTTTTTTTGTTGACATTGACCGAAATTATTTTTTGGTTAACGTTGGCTAAACTTATTTTTTGGCCAATTTTTGTCGACATTTTTTTGAGATGTTTCTCATATTTTTGCTAAAGTTGGTTAAAGTTATTTCTCAATATGAAGAACTCCATAATTTTAGCTAAAACACTTTGTCTTAATTCAGGGTACTATGGTAGGTATGTTAATAACCAAATTTATATCCACACTTTTATCGTCAAGTCCACCATGTTGTGAGAGTTGTATATGAGATATACAAATTCCAAAGCATCAACCATAATACCATGGCCTATTCCACACACTTATGGAAGATTTTTTGAAATCTTAGTATAACATTTGGAACTCTAAAGTGTCAGACACAAAATTGTCGTCTATACCACAATAATGTTGTGTAAGTTGCATTGATGACTACATTTAGGTCCAACTCCTTGGCTAATTTCACCTTATTGTAAAAATTGTAAGAGATGCATTGATGACCACATTCAAGACATCCACAACATTGACAAAAAAACAATTGAGCCAAAAAACATCATTGATTATTTTTTATTATTAAATTTTGTTTAATATTAAAATATTTTTATCAGTGGAAATTGAAATAATATACACAAACAAAAAAAAAATTAAAATCCAATACTTTGAAAAGTAAACTCATTTGAATAAAAAACATAATTGATTTACATAATTGTTTCTTGATTTCATGTATATCATCGGATATTGATGCTGATTGCAAGGCTGCTTACTTTAGACAGGCCATGGTTTATATATATTTGGATGGCTCTTTTGAAACTATTGCTTGTTTGGGTGTTTTGCATATGACGGGGTGGATAAGCATATTAAGCAGTGATTAGTCACTGAAAAAGTATTAGTAAACTCACTAAATTGCAATTATAAAGGGAAAAAGAAAAAAGGGCAAACTCACTTTAATTTTAATCATATTAATTTGATATGGAGACTTTTCGGGATAATGCACAGATGTAACTACGATGAATTATGATCACTATAACAATCAGACATGATATTAAACATAAATGGGAACCTTTACCATCGAAAGTTACATCTAGGTCTCGGTTGTTCAGCTTCAGCATGCTACGGATGAAGGCAATCATGGTTCATACCTTACAAAAAGACAGCTACAAAACTAAGGTGAAAGACGAAGTAACAGCACGAATTGAAATATGGAAAAGCTCCCCGAGTTCACAACACTCAACCTGTATTCCACACTAGCCTAATAGCATGTCCATCAATTACATTACGATGCTGCTGCCTTCGTTGACTCTACTGGCAGATCATCTTCATCATGGTATATGTTCTCTGCCATCTGCCATATTTGAAGTATGTTGTCCTCGGCGACACTTGCAACAACCCAATCTTCACACGGATTCCAGGAAAAATCAGATATTTTGCTTGTATGACCACCATGAATAAAGAGCAATTCAGGTGGACCATCTTCAACATCTTCTGGTGGCTGCTCTTCATCAATCCTGCAGAACAAATGTGTGAACCTTGTCATTATGGAAAACATTTGGAATATCTACATGATAGGAATTAACTATTGGTATTTTTTAATAATTCATTTTCACTAGAAAAACAATGCTCACAGTCATTGAACATTTGGCAGCTGAAACATTTGAGCTACATGCTACAAGTAGCAGTATCTATCTACCTACAGGTACATAAGGAGCCATGCAGCTGGCCTGGTATAAATTGTACTAAAACTAAGTTCATGGGTAGGAACAGGTCCCAACAGAAAAATTGTTATTCAATTAATTCGCTTGAAAGAGAGGAAGCAATCATCCAAGCTGAACGCAGACACCATTTCACCCTAATGGGTAAAATTTAACAGATGAATTTTTAACACTCAACCAACATGTGAAAGCAACCAAAATTCTAAACAAATATTTTTATGCAAAAGAAATATGAACCTATTAGACTGCCAAGGATTAAACGATCCAAGGGCTTAAACTGTAACACAAGGAATGCATTTCAATATTCCTAACACATCCCCAAATGTGAAGGCCATTGCTTGGCATGAAGGATTGGACATATTTCTTTTTGGAGAGGGAAGGAGTCATGACATCTAGGTCAATGTGGATCATACACACCATAGAAAGAAGTATAGATAACACTTAAAATTTTACGGAAATTGTCATGATAAGCTTTATGATTTATCAACATCTATAAGACTATAACAATTCCACTAGGATACTATGACTCCATGACATTTCAGGTTTTGGTAATAAAAAGTCCAGAGATGATAATGCTTTTATTAAGTAATACCTGCTTAGATCCCACACCATGAGTCTCCTACCCAGACAACAAGAAGCCAAGATAGTCTCGTTCCTCGGATTCCAGCCAACCTGGAAAACCTCCTCCCTGTTGGACCCAAAGAACAACAATCCAGATCAATAACAGCCAAGCACAGATAGAGAAACTATAGAAACATCTGAGGAGAATGTTACTTGTGGCAACCAAAAGTGTGCAGTGGAGCACTAATCTTCCGCAGATCAAACAACTTCACTGTTTTATCCGTAGAACCAGTAGCAACAACCCATTCATTAAAGGGATTGAAAGCCAAGCAGTTAACCTGACAAGGTATCCAGGATAAAAAAAAAAAGCTTTTATCAGTATGTGATATTGAGTACAAGAGTATTAGCATTTTTAAAACATTGAAAACCCACCAAAATATGGTGAACATAGCTAAGTTAAAAAAAGTCTTGAGAATTTTAGATATTATCTTATCTTGATTTTAAATATAGTATGTAGGCATATTATCTTAGATATTATAGGAAACTATATCTGATAGCTTCATGTGTAATTTATAAAATAAGTCTATTAAACGTTCATCTGCTGTGTATTCAGACACGGTTTAAGCAACTAAAGCATAACGGAGAAAATTAGAGGGGAGCTGCCGAACCAAAAATTTGCAAGAGCTCAAAAAGTTTCTAAGCAAACAAAGGAGTAACAACATGCAACTAGAGATAGTAATAGCCAGTTCTTAAGTCTTAGCTACAGTTGGAAATTTGTGTTTAGCTGATTGAATTTTCTATCACCACCTCTATTTTCATTCCAATATGTCACCAATGTTAAACCAGCAACGCCCTTTAGATTTAATGTCTGTGAACTAAGTCAGGCAAGCAAAACTTTCTCAGAATTTGTAGATTCAAACAAAAGTAAGTGGTGATTTTTCAGAAGATAACAGCAAAATAAAACTCGTAACTCAAATACCCCCTCCAAAGTTTGTTTGGATCAAACACGTGCAGATCATAAAACAGACAAGTTATTCCTCCACAAATTACATCATTTTGACAAAGATTAATCAATTTGTTGCAATAACAGCACACCTCACTTTGATGAGCAACAACAGATTGGACAGGCTTGCAGACAGCTGGTGTTCGAAGGTCCCATATAAGCAAGTATTGATCATCACCAACAGAACCAAACAAGTACTCATTCCTCAAATGCCAAGCAACATCTTCCACAACTCCTTCATGTACCTAGTCACAACAACAAAAACACCTTCCACAGTTTACAATCACTGATTAAATGAACCACATACCAGCAAGGGATGTAGTTAGTAGTTACAAACCTTAAAAATCTGCATTGCCTCAAGGGACTTATTCTTGGGAGTCCCATTAATATCCCACAAGCAAATCTGAGCATCATCAGAACCACTAAGCAAGTGGCCCTGCTTGAACTTACTCCAGGACAAGCCATACCCTTCAGTGTTATGACCCCTAAGCCTCAAATCAGGATTGCAGGCCCCATCAAGAGGGGGCTTAGAGGGATGCTTGCTATAATCAAAGACATAAACCTCAGCACTGACAGTCTTAGTGGCAATGATGAAGGGGTTCTGGGGCATGTAGCGAGCCCTGTTAACCTCACCCTCATGGTTGATCTGCTGGATGATCTGGACCTTGCCATTGGCACAGCCAAAGCCACCGTTGTCAGGGCGGTCATCATCATAATGATGAGCATCATTCTCGATATTGTCAAGGGGGAGTTGTACCTGAGCCAGCATGAGATAATTGGGCTCATTCTCGGAGGTGTGGGTGCCCAAGATGACCTTTTGGAGGGAGTAGTCTTTGCCAGGTGGTTCATGACGGTCAGGAAGCCACTCCACAGTGAGGGAAGGCCACTCGAGAGCATGCGTAATGATCAGATCATACAGGAAAGGACTGTTCTTCTTCCATATCTTGTACTCTTCATTTATGAGTCGTTCCTCAATCTCACCCCTCAGTTCATCCTCCTCTTTCCCCATCCACACAGGCTATTGTAACCCTAACAATCCTCGTCTCTGCAATTCCAGCAATCAGAAACTGTTGCAAGCAATTGCAATTTATTATCCGTCCACTTGGGGTCCACCCTGTTTATTTACTAGGTCAAACCCACTGCAACACATCAAACAGAAATAAAACGAGGTTACCACCGTAAATTTATATACAGTAAAAAGGTTCATGAATTGAAAAAGGATGTATATCCTTAAAAAATGGTAATTAATAAAAATAATTAGCAGCTTTAAGAAACAATATATTTGACAATTAATATTGGAGTTGGATTGTGGTTCAGTGAATTAAATTGTCAAGGTGTTGTCAGAAAATTAAGAAACTATTGAAGAGACTTGTCTTTTTCTATCTCTGTTATTGAAAAATAAAAATCATTTGCCAATAAGCTATGGTTCCAAACTTAAACAAAACCCTCCTAGGTATGAGAACAACTTAAACAACAACAATATAAGAAGCTAACAGTAAGACTTGGAAGTAATAGTAGATATTATAACTTCCAGAGATCTATTGGATCAAAACCTGTAGATTCTGGATGGTAGACAATCTTCAATTGTTGCATGGAACCTGGGTACAGAATTTTAATGTCATACAAACAATACCCGTATTAAATTTTAGGCAGAGACTATACCTTTAACTTAAGGAACATTATCCCAAGGTTTCCCTGAAAAATTATGTTCTAGGATTGGAAAGCTAGGACGACCAAGTTATCTAAGAAAAAAATTAGACAGTTCCCTAACAGGAGCAATGTTTAATATGTACAGAGCAGGCTTTCATATTATGCTTGAAACCACAACTATTTTATGCCATTTTGAAAATTACCTTGAGGGCTACACAAGCCTGAAAAAGCTCCTGTTTTCTGACATTTCCTTTGCCATCTGCATCACCTAAATAATAAAAATTTAAAATTATCCAATGGACTGAAACATAAACTTCAAAGCTTTCTCAGTGCTTGTTTGACAATAGTTATATAAAACTGTTTTAAATATTTTAGTATTTAAAAACTAAAAAACTCGTTTGATTAGTATTTTCTTAAAACAGTTTTCAAAAATGGTTTTGGTTTTTTAGTATTTAAAAACTAAAAAAGAGAAACAGTTGTAAGTAGTTTTGCTATTCAGTTTTGTATTTTTATTTTGTAAACTCAATACAAGGAGAATAGTTGTTTTTGCTTTTCATTAATGGTATTTTCGTAAATATGAACAAGTTTTTTCATTTTCAAATCTCTAAAACAGTTTTCAAACAACACTTACCAAACAATTTTTTTTTGTCTTTTCCCAAAAACAATTTTTGGAAACTATTTTTTAAAACTTTTTTCAAAAACTAAAACAATCAAGCCCTTAAAGCCTCAACTTGAAGATTTCATTTTGTGATATTGAAAATCTTTAAAATGTAAAAAATATATGAAGTGACAGCATGATTCATCAATAATGTAATTCTCTATACACTGAAAATAGCTTCAAATTAAATTTCTTTATTAAGACAGTAACTGAACTTGCTTAATTTAGAAAAATGTAAAACATAAAAACATTCAACTACAAAATGGGGAGAAAGAAAACTACAATTAAAATTAATAATAAATTGAGTCTAAACTGACATATACAAAAAGCAGAAGAGATAAAGATAAACACATATATACCAAAACTTCTATAATTTACAAGACAAAAACAGAATGTGCAAAGCTAGTGACCAATAGTTTAGCAAAGTACTTGAACATTATGCCCCTTTGAAGTCAGAAACTTTATAGTTGAAGTACAGAACCTGCAGAAATGAAACAAAATATCAAGATGATGTGAAATCATACTGCAGAAAATATATACTTCAAACTTGAAAATCCTTCACTAGTTCACCGTAGCATAGCTATAACACCAAAAAAGACAAAATCAAAAGAACAGATAAGACTTCCTGAATTTAACCAAGTCATATTTACAACATGCAATGTCCTGAAGTTAACAATTGTACAATTTTACAACAGTAACTCGAGCCCTGCTTAGTTACTTTCTGTTTTCAAAAACAGTTTTCTATTTTCTAAAAGCTGTTTGTCCCCTGAGAACATCATAGAACAACCTATTAGATTTTCAATATCACAAAATGAAATCTTCAAAAACACTTAAACTTTAACTTGAAGTTGAAGAAAAAGAAGAAAATATGAAAAAAAGAAGTCTTCAGCTGTTAGGATTTTTTGTTTTTAAAAACACTTAAAATTTTATTCATTTTTTATGAGATTGATTGCTGAATAATGAAGCATTATTTTATAAAATACTTTTTTTGTTAAAAAAAAGTGAGAAGAGAATCAAACAAGTCTTCAAGATTTTTTAATTGAGTATTCGGGATTAGTGTCAGTACAATGATGGATAAAATCCGGAAGATGTTCCTGGTATCCCCACTTGTAGCTAATTTATATATGTTTTTGTATAAGAGAATCAGTTTAGCCTTATGGTACAAATGAATATTTAAAATTGGTCAATTAACAGGCCTCATGCACCATCATAAAATGAAGAGACACACACATTAAAGAAGTTGAACTCCAGAATAGGATATGATGAATAGATACATGCCTGAATCAAATATCAGAGTTACGTATATAGTTTATTTACTTCACACGATTCTTGCATAATATGAATGGGAAAAGGAAGTAACTAATATCAAGAACCTCATGATTATAAATTTCCTCTCAACACATGAACCATTTTCTCTCTGATTTCTGGATTCTTCTATATCTTTAGTGCATTAAAATTAAACTTCATAATGATAACATTAAAAAAATATTTGAACCATTTTCTAGTATAAGTTCATAACTTGAATTTATGAAATACCGATGTTCACGTGCCATTTTCCGAGACAAATAAAGTATAGGAGAAGAAACTAGAAAGAAAATAGCTCAAAAAGTTTCTCTATAAGCTTTATTAAATATGTGACTTTTTTTAGTTAAAATTTTGATTGATATTTAAAAGCATTCTCATATAACTTTTAAAAAAAAAATATGAAACTTTTAAAAACTAGCCTGTAAAAAGTCTTATAACGGCTATGTTTGGATAGCTGAGATATAAGAATGGATAGAAATATAATAAGACGGAATGGAATAAAATTGTGATTTCCATTGTTTGGATATTTTAATGAGTTTAATTTCTATAACTTTTAAAATAGAGAAAAGGATTGTGCAATATGTAAAAAATTTTATGCTTACCTTCAATCACTTTCGTGTAAAAGAATTTTATGAAATTCAATTATAACTCTTAATAATTAGATCGTGAAGTGAACAAAACAAGCATACGAAGAGTCGTTTCTCCATTTGAATTTAAAAAAAAATTGTATTCCTATATTAGCCTTAAATCTTTAATTTCTTTCTTTTTTTCCTAATCAGTTAATTAAAGAACTTCGGCCTCTGGAACCATCACAAACCCCTTTAAAAGTAACTAAAAAAATCAAGAAAGACGGTACAAAATTCAAAGCAACCAAAAATGCAATCAGCCAAACAGGTCCTAAGTGAGGTAAAAATGCGATAACCAACGAGACATTTCTCTTCCGAAAAAGCTTGGCCTGTAAAAGAGCGAATTAAGGAAGAAGAAAAGGAGAGAGAGGCATTACCGTTATTCTCTTTTCAAAGAGAGAGATGCTCGCGGAGAAGAAGAGACGGTGCACGACGGCGACGTCCACGGCGGCGACGGTCGACGGAGACGTTGCGTCGCAAGAGCGACGGTGAGTGAGAGTCGCAACTCGTGAGTGAAAGAGTGAAACTATGAATATTTGTATATCTATTTTTTTATTTTTAATATTGTGCACACGAGGCTAATGAAAATAAAATATTTTTTTTGGGTGGATATGAAAATAAAATATTGAATATACTAATAAATTAATATAAAAATAAAAGATAATTAAATGTTGACCGTGTTTAGGTTATTTTAGGCACAACACCGCAACAGATCCAGCCCATCGTCACTGTGATTCAAACCGTGTCTATTTTATATTTTATATTTTTATTTTAATATATTATAATAATTTTAAAATTTTAATTTGATATTTTTTAAATTTTTTATTTTGAAATATAAATTATTATGTGATATGTTTTGAAAATATATTTTGTTAATTTTTTATTTTTTGTTTATGATAACATGATAAAAATATATCAGATTATTGTTGTCGCACTTGTGTATTTACATGTTTATTAAGAATATTTTATCATGAAATGTACACATATATTAATCATGTTTAAGATTTGTTTTATCATGAAATATAGACATATATTAATAATGTTTAAGTAAGGAAAATTAATATGTGATAAGGTAGAAATTGTGAAAATGTGATATATTAATAGAAAGAAATTATATTTGTGAAACTGAAAAAAATCATAAAATGTTTAGAATATACAATAGTCATAAAATATGGAAACAAAAAAAGTCATATTTCTATTATATAATACTAGCGAAAACACAAGTACTGTCGCGCCTGTATATTTGCATTTCTATTTTAATATGTTATATCAATTGTAGAGTTTTAATTTAATATCTTTTGTAATTTTTTATATTTTGAAATATAAATTGTTATGTGACATGTTTTGAAATATATTTTGTTAATTTTATATTTTTTATTTATGATAACATGATAAAAATATGTCAGATCATCAATAGATATGTCAAATATATAATGAATATAAAAAAATGGAACGAGTATAGTTTGAATAGAATTCAAAATATTGTTGCACCTATGTATTTGCATGTTTATTAAAAATATTTATCATGAAATGTATGCATATATTAACATAGAGAAGTTATATTGTGAAAGTGATAACAGTTATAAAATGTTTAGAAGATAAAATAATCATAAAATGTGAACACCAAAAGGTAATATAAGTATAGATATAGTATATAATATAATATAATATCATATATTATAAATTATGGATATAGTTGGACAATTTTTTATGTTGAATATCAATATTCTAAAGTAATTTTTTTGTTAAAGTTATAAGGTTAGTCTAGTAATAAAGTTTATGTTTGGAAAGTGAGAGATTGTGGGTTTGAGTCTCTCCTATGAAAAAAGTAATTTATTTTTTAATTTTAAAATAAGTGTAAGGGTGGAATAGGTATTTTGAAAAGTGAACGTCGAAAGGGGATATTGTCTTTATATATAGTATAGATATAGTATATAATATAATATCATATATTGTAAATTGTGAATATAGTTGGACAATTATATATGTTGAATATCAATATTTTAAAGTAATTTTTTTGTTAAAGTTATAAGGTTGGTCTAGTGGTAAAGTTTGTGTTTGGAAAGTAAAAGGTTATGGGTTCGTGTCTCTCCTATAAAAAAGTAGTTTATTTTTTAATTTAAAAATAGGTATAAAGGTGGGATTAGTTACAAAACAATATCAACATGTTGAATATAATATTTTAAAGTAATTTTTTTAAAAGTTATAAAGTAATTATTTTTTAATTTTAAAAAGGTCTAAGGATAGAATATGTATTTTGAAAAGTGAACTTCAAAAGGGTATATTCCCTTTATTAATAATAATATAGATATAGAAAAAAAATATTTATGCATTATCAATGTAAAAATTTTTGTTAATTTTATTAATTAATATTTTAAAAAGTTGTGTAAATAAAAAGTTGTAATTAATCACTATTGTTAAACTTTTTTTACATTGATAATACATAAGTGTTATATATATATATATGTGTGTGTGTGTATTTAATAGTTTTAAAATTAATAATATTTTTTTTTGGCTTTTATGTTCTCAAAATAATTAATATAATTAATTTTAATTATACTCGTAGAAAAAAAAAGTATCCAATATATTATTTTTGTAATTTTTTTAACTAATTATATAAATATTGTTTAATATCCATCTCCTTTAATTGCAATAAATATAGGTTTTTAGTCTAAAATCTTTTTTTAAGATTATGATATCATTTTTTTATTTTTATATACTAATTTTGGTTGAAAATTTGTAATTCTTGCAAAATAAAAGTTTTAAAAAATTACAATAAATCAAATCATATTACTGTCTGAATCTATTTGATTTGACATGTGACCTGCCTACTAACTTAAAAAACAAATGGTCAAAAATAGGTAAATAATTTAAAATGGCGGGTTCACTCTAATTGAGTCAAATTAGCCTGAAATCTAACCCTTTGTCCTCCCCTAATTTAGGCTCCGTTGCGAAGAAAGAAAAGAAAAAAATTAAGTATGAAATAAAGTGATGAAAAACGAAAAAAGTTATAATGAAAAGTTATTACAATTACAAAATTATTTTTTATTTATTAATTATTATTTGATTTTTATGAACAAAATACGAAGAACTACCTTGCCCAGAGTAAGGATAATCTTAAAACGTTAATTTTTTCTACTTTTTAATTAGAAAAGTAAAATAGGTAAAATTCACCTTATATTGGTAATACTTTTCTACTATTTTTCACTTAATTGGAAATAGCAAAAGTATAACTTTATTTCCATGCCACTTTTTCCTCCCCATTTCCACTTGAGGGGTTAAAGTTGATTGTTCATGTTATAAATAATATTGATTCCGGTTTATTGTATTATAATTTACAATTGAAACATTTTTTACTATATTTTTTATTAAAACTTTTATTAAATAAGTGAAGGAATAGTAAGAAGAAAAAAAAATATTAAAATTATTATGAATTAAGTATTTTTTAATTATTATCTAAAATGTTCATCAGCGTGTATTATATTTTATATGTTCAAAAATAAAATATTAAATAAATAAATCAATTTATAAGTGAGTAGGAAAAATATTTTCTTATTCAAATTTTTATGAGAATAAAATAAAAAAGTATAATTTCTTCTTATTTAAATTTTAAACTTTTTAACCTATAAAAATATGAAAAAATTAATTATTTATCTACAATTTTTTAAGATTTTAAATATCATGTGAAATATTGAAACAAATTTTTAATGTTGTTTTTGCTTACGAAAGAATTTATTGAATTAGTTGATTTAATAGATAGTAAGCAAGAGAAAATAAATTTGTTGAAATGATTTTAAATCAATATTTTTTTTTCTATTTTAATAAAAAAATGTCCATCACGTCTATTATATTTTATATTCTAAAAAAATAAAATGTCTAATAAGTATAACAACTTATAAGAGAGTCAGTAAAAACTATATATTTATATTAAAGTCATTTATATGAAAATAAAATAAAGAAGTATAATTTCATCCTAATAATTTAAATATTAATATACTTTTAAGTATAATAATCCATATGCCAATTGATAACTTTTCAAAATATAAATAAGAAAACGATAGCTATTTATCTATAATTATTTTAAGTTTTTAAATATCATGTGAAAATTAAAATATTTTTTTAAATTTTATTTTTTATAACAATGTTTATTGAATTAGAATATAATAAGGAAGAATAAATAATTTTATATTAAAATTATTATGAATTAGGTTTTTATTTAATTATTATTAAAAGAATCAATCCCCATATATTATATTTTATATTTTAAATAAGAAACATCTAATAAATAAATCAATTATAACAGAGTGAGTCAAAAAAATATTTTTTATTAAAATTATTATAAAAATAAAAATATAATTTTATTCTAATAATTTTAAATGTTAATATAGTTCCAAGTATAATTATTCAGTAGCTAATTTATGTATTTTTACTTATAAAAATAAAAAAGGTTAATTATTATTTATCTATAATTCTTTAAGATTTTAAATTTCATGTGAAAAGTCGAAACAAATTCTTGAATTTCATTTTATTTATGAACGTATTTATTGAATTAGTTAATTTAAGACGTAGTAATCAAGAGAAAATAGTTATATTAAATTATTATAAATAATTTTTTTTCATTTTTAATTGAAAATGTACATTTCCGTCTATTATATTTTATACGCTAAAAAATAAAACGTCTAATAAATAAAATGTCTACAATTATTTAAGATTTTAAAGTTCTCTTAATATTATATTCTATAAAAATAAAGTAAAAAAAATGTAATTTCAGCCTATGATTTTAAATGTTATATAGTTTTAAATATCTTATGAAAATATGAAACAAAGTTTTGAATTTTATTTTTGTTTCTGAAAATATTTATTGAACTAGTTAAGAAATATTAAGAAAGAGAAAAAAAAATTATTTATTATGAATTAAGTAATGTTTTATTTTTTTCCATCACAAATGTTCATTCCCATAAATATATTAGAAACAAATAAAACATCCAATAAATAAATCAATTTATAAGAGAATGTGTAAGAAAATATAAAACTAAAACTAAAATAAATGATATCATGTAATCTAATTGAAAATGTTAGCATTTTTAATAATGTCCGTTTTGTGAAAAAAGAAAGCGTTAAGCCTTGTTGGAGGAAACACCAAGGCTTATTTGTGGCTCATGTTGTAGGGTTCCTCGTTAGCGTCCTAACCTTAAGCTAGGTTGTTTTGTTGTTTTTATTTTGTTCTAATTTGCTTTTCATTTGTAAAAAAAATATAAAAAATAATAATTTCGTCTCAATAATTTAAATGTTAACATAGTTTCAAGTAAAACAATTCATAAGCTAATTTATAAAAGAGTAACTAGAAAAATATCTTTTATTAAGACTAAGAAAATAAAAATAAAAAATATAATTTCATCCTAATGATTTAAATGTTAAAATAGTTTCAAGTATAATAATTCATAACCTAATTTATAAATTTCAACCTATAAAATAAGAAAATAATAATTATTTATCTATAACTATTTAAGATTTTAAATATCATGTGAAAAAATTAAAATAAATTGTATTTTTGTTTATGAAAACAATTATTGAATTAGTTAAGAGATAGCAAGCAAGAGAAAATAAATTTGTATTAAAATTATTATAAATCAAGTGCTTCATTTTATCTTTTATGAAAAAATGTTCACCTATATTATACGTTATATATTATTTATATTTAAAAAATAAAACATCAAATTAATAAAATAACATGCAAGAGAGAGTAAATAGGAAAAGCATATTCATATTAAAATATTACTAGTGGGAGAGAGACACTTCATGTCTCTTCTTTATATTGTTAAATAAAAATAAAAATAACATGAAAATAGAAAAGAAAAAAGAAGTTACATAAAAATATAATTAATAGTTAATTTTTTTAATAGTTATTTTTAAAAATAAAAAAGTCCAAATAAATGTAGACACAAAAATGAGATATTCCTATTATAATAATTATAGATTAATAGTTATTTTTAAAGAAAAAAAAATCCAAATAGATATAGAAACAAAAATGGGATATTGTGATTATAATAGTTATAAATAACCATAAATTAAACATTAAAGTAACATAAACTTATACAGTAGCAGGCCACTCATGAAAGTGCTTCTTCACTTGAAATAGCAACACAGCAATATAAAATTATATGAAAGATGAGGAAATCTTCCGGATCCTTTTGGATAGTTGTTGGTGATATGTAGAAATTTCACGGGGATATGAAGAGTATGTTGGAGGGATTTTCTCCAAAAGTACTTTTAAGAGATAAATAATATGAAAAAAAAGTTTAAATAGTTTTTTAAAAGTAGATAAGATGATGTGGAATTCCTTTTATGTTAACTTTTAAAAAGTCATATATTTTATAAAAAAAATTGAAAAATCTTTTACATATAAGTTAAAATTAGTTTGAAAAAAAATTCACATATGAGGATGGTATGAATGTTCTTCAAAAGTCTTATGTATCAATACTATGAGATGTTAAGGTAATTTAAGCCAAAAACGAAGTATTTGTAAAAGAACACTAAGTAAAAGAGATTTGGTCTCAAAGAAATTATGATACAATTAATGCAAGAAAAAAATTAGCAGTTAGGTCAAACTTGTTAATTACTCCCTTATTTATAGATGTGAAAATAAGCTTGCATAATTTGAGTTTTTTTAATTAAGGACTAATTAATCAGTGTTAATTTAATCTTTTGAAAACCTTGTTGAAACTTTGGTAAGATGTTTTATCAAGGTTTTGCTTAAACATCTTATGGTTAATAATGTGAATTTCCCTTGCCAAGAATTTAGAATAGACCGTTTAGGACTATTTTTTTAAGAATGGATGGATGAGTAAGAATGATGGTTGTGAAATTTGGGTAGGTTTTTAATTCAGAATTGGGATTTTCTAAGAAGGAAAAAAAAAAAAGAACACAAGGTAAGAATTGGGGACAATGGTGGTTTTAGGGGAGACGTCACTTCTAGGGGAAAGATAAGTCTCAAAGACGCCACAAATGGTGGAAAACCCTTGATAAGTCTCAAGTTTAGTTTAGCCAAGAACCTAGGAGATACACTCTCATAAGAAAAGTTTTTTTTTATCAGAAGTCAAGTCTCCCTATTGAAAGGCTTAATACATATAGGGATTCCATATAGCAACAAATAAATACACTCTTTACTAACATATTATTGTTGTTGTTGTTCTTCTTCTTCTTCTTCTTCTTCTTCTTCTAACCAGGTTCAAATACAATTCTCCTTCTTCCCTTATTAGCTTGCTTGGCATAACTCTCAATTTTCTTTTCAATTTGAACTTTTAGACGCTTATGCAATTTTCTCACAAAGTCAGCCTTAACCTGTGCATCTTTATGCTTAAAAACAGAAATGTTAGGAATAAGCAATAAGTCAAGTGGTGTTAAAGGGTCAAATCCATACACAATTTCAAATGGTGAACAACTAGTTATACTATGGACAACCTTATTATATGTAAATTGCACATGAGGCAAACATTATTTCCAATACTTAAGATTTTTCTTTAAACCAATTCTAAGAAAAATGCCTGAAGTCCTATTTACTACCTCAATTTGTCCATCAGTTTGTGGGTGACAAGTAGTTGAAAAAAGTAATTTAATACCAAACTTACCCAACAATGTTTTCCAAAAATGATTTAGGAATTTGGTGTCCCTGTCACTTACAATGCTCCTAGGTAGCCCATGGAATCTCACCACTTCCCTAGGAATAGGATGTATGTACTTAAGTGTGATATTGTTGATAGCCCTACAATTTATGCACATCCTCCAAGTACCATCCTTCTTAGGCATCAAAATCATTGGAACAACACATGGGCTCATGCTCTCTTGCACCCACTTTTTGCTTATTAATTCATCAACCTGCCTTTGTATTTCTTGGGTTTCTTGGGGTTGCTTCTATATGTTAGACAATTAGGTAATGAAGCTCCAGGAATGAGATCAATGTGATGCTTAATTCCTCTTAAATGTGGTAATCCATTAGGAACCTCCTTTGGAAAAACATACTTATATTCCTGCAAAAGAAATTTAACACTAATAGGAACAAGTTTTTCAGAGTTATTAGCATAAATATTATTTTTGCAATAGCATGTAAAGTGGTTTTTTTTGCAAGCATCACTCTTTTCACCTCACTCTCTTTTGCCAAACAACTATTTTTTCTCTCAAGTGTTTTCACTCTTATTCCCCTTATGCGTTTCACTCTTTTTCTTTCCACTCTTTTTAGGTGTTTCACTCACCTCTCTTTTTTCTTGCACTTTCTTTTGTCTCAATTTTATTTGGTCTTCACACACCTCCCTAAGAGATAATGGTTTGAGTACAATTTTCTTCTCATTGTGCACGAAAGAAATTTTATTTGTGAAACTATCATGAGTTGCCTTGATATCATACTGTCACAGTCTCCCTAATAGAATGTGGTTTGCCTCCATTGGAACCACATCACACAACACTTTGTCACTATATCGTCCCATGGAAAGGCATACCTTTACTTGTTTGCTCATGGTCATTTCCCCATCTTACTAAGCCATTGAAGTTTGTATGGCCTAGGATGTGGCTTAGTCTCCAAATTTAACTTGGACACTAATTTAGAGCTTGATACATTGGTGCAACTTCCTCCATAAACTATAAAAGAACAAATTTTCCCATTTATTGAACATCTAGTATGAAAAATATTCTCTCTTTGGGATTGATTTAAAGCTTTAATCTGACTTCTCAACAACCTCCTAACCATTAATAAATCACCTTCTAGTGCTTTTCGCTTCTTCCTCATCCTCCTCATTTCCTTCACTAGCTAAAGACTCACAAGTAATTTCACCATTCTTCTTTAGGACCATAGTTCTCTTAGTTGGCCATTCAGAAGTATGATGCCCTCTTCCCAAACACCTGAAACATTTTACTTCTCTGGACTTAGTTTTTGGAGGTGATGTCAAGACTTTATTGGTGACTTTTCATGAGGAAAACCACGTTTGGACTAGATGAAGACCCTTTTTCATTCTTGGACTTGTTCCTCCAATTTGTGTTGTTAAAACTAGAAGAACCCCTTCTCATAATTCCCTTCCCTTTTTAGTTGTTGTTCTACCTGTACAACTTTGTGTAGCTAATCTTCTAACTTAATATATTCCTAAAATTCAACAACATCTATGATTTCATTATTTAATCCACTCAAAATTTGAGCCATAGTGTCCTCACTATCTTCATTGACTTTGGCCCACATCATAGTCATTTCCAAGTCTTTGAAATACTTTTCAACACTTTTATTGCCTTTAGATAATTTCTGAAGTTTAAGTTTCAAATCTCTATTGTATTTAGTTGCACATATCTCTTCCTCATGATGGTCCTCATTTCTGCCCAACTATCTATTGCTGGTTCTTCATTTCTCACCCTCTCCCTTTGATACTTGTTCCACCAAATAAGTACATAATAAAAAAATTCAGTGGCTGTCATTTTAACTTTTTGCTCCTCTGCATAGCTGTTACAAGAGAAAACATGTTCAATTTTTAGTTTCCACTCCAAACAGGCTTTTGGATAACTTCTTCCTTAGAATGGGGGAATATTCAACTTCACTCCTTCAATCCGGTTTTTCCTAGGTTCACCATCATTATCTCTTCTTCTCTTATTCTCTTCATTATTTCCACGATTCTCAAATACCTCAATCCTCCCATATAACTCCTCTATATGTTCTGTCAACAGTCTTTGTACTTGGTTTGTAATTGCTTTAATCATGAGTTTATTGCCTCCTACTGATGTGAATGCCAAAGACAATGACTTTTCATTTTTTGTAACGTTTCATTAATTTAGGAATTAATGTAACATGCAATTAATCATATGTGATAATTGCGTGATAATGGAGTATTTAATTTTTCTTTTGGGAGTTATGATTTTGAACAGCCACCTAGTTCTATAAATAGGGGTTGAATTGTACTCAAAGGACAACAATTGAATTAGTGAAATTATATTTGAGTTTTACCCTTTTGTGAGAGATGAATTTCTCTTTAGAACTTATCAAGAAATTTTTCCTTGTGGCGTTCTCCTAGACTTATCAAGGGTAAATCACCACCCTTGTGGCGTCATATGACTTATCTTCCATCCATGGAAGTGGCGTCATCTATCTTTTCGTTAAACCATTTTCATCCTTTCCATTTTCTTGTTTACCCAATTCTCATTGTTTTATTAACTTATTACCTTCCAACCTAGATAGATCCGCAAAACGAATCCAACCCCTCTGGATTTCTACCACCTACACTAGAAGAGGTTTCTTTACCTCCTGTACCTGCCATATAATTAGACAAAAATATGAAGTAATAGGCCTTCACCATTCTTCTCACGTGTTTACACTGAAGAATGTACACTCGTGTTTAGTGCTCTCTTTTCTGGCTTTTTCTCTAATGTGCACACAACCTTTTACCTCTTTTGTACTCTCATTGGGTTCTTAACAAAATCAAATTAGACTTTTTTCAAGAATAGTCCACACAATGTAGAAAAAATTTGGTACGAATTAGGTGCAGTTTGGGAAACAAGTGAACAACAAAAATTACCAATCCTTCACAATGTATTAGACTTCAAACACCACTGTCTCACAAAACAACAAACACAAAAAGGCCAAACAAAAATACTCTAATGCAATGTAGTGCCTTAAACATTTGCAAAAACAATCCTTCACAAAAAAACAGCCAATATATCACTTTACAATTGGTTAAATTTTTATCCTAAATAGATGAATCATTCAACCACAACCTTTTCATTTCTTTTTTTTTTCTTCTCTTTTTTTTCTTTTCTTTCTTTTCTTTTTTTTTATAGGCTTAACTTTTGCAACGACTCAAATAGGGTGATTATCAATATCAGATGATGTTATTGGCACTAAGAACAAAAGGAAGGATGTTACCAATTTCTCCAAGCCAGCCAATGTCACGCCACTGTATCTCACACTGCAGAACTCCAAATTGAACAATTCAACAAGCATGTGAAAGTTCACATTCTAGGGAGCAATTTAGACTCAAGAATTACCAAAATTCACTCTGTAAAATGTGAGTTATTAACAAAAGGAAGGATGTTACCAATTTCTCCAAGCCAGCCAATGTCACGCCACTGTATCTCACACTGCAGAACTCCAAATTGAACAATTCAACAAGCATATGAAAATTCACGTTTTGGGGAGCAATTTAGACTCAAGAATCACCAAAATTGACTCTGTAAAATGTGAGTTATGAATGAAAGGAAATTGCGTCCCAAACAGCCAAGAACTGCACCTTAGAAACTTCAAACATCGTCCAAAAACTACCCCTAACAACTAGCTCTAATACCAAATGATGTGAATTCCCCTTGCTAAGAATTTAGAATGGACCGTTTAGGACTATTTTTTTTTAGAATGGATGGATGAGTGAGAATGATGGCTATGAAATTTAGGTAGGTTTTTAATTCAGAATTGGAGTTTTCTAAAATGAAAAAATAAAAAAAAAAGAACACAGGGTAAGAATTGGGGATCATCGTGGTTTTGGGGGAGGCGTCACTTCTGTAGAGGAAGATAAGCCTCAAAGACGCCACAAAGGGTGGAAGACCCTTGATAAATCTCAAGTTTGGTTTAGCCAAGAACTTAGGAGATACACTCTCACAAGAAAAGTTTTTTTTTTATCAAAAGTCAAGTCTCCCTATTTCCATTGAAATGCATAATACACATATGGACTCCATATAGCCAACAAATAAATGCACCCTTTACTAACATTGATTGAGGCTTATTTATTAAATAACCTCTCTATTAGTGCATATGAAAAGGTAACAACCACACTAAAGAAAAACTAAACAACCACTAAAATTCAACACTCCAAAATAAAAGAAAAATTAAAATAAACATTATTTTTAAAGCATGTCACATAACACAACAATACCAATATTTTTTACAACTATATTTAATTAAAACCACTTTGACTAAAATAACTTTGCAGCAACGTCTTCTATTTTATAAATCTTCAATGATGGTCATGCATTGAATTAATTTTGGGTCTATGTCCTTCTCATTAGGTGTAGCTTCTAGAATTGTTGCTATCACTTGTTATAAAACCTCTTTTGCTTTCCTAACTTTTGCCCTTGTCATAGGTGCTCGAAATCCTTCAAGAACCTAGCTGTCTTTTTTTGTAGCTGCATCCTCATCATTTCAGCTGTGAGAGGCCTTTGGTTTGCACACATGAGCCATGGTTTCAAGTGATTTGTGTAAGTAAACATTTAGGTCATTTGGCTTAGAGTTTCCTACACAAATTCGAGTGTTTCAATTGTTGTTTTAGTGGGGGGTCATCTTGATAGTCTTTACATGTCCTTTGGCTTATATGAAAAGTATCTGAATGGTCTATCTAATATATTTTAAAAAATTTATAGCAAAGATTTTTAGACTCTTTTCTTTGTATTTTCTTCTTCTAAAAGTGTTTTAAGAAAACTTACTCAAACAGACCTTAAGCGTATCGATGACGATGGGTAGGGTACTATAGTATCTGTTCTCATACTCGCGTTTAAAAAATGTACCTGTATCAAACCACATACCTACATGGGTAGCAACTTTGATCTCATCCCACACTTATTAGGTACCTAAATACTCATATCTACATTCGCAATCTGCATTTTACTTATGTATAAGGATAATAAATCAATATCTTTTATAATAAGTAAACATAATATGAAAAAACAAGTCAACATAACATTAAACATAAAACAAATTCTAAAATACTCCTTAAAGATTCATATCATTACACATAAACCTTTTTTTTTACCATAACATTAAATAATGTTATAAGTTTATTAAAAGTTATTTTATAAATAACTTAATTTCTTCTAAATTTTGTTTTTATTTATTAAATTTACATAAAATATATTATGTCTCTTTTTATTCTATAGTTATGTTACTTATAATATATTATAATGCAAATTATATTTTTAGCAATATTTTTCACTTAAAATTATAATTATATAAAATAATATTATATATATATATATAAAAGGTGTAGGGCGGGGCAAGTTGGGTACTATAATACGCATACTCACTCCATATCCGCATAATTTTTGCAGGTCCGAATCGGTCATGTACTCATACCCATTTTGTGGGTAATTACCTGCCCCACATAAGGGTATTTTTACAGGTACCCATAGGGTCTGAGTCTATTTTTCCATACTTGAGCTAAAGTGTGACCTATAAAATGTTACAAAGAGATAATATGGGGAATATCTAAGTCCAGGCTGTGAAGGAGATTTGCATGGGAGAATTTCTTTTTACATCTCCCATTTTTGCTATTTACTCCTCGATATTTGAATTCCAAACTATACATCATCTTCTTCGTTGTCTATGTTGTCGCCCACTACATCTGATGCAATCTTGGATTGCTCCTCCTATGATCTTTCTTCTTGTAAGGTTCTTTGTTGAAAAAAGATGGAGATGGAGAGTTAAGGAATGGTGGTGGAGGCACCACTTCAATGGAAGATAAGCCTAGGATTATAGAGTTTGCCATAAGGGAAGGAACACTTAATAAAAGTCATAGAAGCACTCTCATAGTTAGAGAGAAGAAGACACACAAAGAGTTCACATAAAGTGTTTTGTATAAAATTATCAAAGTTGTCTATAAAGAGAAGAGTGAGTGCTATTCATAGAACTAAAGGAGGGGTTGGACGTCCACTATAGGATAGCTAAGGACTAAGTTGGTATAGAGAGAAAGTAGCACCACATGGAGGGAACATGTATATGTTACTCATGCACATGTGTATATTTAAGAGGTGTGAAAATCAAACAAGGGGGTGTAGGAAGCAAACCACACATCCACTTGCCTAACAAAAAGGTTCACTTTCTAACATACACTCAACACAAATAACTAATGACACACCATGCTCAATTACAAGGGATTTAGCTAAAACTACAACGGCCCCAAAAATGCTATAAGCACCCACTAAAAATATTAAATAAACTACACAATATTTACAAATAATTTTAAAGATTATGACCTAAAATGTCTTCATGAAGCTTTATCCTAACCATGTCTTCTCCCAATTCTCCTAGCCAAGAGTTCTTACTAGGCGGGATTGCATCATCCTCCCTCCCCTACACACAAACCCCTCATTCACACCTCCCTCTAAAGGTGTTCACATATCAGATTGGATCAGATTTGTAAAAAAAAAAAAAGCAATCAAATCCAATTAAGAACGAACCAAGTTGGATTGGATCTACCAATTATAATGAAAAAATTTTAATCTATTTTATTTTTTATAAAACATAGGAAATAAAGCATTAAACATAAAGTTTGTAAATAATATCTCATCATCCACTGATTTTTTAAAATAACATATAAAAGTATATTAGGTAGCCTATAAAAGATAAAAATAAATCCTAAAAGGCTAAAAACAATAAAATAACTAGTAGTCTTAATGACTTCAATACTTCACCGAAGTCGCGGAGGTGGTTGTTGGCGATGTGAGGTGATCACCAAAGCTGCAAAGGTGAGCATGAAGACACAAGTTCAGTGATAATGGTGCAATCAGTGCTTGAGTGAAAGGCATGATGATTGGTGAAATAGTTAAGGTTTGACTTGTTAGTTTATATAATGAATGCATAATGTCTTCAGTAATTTGATTTTGAGTGACTGAATGAGGGAGAGAGATTTATTGTGAGACGAGTAAGCTAATATTGTAGACTGCATCAAGAAAGTTTGTAAGACTATAGGTTATTTACTTATTCTTATTTTGTTGCTATTTACATTCGACCTTATTGTGAGACTTATTTGACTACATTAGTGTGCTCCTTCCCGCATAGCATATTAAGTTTATCTTGTTCTAATAATTTTTCAAAGCGATAATATTTGTTCCAAAACCCTTGTTTGTAGAGTATCTTTGTCCTCATCTAATTAGCATATTATATTAATTGATAAAATTAACAAACTTATCATAAATAAAAAATTATAATTTAATAACCATTAAACTTTTTACACTAAGTCTTTTTTTTCATGTTAATTTTGTTTTGGTAATTTTATAGTGTTAATCTTCTTTTCTTGAAGTAAGGACAAACAAGCCCCACTTTATTCCTTTTTGAAGAAATTCGATACAAATAAACATGATTGTTATTTAAAATGGCTTATCTTGATTTCGTTGAGTGGTTTCTTTGTAATTGGATAATGTCAACATCATCCATAGATATGGTAAAGTGTTGGAAAAGATTCGTGGTGAAACTCATGCTCGCAACATTTTCATAATTTTCTTTATAATTGTGGCCATTATTTCCATTAGAACTGGACCAATGTAAAACAACCCAATCTCAAACTTTAAGCCAACAAAAATAGAAATATTTTTTATTAATATGGGGAAGGATCAATAATATATACATTTGCATTAGGCTTCACTCCTTGTCGAACCACTCCTTCAAGTACCGTAGTACCGTCATCGCAATCTTGCCTCTAATTTAAATGAACGTACAATTGAATAATATACATTTGCAACATGTCCCTATCTTCTTTAATAGTATGGTCAGCTGAAGATATCAAAATCGTTTATTTCATCCACATTTACGCCTCTTATGTCACAAATATTCAAATATTAAATACGTAAATGAAGTAAATTTTTTTTAATATATAATTTTTTAAGTAATAATATAACTTGAATTTTTTTTTAATTTCACACCGATTTATTTATAGAACTGAAAATTATATATATATATAAGAAATTATCCACTTAATTTAAAAGTAAGTTTAAGAGTTACATCTATTACATTTCAAAAAAATCAATTGTGAAACTCTCTCTTCATTGTTTTTTATCAAATGAAAAATATTCCAATTCAACGTTAAATTTCATAATATTATTAATTAAATCAAGTATTCAAAATATGTCAATAAAAAAGGAGACCAAAATTGTGAATGAAAAATTAAAGTTTGCAATAAAAAATTATAAAACTATTTATTAAATAATTTTATTTTTAACATATAATTTTTTTAAAATCTAAGTATGTAATGTTTAATTTATTTAAAATTCCACATTAACAACCACTACAACTCAACGGAATAGAAAAGGACACCAAATATTTTGTATTATATATATAGCAGTAAAAGCTCCGAGTTAACTCACCAGAGTACAATCCAGCAAGCAAGTGAACCAGACACATATAAGAGAAAATCACCTTCATTTATATGTTGTTTTTCTTTTCCCTCACTCTCCCTTCTGAACCTTCCAAATCCTATGCAACCAAAAGGGGGTCTCAATTGCACAAGCAACTCATCAAAATAAAACATTTCAGACCATAATGAATAAAACAAGACACATTTGAGAACTATACAAACCATAAAATCGATTCTCAAGATATCTCCACCTACGATAAATATTTTTTTATCTTTACACTTATTAGTATATCCAAGCAAACCAATTGTGAATGACAAACCAATTCACAAGACATTGGCTGATGCAATGTGACTAGATGAAGTGCTTGTTTCCTCTGCTACATTCTTCTGTTTTAATGAAGCAGAATCAGTTGGCAATCCAGATTCTGAAACATCACCAATATCCAGTGTCTCTGGAAGACTTCCAGAAGATTCATCTCCCTCTAACTGTATAATCAAAACAAAAAACCCTCAAAAATAGGATTTGCAACGTAAGATGTTTCAGAAGTGATCCGTTATCACTTGACATGGCTACACAAAGTGTTTCCTCCTAAGCAATGTTTAGTAGTTGACACAATTAAACTATGATAATTCTATCGATTCATTATACCCAGAAACCACGAGGTTTTTGACAAACTGATAAGATTTAGATCTGCAAATATAACAAAGGGCAGTACATTAGTTTGTAACAAATTTCCTTTATCCGAGTTTCTAATCCGTGATGAGTAAGATTTCATCATTACTGCTCCCTAAAACAAAAACAGAAAAGGAAGGAGGGAGGGGGATGAAATGAAATAAAAGCATAAAGTAGGAAACACCTAAAATTATTTATACATTTGGGAAGAAAACAGAAAAAATCAATTGTTAAAACAAAAAACTGGGAACATAGAATATGAATAAAAAAATAATTAAACACGGTTTACAGGAAAAAGTGAAATTTAAAAGAAACCAAAGGTGGCATGGCCATCTCAGATCACTTAGAGGTACAACAACAGTAAGATAGAAACGATTTCTTCTATCCAATGTCATAATCTCCAGGAAGAAAAGGAATGGAATGAGAAAGGGGAATCAATTTTTTAAAATCCCAAATTTCCAGTCATATTTTTTTGTAAGCCAAATGAACATTATTAAAGAAAGAAAAGTTGAGCAGTATCACAAAAAGTGTCTTCCTAACAATTTAAAGTCAAATGAAATAGCATAATACCTGATTCAACATTTACACACATGAAAAGTAGCCAATATTTAACTATACTTATGTATATGAAGACAGAAAAAGTTGTCACTTAATTGGAAAAATAAAAATGTGGCACATGATGAACAAATCTAAACCCCTAAAACTTATAACTTAAAAAGTATACCTCAAGTTGGCTGAGCATATCAATAGCAGCATCCAAGTCACCACTGTTTACATTATAGACATCTACAAGGGACTGATAAGAAATACCAGGAAATGTCATCCTAAGGTATTCCATTTCCATGTCAAGTTCTTCTTCTAGCAACTGATTATCTGTCAACTCTACCACATTCTGTGATGATGAAGTGTAAGAACTAGAAGCAGGTTGGCTTTTTGCTACAAAAGCTTCAGGTTTTGAGAGCCTCTCCGAGTTAGCGTTGATAAGCTGCTGATCATTTGTCGCATTCTGAAACCAAACAGTCCTGTCATAATTCTTGGAATCTTTTTCTGTCCAAGGTGTTCTACCATCCGCCCCCCTTTTGGAGAGGGGAATATATGAGGCTGCATATGGATTCAAAGATGATGATTGCGGCTTCATGGAGTTGAATCAGACGTAGATAAACAATCCTTCTTCTTCTTCTTGAACTTCCTTCGCTTTTCCCACACATGCAAGAGAAAGGATAGTAACATGATGCTAAAGTTGATCAAGAGGGTAAAATTGAGACAGCAAAACATTGAAAACAAATAATACAAAGCTTCAAATCCAAAAGAATCTACAAATGCAAAATCGAAAAACAAAATAGATAGCCAGAGAGAGGAATATATTGAACAAGCACTGAATCAGTAAACAACACACACAAACCAAAAAGATATCAATGGTGATTTAAATCATTAAATTTTCTTGCAACTCTTTTAAAAAGTGCATGTGAAAGTAAATAGATTCAATCATACAAATTCTATCACTCCTTGATGGAACACTCATGTAGCAAAATAAAAAACATCAGATCAACAATTTATTCCTAGAAGATCAAGAACTGCTGCTAAAAACCAAAGCTTTAAAATTTGACTTTTCAGTGATCCTTTTGAAACACAGCGATCAAGCTAAACTAAAACTACAATCAATTTTCAAAACAAATCAAAATTTAAAAAAATTAATTTAAAGCAATACATCGATCCAAAAATTATTGATTGGAACCCAGCAATACCAAGTGATAATTCGATCATATAGCTTTTTCATCTGCAAATAAAATTGCGATTCGAATTGTTCAAAACCAAAAGGAAAAAAAATGAAATGAAAAGAAATAAAAATTGGGGAACAAACCAGTAAACCAGAAATCACAAAACCCTAATGTGGAGATCGCTGTGATTGGAAGGGAAAGAGAAGTATGATGAAATGATTGAGACAGAGAAGTTAAAAATTTTTTCTCCTTCGCGCAACTGTGATTTCGTTAAAAATCAACCAGTATAATATATATATATATATATATAAGATTAAACAAAAAAATGCTCTAAGTCTAAGCCTTCTTGCATTTTAATTACGCGTGAATACTGTTAATGTGTAATCCTAAATTTATAAATATATATACAATTGTATTTAATATATATTTAAGTAAATCAAATCAAATTTAAACTAATTATAAAATAATTAGATTATTTTAAATTTTTAGAAAATATTTATATATAATAATAATAAACAAATATCTTTTTTTAACTTTTAATATAATATTATATTATTATTAAATTAAATATTTAATATTTTTAGAATATATGGTATAAGTAAAATAATAAAAATAAATTTATAATTACTTTAAAATTTTAATTTATATACGTCCCTATTAAAAAAAAACAGACTAATGATGTAAATCGTAACAATATATATATATATATATATATATATATATATATATATATGTATATATATAGTTACTGAAATGGGTTATAATAATTATTTAATCTTATCAGTATATGAATCGTAACATTTTCTTGTCATTAATAATTATTTTGATGATACGAGAAAATTTTAATTTAGATTAACAAAGATAAGAATTGTAACAATATATATTTTATTACAGAAACCGGTTATAAAACAAAAGATTATTTAATGTGAATATATGGATAAGGAAAAAAGAGCTAATGATGAAACAAGCCAGTACAATTACTTAAGTTTATCAACTATGGACTAAAACTATCCACAACTAATGGAAAAGTAATTAATTAGGATAAGATAAAATAAAAGACATCATAGCATGCAGCCTATAAACACAAGAGTGCAGAAACGTGAGAGGCGAGGGAAAAGAATAGGTAGAGCCTCTCATTAATAAGAAATTGATACCGATAATGAATGCGTATTTGAAGAAAACAAAAATTTAATTCTTGTATTATTTTAATTATTAAAATAAAAAGAGAAGATATTTATCATTTTTAATTATTTTGCTTATTTGTTTATTTATTTTATGTTATTTTTAACTATAAATATTTATTGAGGTGTCTCTAACCTCGTTTTATTTGTTATTTTATACTACTTTTAGTTATAATTATTTAATTTTTTGTTTATAATCTTATTTGATTTATTAAATTAGTTTTTTTACTAACTATTTTATCTTAAACATAATGGTTATTTTTATTATTTTGTATATTAAAAAATTAATAAAATTTTTAATCTTTAAATAAAGATTTAAATTAAGTTGTAGTTGAAGGTTTGACCTTGAAGATTTAAAAGAGTAAATATTTAAGGTGACATATCTTGTGTTCTTTAAAAATTATGATAAAGAAACTCATTTATCCTTACTAGTCACTACAAAAATAATTTAAATTTCTAGAAGAAATATATATATATATATATATAATTATTAAAAATAGATTTATATATATGTGTAATTATTATAAACAAGTATATATATAGATATTTATATTTTTTTATTTAAATTGACATTATGTAAAATATTTATAGGATAATTGTTCTCACTCCTTTATTATTTTGTCTAGAAAAAAAAAAGGAAATGCAAAATTTAAAACATGAACGCGAGAAATTATCCGAACTCTTTCTCTTCGGTAATTACATCAATGTTTCTAGAAACGGGAAGAATTACAAATGTGATTGAGAACTCAGTCACGTTTAGAAGGATTGGAGTTTCTACTCTAGTATTTGTAAATGATCATGGGGAACCCATAGTGATTGAAGGACTTATAGTGGTTACATTTTATTTACCATTGACTAACTATACAAATCCCTTGTTGAATATTTTTCCACCGGCCATGTGAATATTGTAAGAAAAAAAAATTATAAGTAAATGGGAGAACCGTATATAAATAAAATCTTCCCTATATATAAATATATATATATATATATATATATATATATTAGAATTATATATAAATATAGTTCTGTTTATGATTTTATTTTACTTTGTTAAATAAATAATTGAAGAAAAGAAATTATTTGTAAAGAAAATTAGAAAATAAATTATTTCCTTGTAACTAATAACATGTTTAAATGAAGAAAAAAAATTATCATAAAATTGAAATATATAGAATACCATTACAATTAACATTCTTGTCTTTTTACTCATGTTTGTTTCAAAATAGGTTATTTATTTAAATTGATGTCTCAATATTAAAACCTGATTTTGACTTCACCACGAGTGTTAGAAACATATTCTTTTACAAATTTTTCTCAACACATTTTTTATTATTGATTAAGATTTATTGAAAAACAACAAATTATGTGGTATCCCTTGTCATTAAATGATTCTCTTATAATTTTGTACTTTTTAATCAATTTCAACTAGTGTGTTATTTTATATATAATATACTAATTTTAATATTATATATTATCTTATAAAATTAAAATATATAATTATAAGTAAGGTATATTTTATAATATATTTTAAGATAATTATATTACAAAATGTAAAAAGTATTTATTTTTAAATCAAGAATTTTATTGTTATTACCTTTTCATTCCTTTTTATAAAATATTTTCAACATAAACTACACAAATCAATAAAAGTAATTATATTAATTAATTTTATTGATTTCTTAAAAAATATTATTAATGTAATAATTTTATGGTTATTTAATGCTATTTAAAGTTGATAAATTGTACAATATTTAGGAATTTAAATTTGAAATGTGTAAGAGATACACTTTTATTAATAATTTTTGAAATTCTTTTCAAATGCCTTTTAAAATTATGAAAAATTCATTTCAAGTCATATGATCAAGAGGGAATAATATTTTAGGTTAAGATTAATTATACTTTTGTGTTTCTTAATTATTTAATTGAGTAAACCATCATTTTAGTCCTGAAAGTGTGAATATCTGTCACTTTAGTCCATAAATAGAAAAAACTGTCAAATAAGTCCCTAAAACTTTTCAACGTCAATCAATTAAGTTCTTCTGTTAACAGTAACAGAGATGTCGACATGTACAATTAAGTGTCAGGATGACATGCTAACATGATCTCAAGCTGACATGGATATGTTTTTAGGGATGAAAATGAAATAGTTTTTCAAGCTAAAATTTCCCTCCACGTTCATAACCCATCACATTCCTTTTTCTTCAAAAGACTCATTCTCAGGAATCGTTACCCTAGAAAAATTTGAGAGCATTAGAGTGTGGGATTCTCACAACTTGTGCCTATAATTGTTGCCACTGTGACTACATTTGAGAGGAACATTAACCCTAAATCGTCTGTGAAGGTGTATGTATATGAAGTTTTGGGTTTTTTTCTTGCATTGTTAATCTTCTTTTCAGGCTAATGTGTTAAGGTTATGATTTATCGATATTTTGCCCATAATACTCTATGTAGTGTATATCCACTATGTGTTTTTTATATCAAGTTGCTAGATATTGCTCTTTGTTTTGGCTATAGGATTTCTAAGCTTGATTTTTTGTTTCTATAATTTGGTAGTTATCTGTTAAATGTGCTCTATATTTTGGTTGGAAAAAAATTAAAATTTCTTTTGTTTAGACTGTTAAATATATTATTTCATTTGTTTGCAAAATGCAGAATGAATTTCATAACTTTAATTTTGCACCATGGAGGGAAGTTGCCGAGAAATGATAAAAAGTATTAGAGTATGTAACGAGTCAGATATGTTGGGGGATCTGGACTAAGTGCATCAAGTGCAACTATTGCTGCAAGGTCATTTTAGGGAGCAAGTGCATTAAGCCCAACTTTTGTTGCAACACCATTTTAGGGAGCAAGTGCATTAAGCCCAACTTTTGTTGCAACATCATTTTAGGGAGTAAGTGCATTAAGCACAAGATGCAGTCCAACTTTTGTTGTTGTAGGACCACTTCAGGGAACATCTGCAGTCACCACTAACAAATTCATACAGTTCATTGTTTTGAGCAAATGTTGAGCATTTTTTATCAATAAATTTATCTGTAAAATAGAAATTTAGTACAAAATGCAAAAACAATTTTATTCAATGAAATGTCAATAAGAATTTTAAGCCATGTAAAACAAAATTTTACTAATGCGGACCAATTACAAAATATCCCTAAAGACATTAAACTTCCTAACAAGTTCTTAAGCACCTAATTTAATCCAAATTAATTAGTACTACAAACACTAACATCGACAAACAAACACACATTAATTTCACTAAGAATTTTAAGTCCCTAAGTTCACTCTGCATCCCTTCAATCTATGAACCCTAAACCTTGCCTTTTCTTAAGCATCACTAACAATTGTATGCATCCTCCATAAATCTTACCTTGCCTTTTCATCACCAGCCACATCACCACCACACTCTTGATCTACCCAAGCAAAAAACTTGTAATTAAAATCATCATCTTGAAAAAAAAACACATGCCTCTTAATTTATTTTCATTGTTGGACATGACTCAAATTTTTTAAACAACCACAATAGAAAGGGATATTGATTTACCTTTAGCAAAAGAGTAAAAGTAGAAAGGTCTCGTTAGGTTGTGATTTTTCTTTGACACATAGATAATGACTCTTCTACTACAGTGGCAATAGAGTGTCCCCAATCCCTTAATCTCTATAGCATTTTCCATTGATGACGCAAAAGAACTCTAGGTAGGGGTGATGGATCTTCTTTGGTGAAGAAATTGAGGATTGATGAACCATTGCCCATCATTTTCTCCTTGTTGTGATTATAGTTCTATGATTTCTCCAAAATTGTAAACCCCAAATTGTGAGGAAGAAGACAATGTACATGAAAAATTATTTCGTTTTTGTCCTTAAAAGTATCCATGCTAGCTTTAGATCTATGTTAGCAAGCCACCCTGACACTTATTTGTACACATCATTATTAAAACAAGTGTTTGGTGGTTCCTACAGTCTCATGTAATTGCTAAGCAATTCATACTCAATTTTAGTCCAATGGAAGAAATTATAAGCAACTCCAAGAAAATCACAATTTATAGTTTTTTAATTATTTTTTTTCAGTCGTATATTGTTATTAATTTGTATAGATTTGGTAAAAAATTGTTTTTTTTAATCATAAGCAACAATTGTTTGATGAAGCAACTCATCCAATTTTTAAGAAACTTTAATTGGTATTTAGGATTGCTCCAATGGGGAGTTGCTTCAAGCAACTCATTAATTTTTTAAGTAAATTTACAAGCATCTTCTGTTGGAGATGCTCTTAATAGACGCATAATAACAACAAGACTTAACTAACTGAAGTTGAACAATTTTAGAGACTTATTTGATAGTTTATTCAATTTAGGGACTAAGTGTAAGTATTAAGGGCCTTTTTATTTCTTTATCTTCAAGAAATAATGCCTTTTTCTTAAATGAATCAATTAGACAATTTTTGCAATGATTTGGTTTGCTTAGAAATTAATCTCTTTAATTCGAACAAGATAAGAATACACATATTTAAATTCAATTCAGAATTTACAAATTATTTGGAAGCAATTAAAGTAGGATAAAGAGATGTAGAGATAGAGAAAAAGAAAAACACAAGCGATTTACACTAGTTCACCTAAACCTAGGGCTACATCCATTTTCAATCCACAAGACAACCCATTTTTAGACCAATTCCACTAGAATCAAATGAGTTACAACCAAACTCACATGCACATGCAACCACAACAGGCACACTTTCATGAAAACCTATCAACAAATGATTCTAACATACAAAAACTATTACATGCAATTTCACCTTCTAGGAAACCTACCTTGAAATCAGGTTTTAAATATAAAACATGTTAAAGAAGGTTAAATATTGATATCACCTAAGTTTCTTTAATGAAAAAGGTAGAGATCAATTTAGGTTATCAAACTATTGAAGACAATGATCAAGAACCACAAATTTTGAAACTATCTTTTTTAGATCATCGAACTTAATGAGAAGGATGTGTAATCAACTAGTTTTTCTCTGAAGAATCCCACTTTTCAGTCTCTCAAAAGATATGTAACAATGTATAATCGTATTGAGATCTCTCTTCAAAGTTTTTCAAGTGTAGCTTTTACATAAAAAACACACTAGGATCAATTTAATCGATTACCTCAAGTATTTAATCGATTAAATTATTTTTTAGACTTGACTTAGCCACTGAAGCACAGATTAATCGATTATCATTAGTATTTAATCTATTAACTCTATTTTAATTGATTATTTTAGTCATTTAATAAATTAAAACACCAAGTATGCTTTTCCAATCAATCAAATAATTTCCTTAATCAATTACATGCTACATGGATGAGATCAAACAAAATTTTAAAACTTTTTAAAAATTATCTCATTCAGGCTTTCACATGGCTAATTCAAGATAGATTAGATTCAAAAATTAAGTCATAACATGATCAAAGTATGCTTATTTATGCACAATGGATCAAGAAATTATTTATGCATTCTTGGAATACTCTCCCTAGGATCTTGCTTCAAGAGGCTCCTTAAGTTGAAGAAGATGGTGATGAAGAGGAGAGAAATGGTTGAGGAGGCACCATTCTCTAAGAGATAAGCCTTGGTTGTAGAAGTTTGCTGCAAAGGAAGGAACCTTGATAAAAGCCAAGAGGAACTCTCACAAGTAGAGAGAAGAGACACTCACAAAGAGAACTCTAAAAAAAAGTAATTGCATAAAATGATCAAAGGTTCTTTACATGTAGTAGGTGAGTGCTATTTATAGGCACATGTAACGGACTTGGACGTCCAAATGGCTAACATGTAACGGACTTGGACGTCCAAATGGCTAACGAAAAGAAAGAGAAAAGATCCAAACAAGCCCCTAAGCATATGGATCTATGTTCCCTCTAAATTTGAATTTGAATTTTGGAGGGAAGTGACATGACACTTCTAAAATTCAAATTCAAATAAGAAGTAACAAGAAAAGCCATGTAGGAGAGAAAGAGTGATGTGGCACCACTCTAAGGGGAACAAGGGGCCCTACATGTCTCCTACATGTTTCATGTGTTGGTTAGAAGGGTTTTAGAAGCAATTAGGGGTGTGGAAAGGAATAACCACATGTCCAACTACTCCTAGGCCAAGCCCATCTAATTAACACACTCCACTAAAGGGACTAAATGCACCTCCTAATGAAAATAAATCCTATAGGCCAAAATACAAGGTCTAGAATTACAAAAAATACACTCACTCAACATACAACTCAAACTACACAATTTATTTACATAATACTGAGACTATGACCCTAAGGTCTTTGTGAAGATCTTTCCTAGTCATGTCCTCTCTCTAATCCTCCTAGCGAAAGGTCCTTGCTGGGGAGGATTGCATCAACTCCTCTCCCTTGGAAATGATTTGACCTCAAATCTAGAGGTTCTTTTTCCTTTCTTCCAATCCTATAATGAGATAAGCAAAATAATCAGTAGGTGTAAATCCTAAAGGGTTGGGAGAACGAGGGGTCTGTTGGAACCAAATGAACTACATTGAAGTTTGGTGAAGTTTTGGTTTTGCTTTTCTCTCTTTGTTGTTATTCTTAAATCAATTTTATGGTACCAAACATGTTTATATGTGTGGTACTTATATTGTGTGTTTTAGATAGACTTGAGAATGTGTTTGAGATGGTTTTGGATAGATTTCATAAGCTGGGTTGTGTTGGAAAAGCTTCAAAAATTGATTTTTAGATAAGGTAATTGATTACCTTGTGAGAATTTTTGAGAATAGGAATTGATGCTCCTTGTGGTTATCAATTACCTGATTTCAATAATTGATTACTCCTGAGGAAAAACATTTTGCACCAATTTTGTACAGGATATCAGGTAATCAAGTGGGTAAACGATTACCCTGCATCAAAACTAATATAAAAGCATTTTGAAAATAGATTTTACAACTTTTGATCAATCCAATCAAGTGTTTTCTTCTCTTGTATGATTTCTCAGAATTCACTCCAAGTTTCATACTTATTTTTTATGGTTTGAAAGTGTTTCATTTTCAAGATTCAAGGAAGAGACTCTATTGAGTTTTAATCTTTCCATTTTGGTATTCTTCACTTCAGGTGATATTGTTATATACCCTTATTTGTGTTTTTGCACAAGGTTAACAATCTCTCTAGGTGTTCTTGAGATTGTTGGAAAATATTGTAGCGGGGTTTTGCAAGTGAGGCATTGTGAGTAGCGGGATGTCACAGTGTAGCAAGCTCTTGTGGGGTGCAAGAGGAAGTCTGTTCTTTTGTGGATTAAATCTTTTCGGGATTAAAATTTGTATGCGTGGTGTGCATGTAGTGAGATTTTAGTGGAAAGAAAATTAGCGGAAGGCTAAGTCTATAAACTTGATGTAGGTTAGTTGGACTGAACCAATATAAACCATTGTGCAAATTCTCTCTTCCTTATACTATTTAATTTCAGTCTTTTATTGAATTTTTAGAGCACTAACTATTGGTTTTTTGCAGCTATATTTGATTCATTAAGTTTTCTTGTTGCAGATCATATTCTTGTTATTCATTTGCTTGAGTTTAAATGTGAGCTTTGACCCATATTTTGTGGGTTTGATTTTTGTTCTTTCTACCCTTTCCTTTTGATGCTGAATTACTTGATATATCATTCTTGCTAAGTTTCTCTACTATTTTATTTGAAATCATTATTGGAGGAATTGAATTGATTAGTGTTTGGCCTTAAGGGTTGAATTCTTGAAAACCCATATTTGTAAAAGAAGGTAGATTTTCCTGATGTCGCTGCCGAAGTGCCTTCCTGCTTCCTAAGTGCTTCACCTGTGGTGCTCTCCCAACTCGGTTTGGGACTTGGAAGATAACATATGGTATTTGTCTAAGTCAGGTCTACTTTTCCTCATGTTTAGTGTATGTACTTATGTTTGCTCTCGTTTTGCAGGAATAATCAAGATTTTAAGCGATGATGAAACTGTCCTCCTAGACTTCCTGATGCAATGCTCCCTAACAAAGGTTCTATCACAAGGGTCATAGCTAGGAGGATAGAAGAAGAATTATCTAGGAAGGACAAAGGAAGACCTCAACTCCTTTTTTAAGTGAAGATTGATCATAGTCTTCCTAGGTAGCTAGTTTTAGGGTAGGCCAACTTGTTTAAGGCATAGTTTCTCTAGTATAGGTCTATTGTCTTTTTGGCTGTGTATTTTGGCCTTTTATTCCTTCTAATTTGTAAATATAGGTATAATTAGTATTGTTTAGGTGTTTATTAGTTAGGCTTTGAGGAGGATTTGGACATGTGAATTGGCTAAAAATCACACTCAAATTCATCTTAACACCTATCTACCCCTTGTTCCCTCCTTTGGGCACCATTTCCCTCTCTCCTCCACCTAGGCGCCTAGTTGGCTGAATGACAGCCAACCAAATTTGAATTTGAATTTTAGAGTGCCATGTGGCTTCCCTCCAAAATTCAAATTCAAATTAAGGGGACATAGATCCACCTTCTTAAGGTCTTGTTTGGATCTTCCACATCCTTAAACATGTGCTAATCATGATTAGTGTAATTAATACATGTTTAAGAGCTTTGGGCCCTAGCTTAGGAGGTTGGATGTCCAACTCTCCCTCTCACTCCTAGCTCTATAAATTGGTGCCTCCACCATTTGTATCATTTTTAAAACTCATTTTGAATACAAATTTCTTTTGTTAGATTTCTCTTCTCCTTAGAGTGTTTGAGTTCTTCTATAATATAGAGAGTTCCTTCTAGCTTCTATCAAAGGTTCATTCCTTTGTGGAAAGCATCTCCAAGCATGGTTTATCTCTTGTAGTGGCGCCATCCACCTTCATATTCTACCTTTTCACCACTATTTCTACTTTCTTGAAGAGCTTAGAAGAGGATCCTTGGATGATCACCAATTGAGGCTGCATCACTTTCGGTCTGAGATCCAGGCTCACTCTCCTCTAGGGGCTAATTTTAGGCGACCTAAGGCTATCCGCATGAATCCAGACCCCTTTCCTCAAGACCTACCACTGAATGTTATCCCCCCGCCGGTCCCTCCTCCGAAGCCTAAAAAACAAAAGTTCAAACCTAGCTTCAAGAAGAGGTTTCACGGTGATAAGGAAAGGTCTTCAAAGAGGCCAAGGAACCAAACAAATGTGTCTTCCTTCCTTGCCATCCCTCCACCCTTTTGCACTAAAGGGTTCTTTGTGTACTCTTATTGTAACATCCCAAAATTCAAACATTCGAATAATCAATTAGTTAAGAAAAAAAGATTAGGTTGCTAAATATTAAAAGATTAAAACTATAAAAAATTTTAAATAACAAGATTAAGATAATGTTTCATTTAAAATATAAATAAGATAAAATAAATAAAAGATTTGATATCACTTTGAATAACCAAGATTCAAATAATATTTCCTTTAAAATAGAAATAAGAAAAAATAATTAAAGATTTGATACTATTTTGAATTTAATCTGGAAAAACTAACCTTTTATAAAAAAAAATAGAGAGGAGAAAATCAACCCTAAATTATTATATATAGGGCTAACTAGTTCCCTCAGATTATCATAGGTTAGTTGATTATTCTAGGGTTGAGAAAGAGGGACATAGGAGTTGAGTTAAAGTGGTGGGATCTTACTTCAAGAGGTGAATGAAAATTTTCTTTAAACCCATCCATGGTATGTTTTAGAAAAAAAATACAATTTTTAAGGTTCTTCATAAAAAGAAAGAATTTAGAAATACTAATAGAATAATTATATTGCTATCGATTATTCATGAATTTTAATATAATTTTAGGTGTGCAAACTATAGGAACTATGTATACTATTTTGACTTTTATGACTGAATAGAATTCATGCTGTAATTATGCATATGATTTTACAACCATAATTCGCTTTGATTTTATCAATTTGATTTCATCACATTAATGTACACATATATAATGCCTAGAAAGAAAGCTTTTGCAGTTATGAACTCGTGTACTGGCTGAAAGTGAAACTCAACTTTTCATTCTTTTCACGTACCCAAATTCAAATTTTCATACGATTATTATTATTTTTCTATTATTATTGCTCAATTATGTAAAAAGTTAACTCATTTGTCATTATGCTACATTTTCATATTTATGTCACAATGACACTTGGTGCATGAGAATTTACAAGATTTAATTGAGAATTGTTTGAGACATCTTCCTTTAATGTGGAGATAAAACTTGAGATACATTCATCTGGGATGAATTTATGATATGCCTCCGTTTAATACGGGGAAAAGGTTTTAGATACCTCCATCTGGGATGGAGAAGAGATTGTGGATACCTCCATAATAGCGTGGAGAAGACAATGGGACACCATTGTATGGAATATGAGCTCATAAACCCTTTTGATGAATCTACTAAAACCTTGGTTATGGGAACCGTAGAGTAGGAGCGAGTGACCATGAGTATCACTATATTTTGTGATTGTGTGCATTATGAGATTGTTAATTAAAAACACCATTCCTTTATCATTTCTATTGATTATTCATATTAGGAACCATATTATAATTTGTGATTAAAGAAAATATCTTTTATTTGTGGATATCATAGTTGTTTTTTCTGGATTCTGTACCGACCGAGAACAATGCTATTTACGAACTTTTTTTTAAAACTTGTTTTGTACACTGAGATTCCCATCTCATTGAAAAGTGTTGTTTTCAGAGTCAAAAGAGGAGGAAGTCGTGGAGGCTAAGAAGGCATGAAGACTTAGCCTATAGCTTAGGTTTTCTTTTATGAATATTTTGTTGCTATTATTTATATTCGTCTAGAGGCATGTACATTTGAGAATTTTATCTTCTAAGGTGGATTTATTTATTTATTTATTATTTCAAAATTTCTTATTTTTATGAATTATTTAATTGATATACTTTGGATTATCACTGTAGTAGGGACGAACGTTACACTTATGACCCGACAATCAAGATGGTCAAGGACAACGTCTCTAGCTTGGTGTGATAGACACGTTGAAGTGCGTCACCTTGTGATGGCTCCACATTCTAAGGTGGATGATCTGAAGTAGAAGCCCGATGAAGTTGAATCCACTTTGAAGAACACCATCGAGTAGTCTTCCTAGCTCGCTGTAGATAATACCTTGTTGCAACAGCTGGTGAGTGACTTGAAGAAACAAAGGGATTCGACTGAAACCCGGACCCACCGAATTGAGGATGATCGAGGTATCTTAGACTTAAAGGTGAAGGAACTTTTTGAGGCATTGACAAAGGTAACCCCTGAGCATTACAAAGCTATGCAAGATAAAGAGAAGTCAAAGACTCACTATCAATTGTGGATCAAGAAGGGAAAAAAGGCCATCGTTGATGAGCACCATGCCAGGTTGCTTCAGGTGGTGCGACAAGCTGAAAATTCTGTCAAATATCCCTGAAGTCTTTTAGTTTGATGGGAAGAAGGTTTGTCCTTCTTTAACAATAAATTCCTTCTTTTTAATGAGGTGCCTAAGTCTCAGGTGCCTGATGCCCATGCTCCTCGCTACCTTACCTGTGTTGAGGCTGCCAAGGTTATTGAGGCCAGGAATGAAGAGGCCCAAGCTAAAGAGTCAGTGAAGTCTGTGTTGGAACCAAAGGCATTGAAGCATAAGTATAAGGCACTTTGAAGTTTTAGTTTTCCTTCTTCTGTCTTTGTTTTTTCTCTTAAATCAATTTTATGGTACCAAACACATTTATAGGTTTCGTACTTGTATTTTGTGTTTAAATAAACTTGAGAATGTGTTTGGGATGGTTTTGAATAAATTACATAGGCTAGGTTGTGCTGGAAAAGCTTCAAAAGTGGAATTTTGGGTAAGGTAATCTATTACATAAAAATGGTAATTGATTACCCTTCAAGAATTTTGAGTTCAGGAATTAGCACTCTCTATGATAATCGATTATCTAAAAATAGTAATCGATTATTCCAGAGAATAAGCACTTTGGATCAGTTATGAGCAGGATATCAAGTAATCAAGTGGGTAATTGATTACCCTGCATCAAAACTGATATAAAAGCATTTTGAAAATTAATTTTTAACAACTTTTGAAAGGTTCATCAAGTGCTTGCTTCTCTTGTACGATTTACTCAATTCTCACCAAGATTCATACCCATTTTTTATGGTTTGAAGTTGCTTCAATTTTAAGATTCAAGGAAGAGACTCCATTGAGTTTTGATCTTTCTGTTTGGGTATTCTTCACTTCAGGTGATATTGTTCTGTAACCTTCTTTGTTTTTTTGCAAATGTTTGACAATCTCTTGAGGTGCTCTTGAGATTGTTGGAAAATCTTGCAGCGAGGTGTTGCAAGTGAGGCGTTGTGAGTGATGAGGTGTCACGGTGTAGCAAACTCTTGTAGTGTGCAAGAGGAAACCTATCTTTGTTTTGTTTAAATTTTTCCGAGATTAAAATTTGTATGTGTAGTGTGCATGTACTGAGATTTTAGTGGAAATAAAATTAGTGGAATGCTAAGTCTATAAACTGGATGTAGGTCAGGTTGACCGAACCAATATAAATCATTGTAAAAATTCTCTCTTCCTTACACTCTTTAAATTTCAGTTTTATTGAATTCTTGGAGTATCTCTAACTGGGTTTTGCAGTTATAACTGATCTATCAAGTTTTCTTGTAGCAAATCTAATTCTTTGTCCTCATTTACTTGATATTAAATTTGGGTTTTGACTTAAGATTTATGGGTTTGGTTTTTCACTATTTCTACCTTTTTTTTTTAATATTCTGAATAACTTGTAAAAGCTTTCTTGCTGAGTTTTTCTTCAATTACACTTGAAACCATTATTGGAGGAATTGATTTGATTGGTGTTTTGTCTAAAAGGTTGAATTCTTGAAAGACCCATTTTTGCAAAACAAGGTAGATTTTGAAAATTTCTGAAAAGGGGCATTTTTTAACTACTCTGATACTATTGAATAGAAAAATTTTGAAAAATATTTTGGTGAATATATTCACCCCCCCCCCGTCTAGATTCCCCCTTTGGGATCAACAATTGGTATAAAGAGTGAGATCTTGAGAAATATTCAAGATTTTATCGATTCATATTTCTTTTCTGAAAATGTCGGTGAATCAACTACCTTTTGGTGAAGATGCTTATTAACAAACCACCATTGTTCATTGGTGAAAATTATGCTTTCTGGAAAGTTAGAATGATAATTTTCATGGATTCTATAAATAAAGCTTCCGGCAAGCAATAATTACTGATTACAAAATTCCTACATATATGGTTGAAAATGAAATTGTTTAAAAACCATATGATCTATGGACCACTGATGAGATAAGGAGTGTTGAAAATGACTCAAAAGCACTAAATATTATACACTCTGCTTTAAATAGTGATGAGTTTTTCAGGTAATGAGCATATAATACAACAAAGGAACCATAAGACCTGATTCAAGTAACCCATGAAGGAACATTTGAAGTTAGATGGGCCAAAAAGAACACCTTAATTCAAGAATACATAATGTTCTGCATGAATCAAGGAGAAAAAATCATGGATGTGTAGAAAAGATTCACTCATGTAATCAATCATCTGAAAGGCCTTGGTAAGCTGTTTGAGGGAGAAGAGCTAAAAATCATAATACTGAAGTCTCTCAACAGAAAGTGGCAACCTATTGTGACAATAATCACATAGTCAAAAAACCTAGCCACCATAACTAAAAGAAGGGCAAAGGATTAGCACTGAAAGCACACGATTAAGTCGATGACAATAAAAGCTCGAAGGGAGGATCTTCATAATCTGAAAACATGAGCCTAATGGCAAGAAAATTCAAAAGGTTCATCAAGAAGAACAATAGCAAAGGAAAGACCTCAAGAAGAAAAAAACAATTCAAGAAAGGAAACATTACCTTTCAATTCTCTTGTTTCGAATGCAGGAAGACAGGTCACATGAAAGTTAATTGTCTCTCCTATCCAGGAAACAAAGCAATGAAGAGCCTAAATAGATACTTAAAAAGAATAAGAAGAAGAAGACCTACATTGCATGAGAAGACAATGCATCTACCACTTATTCTAGTGAAAGTGAAAGTGATCAGGAAGCAAATCTCTGCCTAATGACTAAAGCAAAGCAAAGAAAGAGGTAAGTGATTCAGACTCTGATACTTCTTGTGATTATGGCTATGATCAACTCCAAGAAGCCTTTGTTGAATTGCATGGTGAGGCAAAAAGAATAAGTCGTCTCAATATTGGTTTCAAAAAGCAGATCAAGACATATGAAGCCAATATAAATGCTTTGCAAAAAGAAGTGGAGGTTTTGAAAGATGAAAACTTTAAATTAAAAATAACTTCTCATTGCAATCATGCTTCATCCTCGAATTGTGCTATCTGCAAATTGCTAGAAGACAAAGTTGATTATCTAACAAAAGTACTATCTAAGTTCAATAGTGGGAGTTCCAACCTTGATGCTATTTTGGGAAAACAACATGACATATCCTCAAAAGCTAGTCTTAGGGTTCATAATGCTACTAAAAAAAATTCTTCAAAAAAAAAAACCCTTCAATTCTAGGAAATCCTTTAGACCTTACATTTCTAGTCACTATTGCTTTCACAAAGGACACACCTTCTATAAATTGTTTGATAAGGAAAATTGGAGTACTAAGTGGAAAATATATGTGGATTCCAAAAGGCTCCAAGATTGTCACTAATCCAAGTGGACCCAGTTCCATTTGGGTACCAAAATGAGCAATTGAATTGTTTTGAAGGTGTGTCTCAAAGCTAAGAAGTCCCTGTAGTACCTGGATAGTGGATGCTCAAGGCACATGATAGGAGATAGAAGCAAGTTTATCTCCCTTTAGTCTAAAACAAGTGGTTTTGTCATATATGGAGACAATAACAAAGGAAGAATCATTGGAATTGGAAACATTGGTAGAAAGGATGCCACTCAGATTGATGATGTCCTGCTAGTTGAATATCTAAAGTTTAATCTGCTCAGCATCAACCAACTATGTGACAAAAATTTGAGAGTAAAATTTGATAATGAGTGTGTTACCATAAGTGATGCATCTAATCATGTTTTGTTTGTTGGCTTAAGAATGAACAACATATATGTGCTTGATATTGATAATTCTACATTAAACATTGCATGCTTGACATCTAGGGATGATTTTTCATCACGTTGGCATAAGTCCATTGCTCATATAAATCTAGGATAGTTAAATAGACTTGCATCTAAGAATCTTGTGATTGGCCTACTTAGCTTTAAGCTTTTTAAAGATGGCCTTTGTGATGCATACCAAAAGGGAAAACAGTCTAGAAAATCTTTTAAATCCATCAATTATGTTTCTACCACTAGACCACTTGAACTTTTACACATGGATCTATTTGGTCCTTTTAGGACTATAAGCCTAGGTGGTAATTTGTACGGATTGGTGATTATTGATTATTATTCTAGATTTACGTGGGTTGCTTTTTTGTCTGCTAAAAATAATGCCTTTCGTGTTTTTCTCAAAATTGCCAAGAAGATCCAAAATGAAAAAGAGATGAAAATTAAAACCTTGAGAAGTGACAATGGTGATGAATTAAAAAGTGATGAATTTGAGAAATTTTGTAAAGAGCATGTCATTGATCACAACTTTTTTGCTTCCAAAACACTACAACAGAATGGTGTAGTGGAAGGGAAAAACAGATCTTTGATCGAATTGGCTAGATCAATGCTTAATGAAAATTCCATGCCTAAGTACTTTTGGGTTGACGTTGTGAGTATTGCATGTTATGTGCTTAATAGGATTTTGAGTTAGAAAACCAAATATCTCTCATCTTAAGGTATTTGGATGCAAATGTTTTGTTTTGAACAACAAGGATAATGTTGGTAAGTTTGATGCTAAAGCAGATGAAACATTATTTTTAGGTTACTCTACATGTAGTAAAGCTTATAAAGTCTTTAATAAAAGGTCTTTAACTATTGAAGAATCTGGTCAAGAGGTATTTGATGAATCTAACCCCCAAAAAAAGGAAGTTTCCTTGGTAGATGATGATGCTGATGCAAGTACTGCTAATATTCCTCTTGAAAAGACAGAAACACTGTTAAATTGGAGGAAAAGGAAGACTCAAGTGAGGTTGAAGTTCAACCTCTACCTAAAGAATGGAGGACACCTAGAGATATCTCTCTTAACAACATACTTGGTGATATTAAGAAGGGAGTTACTGCTAGACATTCTCTTAACCTTTTCTATGAAAATATGGCTTTTGTTTCTCAAATCGAACCATGTTCTATGGATGATGCTCTGAATGATGAATTTTGGTTGTTAGCTATGCATGATGAATTAAATCAATTTAAGGGAAATTATGTTTGGGAACTAGTGTGATATAAGGATTGTATGAATGTCATAGAAACTAAATGGGTATTTAGAAACAAACTAGATGAAACAGGAACCATAACTAGAAATGAGGCTAGATTAGTAGCTAAGGGATATAATCAATAAGAAGGTATAGATTTTGTTGAAACATATGCTCTAGTAGCTAGATTGGAACCTGTTAGGCTTCTTCTTGCTTTTGCATGTGTTTTTGACTTTAAGCTATACCAAATGGATGTAGAAAATGCCTTTTTGAATGGTTTCCTTGATGAAGAATTGTTTGTTTTACAACCTCTTGATTTTGTAGATCACATGTTTCCTCATCATGTGTATAAGCTTAAGAAAGCTGTTTATGGCCTTCAGCAAGCTCCGATGCAATGGTATGAAACATTAAGTAAATTTCTCTTATCTCAGAACTTTGAAAGAGGAAAGGTAGACAAAACCCTATTCATAATGAGATCTTTTAAAGATATTCTATTGGTTCAAGTATATGTTCATGACATTATATTTGTTTCCAAAATACAGGGGGAGTTTGATATGTCAATGATGGGGGAGCTGAACTTCTTCTTAGGCTTGCAAGTCAAGGAAATGGAGAAAGGAATCTTCCTTCATCAAACCAAATATACAAAGGAGTTGCTTAAGAAATTTGATATGGAAGAGTGTAAAGTCTCTAACATTCCTATGGGAATAATTGCTATCTAGATGCTGACCTGAGAGGAAATCCAATAGAATGTCCAAATACAGGGGAATGATAGGTTCTTTACTATATTTAACTACTAGTAGATCTGACATTATGTTCAATGTTTGTCTGTGTACTAGGTATCAAGTTGCACCAACTGAATCACGCATGACTACAGTAAAAAGGATCATAAAGTACCTGAAAGGAACACTTGATGTGGGATTGTGGTATCCCAAAGGTACAAATCCTTCCTTAATGGGCTTTTCTGACTCATACTTTGCAGGTTGCAAGTTAGATAAGAAAAGCACAAGTGGAACCTATCATCTATTTGACAACTGCTTGGTATCATAGACCTGTAAATAGCAAGCATGTGTTGCCTTATCTATTGCTGAAGCAGAATACATAGTTGCTAGGAGTTGTTGTGCTCAATCCTTATGACTAAAGCTGCAACATCAAGACTTTGGCATCACAATCAACAAGATTCCTCTTAAGTGTGACAATATTAGTGCAATCAATCTGACAAAGAATCCTATACTTCACTAAAAAACAAAGCATATAGAGATTCATCATCACTTCTTGAGAGATCATGTAGAGAAAGGAGATTATGAAGTCCAATTCATTGAAATTCAGTCCTAACTAGTTGATATATTTACCAAATCACTACCAAGAGAAAGGTTTTACAAGCTCAGAAGAGAGCTTGGTATAGTAAGCACTCATGAACTTTAATTCTAACCATGGATTGGTTGTTGTTGGATGAATCATTTCATGAATTGCTGAAACTGATTGCATTTGATCATTATCCATGCATTAGAAGCATTGCATTATGATAGATTAGAATGGTATTGCATAAATTGCATATTTCGGGGGTTTTTATTCTGTGGTAATTGATTGCCACTATAAGTAATCGACTATCCCCAAGACTGGATTTTCTAGACCCAAGTCTGGGCCTCGAGGTAATCGATTACCCTACAGTAATAATCGATTACCTGCGTAAGTTTTTTAGTCTCTATTTAAATTTCAAAAGGGCGTGCATCCAATTCATCCCATAATCTCCAAAGTGATTTTGAGAAAAACTTCATTTGCAAAAATTCCTTTAGCAGCTAGGGTTCCTTAAGCTCCATCAACACCAATCCTTCCAAAATCCAGAGTGGGTTTCTCTCCTCTCAAACCCCAAATCTCACACTCCAAAACCATAACAATATAAGAGGAAAATTCGAGTAGAGGGAAGAGGGTCAAGCATACAACCATGGGAAGAAAGTTCAGACCAAAGCTTACCCCTAGGAAGCCATCTACCCCAAAGCGCCCAACACAAAGTTCTCCTGCCAAAGCCAAAGACTACTCTCATGACTGGTTCTTCTCTCAAGAGCAACAAGACCATTTCAACAAGAGCTATTCCAATAGAGAAGTCAACTCTCCAAAGGTATTCATTTATTCCTAGCTTACTAAAAATGGATTTAGTTTTCATGATGATCTGGAGTTCCAAGGGCTATTTAAATTCACTCGGCTTAAAAGGAAATTTTACCTAGACTTGTTTAGGGTATTTTACTCCAATTTGAAGCATGATGATTATGGGAATTTAGTTTTTGAAGTCAAAAAGAAGAAAATTGTGTTAACTGGTGAAATTTTTCTAACCATTCAATGAGTTGTAAATCCTGGTATAAATGTTAGTGCGGATAACCTCAAGGAGAATTGGGTCAATTATAGAAAAATTGAGGTTTTCAAGTCTATGTTGGTGAGACCTGATGAATGGGAATCAGGAAGAAGTTTGAGGAAGAACCCTAAGAAGAAGATTATGTTCAACACCGGAGGCATGAAGGTGGAGGATAGGCTGCTTCATTATTCCATTTCCTGGATACTAGCTGCCCGAGGCAGCAATCATGCCTAAATCTTAGAAGAAGACATAATATTGTTATGTGCAATGAAGAAAAAAATCAAGGTGAATTGGGTAAATGTCATAAAGGATACCATGACAAAGACTCATCATCTGGATGAGTATAAATGTCCATATGCAATATTTGTATCAAAAGCTCTTGAAAGATATGGAGTGGACACCTCAAATGAGGCCAGAGAATTCACTGGAGATGTTCACTTTGTCAAAGGCCGAGCCTTAAAAATGATGAAACTGATCAAGACTGATGAAGGCTAGATGACTAAGGAAGAGATACAAGTTGAAGATGAAGATGAGTCCATGGAACCAAAGCCACTGACTCCTTTTGAGGAGATGATCCTTAAACAGATGGGGGACATGCAGATGATGCATGAAAAAGAGTTCCAGGAGATCAAAGACTCTTTGGAATCAATTTTTGAGAGATTGGATTTGTTGGATGTCCCCTTCCCTGGACCTGAGAATTAGGATTGCCAAAGCATCTTCATTTTAGGACTAGGCATTTAGGACGTGCATTGTTGATTTTTTTGTTGCCTTTCAACTTATCTCATTTTAGATTTCTATATTTGCCTTCATGTTTACTTGTTTCTTAGCCTCTTGCATGTTTACCTTAATGTTAGAATTCAGTATGTGGTTTGATGTAATTTGATTAAGCTTGCCTTTCAGCTTATCTCATTTTAGATTTCTGCATTTGCCTTCATGTTTACGTGTTGGAACCAAAGGCATTGAAGCATAAGTATAAGTCACTTTGAAGTTTTGGTTTTTGCTTCTTCTCTCTTTGTTTTTTCTCTTAAATTAATTTTATGGTACCAAACACGTTTATAGTGTGATACTTGTAATGTGTGTTTAGATAGGCTTGAGAATGTGTTTGCTATGGTTTTGGATAGATTACATAGTCTGGGTTGTGATGGAAAAGCTTCAAAAGTGGAATTTTGGGTAAGGTAATCAATTAGTTAAAAATGGTAAGTGATTACCCTTCGAGAATTTTGAGTTCAAGAATTTTTGCTCTCTGTGATAATTGATTAGTCCAAAGAACAAGCACTTTGGATCAGTTTTGAGCAAGATATCAGGTAATGAAGTGGGTAATCGATTACCTAAATCAAAACTGATATAAAAGTATTTTGAAAACGAATTTTTAACAACTTTTGAAAGGTCCATTAAGTGTTTGCTTCTCTTGTACGATTTACTCAATTCTCTCCAAAATTCATACCCATTTTTTATGGTTTGAAAGTGCTTCAATTTGAAGATTCAAGGAAGAGACTCCATTGAATTTTGATATTTTTGTTTGGGTATTCTTCACTTCAAGTGATATTGTTCTATACCTTTCTTTGTGTTTTTACATAAGTTTGACAATCTCTTGAGATGTTCTTGAGATTTTTGGGAAATCTTGCAACGAGGTATTGGAAGTGAGGCGTTGTCAGTGACGAGGTGTCACGATGTATCAAACTCTTGTAGTGTGCAAGAGGAAGCCTATCTTTCTGTGGTTTACATCTTTCTGGGATTAAAATTTGTGTGTGTGGTGTGCATGTATTGAGATTTTATAGGAAAGAAAATTAACGGAAGGCTAAGTCTGTAAATTGGATGTAGGTCAGGTTGACCGAACTAGTATAAATCACTGTGCAAATGTTCTCTTCCTTACACTCTTTAAATTTTAGTTTTATTGAATTCTTGGAACATCTCTAACTAGTTTTTGTAGTTGTAATTGATCTATCAAGTTTTCTTGTAGCAAATCTAATTCTTTCTCCTCATTTACTTGATATTAAATTTGGGTTTTGACCCAAGATTTGTGAGTTTGGTTTTTCACTATTTCTACCCTTTTTTTATATTCTGAATAACTTGTAAAAGCGTTCTTGCTGAGTTTTTCTTCAATTACACTTGGAACCATTATTGGAGGAATTGATTTGATTGGAGTTTTGTCTAAAGGGTTGAATTCTTGAAAAACCCATTTTGAAAAACAAGGTAGATTTTGAAAATTTTTGAAATGGGGCATTTTTTAACTACTCTAATACTATTGAATTGAAAAATTTTTAAAAATATTTTGGTGAATCTATTCAACTCCCCTTTTAGATTCCCCCTAGGACCAACACTCTGTCGAAGTGGATGTGATGGGGGATGGTGGGGATTGATTATTTGTTTAGGGAGGGGGTAGTCTCAGGTTTTTTCTTATAGTTTTAGTTTGACAATTTGACAACCTTTTGTACTTGACCTATAGGATGTTTTTTCGCTTGCTTAATTGTCTGAGCTTATTCTTGTTTATTTCTCTCAAGATTTTTCTTTTACTCTTTGCACGTGAGTGTAGTTTTATTCAACAATCAAGTTATTTTTTGTGAGCACCTTCTTTTTATGGCCCAACGAGTGATTCCCTTTGTCAGGCCAGTCGTCCAGGAAGGTAATGTTTTAAGTTAATTCCTTGCCTAGTCCTTTAGGACCAGGAAGGTAATTTAGTTGTACGCTACTAATTAAGTTATTTCCTTACCCAGTTTGTTTGACCAAGAAGGTAACTTTGTGTTCACGCTATGGACTAAGTTACTGCTTTTCTCAAGTTGTCTGATTGGGAAGGTAACTTTGTCATATTTTAGTTAAGTTACTACCTTACCCAAGCTTTTTTCCCAAGAAGGAAACCTTGTCATTTATTAAGTTACTGCCTTACCCGAGCCTTTTGGTCGAGAGGGTAACCTTGCTGTTGTTTATCACTTGTTTCCAAACATAAAAGAGGGATATCAAAACTTTACAGAAATGAACGGACAACTTCATTGATTAGGGTGCCTCATTAAAAAAACTTGTCTAACCAAAAACCCTTTCCACTTTTTTTATAGGAGAAAAAAAGCCAGATTTAGGAAAAGAGTACACCGATTGTCTGTTACACATATTTAACTGAAATAATTCTTTAGGTGTCACGTTCAAGTTCTTGGCACTGCATTGCCATTCAGCTCAACTAGTCAGTATGTCGCATGTTGTAAGCTTTGAATCACCCAGAATAAACCTTCCCAGTTTGCAGTCAATTTTCCATGCCAGCTGTCTTTTCGAGACTCCTCGGCCACCCTCCAAACTAGATCCCCTTCTACAAAGTTTCGGGGTTTAACCTTCATCTATTACCTTCTGATCATTCTTCACTTACAGGCCTCAGCTATAATTGTTGCCTTATTACAGAGCTCCTTAACAGTTTCTAATTCTGTCATAAGGACTTCTCTATTGGTGGCCTTGTCAAATATGGTCCGCTGAAAATATGGCCTCTACGGGTAACATAGTGTTTGTCCCATATGTTAGTCGGTAAAGGGTTTCCTGCATAGTGGACTACATTTCGTCTGCCCAGGTTTCTTTTGCTTCTCCCATCCTTTTTTTGGAGTTCTCCTAAAATGAATTTATTGGCTACCTGCCTTGCCCATTGGTTTGCAAATGCTCAACCAAAGAAGAATCGACTGGAAAGAACTCGTTGAGCTTTATATCTGTGAATTGTAGGCCATTATCTGAGAATAATACCGCAGGTATTCCAAATGGGTGATTACGTAGGCACAATTTGCAAGGTATGTATTTTTCTTATGCGAAGATGATGATATATAGTTATAGTTGTATATTCCATATGATGATATTGAATTAGACGTGTGTTACATGTTTTGTATCATAGCCTACTAAACCTAAACTGAAATGTATGCCGTGGTTAACTGTCATAGCTGAAAAATCTGTACGCTTTTAGATATTGGGTCTGGCCAACCCAATATCTGATATGCTGTATAGGTTACTAATGCTATGGGAAGAGTTATTGTACTAAACCTAGATGTCTTACTTCCAAAATTAAGTTTTATCTACTTATGCTTTGACTGGTTTAACTTTGAATTTTTTGTGTGATTATTTGGGGAATATCTATATTTAACCGTCGATGTGGTCATGTTTTGGTTTTTTATTTTTATATTTAACTTCTAATTTTGTTATGTTTTTGTACATGCAACCACTTGGGCCTTGATGCCAATGTAGGTAGAGAACATAGTATTTCGGTATTCGGCGAGTAAAGTAAAGATACTTGTTGACTTTTTATTTCTCTTTCCAAGCCTTTTTCTTTTATCATATTACAGACCTGAATAGTTTCTGACTTGAGCTTCGGAGTCTTTTCTGCAGGTGGTCGGAACCTCATCAAACAGTATCTCTAGCAACAGCAACAGAAGACGGTGTTTGATTATTTACGTAGGCACAATTTGCAAGGGATATATTTGTCTTATGCGAATATGATGGTATTAAACTATAGTTGTATATTCCATATGATGATATTCCATAATAGTAGGGGGGTTTTATTTTAAAGAGATTCCTTGTCTCTATTTTTCTTGAAGAACCTAGAAAGGCACTAAAGGACTTCTGTCTGCAGGTTATATCCAAAGATGAGTCTGTTAAAACCTCTAAAAGTTTGGAAGATATACAGAAATGTGCTCATCTACAGAAGGTAAATTAAACTTCATTGAAATTTTGTTTGGGAAGATGAGCATAATGATTGATCTTATGTACTCTTCTTTAAAATAATGCATAACATTTCTGTTCTGCTTCTTTCACAACAAATTTCTTTTTTGTATATTGTAAAGCCTGAATAATACTATATTCTTTTTTACGTTTGTTTTATAATTTTCTTTTTTTCTATAGGAGCTCATTCTTGCAGCAATTGACATGGTGGATGCCAATTCAAAATCTGGGGGATATATTGTTTATTCTACATGCTCTATCATGGTTGCTGAGGTTTGATTTTCAGTTGAATGTATTTAGTTGGCATGCTCTTTTTCATTTCTTTTATTTTAAGTTTCTAAAAGTTCTTTCATTAAATATTCTTCAGAATGAAGCTGTTATTGACTATGCACTCAAAAGGCGTGATGTTAAACTGGTTCCATGTGGACTTGATTTTGGGCGTCCAGGGTAATGATTTTATGGCTAATTTTCCTCTCAACTTTGGTTTTGATTAGGAATTATGTATATCACTATATTCAACTGTAACATTTCGTTTTTGTTAGGTTTACAAAGTTTAGGGAACAGCGTTTTCACCCTTCTTTAGAAAAGACAAGACGTTTCTACCCTCATGTACACAATATGGATGGTTTTTTTGTTGCAAAGGTATCTATTCTTAGTTTGAAATGAAATTTTGATTGAATAAAGCAATATTGTTAGATTACAAAAAATTTGATGAAACCAATTTACAAATTTATCTTGTTAGTTTGAATCTTATAAAATTATCTTTGTTGTGGTTTGAGGTCAATTTTACTTATGGGAGTGCAATATAAAAAATATCATTTTGTCTTCATTGTTTTTAGTATCCAACCTCTTAACTGGAAACGTTCACCCGTGTTAATGTCGAAGTTAATCATAGAATACTGTTATTGATATGGACTCAAAACTAATTCATGGTTTTATATTCTAAACTGCAGTTGAAGAAAATGAGCAGCTCAAAGCCTGGTGTAAAACCTTCAGAAACAGCTGAGAAAGAAGAAGAAACTACTACGTTTGTGAAGGAAAAGGAAATAAAAGGTGGAGTAAAAGAAAATGGCAATGTTTCTTCTGAATCTGAATTCAAAAAGAAGAAAAGGAAGTTCTCATCGAAACCAAGTAATGGTCTAAAAGAAAATGGCAAAGAATCTTCTGAATCTGAACACAAGAAGAGGAAGAAAAGACAATTTCCATCTAAGGAAGAGATTTCAAAAGCCAGGTTAGATGTTATCTATGTTTGATACCTTATGCTCCTACTGACACTTTACCAAATATTTCTTTATATACAATAAATACTAATTATGGATACGAGGCATACTATGTAAATCTAAGAATTTGTGATTCCTGCAGGGAGAACAAGAGAAATGCTTTAAGACAGAAAAAGAGAAAAGGTACTAAGCAAGGAAAGTAAAAATAGATGATCGAAGCCTAAGGCAAATTCACAATACAGGAAGCAGGGGTAGTCAAGTGTGCTATTTTAGTGCAGAATTGACAGTGTACTATAGAATCGGTGACATGCCTTAGTCGTAGGGCTCAAATTTTGTTTTGCTTTTAAGGTTGTTTAGCTGAAAAAATATTCTTTTTTGTGCCATCAATTAATTTGTATTTATTTTCTATTTAATTACCTGCATGTTGTAAATCTTATGAATTATTTGTGCTTAAAATGATATTAGAGAATTGATGTTGGATTAAATTATGTTGTAGGGACAACTGACAAATTCAAGGATACTACCTAGTCTTACTCTGTAACCTTCTCTTATGAATCATTTATGCTAGCTGTCCTGTAATTTCTAATAGCTTAGGTCCCGTTTGGGGTTATTTTTTGGTTTTTAGTTTTGAAAATTTTAAAAACAAAAACTAATTTTGGTGTTAAGTTGTCAAAATTTTAAAAACAACATTGTTTTTGTTTTCAAATTTAAAACTTTGGTTTTAATTCTTAACCAAAATACTAATTGAAGGTAGTCATTGAGACAATCGTTGGTTATTGGCGATCAAAGGTGGTTGTCGATGATTGATACTTGGAGGTGGTGGTTGGTGGTCGGAAGTTATTTTTGGTTTAGTTTTGAAAATTTTAAAAACAAAAGCTAGTTTTGGTGTTAAGTTTTTAAAGTTTTAAAAACATTGTTTTTGTTTCTAAATTTAAAACTTTGGTTTCAAATCTTAACCAAATATTAGTTGAAGGTAGTGATTGAGACAACCGTTTGTTATTGGTGATCAAAGGTGGTTGATTGGTGATTGGAGGTGGTGGTTGGTGACTAATGGTCGAAGATAGTGATTGGGTGACCGGTGATCAGGGCGGTAGTCAGTGATTATTGGTCGAATGTAGTGGCCAGTGATTGCTGGTTAGAGGTGGTAGCCAGTGATTGTCAATCGGAGGTGGTGGTTGGTGCCATCGATTGGAGGTGACAGCTGGTGGCCGTCAGCTGGAGGTAGCGTTCGGTGATTACTGATCGAAGGTGGTGATCGGTGATCGTCGGTCAGAGGTGCGGTCGGTAACTGTTGATCGGAGGTAAGAGCTGGTGACTGTCGGTCGGAAGTGACAAATTGATGCCGTTGAACAAAGGCGGCGCTTGGTGACTTTTGGACAGAGGTGGAGGTCAGTGACTGTCGGTTGGAGGTGGCAGTCGGTGACTGTTGGTCGGAGGTGACAATCGGTAATTGTCGGTCGGAGGTAGTCGGTGACCGTCGGTCGGTGACCTCGGTCAGAGGTAGCGGTTGGTGATCGTCGGTCGGAGGTGGCGGTTGGTAATCGACGATCAGAGGTGGCGGTTGATGACCATTGATTGGAGGTGACGACCGGTGACTGCTGGTCAGAGGTAGGGGCTGGTGACCGCCGGTCGGAAGTGGCGACTGATGACCGTCGAACAAAGGTGGCACTCGATGACTTTTGGTTAGAGGGTGGAGGTCTTTTGGTTAGAGGTAGAGGTCAGTGATCGTCAAAGATGATGGTAAATGGTGACAACTGATATCAAATAATGAGCTTAAATAAAAACAGAAACAGAAATCCAAAAACGAAATTTTATTGTTTTTAAAATTGAGTGAAAATTATTTTTAAAATGAGTAAAAAATCAAAACAGAACCAATTTTACCGAACAAGTTTCTATTTCCAAAATACATTTCAAAATAAGAATCTAAAAACTCAAAACTACCCTAAAAAGAGCCTTAGAAAATCAATGTGTGGTTGGTCGGCTTTGTAATTGATGGGGCTATATTTGGTTTGAAAATGTGTGGTCCAATTATTTTACTATTGCCAACCTTTTATAAGTAACTAAATCCTCAAATACTTTATTTTTATTTTTGTTGTAATTTTTATGGGTGCTGTATTAAAAATGAGATTCCTTATCCATCACTGGACAATGATTTGGATTTGTTTTTGAAAGATGTATTTGTTTTTCCCTACAGAACAAACAATACCTGTCACTGTTCAAAAATTGTAATTTAAATATCCTATCATATCAAAACAGTTTATAACCTTGGTACAAATTTATGTGATTTAAAAAAATACAATTTGTGTAAACTTACACTAAACATTTACGGGTCAATACAATCTTTTATATGTTATAAAATTTTAAAATAAAATTATATTATTTTTTATAAGATTAATTGTGTCTAAAAATTGATTAATCTAATATATATAAAAATAATTATACTGAATTATACGTTTTTCATAAAAAGTTAACATTAAAAAGTAACATTAATAATTATATGAAAGGATAGTATTTTAATTTAGTGGGAAGTGATATTTCATGGCAAATTTTTTCCATCACCATGTAATATTAGATATACATCTCTTATTTTTATTTTATTATTTTTCAAAATATCCTTATGTTTATTCTTTTTTAAGATTTTTTTTAAGACATACATCTTTTTACTCTATAATATCTTTTTTTTCTCTACATCTAGAATTTCGTAATTCACCTTTCAAAAAATAAAGATATATCTAATTAATATATGGAAGGGATCTTTTCACTCTAAGTTTAAGAAATTTATTTTTTATTTTATTTTTTCATTTTTATGAAATCTAATGATAAATATTAATTATTTATTACAACCATTACATTTCAATAAAATGAATGATAACAATGAAGAGTAACTTTCATATATATATATATATATATATATATATGTATGGTGTGCAACTAGCATTAATCTTTTTTATATATTAAAATAAATAAAAAATTTCACCGTAATTGTAATATTTTATTATAAAAATTTAATTAATATTATATAATAATTTAACTATTAAACTAAATAATAGTCAATTTTAAAATAATATGTAATGACTCATGTTATATTATTATCTGGGAATGGTTCATCTAATATTTTTAGATAGATTATATTATTATTTTTGTTTATTTATATATGTTCTCCATTTCAAACAATCATGTTTGAGACTTTGGAGATTATTATGGAAAAATTGAAAGTTAATTTACGTGTTCAGTGATAAAAAAACTATGTTCAAATCAGATTATAAAATTAAATAAATTTATAAATGGTTAAAAATAAAATTTATATAAAAAAATTACACTAGAGTATCTCATTGCAATAAGTTATTTTTGTTTTGGCTGATAAAAAAAAATATAATGTGATAATTGTTTTTTAAAAGAAAAAATTAACTAAATTAAAAAATCTTTAAAAGAACAAATTAAAAATATTTCTGTAAAAATGAAAAATATATGAAAGCCACTGTTTTCTAACAATTAAAAGTTTATTAAACTCGTTTAGAAAAAATATATGAAAGTCATCATTAATTACATTTTTTTTCCTTTTAAGCACAACAACTGGTCAACTACCCACGTTATATTACAATTTTGTTTATAAATTTTATTCGATATCTCTTACCATCTAACCTCCTTTAAAGCCAATACATAAAACAATTATATTTTGGTTATAGGTTGGTCATATATTATTTATTACTCATCCATTTGATTTCTTATTTGTACAACCCATGATCACTCTTTCTTGTGACTCTGGGGAATGCACAGTGAAAAAAGGAGTTTTAAGTACTTTTTTATATTAAAAAATATTATCAAAGTTTTTAATTAATTTTTTATTATATTTCTTAATAAAAAAAAATTCATCAATAATAATATTAAAGATGTTTTCTATAATATTTTAGAAACAATGCATGTATTTTTTAAAAATATAATATTTTGATATAATTCAATAGTTTTAGTAAAGTATATCTTCTATATTTTTTTGAAATATTTGTATTTTTAAAATAAATGAAGATTAATATAATATTTTTTCAGTTCATTCAAATTCATAGTTTTAATTTTTAAAATTTATACAAGAAAATAAAACGTGATTCATATTTTTGAATATTATTAAAATTGACTCTTAGTTATAGGGATGAACACCAACCAGGTATTGACCTCTTCAAGTTAAAAATAATTATACCAACCAGAACTAAAATATTAATTGGGGTTATTTCTCTGATGACCAAATAGTCTTTTAGTTTGAGCTGTTTTTGAATTTTACAGGTTTTGGGTTAATCAATTGGCTGTCTACATGTTAATGGTAATCTTGTGATTGACTATTACCATTTGTGTATTACCTGTTTTTTTCATTAAGATTTAAATTAATCTAATATGTTAAAAAAAATCTATTATGGAGACAAAATAAATAATACAAGAGAATCTTTGGCTTAATCTTTTTCAACTCAAATTTTTGAAAATTACTAAAAAAAATATGAGACATGGTTGAGGCTAAGAAGAAGGGAGGATTTATATACATGCTCTCATGACAGATAAATGATGCAGTAACATGGCCAATGTACATTGTGTGAATTACATTCTAAAAGCTTAATTATATTTTGAGGAATCATAACATAGTAAACAAATGATGGAATTAAACATGAATATGCAAAAAATCCTTTAACTCATTCAATAATCCGTAATATGATATATTGATTCACAATATGCCCTATTCATGTTACAGATTGTTGATATTTTTAATATGAATGTCTGTTGCAGATAATAGACAAGAAAATAAAACGTGATTTGCAATATGAATTCACATTAAACAACATCTATTTGCAATATGGACAAAGTGCTCCAAGTAATTTTTATATTTTATTTATTTTATAATATAAAATATTAAAAATGTATATTATAAATAAATTATATTATTAAAATATAAATTTTAAAAATATAGATATAATATTATAAAAAAATTTATAATTAAAATAAAATTTCAAATATAAAATTTATAAATATAAAAATTTACTTTGGACAAACTACTCTGTAAGTAATTTTTATATTTTATTTATTTTATATTTTTATTAGTGGAGTGTATCTTTTTTTTATATTATTAAATAAAAGATAAAATATAAAAATTGAATAGAAAAAAAAATTACATAAAATATATAATTGGTAGTTATTTTTTAATAGTTACTTAAAAACAAAAAAATTCAAATAAATGTAAACAAGGAAGTATTTCCCTTGCATATTAGATTGATGATGCAAATTATAAAATTAATACTCATGCTTTTTGCGAGGATAATTCACCAAGTTTTAAAAGCAATTATTAAATACAGTTTTAAAATAATTTATTAAAATTATTCTTATTAAATATTAATTTTTATATGACAATGTGTATTCCATATAAAAGTCTAAGTTATATTTTTTGAGATCCATAAGAATATAATAATAAGATGTAATTATTTTATATAACAATGTGTCTCTTTTTATATTATTAAATAAAAGAAAATAAAAATAAAACATGAAGACTTAAAAAAAAAAGTTACATCAAATATGTAATTCATAATTATTTGTTAATAGTTGCTTAAGAATAAAAAAATCTAAATAAATATGAACACAAAAATGCATCATTCCTGTTACAATAAATATAAATAATTTTAAAAATATAAATAGAAAATATTCTAAACAAAATTTAAAATATAAAATTATATTAATTTTATTTTAAATTTCTTTTTACGAAAGAGCTATTTGTGGAAGAAAAAGAAAATTTTATTCTATAAAGAAGAGATTCTTTTTCCTCTGCGAACGATTTCTTTCAATAAATAAGTTTGTTTTTATTTTTTTAACTAAATAAATAAGAATATATTAAAATAAAAAAAATGATAGAAAATAAAATTCTTTATATATTGATTATATTCATCCTTTTTTTCTTACACAAGCTTTTGATTCCATGTTTTACTTCTCGTCCTAAGGACTGAAACGACACCGCTTTGGTCCTTTTGGTCTTTAAACCCTATCTCCCAATCTGACACTTCTGAGTATCTTCTTCTCTCTCGGAGCTGCAATCTCCACACTCCGCCAACGCCACGAAAGGTTCGTTTCTCTCATCATCTCTTCCATTCTCCGATCGAATCCCATTTTTCACTTTTACTCTTTTCTTCGCTAATCGAATCTCATCACACCCACGCACAAAACCCCTTTCCACGTTCGTTTTCCGTTCTTTCGAAATTTATCAAAACCCTAAAACACACAAAACAAAACCCCCTTTCCACTGTCGCTCTCCGTTCAATTGGTCAAAACCCTAACGTTTACTCCGTAATCTATTGCATAGCATTGTTTAGGAGGAGAAGCAGTGCTTTCCGTTCAATTATTAAAAACCCTAACATTTACTCCGTAATCTATTATATAGCATTGTTTAGGAGGAGATGAAGTGCTCTCAATTTAATTGATAAAAACCCTAACATTTACTCCGAAATCTATTATATAGCATTGTTTAGGCGGAGAAGAAATGTTTTCAATTCAATTAATAAAAACCCTAACGTTTGCTCCGTAATCTATTATATAGCATTCTTTAGGAGGAGAAGTTAACTGTGGAGAGTGTGAACAATGGCTGAATACGACCTAACCCCTCGGATGGCGCCGAATTTGGACCGGCACTTGGTGTTCCCTCTCTTGGAACTTGGTGTTCCCTCTCTTGGAATTTCTCCAGGAGCGTCAGCTATACGACGATGACCACATCCTCAAGGCAAAGATCGATCTTTTGAACAATACCAATATGGTGGACTATGCTATGGACATCCACAAAAGCCTCTACCACACCGAGGATGTCCCACAGGACATGGTCGAGCGCAGGGTCGAGGTTGTTGCGCGGCTTAAGTCCCTTGAGGAGGGTGCCGCTCCCCTTGTGGCCTTCCTACAGAACGCTGCCGCCGTGCAGGAGCTCCGGGCTGATAAGCAGTATAATCTGCAGATGCTCAATGATAGATACCAGGTTTGAAGAATCATATCAATTGTGATGTTTTGTTTTTTATGTGGCTTTAATTATGGTTTGTTTGAAGTTTATCATGATCATCATAAGTAGTATAATATGCCGAATGCTCAATGGTAGATACCAAGTTTGTTTGAAGCTAATCATGATCATGATCAATTGTTATGGTTTGTTGCTAACGTGGCTTAATTAGGGTTTGTTTTAGATTGTTTTTTGAAAACAGCTAAGCTATATGAGTGAGGTTTTATATATTAGGTATGATAAACTAATTTTAGCTTATGGATTTTTGGATTTTTTTTTCATTTTCTTTGTAAGTAATGCCTGGAGAAATTTATCCCAACAGGTTCTTGGTGTGGTGTATCGGATTAGATTTTGATTTACTTAAGCTTTATAAAATATATTGTTGTTAGATTAGACCATACCATTTTTTTAATAAGCTCTCAGTGAAATTGTATCATGGTAATGTAATTGGATTATTTTCATAGTAATGTAATGGGATTTTTTCTCCTAATTTTATTTAAGCATATTGCCATTTGGTATCTTTGGGATTGTTTGTTAACTGCTCTTGTAGAAGTTTTAAAAGTATTGTCCTAAATTTTGAAGTTAGAATTTTATGGTGTTTAAATTCTGACTGACTGCATAAATGGTGATTCTGTTGGAACAGATTGGTCCTACACAAATAGAGGCATTGTACCAATATGCCAAATTTCAGTTTGAGTGCGGAAACTACTCTGGCGCTGCTGACTATCTTTATCAGTACAGAGCATTGTGCACAAACAGTGAAAGGAGTTTGAGTGCTTTGTGGGGGAAGCTGGCGGCTGAAATTTTGATGCAGAACTGGGATATTGCTCTTGAGGAGCTCAATCGTTTGAAGGAAATCATTGACTCGAAGGTTGTTCTTGTTTGTCTGTTGATCTTTGGACTAGATGCATGCTTGTTTGTTATGCTAAATATACTAATATACAGACTGCTGAACTTTGTTGCAGAATTTTTCATCACCTTTGAATCAGGTCCAAATCAGAATATGGCTGATGCATTGGAGTCTGTTCATCTTTTTTAACCATGACAATGGTAGAACACAGATAATTGATCTGTTCAATCAGGACAAGTATGCCTTACCTTACCTCTTCTTTCCTAGGATACCATAGATCACTTGTTGGATACTTTTTATGTCTTACATTTTCTGGGCTTACTATTTGCAAAGTTGCTTCAACTAAGATATGATGTAATTTTCAGGTATCTAAATGCTATCCAAACTAGTGCTCCTCACCTTTTACGATACTTGGCCACAGCATTCATTGTTAACAAGAGAAGGAGGCCTCAATTCAAAGATTTTATTAAAGTTATTCAACAAGAGCAACATTCATATAAGGACCCTATCACTGAGTTTTTGGCTTGTGTTTATGTCAACTATGACTTTGATGGGGCTCAAAAAGAAGATGAGGGAATGTGAAGAAGTAAGCTTGCTTTAATATATGTCAACTATATGAGTGTTGTAACTTCTGTGGTTTATTCAGTTCTCCTTTATCTTATAATATATCTGCCATGTTAGCTAATAGCACCTTAATGGATGTTTATATTATGCTTACCCTTTTAAAAATGCAGGTGATTCTAAATGATCCCTTCCTTGGCAAAAGAGTTGAAGAAAGCAACTTTTCAACAGTACCTCTAAGGGATGAGTTCCTTGAAAATGCTAGGCTATTTATCTTTGAGACATACTGTAGAATACACCAACGCATTGACATGGGGTATGCACCTTTCTAATATAAGATGTTGTAGCTAGCTTCCTTGACTTTATAATTTTTATGATATGCCACAATCTTGCACGTGTGAAGAACACAATGTAGTCTCTATGTATGTCGTTGATCTTTGGGTCAGTCAGTCAAAACCTGAGGCACAAATTAAGAGTTGTTCCTTTTATTTTGTGGCATTGGAAAGGTTTTGCACTATCTCTTACCTTATCTCTCTATTTTAGGTTTTCTTGTTATATAATGTTATATGATATCTGTCGGCATTCGCGACTCTCGATGATATCCTGCAGTGACTTTTCATGTAACACCTGAATGACATACTTATGATTTTTAGTATTAACCAAATCTTGTAAGATAGGATTGCTCAAATCTTTTTTTTTTTTTCAGAGTGCTTGCTGGAAAGTTAAATTTGAATTATGAGGAGGCTGAAAGATGGATTGTTAATCTGATCCGAAGTTCAAAGCTTGATGCCAAAATTGATTCTGAAACTGGAACAGTTATCATGGAACCGAATCATCCCAATGTGTAAGTTAACATTGATTACCAACTTGATATACAAGGGCATTTGTTGCTTTCTCAAGTATTATACCATTCTGACTTAGCTATGTTGAACCCTTTCTTCCTTTGTGTTGCATGCCATTCTTTTCATGACCGTTCATAATCACCTTCAATCTTTAACTAATACATTTGCAGGTATGAGCAACTGATAGAGCATACCAAACCCATTAATGGGCGCACTTACAAGTTGGTCAGTCAACTTGTGGAACATGTTCAAACTCAAACAGCACGATAACTGTGTAGGTAGATAGCTGAGAGTTTTTGTTTTATCTTTCCGGATGCATCATTTTGTTTTTTGTTTTGTCTATTTTGGATTTAGAATTCAAATTTATGGGCTGTTATTGTATACCTCTTGAAGTAGCTTCTTCTGAAGTTACTTGTGGATCCAAACAAGTGGTAGTATTGAATATTACCATTTTGCTTAAAATGTTTAAACTTTCTGATTGATCACGCAGCTGCAGGCATATTTGATCTTCGTCGTCATATTTGATCTTCGTCGTCATGTTTTTGGAACTTACTCGTTTTCCCCTTCGAATTTGTCTCTTTCAAACCTGAAAAAACAATCAATTTGGTCCCTAAAGTATTTTTACAATAATCAATTAAAATTGAAAAGAATAAATATTTTTAACATATCAAAACAAATAATTATGTTAGTTTCTCTTTTAATATTTTTAAAATAAACATAATACATGTAAAATAATTTTATGTTGTCATTTAATTATAAAAAATCTTTTAAAAGTTTAAGATGCTTATTTTCGGTATTATTTTGTTAATTTTATCTATTAATATTTTGAAAGGTTTTACATGGACATTTAGTTATTATTTTACATTTATGGTAAGCAATTTATATTATGATGTATAGATAGATTTGTTTTAAGCTATAGATAATTAAATGATCATGGAAAACCTTTCAAAATATTAATGAATAAATTAACAAAATTAATACCATGACAAATTTTTATTTTTATAATAAACACCTTAAACTTTTTAAAGATTTTTTATAATTAAATGACAACATAAAATTATTTTGCATTATGTTTATTTTTTATAATTTTATTGATGCATTATAGATAATTTGAAAATATTCAAATTTGAAACAAAGATAAAAACAATAATTTGAAAGAAACAACTTTAAGAAAACAAGAATGCTAACAAATTTAATAGAAAAGATTTAATAACCGACGACATTTTTTTGGACTAACAAAAAAAATTAATTTTAAAATTAAATTAAAAAAGATATTGGAAAGAAATAAAAAATTGAAAGAACAAAAAGTGTTTGTTCAGTATATAAAATTAAAATTTAATATTCTTTTAGTGAGACGTCGTTTGCCTCTTTTATTAAAACAAAACAAACTATAAATTAGTTTTTAAAATTATCGTTAAATTTATTTCTAAAATTTTCTCATTTGAAGTTCAGACTTGAGATATTTATTTATAATATTTTCTTTTAATTTGATAGATACAAGTTGCTACCACCTAACCTATGATATTATGCTTATCCATACCCTTCTCTTTCTTCGATATTTAAAACGCACCATGAATTATATTCTACCTTGTCATGCTTATCTTATCAAACAAGTTGAAGAAGTAGCTGTATTGTGACGATGCTTGCTATTTATTATGCCTAATATGAGTATTAATTATGTGGATGTAAGTTATACTGTTATCCTGTTGTATTGGCCATATATAGTATTCTGTTTTGATATGTTGATGACTTTTTATATGTTTCAATCCAAATGTATTTGGCCAATATTTTGCGGTGAACTGTCGAAAATGTGTTTTGTTTATAATGGAAGTGAAGTTGTAAAAAGGAACTTCAATATTGAGAAAATATACGAATTATAGAAAATAAAAAGTAAAGGTAACACAATGAAATGGTGGATATGTATCTCATAACTAGTTATTTATAATAAAAAACATAGGTTCTTACCTGATGGGTATTACTGGTTAAAGTCAGGTATTACCGTTATTTGTCGTGCTCTATATTTAGCCAACTAGTATTTTGTTTACCTGATTCAACTTTATTGGGAATAGATTTAATCAGTAATTATGCTAATCAATCTATGATTAATTTGGTTAATTAGCTGGTTATGAACACAAGGTTTTCAACAAGGTTGAAAACTCTTGTATTATTGACATTAATTCCTTATTTGAATTATGTCATTTTTACATTTTGGTTTTCGGTTATGCCGAACTCCGAAGTCTTTGTGACCCCACCTGTTTCTTGGCATCTTCAGGTTGCTACTGATTTCTGATTTCGGTATGGCTGAAATCCGAAGTCCCTTTATCTTAATGTCCCAAGGGTGCTTTGGTGTTATTTCGGATTTTGGCAAGGCTGAAGTCCAACTTCTCTATCTCCTCTATTTTGAGGGTACTTGGGTCATTTTGTTACCTTTTATTCTTTATACCTATACACTTGCTCCCAGACTTTAACCAAAGGGAGAAGCGCTGGGGTGAAGACTAGAAAGGCCATGCACGTATTCAATAAAGCAGCAGGTTGTTGGACCAAAATACCTAGGGAGGAGCTAACATAGATTCTCATGTTCTAGGGTTTTGGATTTTTCCCGCCAAGTGACGCTGAGGGTGCAAAATGAAAGTGCATCTGTAGTTACCGTAGAGGAAATGGAGAATGAACAATCACTTAATTTGAACAGTTAATCAAAAGCAAGATCAGTGGTGGTTAAAAGACAGGCAAATTTTCTAGGAAGCTCCTCTATAAAAAGAGGAAAGTGTGGTAAGTTCATATTCACTTTGCCATTTCTTGTCTTTTCCTTTGGCTAAAATCTTTTCTCAACCTTTCTTCTTTAGTCTTCTTTCTTCTGAGTAAGGTACGTACACCCTATATTTTATTTGTTATATTTCGATCAAATGTCTTCTTCTCCTAATTTCGAAGTCTATGCCTCTGCTTCAGGCAGTAATTACAAGTCTATAACTCGTCAAGAGCTACATGCGGATCATGTCGAGCCTTCAGAGCTGAAATTTTTGTCTTACTCAAAGGCGGTCGTTTTAGCTAAAGTAAAGGTAATCCAAAAAAAGATTACCCCTCATTCTAATTCCCTCATACAAATAGGTAAATGGGGAAGTAGGGGTGTTCTCATCCTGTTATTGCAACAGGATAATGCTTAGTGACTTTGTTAATAAAGTCCAAGTTAGTTACTTTGAGGATTTTGATGAGTTCTCTTTCCTTGTTCAACGATGCAAAGATTTTTCTATACCAAACCCAAATTTTTTCTTCTTAGGTTGGTCTGTAGAGGATAAGGAGAATTTCTTTAATATCTATGATTGTATGTTTTCGGTTTTTCATGTTAGGTTTCCTTTTGATTATTTCATTATGGGGATACTTTGGGTGTTAAATTGTGTCCCCACTCAACTTCATCCGAACACTTGGGGTTACATCTAAATGTTCTGAGCTTTATGTTTATTTACCCATACCAAGGCTACTTCTAGCATTTTCCTTCATTATTTTACCATTTGGCCTCATGAGAAATGTAAGTGGGTTTTTCTCTACCGTAAAGTCGAGAACCCTCTTTTTATCACTTACCCCACATCCTTTAAGGGGTTCAAGTCCGGGTTCTTCAAAATCATGATAAATCTTGAGACTGACCGAAATCATTTTTATGACAAAAAAGGAAGTCGTTTATTTCCTTTTTACTAGGAGTCAGTGCTGAAGAGGTAAACAGATTTCCCTATTGAGTTTCTCATTGACAAGGAAAAGGCCGAAGTTGCCTATCTGGATTTGCTTCCACGCCTTCTTCCCATGGGGGATTTGTTGCATTTATATGCATCATCAACTTTGAGTGAGAGTTTGATAAATTTGACTCGTGAACTCAATTCAAAGACTCGTAAGAGGTTACTTTATATAAAATAAAAATAAATAAATAACATATAACTAAACATTTCAACAACATAATAAGTCAAGGTAGTAAATCATACATTTAATAATACTTAAATAATTAGGTCTAACAGTGCATCACTATCAAATAATAAATTAAAAATAGTAATAATAATGGTAGAACATTCTCATTGATATTTGGTATTATTGAAAAATGAAGATTTTATATCCTTAGAGATGAGTGTTCTTCGATTAAAGAATAACATACTAAATGAAAATATGTTAAACTCTAAATACGTACTAAACAACTCAATTTTTTGACTTAGTAGCAGTGACGGGTCTAGAAACATTATATTGTGGGAGTAGTATTTATATTAAATATTAATTTTTACACTATATTTTACACACTATAGGGGAAATTTATAATTATATATGCATATATTATTAAAAAAATTAGAATTTAGTGGAGGCAATTGCCCCCAATGCATAACAAGAGATTCGTCCCTGCTTGGTAGTAAACTTGAGAAATTATAAAATCTGCATAGTTTACCGAGTTTACTCAAAATTTACTAAAAAAAAAATTTGCACACGAGTTAATTCATAAAGGGAAATTGGACTCGTAAACTCATAAGAGTTTAAGAGTTAAATCGAGAGTTTGATAACCATGCGTTAATGTAATTATAAATTCTAATTTTTTAGCATAAAAACTATTTTTTTTATAGGCAAATGTTATATGTTAGTTTTGTCAGTGAAAGAATTTGAAGTCACGACTTCTTCCACTCTCTTCTCTTTACATGTGGACTTTATCACTAAACTAACCTTATAATTATGAGTGTTCAAAATCAAATCAAACCAAATTAAAAATAAAAAATTGAAAATGGCAAAAAAAAAACCAATTTAATTTAAGGTGGTTTGATTTTTGTAATTACTAAATTGTATAATTTCGTTCAATTTACGACCTCACATGTTGAAATAGCGCACCTTAGTTATTATAGCAAATCCGTGAGAAAACATATACAATTATTTATTTATTTTAAATTTGTTATGATTTGTACTTAATCTTTAATTAATCTTTTTAATTAATATATATTAGTTGGTGAATTAATATTTTAGCAATATTATTTATTTCAATTTCATTTAAAACAATTTGACATTATGTAATGTTTAAATTGATTGATTATTTGTACTTTAACTTTATGTGTACTTCTTTTATATGATTTTATTATAAGCGAGTAACCTTTTATACATTTTTGTAAATAAAAATTTTGAATGCAATTTTTAATACTTAATAATAGAATTTTTAAACATAAAAAAAATTGTTTAGTTTAATTTGAATTTTATAATTAATCCAGACCAAATCAAATTATACTATAATTATTATTTTTAGTTTATTTCGAATCAAATTACACAACAAACACTCCTGCTTGTAGCCCCTTATCAAAACCATAATCTTATAATCCCACAAATAACATGATTTCTCTAACATGTACAGTGTGCTGATGCTGTTTGAATTACATAAAGTATCAAAATAGTGATGCTCTGAAATTGAAGTATGCTAAGAAATGATCTCATACTGAGTGTGTCTCAATGTATCTTTACTATTAAATAAATTATGAAGAACAAAAGAAAGCGTTCTATCTTTCTCTTCACAAAGACCAATAGTAAATTACCATAAATTGCATTGTTACATAAAACCATATAGCAGGTATGTATCACCATTGCCCAGAAAACTTATCATACATTGCACACAAAATTACAAATGATAAATCAAATTACACCAACCATTCTTGAGATTTATTACATTACACATAATTTCCCCTTTTATTATTTTTATACATGAATTCTTCTTTAAATTTAAAATCATTATACTAAACTTGTAAGTTTGAAAACCAGTATGGTACCACTCTGCTATTAGAATGGGGTAAGCCAATTTATTGTTTGCTAGTTAAAGATATGGCCTATAAATTATTCTAACGGTTCTGCAAACCTTACTCTAACGTTTCTCTAAAAAACAGTTCCTCTGAAAAACAAAAGTAATAGTTCAAAAAACAGAAAAAATTATATAATTATACAAAACTTTATTCATAACTATATTTGTTGACTTTATTTGTTAGTACTTTAAAACTCACACAAATAAAAAATCAATCATATAAAAATCTTTTATACTAATAATATATCAATTAAATTCTTAGTGTAATTAGCTTCAAATGATCAAATAACTAGCACTACCAGATGAAGTCAAACTGGAATTCCAATGAAAACAGTGTGAACAAATATAAACATACATACTAAGAGAATGCTAAAAACCAAGATTAATTTACTCAAAAATGCATTAAAAAACATAAAAAAGAAATATTATATAAAATAATTCATTTATTCATATCTCAAATTACATAAAAATAATGTTTTAAATAAACACAATTATTGACCTAATTAGATGACAACCTTACATGTATACTCATTTTAAGAAATTAAAATAAAAACATTAAAATATAAGTATAAAAATCAGTAACCTATTTAATCTTTCAAACATTGAATCTTATTTCTTTTGCACTACAATAAATCCTAACACATACTAGATTAAAGGTGCACTTTCAAGATTTGTTGCTTGCAAGAGAACGAACGTAGTTGATACCAAAGCTGAAATATTCAATCACACTTTCTCTAGGTGGAATGCAATCTTTGACAGGTGCAGTCTGAATGAAGTTGTGACTCCATTCATGAAGAGAAGGGAACCTCTCAGCATTGAGTAGTTTCATCTCTCCAAGCTCTTCCAAGACACTCAGCCAATGGCACATCCAACCAGCTGCAATATCAAGATAACCTACTTCTCTCCACCAAAATACTTCTTCCCTTGAATTTCCTTCTCAACAAATGCCAAAGACTCTAATGCAGCATCTATAGCTTTGTCCTTCTCTTCTCCTTGTGCCACAGTTGCTCCCCATACACCTAACACACACTGTTTTCAAGAAAATAAGGTATATCAGGAGCTACAAATTGTGCAATAAGTTTTCATAAATTTGAGTTGTAGCCAAACAGTTATTACCTTATGGTTGAGCTAAACCTATGATTTAGTTGAGAAAAAAAAATCATAACCAATAAACTTTTTTTTATATTGATAAGAAAACTGCCACACAATAAAAATGTAACACCAATGCAAAATGTATTTTAGGTCCAACCTCCAAATAACTACATCAGCACATGCAACAATAGCTAAAGATTATTTGTAAAATGTATTTTAGGTCTTATCTCTCATTAAAATTAGTTTTAGTTCCTCATTTTAGAAGTTATGGTTTTGGACTTGTTGGGTCAAAATCAAGTATATAGAGACAAGAATGAAATTGATCTCACTTTAGAAATACCAAGACAAATTACTGTTTTTTTAGTGTATTTTGGTCAGAAGCCCAAAATTAATCTCTCAAACTACACTTTAGAGAGAGACTAACACCTTCCAACTGATTTTTTTTAACAGGAGACGAAACTGACAAAACTCTAACCTTATGTTTAAAGAACAAGACTATATACAAATTTTTTTTGCTCGTTTTGAACTTAGATTTTATAATTTAAAAACTATCATCCAAATCATAAGACTCTAAGGAAACTAGCAAAACTATATACAGACCATACTACATCTTGTTGGTAAAATATTGCTTTAAATATTAAAACCAATTTTTATAAAAACTTGAGAGATATAAAACATATTTTATGTTGTCCATTCTTTAAAGTTAAAATCAAATATATTAAATTATGTGCTGAAAATTGGTTTATATTATCTTATGTGTTTAATTAGTTGGAGCTACAAGACCTCACACAATCATTGCTAGAAAGAAATTAACAAGTGACAGTGAAAGTCGTGAATTTGAATTCCTTTCTGCTTATATTCTAACAAACAAATTGATATTTGACCAATAAAAAAAAAAGGGTTCTGAGTACCTTCTCATCAATGAACTTAGCCCAGAACCGAGCCTGTGCTCTCTCATAAGGATCAAGTGGAAGCAAAGGGTTCTCCTTCCATATCTCATCTATGTATTCAATGATAACAAGTGATTCAGCAATAGGCTTGTCATTATGCAGGAGCACTGGAACTTTCTTGTGGACAGGGTTAGACCGAAGAAGCAAAGCACTCTTATTTGCTAAGTCTTCTCTTAAGTACTCATATTCCACACCCTTTATCCTTAATGCCCATTCAACTCTGGCACAAGGGAAGCTTTGAGGTGTAGCAATCAGCTTCACTTCTTTCATGGTTTTGCTGAATCTCCAAGACCCTTGAGTTAAGTTGAATCTGATTTATGTGCCTCATCATGTCCTTCATGTTTTCACCTTTTATATTGATTCTTCTTCATCCCTATGTGATCTGATAAGGAATATTTTTTTGAGAAAATGAGTGTTCAAATTCACAACTTTCATTGGTCAAGTCTGATAAAATTATCTTAATGAGTATTCATCTGTTGTCTAAGAAAAAGTCACATGAAAATTAGTAATTGTCTAAAATTGACCTAGTATTTTTTATTAACGAATTATTTATCGAGAAACTTAAGACTCTCTTCTGTTGCAAGAGAGAAAAGGAAAAAAAAATGTGAGAAAAGAAAAGAAAGAGAGAGATAAAATAGAATAAAAATTAAAATTGTTTAGTTACATAAAAAATGATATGAAAACTTTAAGTTATAAATTAAAGTTATTATAATTACCAAGACTTCCCTCTTATAAAGAAAGATAATTTTGAACGAGTAATTTTTTTTTCACTTTCTTTACTTTTTATGTCTGTTTTGAATGAAAAGTTAAAAGGTAAGACCTACCGTATTAATAACATTTTCTTTGCTATTTTCTTTGTTAACCAACTAGAGAAAATGCAAATTTCTTATCATTTTTTTGCACATATAACTTTACACTTTCCTTTCTTTCTTCAAATCGAACAGAGGGTAATTATTAAGACCTACGGTATTAATAACTTTACACTCTCCTTTCTTTACTAGCAAGCTCTTTAACACATTTTTTTAACACATTTTACGAGATAGATTGAAATTTATGGGAAAAAACAAAGTAGATCGTACATGTCATTAAATAATTATCTCTTTTAATTTTATAGTTTTAACAAATTTAAATACCTATTAAAATTTAGAGAATATGTGGGTAACATTTTTTTTCTAGGCAAGACTTGAACCAGAGAAGAGGACAAAGTGTAACAATGTACTGTTTGGACCAACAAATTGTTGACAAAATTGACCAAATATAAAACATTTTACACAATTATTTCATTACAGTTGGCTTGTATAAATGATAGACTGTGAATGAACGAATATGACCTTTAGACTTTACGTTTATAGTTAAATTTTATTAAAAAATTAAGAACGTAAAATATTTAAATTAAATAAAAAACAAATAGATGCATGCTTGTTTAATTAGGCAGTTGAAGATTTTACATATAAATCCAGCCAGCAAATAGTTGGTGTCATGTATTTATTTAGTGTAACGAAAGAATGAATGCATGTTAGATTTTAAAAATGCATCGAATTGGTCTCTCAAACATTATTATTATATACAAAAACATGTTTGTCACTAGTTTTAACATTTCTTTTTGGAAGAACACTTGTTTAATCAACATGTGAATCTGTTTGGGTAAAATATATTTAGAAGTGATTTTTATAAAAAGAACAGAAACTTTTTATATTTGAATATAATTATAATATATTAACTTTTAATTTCTCATAAAAAGACTTTCATGTATAAGCTTATTTTAAAAAATAATCTAAATAAGAATAAGTTGTTTCAATTTTCTTTATAAAGAAATTATTTTTTTTTATAATAAGTGTTTATTTTAAAAACATCTAAAAATTACCATAAGTGTTTATTTTATTTAAATAAATATTTTTTCTCATAAAAAATTTAAACAAACTCACCCACTTTAATATATAAAATACATTTGTTATTGAGACTATTGATACGTGCATTGCACTTTGTTAAAAACAACTTCTCGTCTTTTTTTAATTCCTAAATTTTATTTTGATTAATAAACTAATTAATTTTATAAGATTGTAGTTGTATTAATAAAAAATTTATTAATCAAAGTAATAAAAAAAAGACGAGACTTTTTCCTGCCATTACAATTTTATAATATATGATGTTTATATTTCTCCTTCCATTCTGTACAATTGTACTACATGACTTTTTCTTATATAATTTTATAAAAAATTTAAGCTAAAATACAATACGGTCCCATATCAGCAATATATCTTTTTTTTTTTTATTATATAGGACTTTATCAACTTTTTGTCCTGAGAAAAAAATAATTTTATTTTATTTATTTAAAGTTTTTTAATTTTATTTTAGGATTTAGGAGCATTAAAGGTTGACGTAGTGAACAAAACTCCACGCCATTATGTCAACATACATGTAAGTTTTTAAATATTATTTTATGATAAATATTTTGGCTATAAATCTTTAAAAGTTGATTTCAATAAAACCTATTAAACAATTTCTGACAATTTTAAACCCCCAAAATTGGTATAGAATCATAAATAAAATTTAAAAGCTTAACCTCTAAATAATATTAAGAAGCCATAATCTAAAAGAAGAAGAAAAATATATTATATGATTCAAAAATCTAGCTAAATTAAATTAACTAATAATTTATGTTTCAAATACTACATGATAGTCCAAAGCCAACCCGTATTTATTTAATTTAAACATGCATGGCTAAAACAAAAAATCTCTAACTAGTAAGGTGTTTTGTAAATAAAGAATAGTAAAAAAAACTCATTATTTCCCAATTTAACAAATCCTTTTTAAGCAAAACGAGTAGAATTTACTCGTCTCATCAATACTTTTATTGATATTTTATTTCAAAATACAGAGAAACAACTTATTAATATTTATTTTGATTATCACATGTTGATTACCGCACTAACATATTTGTTCTTCTCTATTCGTCGTTCTGGGTAGTGAGGACAAAAGTGACATTTCCAAATTGGGATGTTAATGGATAGAGTCCGCCCTCTAATCTAAATTTGTAAAAGTGACATCTCATCAACACCTTATTTTTACAAACCTAGATTGTGTAATTTGAATTTGTAAAAAATACCTCTAGATTACTTTATTGGGATGCACAATTATTTTTCAAATTCCACCTTCGGAGTTATTGCAAAAATCAAGATAAAATTAGCAAAGCACTTACCAAATGATAATCCATGTTGATCGCAGGAAAAGGGAGAAAGACGTAGTAGGAGTCCAGATTAAGCAATAGAAAAGATAAAAATGCAACAAGAGATAAAAAGAGATGAAAAATAAGCACAAGCATGAACACTACAGTTGTCGTTGCCATCACAAGGAAGAAGGAGAAAAACTTTCAATAAACAATATAAGGTTATGGGAATTTTTAATTAAGGGCATTTTTTCCTTTTTCAAAGTATATGAAGGTATTAGGAGAAATTGGAAGGTTCAAGGAAAAAAGTCTCATAGGTTAAGGATGGTGGAGGGGAAGAGAATGTAACAATACAAATGGAGATGTTGGGCTGTTTTGTTTTTTTGGTTGAGACTTAAGAGAGTATGATGGGAGTGAGAGAATTCAGAATTGACAATTGATGTTAGGTTATTATATAGGAATGATAGGATTGACCATTCACCTTTCATCGTCTTCAACTTCTAGAATGCACTTCCAGGAGCTTATAGACTCTTCCTTTTGTTAGAGAGATTCTCTTATGATGCAAAGAAGACACAAGAGACTTTTTATGATGTTAACTTTTAATCTTTTGCATTACCTATGATAGATTTTATTGTTTTTAAAAGTAACTATTAAATTTTATGTAACTTCTCTTTTATTATGTAATTGCTTTTATTTTATAACTTCTCTTTTCTTTTCTTTTCAATTTTTATGTTTTATTTTTTTTATTTAATAATATAAAGAGAGACATAGTCTCTCTCCCAATAGTAAAATAATATAGATAAATGGATTATAAATAGCTTTTTTTAATGAATGAATAAAAATCAAAGTATTGATAAAAAATAAAAATGATAAATAATATTTGTATTTATATTGATAATTTTTATTTATTAACTTTTAACCGTAACTATTGATTTAAAGTAATTTTTCATTATATAGAATTTTAGTAATGTTTCATAGTCACTACTTATATTATAATTATTCACAAAAAAAAACTTATTATTATAATTACAAATTTTTTTATTTAATTTTTAAAATTTAGTCCTTCATTATATTTAATTTTATTCAATGGCTAATAAAAAATTCAAATTTTAATTCATGGCTATAATAGTTTAATACTTGTCTTTTCTTTTTCTATTTTGGAGTGCTTTGGATTGGAAACATTGATCAAAATTTGAAATCCATAATAATTTATTATATTTTATCAAATAGAATATTAATAAATATTTAAATAATACATATTAATAATATTTATTACACAAATCTAAAATATTTTTAGATAATATATCAATTAATATAATTATATTTACAATAAATTTATAACTATCAAATGGATAAAAAATTTTGATGTAATAGAAGTTATCAATTTTTTTAAAATAAATTTATAATTTTCACCTATAAAAATTATTTAGTGAAAAAATAATTACTAAGTTTTAATCTAAAATATATTTTAAGCATTAATTTAAAATTTCATTCATTAGTTAAAATTTATTGGAAAAATTATTTAGGTCATGTAATTCTTAAAAAAAGGGTCAATCTAATCCTCTAAAAAAATAAAAATAAAGTTCAAAAAAATTGTAATACTTTAGTGCTTTTTCAAATAATTTAAAAATTTATTGCAATAACTCTTTTGTTGAAAGTCATGATAAGTCACTACTTTAATGTTTTTAATTTTATACTATAACGCTCTTTTAAAATGAGTATTAATATATAAATCTTTAATTTTTTTTAATTCTCCTGATATGAGTTGAAGAGTATAAGGAGGTTTACAACAACTCACCCATGGTAAAACATCACAAAATTTAATATGCAAATATTTAAATATCATTTACTTAAGATAAGATTATGTACTTAAAAAAATATTTTTTAAAAGATAAAAATATCAACATTTTTTTGAATTACAAGATCAAGATAATATTTCCTTTAAAATAGAAAAAGATAAAATAAAGAAAGATTTTATATCATTTTGAATAAGAATATTAAGATAATGTTTTCCTTAAAATAAAATAGTATAAAATAAATAAAGATTTGATATCATTTTGAATTTGAACAGTAAAACTAATCTACTAATCTTCAATCAAAAGAAATGATAGAGAGAGAAATAAATTTTAATAGCAATAAAGATTAGTTGTCTGTTAAAGGGTAAAAAGAGAATAGAAGGACAGAAGAAAATAACAGATTAAAGTTGTGGGATCTTGTCTCAAGGTGAGTAAAACGTCTTTGAAAACTCTACCATGACATGTAAATTATTCTAGAAAAATAAACATTAATCATAAAGATGTTTCAATTTCTGGTGATAATGGTAAGTTCCTTGTTACACACATAATGGTGGTGTCATGGTGAAAATTAATCATTAATACATGTAGTATGCATTACACCGAACAAATTCAACAGAAACATGCTTTTGTTTTACCTAAAAACTGCATTTATTTAATTGTGTCTAATAGACATTAGCCTCAGGACTAAACTTCAGTGGGTTACAAAGAATGATTTTATCACACATATGTTTATGAATGTTTATTTTTTAAACAAATTTTATTATTCTATCAATTTTCATATATGATTAGTTGTGTGAGAAATTAATGGTCACTAATGTATTCGTAATACACATGATCTCTTATTATTATCTCGTCTTGTAGACATATGACTATAATAAAAAGTTGTTTAGACATATATAATGTTTTATGGTTGATTGTTATTTATGAGACTATGTTTTGATTTTAAGAATTGAGATTGATTTAGTTTAGATTTTTTCTTTTTATGAACATTTTTATTACAATTATTCTATATATTTGTTTTAAATATGTTTACATTTGAGAATTATACTTTGTAAGATTCATGAATTTTTATTTATTATTTTGATAATTTTTTATTTTTAATAATTATTTAATTAATATACTCTAGTATTATTGTAATGGACGACATTACATACTTTCCTCAACAACTAGCTAAACCTCTCCCTTATCTAACAGAATTTTCAATTCTGATTTATGGCTATATATTGAAACATAATATAAAATAAATAACAATTATAAAGTGACTTTTGGTTTATGTAGTATTTTCCTTCTTAATAATATTTTATGTTGGATCTTTATAATATAAGATGTGCAAGTTTCTATATTGTTGTATCTTTCCTTTTATAACATGGTTTCAACTTTGTATACAAGTAAATAATTTTGGATAATTTGATTTAATTTTTTTTTATCTAACTTCTTACATTTCTTTCTATTTTTTCTTCTTTTATTTATATTTTTGTAGGTACATTTTCTTTTCTATTTTTTTAAAGAAGGATTATTTTCATTTATTCTTATTAGATTTTTATTTTATACATCAATTTAGATTGAGTTATTGATATATTAATTTAATTTTAATATAGATTTTGATTCACACACACTCGTGTGTGTGTGTATATATCTGGGAAGAGATTCCTAAGTTTAAGAAACTTACTCTTCATACTCACCTTTTATTTAATTGAAAACTTATAATAAATAACTACTTTTTACCATTAAATTTCAAGAAAAAAAAATAAAGGGTGGTTTTGATAAAGAGTAAGTTAGGTAAACTTACTCTTGGAGTAAATAGTTTCCCTTCATATCCCTATAAGAAGGGGGGATACACTTACTCCAAGAGAAAGTAAGTTACATTACAGATATTAGATTTTAAGAATGACGAGAATTCTTTTAATTAAATATAAAAATAATAAACTTCATCATATATTAAATATGATATTAATGAATTATAATATATTTATTAAAATTAATAAATGTAATTTATGATTATTAAGTACATATATAATAAAATTCAATTTTCAAATAAATTTAATTATTAACCTGGATATCTTTCTATATACATTAAGATTTATTATTAATTATTATTAAACTCAATTATCTATTACGTACCACAGTATATTTGAAACTTTTAATTGCTTATGTTTATTTTAAATCTCAATGAAACATTTAAATAGGAAAATATTATATAAATCCATTACCCAGCGCTTTGAAGAATCAATTTTCTCTCTTCCATATCAACAAGGTTCTCTTGTTAAACTACCCCACCATAAAATAAATTATTCAAAGCTAAATTACTTATTGCTCACCTTTTGCTTAATTCTTATTTCTCAGTCTCCTTTCACGACCAATGATAGAGTTCATGGTTATGGTGAACTTGGTTTTGGTCCTAACTTGATTGGAAAAATTTGCAAGATATTTAAAGTACAAGAGGATGCTGTCTATTGCACAAACATTCTTACATCATAACCGAATATCCTTGGTGCAAAAGATGTTGTTGAATTTACAAAGGAGGTCCTAAAGTTGGTCTGGATAAGGGAATAAAAGGGAAATACTCTATTGATGGAATAAGGGAGGAAAGAAAAAATTCTTCCTCCATTGAAGAATGTGCAAACTTGTGCTATACTGGGGTGGTTGGAGCGTTTATAGGTGGCTTGTTTGTGTTAAACTCTTTCCCAGAGCCTCTTAGTTATGATGTTCACACTGTTGTTGATAATGTTGAAATTTGTAAAACAATGTTAGCCACGGAACATGTCGTTGACCCAAGAATTTTTTCTCTTAATAACCAAATATATTTGGTTAGTGTGATTGCAAAAGTAGCCATAGAAGGTCCTCATTGTAATCAACTAGCTAGAAGAGATATATGACATATTTTTGGGTGAACTTAAGGTGTAAGTGTTTGTATTTGTTTTAGCAATCCATTTATTTAGGAGAAAAAGTTAAAATGAAATAAAAATTTAATATTTTATGTCCTAAGGTGTTAACCATCATATAAAATAAAAATTGAATATTGTATGTCCTAAGGTATTAATTACTTGAATTAATCTCTTCATTTTTTTACTAATTTTAATTTTTTATTTTCCCATAGTTACAAATGAAAGTGGAGAAAGCAAGGTCCTCATTCATTTTATATACTTTAATTTGTATCTTCAATTTCATGGCCGTGCATCAAAATCAATTCCTCACCAAAAAAACTATTATAAGATAGGTGCTTAATTTAAGACAACAAGAATGAATCATTTGTTAGGAATTTTTTACTCCACAATCTTTTATTGAAAATTTATTTTATATTTTGGTTAATGTGTAAAAAATAATATTATCATCCTTGGAGCTTTGCTAAATTAATATCCATCGTAAAAATGTAAGTCATTGAAAAATAAAACTTGGCTTGCTTAATCACGTTAGAATGAAATTTATAAATATTGTTAATTGATTGATAAGTTGCTAATAGTTTAGTAGGATAAATTAATCTACCAAAAAATTATTTCTATAAAGTTGTATTAAGTTAATTAAATAAAACTAATTTTAATTTAGTTGCGTAGAAAATATTTTAATTCAACCATAAATCACCATAATATTTTGTTACAAAAAAAACATGTTACAAAAAAAAGATCACAATTACAATTAATGATAAAAAACAACACTAATAGTGAAAGAGAGTTTATCCACTAATAGTGTAAAACTTATAATCATATATAATGAAAGAGAACCCTTATTTATCCACTGAGAGGGATTAGTGCTTCTAATCCTAATTAGGCTCAAGTCCCACATTGCCTAGTTTTGAGTGTCTTGCTCTCTCTTAAGGCTATAAATACACCTAGTCCCCCTTGTACAAATTACGTTTGATTGAATGAAGTAAGACTCCTTTGAGTTTTTATTCTTTGGTGTCATTTTTTAGAAACCTCTCTCTTGACGATTCTCTTCCTTAAAGCTTTTATCAAGGGACATTTCCCTTGTGGCAGGCAACATAAAATTTTTTACTTATCTTTCTCCTAAAAAGTGGCGTCAACCCTTCCCCCATTTCTAGCCTCTCCATCCTCCATTTTCTTTGAGAAAGGAATCTTAGTTGAAGAGATCAAGGGAGTGCATCAACTTATATCAACACTAATTACACCACACTCTCTATGAGTCTAAAACTATCTTTTAGTTTAATAATTGTTATTTTGTTTCATCAAAACATCAAGTCGTGATTTTAAAATTCTATTTATCTTTTGTTTGTTGAAAAAACTATACACCCATCAAATATGTCATTTTCTATCTGAATGTAATACTCTTTTTTTAGATAAAGGGGTTGATTATATGTGACATATCTGTATTCCTGAGGTTTTAAGGAATACGTCGTGACAACTTTTTTTGTCTTAGAACATCGTCTCTAAAAAACAAATCATCAGTAAAAATTATTTCCAAAAAATAAAAATAATCCAAAAAGAAAATGTTCAAGTAGATTTACTTAGGCCTCGTTCGGGGTAGTTCTGAGTTTCTGGTTTTTGGTTTTGAAATGTATTTTGAAAACAGAAACCTGTTCGGCAAAAATGATTCTGTTTTTGTTTTTTACTCATTTTCGAAACAGTTTTCACTCAATTTTAAAAACAATAAAATTTTGTTTTTAGATTTCTATTTCTCTTTTTATTTAAATTCATTACTTGACGTCATTTGTCATCATTGGCCATCACCTCTGACCAAAAGTCACCAACTGCCACCGGCCGCCACCTCCGATCGGGAATCACCGGCCACCACCTTCAACCAACAATCACCAGCCGCCACCTCCGACAGGCAGTCACTGGTTGCCACCTCCAACCAGTGATCACCGGCTGCCACCTTCGACTGACGATCATTGGCCGTCACCTCTGACCGGCAGTCACCTGCCGCCACCTCCAACCAACGGTCACTGGCCGCCACCATCGACCGGAAATCACCGACGGTCATCTCTGACCAACGGTCACTGACAGCTACCTCCGACCGGCAGTCACTAACCATACCTCCGACTAGCGATAGCCAATGACTAACTGTGACCTTCAACGATCGTTACCTTCAACTAGTGTTTTGGTTAAGATTTGAAACCAATGTTTTAAATTTGGAAACAAAAACAATGTTTTTAAAATTTTGAAAACTTAAAATTAAAACTAGTTTTTGTTTTTAGAAATTTTAAAACTAGAAACAAAAAACCACCCCGAACGGGGCCTTAGGTGTATAACCCTGTAAATTCTAAATTTTAGGATGTATGAACTATGATAGTGAAAAAATCCTAAATCTCGAAACAAAAACTCAAGTTGAAAAATATTAACACACAAACGTTTTCTACTAAGAACTACATAAACTCTAATTCTCCATTGTACTCGGAAATACATAGGAGTAAGAAATCATCCCTGTCATGCCAAATAACTAAAACAATAATATCAACTCTCTTTCTTGGTTAGGTACATTAATAAATAATAATATGATAGCTATAATAATAATCGCAATAAAGTTATAATAATAATCGCATTAATAAATATGTTAGTGCGGTAATCAACATGTGACAATCAAAATAAATATTAATAAGTTGTTTCTCTATATTTTGAAATAAAATATCAATAAAAGTATTGATGAGAGGAGTAAATTCTACTCGTTTTGCTTAAAAAGGATTTGTTAAATTGAGAAATAATGAGTTTTTTTACTATTCTTTATTTACAAAACACCTTACTAGTTAGAGATTTTTTGTTTTAGCCATGCATGTTTAAATTAAATAAATACGGGTTGGCTTTGGACTATCATATAGTATTTGAAACATAAATTATTAGTTAATTTAATTTAGCTAGATTTTTAAATCATATAATATATTTTTCTTCTTCTTTTAGATTATGGCTTCTTAATATTATTTAGAGGTTAAGCTTTTAAATTTTATTTATGATTCTATACCAATTTTGGGGTTAAAATTGTCAGAAATTGTTTAATAGGTTTTATTGAAATCAACTTTTAAAGATTTATAGCCAAAATATTTACCATAAAATAATATTTAAAAACTTACATGTATGTTGACATAATGGCGTGGAGTTTTGTTCACTACGTCAACCTTTAATGCTCCTAAATCCTAAAATAAAATTAAAAAACTTTAAATAAATAAAATAAAATTATTTTTTTCTCAGGACAAAAAGTTGATAAAGTCCTATATAATTAAAAAAAAAGATATATTGCTGATATGGGACCGTATTGTATTTTAGCTTAAATTTTTTATAAAATTATATAAGAAAAAGTCATGTAGTACAATTGTACAGAATGGAAGGAGAAATATAAACATCATATATTATAAAATTGTAATGGCAGGAAAAAGAGAGTTGATATTATTGTGATTATTATTATAACTATCATATTATTATTTATTAATGTACCTAACCAAGAAAGAGAGTTGATATTATTGTTTTAGTTATTTGGCATGACAGGGATGATCTCCTACTCCTATGTATTTCCGAGTACAATGGAGAATTAGAGTTTACGTGGTTCTTAGTAGAAAACGTTTGTGTGTTAATATTTTTCAACTTGAGTTTTTGTTTCGAGATTTAGGATTTTTGCACTATCATAGTTCATACATCCTAAAATTTAGAATTTACAGGGTTATACACCTAAGGCCCCGTTCGGGGTGGTTTTTGGTTTCTAGTTTTAAAATTTCTAAAAACAAAAACTAGTTTTAATTTTAAGTTTTCAAAATTTTAAAAACAACATTGTTTTGTTTCCAAATTTAAAACATTGGTTTCAAATCTTAACCAAAACACTAGTTGAAGGTAACGATCGTTGAAGGTTACAGTTAGTCATTGGCTATCGCTAGTCGGAGGTATGGTTAGTGACTGCCGGTCGGAGGTAGCTGTCAGTGACCGTTGGTCAGAGATGACCGTCGGTGATTGCTGGTCGATGGTGGCGGCCAGTGACCGTTGGTTGGAGGTGGCGGCAGGTGACTGCCGGTCAGAGGTGACGACCAATGATCGTCAGTCGAAGGTGGCAGCCGGTGATCGCTGGTTGGAGGTGGCAACCAGTGACTGCCGGTCAGAGGTGGCGGCTGGTGATTGTTGGTTGAAGATGGTGGCCGGTGATTCCCGATCGGAGGTGGCGGCCGGTAACTGCCGGTCAGAGGTGGCGGCCGGTGGCAGTTGGTGACTTTTGGTCAGAGGTGACGACAAATGATGTCAAGTAATGAATTTAAATAAAAAGAGAAATAGAAATCTAAAAACAAAATTTTATTGTTTTTAAAATTGAGTGAAAACTGTTTCAAAAATGAGTAAAAAACAAAAACAGAATCATTTTTGCCGAACAGGTTTTTGTTTTCAAAATACATTTCAAAACCAAAAACCAGAAACTCAGAACTACCCCGAACGAGGCCTAAGTAAATCTACTTGAACATTTTCTTTTTGGATTATTTTTATTTTTTGGAAATAATTTTTACTGATGATTTGTTTTTTAGAGACTATTTTATAAGACAAAAAAAGTTGTCACGACGTATTCCTTAAAACCTCAGGAATACAGATATGTCACATATAATCAACCCCTTTATCTACAAAAAGAGTATTACATTCAGATAGAAAATGACATATTTGATGGGTGTATAGTTTTTTCAACAAACAAAAGATAAATAGAATTTTAAATCACGACTTGATGTTTTGATGAAACAAAATAACAATTATTAAACTAAAAGATAGTTTTAGACTCATAGAGAGTGTGGTGTAATTAGTGTTGATATAAGTTGATGCACTCCCTTGATCTCTTCAACTAAGATTCCTTTCTCAAAGAAAATGGAGGATGGAGAGGCTAGAAATGGGGGAAGGGTTGACGCCACTTTTTAGGAGAAAGATAAGTAAAAAATTTTATGTTGCTTGCTACAAGGAAATGTCCCTTGATAAAAGCTTTAAGGAAGAGAATCCTCAAGAGAGAGGTTTCTAAAAAATGACACTCAAGAATAAAAACTCAAAGGAGTCTTACTTCATTCAATCAAGCGTAATTTGTACAAGGGGGACTAGGTGTATTTATAGCCTTAAGAGAGAGCAAGACACTCAAAACTAGGCAATGTGAGACTTTAGCCTAATTAGGATTAGAAGCACTAATCCCTCTTAGGCCCACTAAAAGTGGCGTCTAGCCTTACGTTAGGGAGTGTCACGACCTAATCAAGGGGGTGTGAAAAGAGATCCACACTCCTTTGGGTTATTAGACCCTCTACTCCCCTCACCTCCCTTCCTAAGCTAATTACATCCTAAACTCTAAAAATTAGCATAAATGGCCGAAATATATGGCCTACAAGGGAATTAAAAGCTAATTAATATTTACAAGAGGAAAACTAAGGACTATGACCTAAAATATTTATCCCTATCATGAGTTGGGGTTTTGATGAGTCTTTCCAGGCTAAGTCCTCTTCAATCCTCCTAGCCATTGCCCTAGTGAGAGGGCCCTTGAGTAGAGAGTGTGGAGTAATTAATGTTAAGATAAGTGCTTCAGTAAACGGTTCCAAGATAGACACTACTGAAAGCTCCAAGGATGAGTTCAAGAAAAGTTCTTCTAAAGGTCCCAAAAACCTCTAGAATACTTTCCCAAAACTCCTCAGGGAAACCCAAGAATTGCTTAAGTTAAGTTTCCGAAAACTCTCCCCAACTTTTCTCAAAACTCTTTCCGAATCTCTCCCTCAAAACTCCTTTTGAATCTCTCCCTCAAAACCTCTCCAAAAAGCTCTTAGAAACACTTTCTTAAGAGCTCTACCAAACTCTTCTAAGCTCTTAAGAATAGCCCTTGCATGAGTCTTTCAATCCTTTCCCAAAATCTTAAAAGAGCCCTCAAGAGTCTTAAAAAAACCTCCTCCAAAAAATGAATTGTGCTCCTATTTATAGCCTTCGTGCAAGAAAATTCATTGAGCAAAATTAAATTCGCTAAGTGAATTTCTCAATTCCACTAAGTGAAAATAAATCCACTAAGTGAATTTCTAGTTATTTTTAGGGGCTTCACTTAGCGGAGTTTTTTTCGTTGAGCAACTTTTAGGACGTAATTTTTTTGTGGCTTAGCGAATTTTGACAAAAATTAGCTCCCCTTTTTGTTCCAATGGCATATTTTGTTAAGGTTTGACTTGTGGCCTTCCAAACCACATAAACCAAGACCCTCTTTTGGTCCTATGGCACCTTTGATTGAGGCTTGGACTGTTGCCCTACAATTCACATGATCTAACATCCTCTCTTGGTCCATTGACACCTTTGGTCAAGGCTTGAGCTTTTGTCTTGTGACTTGGGCTTAGGCTTGATTTATTTACACCTTTGGTTGAGACTTGGGCTTTTGTCCTACAACTCACATGAACCAACATCGGGATTTGTTTCTTAGCATCATGCCACTCATTTCTGTTCCTTGCTTCTTGTTGGTCTAAAAGGGAAATTGGACATAAGAAACCATGAGTTGAATGTGCAATTTTAACACTCTATCTTTAGATAAATTTGGGTTGTGGTAAATATTTTCTATAATTTTTCTAGTCGGATAAGTGTCATAAAGATTTAAATTTTTGTACAAAATGCACACTTATCACGACCCCCCAACTTTTATACAGTTTTCTCTTCCTATATTCCTTTTTAGGGTGAAGGCCTTATCCAAACAAATTTGGGTGACTATAGTTGCCCTTTTTATTTAGATTTTACCAAATAATATAAGAACCCAAGTTTATATATTATTTTAGTCAAATATAAATGAAAACATAGACCCCAAGTTTGGTGAACACATGGGTGTGCGAGGATTTGAGCATAACAAGTAGATGAGTGTGAAGTGTGATGAATGATTATGGGGGAAGCACAGACCAACGTATGAGAGGTGATAGGCATGGGAAACCAAGGCATAACAAAAGTTTGGTGTGGGAACCTATAATAATGAATGGGTGTGGGGCAAGGACCCAAAAATGAACAGAATGAGTATGTAGACTTGAGTGACAAATGTGATGGGAGCAAAGATCCGAGACGTAAAAGTAATGAGCATGAGGATCTGAAAGACTTGAAAGTGGATTTAATATTTAATATACTTGAAGTGGGTACAAAGACTCAAAAAACTTAAAAATAAGTAAAAATACCCAACATTATTTGATGGGTACAAACACCTGAAGGCTTGAAAGTGAGTGTAAATGCTCGATAAACTTGAAAGAGGGTTGAATACCTGCTAGACTTGAAGTGGGTGCAAAGAATTAAAAGACTTGAAAATGGATAAAATACCAACATGATTTGATGGGTACAAAGACCCAAAAGACTTGAAAGTGGGTGTGAAAACCCAATAGACTTGATGTGGGTACAAAAACCGAAAGTGCTTGAAAGTAGGTGTGAATACCTGACATGATTTGATGAGTATAAAGACTCAAAAGGCTTGAAAGTAGTGTGAATACCCGATAAACTTGATAGTAAGTCATCATCCCCTGTTTGTAAGGATTAGAGCTTCTCCTGAAAATGTTTTTCTTACCACATGAGGTCCTTTATAATTTGGAGTTCATTTTCCCCTACGATATTTCTAAATTAGCAACATTTTCTTGAATACTAAGTTATCCTCTTGAAATTCATGAGAGCGAACTTTCTTATCATGAATTTTTTTTCATTTTCCTTGGTACAACTTACTGTAACATAAGATGGTTAATCTTTTTCTTCAATAGTAATTTTATAAAATTACTATTGCATGAATATTATGCATTATGTTTTTTAAATTAAAAAGTACATTTATTACTTTTTTAAAAATGAATTTTAAATATTCTAAAGGGTAAATTTTAATTATATAATACTGTTATTTAAAATTTTGAATTGATTTATCCTATGTCAAGGGGGTCTAGATGGTTGAGCGGTATCCATGAGTTGTTGTAAACCCCTTACCCTATTTTCAACTCCTATCAAGAGGAAACAAAAAACTTATTTATATGATCTATTGGAATATAAATTGAATATTCTCAAATACGATAAGATATATTATCATTAATATTCTTATTGTTGTTGTAATTAATTTTTTCTGTTTAATTTTATTTGTCATTAGTTTTAAAAGTAAACTTTATATGTTATAAAATTATTATTTATTAGTAACTATTATTTTTTAATTCTTATCTACTATTGTGATTACGAACTGAATTCTCACATGCTACTAATTAATTTCTACGTTTATTTTAAAATAATTAAAAATAGAAAATATTAGGATTGGTAATAATACACTAATATTAATATTATATACTCTACAAATATGTAATATTTATGATCCATAATGAATATTCCTTTTTTTCAGATGTAAGAATAAAAAATCATAATATATTACTTTCTTCCTCTTCATTCTATTATTTGATGCATATTATTGTATTATTAAAAAGTATAATTTCATCACAAAATTTATTTCTGTAAAGCTTTACTAATTTTAATTTATTTGTGTAGAAAATATTTTAATTCAAATCTAAATCACAATAATAGTTTTTTATAAAAAAATGTCACAAAAAAATCAAAATAACATTTATATTAGAAAACATAATTTAAAAAAAAATTAAATATTTATATTAATTTATCTTTAATATATGATTATTTAAATTTTAATTGTTTTTTATTATGGAAATTAAATAATGATTACTGAAAATTTAATTATATTATCTTATTGGATTTTTTAAATAAAAATGTAAATAATATGAAAACTATATTGTAGATAAATGTTCGTATTATTGAAAATTTCTAATTATTCAAAATTTAATTTTATAAATAATTAATTTTTCATATTTTATTCATATTATAATAAAGTAAGTATTTTGTTTTTGCAACTATTTTACTCTTATATATAATTCAATATTTATTTAAATATATATATATATATATATATATATATATATATATATATATATATATATATATCTCGTTTTCATTATATGAGTAGTTTAATTGTATATTAGTGATAAATATGATCAAACTAAATCAATGGCTATTACGAAAGTAAAACTTCAGTTAACGACTGAATTGTTAATTTTGTTAACAAAGACCAATTTCACTTATTTTTAAAATTAAAAGACCAAAATCAATTATTTTTTAGATAGTAAAACAAAATTGAGTGTATTTTATAAATAAAATCATATTTAATACAAAACTATAACATAATGGATTTTGCATATTCTAATAAAAACGCACATCCTTTATCTCAAAGCTATTAAAATAAGAAAAACAAAGATGAATAATAAAATGAAACCATCTATTTCAATAGACATAAGATGAATATTTATATAAATTTATTTTATAAATTATTTATGAATATAAAAGATATAATTTCTTATAATCTTTGAGACATTTCTCTACATAGTATTTCTAAGATCAAAATAAGGTCATATTTAAGATTTTAAGCCTAAGAGAAGATAATATCAAGATAAAATGATATTTAAGATTTTGAACACTTTTTCTCAAACTATAGCTTACTAAGCATTCAACCTGTTATAAAAAGTAAATAATAAATAAATAAACAAAAATTGATTAAGTTATTTGAAAAGATAATTCAAGGATGTTACGGAAGTTAGAGAATGTTTCTTTGAAAAATAACATTACAAAATAAATGAAACATCCACCTGACTAAGAAAATCCATGACAAGCAAAATAAGTTACAACTTTCTTAAAATCAACATTTGAAGGCTTCAAACCAATATTTGTGAAGATACAAAAACCATTTAAACTAAGAAACATGCTAGAAAAAGGCTGGAAAAGGAAAATGTTAGGTAGCGACAAACAAGTTTTTTGTCAAAAGATGAGTGGTAAATAGAAGGCGACGGATAGCACAACAACAATGGTAGCAATCATAGTAAAGATTGTTGAAATAAGATTTGGCCAAAATAAGTTGCAACACACAAAAAAAGCCTTAAAAACATAGTTGTGAAAACTGGTTCGGACAGACAGAATGGACCAAGATCGGCTACATAAATGGGTTGGTTTTCCTGACAAACTAGGCATCTAGGTTTCTAGGCTTGAACCGGTCGTGTCAAATAAAACTGGTGACTTGGACCAGGTTGACTAGACGCGAGTTGAGCTTGTATCTTTTTTTTTAAAAAAAAAATAAATGATGTCATTTTTATTTTTTTTATTTTCTTTTATTTTTATGCAATTTGCCAATGTAGGAAGTGAAAATTACGATGTTACTTATATATTTTATATATACACCAAATTAAATTAGGCTAAGCGATCTGACCACTAATTCATAGACCCACTGCCTTTACCAGGTTAGTGACTAGACTACTTTTCATAGTACTGCTTAAAAACAATATATATATATATATATATATATATATATATATATATTGTTGGAGTGCAAGTGTGAGTTAAAGTCCCACATTGGTAAGAAATTGGGAAGTTGAGTCATATATAAGTGAGAAAGACCCATAACCTAATGCCTTAAGCTTTTGGGTTGAAGGTTGTGTTATATTCTCTTATATATGCGTTGAGTTTCATCTTTGTGGTTCTACCTAACACTTGAATAATGTGGGCTAGATTCTCTTTTTTTCTTGTGAAACTTTCTCTCTATTTTATTTTTAAACCCTTTTTGGCTTTTACTTATGTGAGATATTTTTTATTTTGAGATTCTTATTCGAGATAGTGATTCTAATATTATTGTATGTTACATTGCAGTGCTCTGGCAAAAATGTTTTGACTGGATGGTGTGATTTAGGCATCATATTTATAGCTAATGTTTTGAGTTTAATTAAGTGATTTTTGCCAGTAATTTTCTCATATTTGTAGAAAAATTTGTCAGCTCAATGTATGGTCGTAACCATGGGTGAGTTTAATAGGTGAAGGAAAAACAAAAATAGGGAATTTAATATGTTTAAACTTTATATGCAGAATATGATATAATGTATTTTTAACCACAAAATGTGACTTAAGGTTACAGAGTGCATTATTTATGCAATGTATTGATTTTGTGATGTTAATTTAAGCCTTACTATGATTATTAATTATTGAAATATTAAAGTTAATTGTATGGTTTACAAGGAAGACCATTACTGTTTTATATATTTGTACTTTGTTAAACTTATATTCACTAACTTATGAAATTGAAGTTGTAAATTGTTTGGTGGTTTTTTCTACTTTATGACCAAGGATGAGAATTGTTTTTATGTATGATTTGTTCAATAATATTTTCTTCAATTTTTCATAAAATTTAATAATAAGAAAAAAAAGAAAACGAATTTTATTAGAGTTATACAAGTTGAAAATGTTATTAGAACAGTAATATTATATTATGTTACTATTATTTTTAAAGTAATATTATCTTAGTTTAACTTATTTTTATCAGTTAAAAATTCTAATAGTTTAATAAATTTAATTTTATCTCATGAAATTTAATATATTATTTTATCTTTATATGTCTTTCATTATCTTAAATATGATAATCTTATCTAAATTCTATATTATGTCTACATATCAAATATATTGTCTATAAATACAATATACATGTGAAATATAATAAACATTTATATGAATCATAATTCAAATATAACAAATATCTTATCATATCATTGTTAAGAATCACAATTTAAATATAAAAAAATATTTTCTCATGTCATTATTAAGAATAATAATTCAAATATAACAAGTGTAATAATGATTTTAAAATAATAAATTCTTAATCTTTTAGTTTAAGTATCAATTCTATCATGTTTTCTTTATAGTTTTCTTATTTAAATTTAAAATAAGATAAAATCTTTCCTTGTCTTATCTTACTATTATTTAAAAAGTATTATTATCTTAGCTTAACTTATTTTTATCATTTAAAAATTTTACAGTTTAATATTTTAATTTTATCTAACAAAATTAATATATTATTTTATCTTTATTTTTCTTTCTTTATGTTAAATATGATCATCTTATATAAAATTTATATTATATCTACATCTCAAATATATTGTCTATAAATATAATATACATGTGGATTCCTAATATTTTAGTTTAAATATAAATTCTATAATATTTTCTTTATAGTTTTCTTTAATAGGATAAAATATTTTTTTATCTTATCTTACTATTATTTTTAAAATAATATTATTTTAGCTTAACTTATTTTTATTATTTAAAAATGATAACAGTTTAATATTTTAATTTTATTTAACAAAATTTAATATATTATTTAATCTTTATTTTTCTTTCAATATTTATAAATATAATATACATGTGACATATAATAAATATTTATTTTTCTTTCAATATCTATAAATATAATATACATGTGAGATATAATAAATATTTATATCATTATTAAGATTCATAATTTAAATCTAATAAACATTTAAATCTAATAAACATTTATATTATTATTAAAAATAAAAAATCATGATTCAAATATAATAAACATCTAATCTTAATTGATTTGTAATAATAAAATCCCAATCTTTTTGTTTGATTATAAATTGTATCGTATCTTTTTGTTTTTTTTTTTTTACGATTAAATTAATTATTTTTTCCTTCTAACGGGTGTGTTTCGCGCGTCTATGAATATAGTTGGATTTTATATTAGCTCTGCACCCACTTTCTTCACACTTAGCCCATTCACCGAACCCGCACCGCACAGCACCGCACCTGTGTCCACTGGACCGCCTCCGCTCCGCACTTATCTCCACCGGACCGCCACCGAACTGCACTTATCTCCACCGGACCGCCACCGCGCCGCACTTATCTCCACGCCACCGCACCTCTTTCGTACGTTATCAGTTGCAGACATTTGATATATGATCCTGCGTTAGGGTTGTGTAAGAGCGTGAGAGGGGAGTTCTTGTTGTTGTATCGATTTGTTCAGATTTCACACTCGTTCCCCAACACTCTTCTCCTTCTGTTTATGTCCGAACTCAAGATTGAAGGCATCTCACGTTTCAACTCTGGTAATCCTCTCTGTCCGTTTGTTTTTTCCTTTTCTAACTTTCTTCGCCTTTTCTCTGTTCAATTACTTACGAGATTCATTTATTTTACAATATACATATTCAGGTTCTTTCATGATTCTTGGGTTATTACAACCTTTGATTGCTCTGCACACTCATTTTTGTTGCATCACTGTTGTATAACCGAACTCAGGATTGAAGGCATCTCACGTTTTTAACCAAGTCTGGGAGTTTTTGTTGTTGTATCGATTTGTTCAGATTTCACACTCGTTCCCCAACACTCTTCTCCTAGGGTTTATGTCCGAACTCAATATTGAAGGTACGTTTTTAATAAGTCTGGTAATCCTCTCTGTCCGATTGTTTTTTCCTTTTCTAACTTTCTTTGCCTTTTCTCTATTCAATTACTTACAAGATTCATTCATTTTAAAATAGGTTCTTTCATGATTCTTGGGTTATTATAACCTTTGATTGCTCTGCAGACTCATTTATGGGAATTTCCTGTCTTGGTTCCCATTGATTTAATAGTAATAAGAGTTTTTGTTGGTATCAGTGTTGTATAACAAATAACAAATTGGATTTCAGCATGCAGTATTTTTGTTACTTTTTAAGATCATCTATTTTGCTCTATTTTTAAACTATTCTTTATCAGTATTATTACCAGGTCTTCTCCGTGCGATTTTGCTGTATACTTGTTTAATGCAATGACAACAATGTTGGCTATACAATATGATTGTCACTTTTACTAAATTCATTTATCATTCTTTTACCCAAAATAACATATCTCGTTTGCTAGTAGCTTCTCCACTGTGGTACTAGATTCATCTGTGTGTATGTTTGTTCTTGCTAGATCTGTGTGTATGTTTGTTCTTGCTAGCAACAAGAGGTGCTTCAAACAGCCACTGATATGATCAAGTTTGCTTTCAGTTTGGCTGTGTCATGACATACAAATCTTTTCAGAACGGTCAGGTTCATAGTTCTTACATTTCTTTTATATTTCCACCCAAAACACAAGGACAATGATAAAAATTGTTACTAAAAAGCTGGAGTGGAGGAAGACAAAATAGTTTTCATTACAAAATATTTTAAAGTCAAAATCAATTTTCTTTCATCTCTTTTATTTGTACCTTTGGTTATACATTGTTGCATATATGCGTTTTTAAAAATTTTCTTTTATATGTAATTTTAGATTGTAAATCTTGTTGGGGCTCTTTTTCCCTTGCTTGAAAAGTTTAAAGACACCATCTTAAATCTTTCAAAATATCTTTTAATGATGGTGAGCGCATCACTTTTTTTTTCTTTTCAATTGTGCTGGGTATCCTTTTCTGTTTTGATCATTAAATTGGTTTAAATGATGTACGGGTGGATCATTATGAATTGAAATATATACAAATGCCTCTTGTTTTGAAGAATATTGAAAATAGAAGCTAACTATTGTGCATCATACCTTCAGGTTATGAAAAAGCATCAAAAGTATTTTGCTGAATGTAATGCTAATGGACAATTATTGCCTTATTTTGTTGTTGTAAGTTCTTTTCTTTAATTAGTCTTTTAGAATAATTACATGGTTTGGAATTTAATTTGTTAAATGGCCTGAGATATTTTTAGGTTGCAAATGGAGCCATTTATGAGACTGCAATGAGGAAAAGAAATGAAGTTGTGCCCAGGTATTCTTAACTCAACTTATTTTGTCATATATAGTTTATTGAAAGAGAAGTGCAACAATATCTAGGCTCGTCTTGAGTATTTGTGTCTTTGATGAATTTTCAAACATATATTTTCTAGAAGTGCTACAATTTTTTATTTTCTAACACATATATTATATGTATCTATTAATATAAATTCCATTATTAACTACTATGGGTATGACATGCCTGAGATGTAACAAAATTGAAAAGTGGTTTGAAAAAAATTAATCTTGTTTGAAAATTACATAAGGGATCAAATTTCTATTTTAGCTGTAAAATTAAAAAGGCTTAATTCTTTGGTTCATAATATAATAGTATTGAGTAAGACAGAAAATGGGTATTTGCATATTTCTATTTTAGCTGTAAAATTTTAACAGGACCAAATCAGAAAAATTTAAAAGGGCTGGATTAAAATAATTATATTATAGGGACCATGGTATTTAAGCCAATTAAAAAAAAATTAACTACTATAATTAAATAGGCTGTGGAGTTTCTACCTTGTGTTATGTTCTCAGTTTTAAGTTGATAATGCAGGAGGCTTGAATGTGGAAGGAGAAGCAGGGACTTTGGAGTAGGTATGCTGCTTGGAACCATTATATTTGGGTCTTGAATAGGGATGGGACATAACTGAACCTTTGGCCTGACTTTGTAGGGCATGAAGCGGGCCTTAGTGTTAGTCTTGCAGATTGTTTGTCATATGAGACTGTTGAATTTCTTTCAATTTCCATTTAGATATGGTATTACACCTATGGATGTTCCGTTTATCCTTTGCCACTATTGTTTATGACACAATGGCTAAATTTTCATTTTATATGACCCAATAATGTCTTGTACACTTGGTAATGAATATATTGTGCTTATAGAATTACTATTTTTTAATTATCTAATTCTGTATTTGCGTTAGGAAGTTTGTATGTGTAAAGAAAACGAACTTTTTTGCTAGTATAATTCTTTCAACAACATGGCAGTGGAGAGATCCAGGAAATAAACCAGTGTGAGAAGTTTTACTAGTACAAGAATTGTCAATAAAGGGGATTAAAAGTTATTGGATGTTCTCTCAATTCTTCCTGAATGAATGTGGTTCTCGTTTGCATAGTGAAAATATTCTTCCATTTTTTTTCTCCTTTTCTTGTTGTTGTTTTCTTTCTAAGTAGCTGTCTTTGTGTGGTTTTTTGGGATTAGATATAGAACTTATGATGTAATTTTATTACCTTCAATCATAGTTTCATTAAGGGATAGTATATTTCTTTTTTTATAAAATTATGATATTGTGATCTTTATTGTTTATTTTTAATTTAACACTAGTTAGTGAAATCAAGTCTGGGTTTTATTTTTTATAGTTACTTTGTATAAGTTAAATCCTTATAAATTATAATTCTTGTATTCTTGAGGTTTTGACCTTCAGAATATTAATTTGCTAATCCGAATGCTGACCTTTAGTTCTTGTTACTAAAAATTGTTTTAGTTCATAGATTAAAAAAAAAGCATTTTTATATACTCTGTGCTGTGATTGTAAGTAGATGGGTGCATACATGGGTGAGGGAAATTATCCAAGGTTAGATAAATAGCAATCTAGTTTAGACGTCCATTACCATGTGCATGCCCCACTTCGTCCTAATGTCAAATGCCCCACATGGGCTTTTCATGTTTGCACCTGAACCAATGGTACCTATGATAATGTAAATTGTGAAATGTTGAAGTTATGTGGCATTCAGAAAATTCACTTCAAGAAGTTGTAGTAGATTTTGGATGTTATGTTTTAATTCCTTCTTTATGACTTGGATGTGTATTGTTAAGCTGTGGCATCATTCTGAAATTTTTTTACAACTGTTAGTGTTGTTATTGTTGTGGTGGTGGTTGTTGAGAACATTGGTATCTGACATCCTGTAAAATCAGGATAAATATAAGGTGTTGATTTTTCAATTTTTCAACTGAATTTCTGGTTTTAATATAGTCAAAGAATTACTTTAAAAATTTTGGCAATTTCCTGAACATCATGTATAGTTTTACTAATAGCATATTTCCTAACTGAGATACTACATACTAATATGTTTCTGTACTCTACTAACTGTATTGGTATTACTATTTAAGCTTATTGTTTACATTGAACTTTTACTATTTAATAGTTGAGAGAAATTAAAATGATTAAAATCAATTATATTTAAAATCATTTTAAAAGTTCATTGTTATTAATTGATTCTGAACTATTTTTAATTATGCCATCATTGCCTTGTATTCAGAGATGGAGAAAATACAGTCAGGTGCAACTCAACATTTCCAGAGTATTTTTAGTGGTCATTAAAGGCTTAAGTTGCAACTGGAATGCTCAGAAAAGAGAGTTTGAGTTGCAGAGAATTGATTTGGAAAAACGTGAGGCACATAATGAAAGTGAAAGAAAAAGTTAGAAGAAGAGAGTATGGAGGTGTGGTTATTTTCTTATTATTGTTGCATCTCTTTTATAGTTCTATCATGCTGTTATTGAGATTCTGTGAAATGGAAATTCCTATGAAATGGAAGTTGAATGGAAAAATATTATTTAGGGTTGACTAATTAAGATAATCAATATTTATATGTTTTGGTGATTTCAATGGAGGAGTTGGCTACCAAAGTTAATAAGTTTCCTATTTTTATGTTTCCAGTTTGATGAGCACCTTATGATTGGCAAATGTTTTCAGTTGACTTAGTGGAAAACTAAGTCCAAGAATATTGATAATATAATTCAGTTGGTTTCTATTACATTAGTATGCAATTGAAGGCTATACGCTGTCCTTGTTCTTTGAAAAATCAGTTTTTGTCTTTTTGGCGTGTAAAGTGCAGGAAATATTTTTTTTTGTTTTATTATTATTATTTTAGAGTGTGTGGAGGAGGATTTGCTCTAGGATGCTGAATGTAGTAGTATATTCTAAATTGGATGGCAATAATGAAAATAAAATGAACTCCATTTAGTTTTCATATGTTAGAGTTTATGAGACAAATGTAGGTAAAGGTGGGGTGAAAATTAAAACCATCAGTTTAGAGTTGGATGTTCAAGAAGTTTACTTGAATCTCTATTTATACACTGTTTTTCCTTGCTTGTTAAGGATCTCATTATGGAATCTATAAACAAAATAATGGCATTCTTTTGTCTTTGAAACCTTCAACAATGACACTATTGCTAAGATTTTTTTTAGAATATTATGTTTAATAATGCTGATGCCTATTGTTTTTTTTAGAATGTGTTGAGAAATAGCTCTCTTGAAATAGCTGTTCTGGAGCAACAGCAAGCTGGTGAAATGTTTGGAAACTAGCTGCAGATCAAAAGGTTTGTCTAGGCTGTATTTGTCCTTTTTTAATTACTGAAAATGACATTGTCCATATCAAAATAGCTGGTTGTTAATGCTATTTGACAATCTATTTATCCAGTGGAAAAAAAAAACTGCATGCTAAAATAATTCAGCTTGAAAAACAACTGAATGGAAAATTAAATGCCATGATGCCCATGGAAGATGATGGAGATTTAGAAGTTCTAAATATGCTAAAAATTGGGTCTAACTCAATCTCACAAAATGGGCTTGTAGGGTGAGGTTTACACTTCACTTATAAGCTATTGTTTGACCATATCACTAGTTGATGTGAGATCTCTAATAGACTTAATTAAAAAATTTACAAGTTCAAGGACTCAAATTAAAAGAAAAAAAACTTAGTTACCTAATTACAAATTTTGGCAAAAGTTTAGGGACTTGCAAATTAATCAAACCTTTTTATTTAATGAAAGGCTTGTTAGTCGTAAGGCATGATTACTAAACAACGTACAGTGAAAATATATTAAAGAATAAAATTAGGGAAATAATATATTGAATTGTTATTCAAAAGCTTAGATGACACCTAATTATGTTAAGTTCTTTTCAGTTTTAGTTTCTTTTTTATTATCTATTGAGTGAGAATAACAGTTAACATGTTTGTTTATATTATGTAGTGAAAACTTGTCTTGCAGTCTTTGTAATACTTCTTTGGCTGTTGTCCAGGTGCATGTATGAAGCAATTTATTTCGATAGCTGTCAATATTGGTTACCCTCCTTTCTTTAAAAAAAAAAACTGCTGTAATTTGATGGCAAGTGGAAAGTGCAGAATCTTATTCAGTTGTGATGAAAAATGTGGGAAACAATGTTTGCATTAGCTGAAAGTGTAAATGGCCAAATTCTTATTCCTAAAGGCTTGCTTGATGAGGTAAGAATCACTTGTTCCTTTGGTTATACATTGTTGCATATATGCATTTCTAAGAATTTTTTTTTTATATGTAATTTCAGGTTATAAATCTTGTTGGGGCTCTTTTTCCCTTGCTTGGAAAGTATAAAAACACCTTCAATCTTCCAAAATATCTTTTGACTATGGAGCACATCACTTTTTTTCCTTTTCAATTGTGTTGGGTATCCTTTTCTGTTTTGATAATTAAATTGGTTCAAATGATGTACGGGTTAGGTGGATCATTATGAATTGAAATATATATAAATGCCTCTTATTTTGTAGAATATTGAAAATAGAACTATTATGCCTCATACCTTCAGGTTATGCAAAAGCATCAAAAGTATTTTGCTCTATGTAATGCTAATGGACAATTATTGCCTTATTTTGTTGTTGTAATTAGTCTTCTAGAATAATTACATGTTTTGGAATTTAACTTGTTAAATGGCTTGATATATTTTTAGGTTGCAAATGGAGCCATTTATGAGGCTGTAATGAGGCAAAGAAATGAAGTTGTGCCCGGTATTCTTAACTCAATTTAGTTTGTCATACATAGTTTATTGAAAGAGAAGTGCAACAATATCTAGGCTGGTCTTGGGTATTGGTGTCTTTGATGAATTTTCAAAAATATATTTTCTAGAAGTGCTACAATTTTTTATTTTCTAACACATATATATTATATGCATCTATATTTGGGTGATTATTTTGGGAATATCTATATTTAACCGTCGATGTGGTCATGTTTTGGTTTTTTATTTTTATATTTACCTTCTAATTTCGTTATGTTTTTGTACATGCAACCACTTGGGCCTTGATGCCAATGTAGGTAGAGAACATAGTATTTCGGTATTCGGCGAGTAAAGTAAAGATACTTGTTGACTTTTTATTTCTCTTTCCAAGCCTTTTTCTTTTATCATATTACAGACCTGAACGGTTTCTGACTTGAGCGTCGGAGTCTTTTCTGCAGGTGGTCAGAACCTCATCAAACGGTATCTCTAGCAACAGCAACAGAAGACGGTGTTTGACTGTTTACGTAGGCACAATTTGCAAGGTATATATTTGTCTTATGCAAAGATGATGATATATAGTCATAGTTGTATATTCCATACGATGATATTGAATTAGACGTGTGTTACATGTTTTGTATCATAGCCTACTAAACCTAAACTGAAATGTATGCCGTGGTTAACTGTCATAGGTTAAAAATCTGTACGCTTTTAGATATTGGGTCTGGCCAACCCAATATATGATATGCTGTATAGATTACTAATGTTATGGGAAGAGTTATTGTACTAAACCTAGATGTCTTACTTCCAAAATTAAGTTTTATCTATTTGTGCTTTGCCTGGTTTAACTTTGAATTTTTTGTGTGATTATTTGGGGAATATCTATATTTAACCGTCGATGTGGTCATGTTTTGGTTTTTTATTTTTATATTTAACTTCTAATTTCGTTATGTTTTTGTACATGCAACCACTTGGGCCTTGATGCCAATGTAGGTAGAGAACATAGTATTTCGGTATTCGGCGAGTAAAGTAAAGATACTTGTTGACTTTTTATTTCTCTTTCCAAGCCTTTTTCTTGTATCATATTACAGACCTGAATAGTTTCTGACTTGAGCTTCGGAGTCTTTTCTGCAGGTGGTCAGAACCTCATCAAACAGTATCTCTAGCAACAGCAACAGAAGATGGTGTTTGACTGTTTACGTAGGCACAATTTGCAAGGTATATGTTTGTCTTATACGAAGATGATGATATATAGTCATAGTTGTATATTCCATACGATGATATTGAATTAGACGTGTGTTACATGTTTTGTATCATAGCCTACTAAACCTAAACTGAAATGTATGCCGTGGTTAACTGTCATAGGTTAAAAATTTGTACGCTTTTAGATATTTAGGTCTGGCCAACCCAATATCTGATATGCTGTATAGATTACTAATGTTATGGGAAGAGTTATTGTACTAAACCTAGATGTCTTACTTCCAAAATTAAGTTTTATCTACTTGTGCTTTGCCTGATTTAACTTTGAATTTTTTGTGTGATTATTTGGGGAATATCTATATTTAACCGTCGATGTAGTCATGTTTTGGTTTTTTATTTTTATATTTACCTTCTAATTTCGTTATGTTTTTGTACATGCAACCACTTGGGCCTTGATGCCAACGTAGGTAGAGAACATAGTATTTCGGTATTCGGCGAGTAAAGTAAAGATACTTGTTGACTTTTTATTTCTCTTTCCAAGCCTTTTTCTTTTATCATATTACAGACCTGAATAGTTTCTGACTTGAGCTTCGGAGTCTTTTCTGCAGGTGGTCGGAACCTCATCAAACAGTATCTCTAGCAACAGCAACAGAAGACGGTGTTTGACTATTTACGTAGGCACAATTTCCAAGGTATATATTTGTTTTATGCGAATATGATGGTATTAAATTATAGTTGTATATTCCATATGATGATATTGAATTACACGTGTTACATTTTTTGTATCATAGCCTGCTAAAGCTAAACTGAAATGTATGCCGTGGTTAACTGTCATAGCTGAAAAATCTGTACGCTTTTAGATATTGGGTCTGGCCAACCCAATATCTGATATGCTGTATAGGTTACTAATGTTATGGGAATAGTTATTGTACTAAACCTAGATGTCTTACTTCCAAAATTAAGTTTTATCTACTTATGCTTTGCCTGGTTTAACTTTGAATTTTTTGTGTGATTATTTGGGGAATATCTATATTTAACTGTCGATGTGGTCATGTTTTGGTTTTTTATTTTTATATTTAACTTCTAATTTCGTTATGTTTTTGTACAGGCAACCACTTGGGCCTTGATGCCAATGTAGGTAGAGAACATAGTATTTCGGTATTCGGCGAGCAAAGTAAAGATACTTGTTGACTTTTTATTTCTCTTTCCAAGCCTTTTTCTTTTATCATATTACAGACCTGAACGGTTTCTGACTTGAGCGTCAGAGTCTTTTCTGCAGGTGGTCAGAACCTCATCAAACGGTATCTCTAGCAACAGCAACAGAAGACGGTGTTTGACTGTTTACGTAGGCACAATTTGCAAGGTATATATTTGTCTTATGCGAAGATGATGTTATATAGTCATAGTTGTATATTCCATACGATGATATTGAATTAGACGTGTGTTACATGTTTTGTATCATAGCCTACTAAACCTAAACTGAAATGTATGCCGTGGTTAACTGTCATAGGTTAAAAATCTGTACGCTTTTAGATATTGGGTCTGGCCAACCCAATATCTGATATGCTGTATAGATTACTAATGTTATGGGAAGAGTTATTGTACTAAACCTAGATGTCTTACTTCCAAAATTAAGTTTTATCTACTTGTGCTTTGCCTGATTTAACTTTGAATTTTTTGTGTGATTATTTGGGGAATATCTATATTTAACCGTCGATGTAGTCATGTTTTGGTTTTTTATTTTTATATTTACCTTCTAATTTCGTTATGTTTTTGTACATGCAACCACTTGGGCCTTGATGCCAATGTAGGTAGAGAACATAGTATTTCGGTATTCGGCGAGTAAAGTAAAGATACTTGTTGACTTTTTATTTCTCTTTCCAAGCCTTTTTCTTTTATCATATTACAGACCTGAATAGTTTCTGACTTGAGCTTCGGAGTCTTTTCTGCAGGTGGTCGGAACCTCATCAAACAGTATCTCTAGCAACAGCAACAGAAGACGGTGTTTGACTATTTACGTAGGCACAATTTCCAAGGTATATATTTGTTTTATGCGAATATGATGGTATTAAATTATAGTTGTATATTCCATATGATGATATTTAATTACACGTGTTACATTTTTGTATCATAGCCTGCTAAAGCTAAACTGAAATGTATGCCGTGGTTAACTGTCATAGCTGAAAAATCTGTACGCTTTTAGATATTGGGTCTGGCCAACCCAATATCTGATATGCTGTATAGGTTACTAATGTTATGGGAATAGTTATTGTACTAAACCTAGATGTCTTACTTCCAAAATTAAGTTTTATCTACTTATGCTTTGCCTGGTTTAACTTTGAATTTTTTGTGTGATTATTTGGGGAATATCTATATTTAACTGTCGATGTGGTCATGTTTTGGTTTTTTATTTTTATATTTAATTTCTAATTTCGTTATGTTTTTGTACAGGCAACCACTTGGGCCTTGATGCCAATGTAGGTAGAGAACATAGTATTTCGGTATTCGGCGAGCAAAGTAAAGATACTTGTTGACTTTTTATTTCTCTTTCCAAGCCTTTTTCTTTTATCATATTACAGACCTGAATAGTTTCTGACTTGAGCTTCGGAGTCTTTTCTGCAGGTGGTCAGAACCTCATCAAACAGTATCTCTAGCAACAGCAACAGAAGATGGTGTTTGACTGTTTACGTAGGCACAATTTGCAAGGTATATGTTTGTCTTATACGAAGATGATGATATATAGTCATAGTTGTATATTCCATACGATGATATTGAATTAGACGTGTGTAACTAAACCTAAACTGAAATGTATGCCGTGGTTAACTGTCATAGGTTAAAAATCTGTACGCTTTTAGATATTTAGGTCTGGCCAACCCAATATCTGATATGCTGTATAGGTTACTAATGTTATGGGAAGAGTTATTGTACTAAACCTAGATGTCTTACTTCCAAAATTAAGTTTTATCTACTTGTGCTTTGCCTATTTTAACTTTGAATTTTTTGTGTGATTATTTGGGGAATATCTATATTTAACTGTCGATGTGGTCATGTTTTGGTTTTTTATTTTTATATTTACCTTCTAATTTTGTTATGTTTTTGTACATGCAACCACTTGGGCCTTGATGCCAATGTAGGTAGAGAACATAGTATTTCGGTATTCGGCGAGTAAAGTAAAGATACTTGTTGACTTTTTATTTCTCTTTCCAAGCCTTTTTCTTTTATCATATTACAGACCTGAACGGTTTCTGACTTGAGCGTCGGAGTCTTTTCTGCAGGTGGTCAGAACCTCATCAAACGGTATCTCTAGCAACAGCAACAGAAGACGGTGTTTGACTGTTTACGTAGGCACAATTTGCAAGGTATATATTTGTCTTATGCGAAGATGATGATATATAGTTATAGTTGTATATTCCATATGATGATATTGAATTAGACGTGTGTTACATGTTTTGTATCATAGCCTACTAAACCTAAACTGAAATGTATGCCGTGGTTAACTGTCATAGCTGAAAAATCTGTACGCTTTTAGATATTGGGTCTGGCCAACCCAATATCTGATATGCTGTATAGGTTACTAATGTTATGGGAAGAGTTATTGTACTAAACCTAGATGTCTTACTTCCAAAATTAAGTTTTATCTACTTATGCTTTACCTGTTTTAACTTTGAATTTTTTGTGTGATTATTTGGGAATATCTATATTTAACTGTCGATGTGGTCATGTTTTGGTTTTTTATTTTTATATTTACCTTCTAATATCGTTATGTTTTTGTACATGCAACCACTTGGGCCTTGATGCCGATGTAGGTAGAGAACATAGTATTTCGGTATTCAGCGAGTAAAGTAAAGATACTTGTTGACTTTTTATTTCTCTTTCCAAGCCTTTTTCTTTTATCATATTACAGACCTGAACGGTTTCTGACTTGAGCGTCGGAGTCTTTTCTGGAGGTGGTCAGAACCTCATCAAACGGTATCTCTAGCAACAGCAACAGAAGATGGTGTTTGACTGTTTACGTAGGCACAATTTGCAAGGTATATATTTGTCTTATGCGAAGATGATGATATATAGTTATAGTTGTATATTCCATATGATGATATTGAATTAGACGTGTGTTACATGTTTTGTATCATAGCCTACTAAACCTAAACTGAAATGTATACCGTGGTTAACTGTCATAGGTTAAAAATCTGTACGCTTTTAGATATTGGATCTGGCCAACTCAATATATGATATGCTGTATAGATTACTAATGTTATGGGAAGAGTTATTGTACTAAACCTAGATGTCTTACTTCCAAAATTAAGTTTTATCTATTTGTGCTTTGCCTGGTTTAACTTTGAATTTTTTGTGTGATTATTTGGGGAATATCTATATTTAACCGTCGATGTGGTCATGTTTTGGTTTTTTATTTTTATATTTAACTTCTAATTTCGTTATGTTGTTGTACATGCAACCACTTGGGCCTTGATGCCAATGTAGGTAGAGAACATAGTATTTCGGTATTCGGCGAGTAAAGTAAAGATACTTGTTGACTTTTTATTTCTCTTTCCAAGCCTTTTTCTTGTATCATATTACAGACCTGAATAGTTTCTGACTTGAGCTTCGGAGTCTTTTCTGCAGGTGGTCAGAACCTCATCAAACAGTATCTCTAGCAACAGCAACAGAAGACGGTGTTTGACTGTTTACGTGGGCACAATTTGCAAGGTATATGTTTGTCTTATACGAAGATGATGATATATAGTCATAGTTGTATATTCCATACGATGATATTGAATTAGACGTGTGTTACATGTTTTGTATCATAGCCTACTAAACCTAAACTGAAATGTATGCCGTGGTTAACTGTCATAGGTTAAAAATCTGTACGCTTTTAGATATTTAGGTCTGGCCAACCCAATATCTGATATGCTGTATAGATTACTAATGTTATGGGAAGAGTTATTGTACTAAACCTAGATGTCTTACTTCCAAAATTAAGTTTTATCTACTTGTGCTTTGCCTGATTTAACTTTGAATTTTTTGTGTGATTATTTGGGGAATATCTATATTTAACCGTCGATGTAGTCATGTTTTGGTTTTTTATTTTTATATTTACCTTCTAATTTCGTTATGTTTTTGTACATGCAACCACTTGGGCCTTGATGCCAATGTAGGTAGAGAACATAGTATTTTGGTATTCGGCGAGTAAAGTAAAGATACTTGTTGACTTTTTATTTCTCTTTCCGAGCCTTTTTCTTTTATCATATTACAGACCTGAACGGTTTCTAACTTGAGCGTCGGAGTCTTTTCTGCAGGTGGTCAGAACCTCATCAAACGGTATCTCTAGCAACAGCAACAGAAGACGGTGTTTGACTGTTTACGTAGGCACAATTTGCAATGTATATATTTGTCTTATGCGAAGATGATGATATATAGTCATAGTTGTATATTCCATACGATGATATTGAATTAGACGTGTTACATGTTTTGTATCATAGCCTACTAAACCTAAACTGAAATGTATGCCGTGGTTAACTGTCATAGGTTAAAAATCTGTACGCTTTTAGATATTGGGTCTGGCCAACCCAATATATGATATGCTGTATAGATTACTAATGTTATGGGAAGAGTTATTGTACTAAACCTAGATGTCTTACTTCCAAAATTAAGTTTTATCTACTTGTGCTTTGCCTGGTTTAACTTTGAATTTTTTGTGTGATTATTTGGGGAATATCTATATTTAACCGTCGGTGTGGTCATGTTTTGGTTTTTTATTTTTATATTTACCTTCTAATTTCGTTATGTTTTTGTACATGCAACCACTTGGGCCTTTATGCCAATGTAGGTAGAGAACATAGTATTTCGGTATTCGGCGAGTAAAGTAAAGATACTTGTTGACTTTTTATTTCTCTTTCCAAGCCTTTTTCTTTTATCATATTACAGACCTGAATAGTTTCTGACTTGAGTTTCGGAGTCTTTTCTGCAGGTGGTCAGAACCTCATCAAACAGTATCTCTAGCAACAGCAACAGAAGACGGTGTTTGACTGTTTACGTAGGCACAATTTGCAAGGTATATGTTTGTCTTATACGAAGATGATGATATATAGTCCTAGTTGTATATTCCATACGATGATATTGAATTACACGTGTGTTACATGTTTTGTATCATAGCCTACTAAACCTAAACTGAAATGTATGCCGTGGTTAACTGTCATAGGTTAAAAATCTGTACGCTTTTAGATATTTAGGTCTGGCCAACCCAATATCTGATATGCTGTATAGATTACTAATGTTATGGGAAGAGTTATTGTACTAAACGTAGATGTCTTACTTCCAAAATTAAGTTTTATCTACTTGTGCTTTGCCTGATTTAACTTTGAATTTTTTGTGTGATTATTTGGGGAATATCTATATTTAACCGTCGATGTAGTCATGTTTTGGTTTTTTATTTTTATATTTACCTTCTAATTTCGTTATGTTTTTGTACATGCAACCACTTGGGCCTTGGTGCCAATGTAGGTAGAGAACATAGTATTTCAGTATTCGGCGAGTAAAGTAAAGATACTTGTTGACTTTTTATTTCTCTTTCCAAGCCTTTTTCTTTTATCATATTACAGACCTGAATAGTTTCTGACTTGAGCTTCGGAGTCTTTTCTGCAGGTGGTCGGAACCTCATCAAACAGTATCTCTAGCAACAGCAACAGAAGACGGTGTTTGACTGTTTACGTAGGCACAATTTGCAATGTATATATTTGTCTTATGCGAAGATGATGATATATAGTCATAGTTGTATATTCCATACGATGATATTGAATTAGACGTGTTACATGTTTTGTATCATATCCTACTAAACCTAAACTGAAATGTATGCCGTGGTTAACTGTCATAGCTGAAAAATCTGTACGCTTTTAGATATTGGGTCTGGCCAACCCAATATCTGATATGCTGTATAGGTTACTAATGTTATGGGAATAGTTATTGTACTAAACCTAGATGTCTTACTTCCAAAATTAAGTTTTATCTACTTATGCTTTGCCTGGTTTAACTTTGAATTTTTTGTGTGATTATTTGGGGAATATCTATATTTAACTGTCGATGTGGTCATGTTTTGGTTTTTTATTTTTATATTTAACTTCTAATTTCGTTATGTTTTTGTACATGCAACCACTTGGGCCTTGATGCCAATGTAGGTAGAGAACATAGTATTTTGGTATTCGGTGAGTAAAGTAAAGATACTTGTTGACTTTTTATTTCTCTTTCCGAACCTTTTTCTTTTATCATATTACAGACCTGAACGGTTTCTAACTTGAGCGTCGGAGTCTTTTCTACAGGTGGTCAGAACCTCATCAAACGGTATCTCTAGCAACAGCAACAGAAGACGGTGTTTGACTGTTTACGTAGGCACAATTTGCAATGTATATATTTGTCTTATGCGAAGATGATGATATATAGTCATAGTTGTATATTCCATACGATGATATTGAATTAGACGTGTGTTACATGTTTTGTATCATAGCCTACTAAACCTAAACTGAAATGTATGTCGTGGTTAACTGTCATAGGTTAAAAATCTGTACGCTTTTAGATATTGGGTCTGGCCAACCCAATATATGATATGCTGTATAGATTACTAATGTTATGGGAAGAGTTATTGTACTAAACCTAGATGTCTTACTTCCAAAATTAAGTTTTATCTACTTGTGCTTTGCCTGGTTTAACTTTGAATTTTTTGTGTGATTATTTGGGGAATATCTATATTTAACCGTCGATGTGGTCATGTTTTGGTTTTTTATTTTTATATTTACCTTCTAATTTCGTTATGTTTTTGTACATGCAACCACTTGGGCCTTTATGCCAATGTAGGTAGAGAACATAGTATTTCGGTATTCGGCGAGTAAAGTAAAGATACTTGTTGACTTTTTATTTCTCTTTCCAAGCCTTTTTCTTTTATCATATTACAGACCTGAATAGTTTCTGACTTGAGTTTCGGAGTCTTTTCTGCAGGTGGTCAGAACCTCATCAAACAGTATCTCTAGCAACAGCAACAGAAGACGGTGTTTGACTGTTTACGTAGGCACAATTTGCAAGGTATATGTTTGTCTTATACGAAGATGATGATATATAGTCCTAGTTGTATATTCCATACGATGATATTGAATTACACGTGTGTTACATGTTTTGTATCATAGCCTACTAAACCTAAACTGAAATGTATGCCGTGGTTAACTGTCATAGGTTAAAAATCTGTACGCTTTTAGATATTTAGGTCTGGCCAACCCAATATCTGATATGCTGTATAGATTACTAATGTTATGGGAAGAGTTATTGTACTAAACGTAGATGTCTTACTTCCAAAATTAAGTTTTATCTACTTGTGCTTTGCCTGATTTAACTTTGAATTTTTTGTGTGATTATTTGGGGAATATCTATATTTAACCGTCGATGTAGTCATGTTTTGGTTTTTTATTTTTATATTTACCTTCTAATTTCGTTATGTTTTTGTACATGCAACCACTTGGGCCTTGGTGCCAATGTAGGTAGAGAACATAGTATTTCAGTATTCGGCGAGTAAAGTAAAGATACTTGTTGACTTTTTATTTCTCTTTCCAAGCCTTTTTCTTTTATCATATTACAGACCTGAATAGTTTCTGACTTGAGCTTCGGAGTCTTTTCTGCAGGTGGTCGGAACCTCATCAAACAGTATCTCTAGCAACAGCAACAGAAGACGGTGTTTGACTGTTTACGTAGGCACAATTTGCAATGTATATATTTGTCTTATGCGAAGATGATGATATATAGTCATAGTTGTATATTCCATACGATGATATTGAATTAGACGTGTTACATGTTTTGTATCATATCCTACTAAACCTAAACTGAAATGTATGCCGTGGTTAACTGTCATAGCTGAAAAATCTGTACGCTTTTAGATATTGGGTCTGGCCAACCCAATATCTGATATGCTGTATAGGTTACTAATGTTATGGGAATAGTTATTGTACTAAACCTAGATGTCTTACTTCCAAAATTAAGTTTTATCTACTTATGCTTTGCCTGGTTTAACTTTGAATTTTTTGTGTGATTATTTGGGGAATATCTATATTTAACTGTCGATGTGGTCATGTTTTGGTTTTTTATTTTTATATTTAACTTCTAATTTCGTTATGTTTTTGTACATGCAACCACTTGGGCCTTGATGCCAATGTAGGTAGAGAACATAGTATTTTGGTATTCGGCGAGTAAAGTAAAGATACTTGTTGACTTTTTATTTCTCTTTCCGAACCTTTTTCTTTTATCATATTACAGACCTGAACGGTTTCTAACTTGAGCGTCGGAGTCTTTTCTACAGGTGGTCAGAACCTCATCAAACGGTATCTCTAGCAACAGCAACAGAAGACGGTGTTTGACTGTTTACGTAGGCACAATTTGCAATGTATATATTTGTCTTATGCGAAGATGATGATATATAGTCATAGTTGTATATTCCATACGATGATATTGAATTAGACGTGTGTTACATGTTTTGTATCATAGCCTACTAAACCTAAACTGAAATGTATGTCGTGGTTAACTGTCATAGGTTAAAAATCTGTACGCTTTTAGATATTGGGTCTGGCCAACCCAATATATGATATGCTGTATAGATTACTAATGTTATGGGAAGAGTTATTGTACTAAACCTAGATGTCTTACTTCCAAAATTAAGTTTTATCTACTTGTGCTTTGCCTGGTTTAACTTTGAATTTTTTGTGTGATTATTTGGGGAATATCTATATTTAACCGTCGATGTGGTCATGTTTTGGTTTTTTATTTTTATATTTACCTTCTAATTTCGTTATGTTTTTGTACATGCAACCACTTGGGCCTTTATGCCAATGTAGGTAGAGAACATAGTATTTCGGTATTCGGCGAGTAAAGTAAAGATACTTGTTGACTTTTTATTTCTCTTTCCAAGCCTTTTTCTTTTATCATATTACAGACCTGAATAGTTTCTGACTTGAGTTTCGGAGTCTTTTCTGCAGGTGGTCAGAACCTCATCAAACAGTATCTCTAGCAACAGCAACAGAAGACGGTGTTTGACTGTTTACGTAGGCACAATTTGCAAGGTATATGTTTGTCTTATACGAAGATGATGATATATAGTCCTAGTTGTATATTCCATACGATGATATTGAATTACACGTGTGTTACATGTTTTGTATCATAGCCTACTAAACCTAAACTGAAATGTATGCCGTGGTTAACTGTCATAGGTTAAAAATCTGTACGCTTTTAGATATTGGGTCTGGCCAACCCAATATATGATATGCTGTATAGATTACTAATGTTATGGGAAGAGTTATTGTACTAAACCTAGATGTCTTACTTCCAAAATTAAGTTTTATCTACTTGTGCTTTGCCTGGTTTAACTTTGAATTTTTTGTGTGATTATTTGGGGAATATCTATATTTAACCGTCGATGTAGTCATGTTTTGGTTTTTTATTTTTATATTTACCTTCTAATTTCGTTATGTTTTTGTACATGCAACCACTTGGGCCTTGGTGCCAATGTAGGTAGAGAACATAGTATTTCGGTATTCGGCGAGTAAAGTAAAGATACTTGTTGACTTTTTATTTCTCTTTCCAAGCCTTTTTCTTTTATCATATTACAGACCTGAATAGTTTCTGACTTGAGCTTCGGAGTCTTTTCTGCAGGTGGTCGGAACCTCATCAAACAGTGTCTCTAGCAACAGCAACAGAAGACGGTGTTTGACTATTTACGTAGGCACAATTTCCAAGGTATATATTTGTTTTATGCGAATATGATGGTATTAAATTATAGTTGTATATTCCATATGATGATATTGAATTACACGTGTTACATTTTTTGTATCATAGCCTGCTAAAGCTAAACTGAAATGTATGCCATGGTTAACTGTCATAGCTGAAAAATCTGTACGCTTTTAGATATTGGATCTGGCCAACTCAATATATGATATGCTGTATAGATTACTAATGTTATGGGAAGAGTTATTGTACTAAACCTAGATGTCTTACTTCCAAAATTAAGTTTTATCTACTTGTGCTTTGCCTGGTTTAACTTTGAATTTTTTGTGTGATTATTTGGGGAATATCTATATTTAACCGTCGATGTAGTCATGTTTTGGTTTTTTATTTTTATATTTACCTTCTAATTTCGTTATGTTTTTGTACATGCAACCACTTGGGCCTTGATGCCAATGTAGGTAGAGAACATAGTATTTCGGTATTCGGCGAGTAAAATAAAGATACTTGTTGACTTTTTATTTCTCTTTCCAAGCCTTTTTCTTTTATCATATTACAGACCTGAACGGTTTCTGACTTGAGCGTCGGAGTCTTTTCTGCAGGTGGTCAGAACCTCATCAAACGGTATCTCTAGCAACAGCAAAAGAAGACGGTGTTTGACTGTTTACGTAGGCACAATTTGCAAGGTATGTATTTGTCTTATGCGAAGATGATGATATATAGTTATAGTTGTATATTCCATATGATGATATTGAATTAGACGTGTGTTACATGTTTTGTATCATAGCCTACTAAACCTAAACTGAAATGTATGCCGTGGTTAACTGTCATAGCTGAAAAATCTGTAAGCTTGTAGATATTGGGTCTGGCCAACCCAATATCTGATATGCTGTATAGGTTACTAATGCTATGTCAAGAGTTATTGTACTAAACCTAGATGTCTTACTTCCAAAATTAAGTTTTATCTACTTATGCTTTGACTGGTTTAACTTTGAATTTTTTGTGTGATTATTTGGGGAATATCTATATTTAACCGTCGATGTGGTCATGTTTTGGTTTTTTATTTTTATATTTAACGTCTAATTTTGTTATGTTTTTGTACATGCAACCACTTGGGCCTTGATGCCAATGTAGGTAGAGAACATAGTATTTCGGTATTCGGCGAGTAAAGTAAAGATACTTGTTGACTTTTTATTTCTCTTTCCAAGCCTTTTTCTTTTATCATATTACAGACCTGAATAGTTTCTGACTTGAGCTTCGGAGTCTTTTCTGCAGGTGGTCGGAACCTCATCAAACAGTATCTCTAGCAACAGCAACAGAAGACGGTGTTTGATTATTTACGTAGGCACAATTTGCAAGGGATATATTTGTCTTATGCGAATATGATGGTATTAAACTATAGTTGTATATTCCATATGATGATATTGAATTACACGTGTTACATTTTTTGTATCATAGCCTGCTAAAGCTAAACTGAAATGTATGCCGTGGTTAACTGTCATAGCTGAAAAATCTGTACGCTTTTAGATATTGGGTCTGGCCAACCCAATATCTGATATGCTGTATAGGTTACTAATGTTATGGGAAGAGTTATTGTACTAAACCTAGATGTCTTACTTCCAAAATTATGTTTTATCTACTTATGCTTTACCTTCTAATTTCGTTATGTTTTTGTACATGCAACCACTTGGGCCTTGATGCCAATGTAGGTAGAGAACATAGTATTTCGGTATTCGGCGAGTAAAGTAAAGATACTTGTTGACTTTTTATTTCTCTTTCCAAGCCTTTTTCTTCTATCATATTACAGACCTGAATAGTTTCTGACTTGAGCGTCAGAGTCTTTTCTGCAGGTGGTCAGAACCTCATCAAACAGTATCTCTAGCAACAGCAACAGAAGACGGTGTTTGACTGTTTACGTAGGCACAATTTGCAAGGTATGTATTTGTCTTATGCGAAGATGATGATATATAGTTATAATTGTATATTCCATATGATGATATTGAATTAGACGTGTGTTACATGTTTTGTATCATAGCCTACTAAACCTAAACTGAAATGTATGCCGTGGTTAACTGTCATAGCTGAAAAATCTGTACGCTTTTAGATATTGGGTCTGGCCAACCCAATATCTGATATGCTGTATAGGTTACTAATGTTATGGGAAGAGTTATTGTACTAAACCTACATGTCTTACTTCCAAAATTAAGTTTTATCTACTTATGCTTTGACTGGTTTAACTTTGAATTTTTTGTGTGATTATTTGGGGAATATCTATATTTAACCGTCGATGTAGTCATGTTTTGGTTTTTTATTTTTATATTTAACTTCTAATTTTGTTATGTTTTTGTACATGCAACCACTTGGGCCTTGATGCCAATGTAGGTAGAGAACATAGTATTTCGGTATTCGGCGAGTAAAGTAAAGATACTTGTTGACTTTTTATTTCTCTTTCCAAGCCTTTTTCTTTTATCATATTACAGACCTGAATGGTTTCTGACTTGAGCGTCGGAGTCTTTTTTGCAGGTGGTCAGAACCTCATCAAACGGTATCTCTAGCAACAGCAACAGAAGACGGTGTTTGACTGTTTACGTAGGCACAATTTGCAAGGTATGTATTTGTCATATGCGAAGATGATGATATATAGTTATAGTTGTATATTCCATATGATGATATTGAATTAGACGTGTGTTACATGTTTTGTATCATAGCCTACTAAACCTAAACTGAAATGTATGACGTGGTTAACTGTGATAGCTGAAAAATCTGTACGCTTTTAGATATTGGGTCTGGCCAACCCAATATCTGATATGCTGTATAGGTTACTAATGTTATGGGAAGAGTTATTGTACTAAACCTAGATGTCTTACTTCCAAAATTATATTTTATCTACTTATGCTTTGCCTGTTTTAACTTTGAATTTTTTGTGTGATTATTTGGGGAATATCTATATTTAACTGTCGATGTGGTCATGTTTTGGTTTTTTATTTTTATATTTACCTTCTAATTTCGTTATGTTTTTGTTCATGCAACCACTTGGGCCTTGATGCCAATGTAGGTAGAGAACATAGTATTTCGGTGTTCGGCGAGTAAAGTAAAGATACTTGTTGACTTTTTATTTCTCTTTCCAAGCCTTTTTCTTTTATCATATTAGAGACCTGAATGGTTTCTGACTTGAGCGTCGGAGTCTGTTCTGCAGGTGGTCAGAACCTCATCAAACGGTATCTCTAGCAACAGCAACAGAAGACGGTGTTTGACTGTTTACGTAGGCACAATTTGCAAGGTATGTATTTGTCTTATGCGAAGATGATGATATATAGTTATAGGTGTATATTCCATATGATGATATTGAATTAGACGTGTGTTACATGTTTTGTATCATAGCCTACTAAACCTAAACTGAAATGTATGCCGTGGTTAACTGTCATAGCTGAAAAATCTGTACGCTTTTAGATATTGGGTCTGGCCAACCCAATATCTGATATGCTGTATAGGTTACTAATGTTATGGGAAGAGTTATTGTACTAAACCTAGATGTCTTACTTCCAAAATTAAGTTTTATCTACTTATGCTTTGCCTGTTTTAACTTTGAATTTTTTGTGTGATTATTTGGGGAATATCTATATTTAACTGTCGATGTGGTCATGTTTTGGTTTTTTATTTTTATATTTACCTTCTAATTTCGTTATGTTTTTGTTCATGCAACCACTTGGGCCTTGATGCCAATGTAGGTAGAGAACATAGTATTTCGGTGTTCGGCGAGTAAAGTAAAGATACTTGTTGACTTTTTATTTCTCTTTCCAAGCCTTTTTCTTTTATCATATTACAGACCTGAATAGTTTCTGACTTGAGCTTCGGAGTCTTTTCTGCAGGTGGTGGGAACCTCATCAAACAGTATCTCTAGCAACAGCAACAGAAGACGGTGTTTGATTATTTACGTAGGCACAATTTGCAAGGGATATATTTGCAAGATGATGATATATAGTTATAGGTGTATATTCCATATGATGATATTGAATTAGACGTGTGTTACATGTTTTGTATCATAGCCTACTAAACCTAAACTGAAATGTATGCCGTGGTTAACTGTCATAGCTGAAAAATCTGTACGCTTTTAGATATTGGGTCTGGCCAACCCAATATCTGATATGCTGTATAGGTTACTAATGTTATGGGAAGAGTTATTGTACTAAACCTAGATGTCTTACTTCCAAAATTATGTTTTATCTACTTATGCTTTGCCTGTTTTAAGTTTGAATTTTTTGTGTGATTATTTGGGGAATATCTATATTTAACTGTCGATGTGGTCATGTTTTGGTTTTTTATTTTTATATTTACCTTCTAATTTCGTTATGTTTTTGTACATGCAACCACTTGGGCCTTGATGCCAATGTAGGTAGAGAACATAGTATTTCGGTATTCGGCGAGTAAAGTAAAGATACTTGTTGACTTTTTATTTCTCTTTCCAAGCCTTTTTCTTTTATCATATTACAGACCTGAATAGTTTCTGACTTGAGTTTCAGAGTCTTTTCTGCAGGTGGTGGGAACCTCATCAAACAGTATCTCTAGCAACAGCAACAGAAGACGGTGTTTGATTATTTACGTAGGCACAATTTGCAAGGGATATATTTGTCTTATGCGAATATGATGGTATTAAACTATAGTTGTATATTCCATATGATGATATTGAATTACACGTGTTACATTTTTTGTATCATAGCCTACTAAAGCTAAACTGAAATGTATGCCGTGTTTAACTGTCATAGCTGAAAAATCTGTACGCTTTTAGATATTGGGTCTGGCCAACCCAATATCTGATATGCTGTATAGGTTACTAATGTTATGGGAAGAGTTATTGTACTAAACCTAGATGTCTTACTTCCAAAATTAAGTTTTATCTACTTATGCTTTGCCTGTTTTAACTTTGAATTTTTTGTGTGATTATTTGGGGAATATCTATATTTAACTGTCGATGTGGTCATGTTTTGGTTTTTTATTTTTATATTTACCTTCTAATTTCGTTATGTTTTTGTACATGCAACCACTTGGGCCTTGATGCCAATGTAGGTAGAGAACATAGTATTTCGGTATTCGGCGAGTAAAGTAAAGATACTTGTTGACTTTTTATTTCTCTTTCCAAGCCTTTTTCTTCTATCATATTACAGACCTGAATAGTTTCTGACTTGAGCGTCAGAGTCTTTTCTGCAGGTGGTCAGAACCTCATCAAACAGTATCTCTAGCAATAGCAACAGAAGACGGTGTTTGACTGTTTATGTAGGCACAATTTGCAAGGTATATATTTGTCTTATGCGAAGATGATGATATATAGTCATAGTTGTATATTCCATACGATGATATTGAATTAGACGTGTGTTACATGTTTTGTATCATAGCCTACTAAACCTAAACTGAAATGTATGCCGTGGTTAACTGTCATAGGTTAAAAATCTATACGCTTTTAGATATTGGGTCTGGCCAACCCAATATATGATATGCTGTATAGATTACTAATGTTATGGGAAGAGTTATTATACTAAACCTAGATGTCTTACTTCCAAAATTAAGTTTTATCTACTTGTGCTTTGCCTGGTTTAACTTTGAATTTTTGTGTGATTATTTGGGGAATATCTATATTTAACCGTCGATGTAGTCATGTTTTGGTTTTTTATTTTTATATTTACCTACTAATTTCGTTATGTTTTTGTACATGCAACCACTTGTGCCTTGATGCCAATGTAGCTAGAGAACATAGTATTTCGGTGTTCGGCGAGTAAAGTAAAGATGCTTGTTGACTTTTTATTTCTCTTTCCAAGCCTTTTTCTTTTATCATATTACAGACCTGAATGGTTTCTGACTTGAGCGTCGGAGTCTTTTCTGCAGGTGGTCAGAACCTCATCAAACGGTATCTCTAGCAACAACAACAGAAGACAGTGTTTGACTGTTTACGTAGGCACAATTTGCAAGGTATATATTTGTCTTATGCGAAGATGATGATATATAGTTATAGTTGTATATTCCATATGATGATATTGAATTAGATGTGTGTTACATGTTTTGTATCATAGCCTAGTAAAGCTAAACTGAAATGTATGCCGTGGTTAACTGTCATAGCTGAAAAATCTGTACGCTTTTAGATATTGGGTCTGGCCAACCCAATATCTGATATGTTGTATAGGTTACTAATGTTATGGGAAGAGTTATTGTACTAAACCTAGATGTCTTACTTCCAAAATTAAGTTTTATTTACTTATGCTTTGCCTGTTTTAACTTTGAATTTTTTGTGTGATTATTTGGGGAATATCTATATTTAACTGTCGATGTGGTCATGTTTTGGTTTTTTATTTTTATATTTACCTTCTAATTTCGTTATGTTTTTGTACATGCAACCACTTGGGCCTTGATGCCAATGTAGGTAGAGAACATAGTATTTCGGTATTCGGCGAGTAAAGTAAAGATACTTGTTGACTTTTTATTTCTCTTTCCAAGCCTTTTTCTTCTATCATATTACAGACCTGAACAGTTTCTGACTTGAGCATCGAAGTCTTTTCTGCAGGTGGTCAGAACCTCATCAAACAGTATCTCTAGCAACAGCAACAGAAGACGGTGTTTGACTGTTTACGTAGGCACAATTTGCAAGGTATATATTTGTCTTATGCGAAGATGATGATATATAGTCATAGTTGTATATTCCATACGATGATATTGAATTAGACGTGTGTTACATGTTTTGTATCATAGCCTACTAAACCTAAACTGAAATGTATGCCGTGGTTAACTGTCATAGGTTAAAAATCTGTACGCTTTTAGATATTGGGTCTGGCCAACCCAATATCTGATATGCTGTATAGATTACTAATGTTATGGGAAGAGTTATTGTACTAAACCTAGATGTGTTACTTCCAAAATTAAGTTTTATCTACTTGTGCTTTGCCTGGTTTAACTTTGAATTTTTGTGTGATTATTTGGGGAATATCTATATTTAACCGTCGATGTAGTCATGTTTTGGTTTTTTATTTTTATATTTACCTACTAATTTCGTTATGTTTTTGTACATGCAACCACTTGTGCCTTGATGCCAATGTAGCTAGAGAACATAGTATTTCGGTGTTCGGCGAGTAAAGTAAAGATGCTTGTTGACTTTTTATTTCTCTTTCCAAGCCTTTTTCTTTTATCATATTACAGACCTGAATGGTTTCTGACTTGAGCGTCAGAGTCTTTTCTGCAGGTGGTCAGAACCTCATCAAACGGTATCTCTAGCAACAGCAACAGAAGACAGTGTTTGACTGTTTACGTAGGCACAATTTGCAAGGTATATATTTGTCTTATGCGAAGATGATGATATATAGTTATAGTTGTATATTCCATATGATGATATTGAATTAGATGTGTGTTACATGTTTTGTATCATAGCCTAGTAAAGCTAAACTGAAATGTATGCCGTGGTTAACTGTCATAGCTGAAAAATCTGTACGCTTTTAGATATTGGGTCTGGCCAACCCAATATCTGATATGCTGTATAGGTTACTAATGTTATGGGAAGAGTTATTGTACTAAACCTAGATGTCTTACTTCCAAAATTAAGTTTTATTTACTTATGCTTTGCTTGTTTTAACTTTGAATTTTTTGTGTGATTATTTGGGGAATATCTATATTTAACTGTCGATGTGGTCATGTTTTGGTTTTTTATTTTTATATTTACCTTCTAATTTCGTTATGTTTTTGTACATGCAACCACTTGGGCCTTGATGCCAATGTAGGTAGAGAACATAGTATTTCGGTATTCGGCGAGTAAAGTAAAGATACTTGTTGACTTTTTATTTCTCTTTCCAAGCCTTTTTCTTCTATCATATTACAGACCTGAACAGTTTCTGACTTGAGCGTCGAAGTCTTTTCTGCAGGTGGTCAGAACCTCATCAAACAGTATCTCTAGCAACAGCAACAGAAGACGGTGTTTGACTGTTTACGTAGGCACAATTTGCAAGGTATATATTTGTCTTATGCGAAGATGATGATATATAGTCATAGTTGTATATTCCATACGATGATATTGAATTAGACGTGTGTTACATGTTTTGTATCATAGCCTACTAAACCTAAACTGAAATGTATGCCGTGGTTAACTGTCATAGGTTAAAAATCTGTACGCTTTTAGATATTGGGTCTGGCCAACCCAATATCTGATATGCTGTATAGGTTACTAATGTTATGGGAAGAGTTATTGTACTAAACCTAGATGTCTTACTTCCAAAATTAAGTTTTATCTACTTATGCTTTGACTGTTTTAACTTTGAATTTTTTGTGTGATTATTTGGGGAATATCTATATTTAACCGTCGATGTGGTCATGTTTTGGTTTTTTATTTTTATATTTAACTTCTAATTTCGTTATGTTTTTGTACATGCAACCACTTGGGCCTTTATGCCAATGTAGGTAGAGAACATAGTATTTCGGTATTCCGCGAGTAAAGTGAAGATACTTGTTGACTTTTTATTTCTCTTTCCAAGCCTTTTTCTTTTATCATATTACAGACCTGAATAGTTTCTGACTTGAGCTTCGGAGTCTTTTCTGCAGGTGGTGGGAACCTCATCAAACAGTATCTCTAGCAACAGCAACAGAAGACGGTGTTTGATTATTTACGTAGGCACAATTTGCAAGGGATATATTTGCAAGATGATGATATATAGTTATAGGTGTATATTCCATATGATGATATTGAATTAGACGTGTGTTACATGTTTTGTATCATAGCCTACTAAACCTAAACTGAAATGTATGCCGTGTTTAACTGTCATAGCTGAAAAATCTGTACGCTTTTAGATATTGGGTCTGGCCAACCCAATATCTGATATGCTGTATAGGTTACTAATGTTATGGGAAGAGTTATTGTACTAAACCTAGATGTCTTACTTCCAAAATTAAGTTTTATCTACTTATGCTTTGCCTGTTTTAACTTTGAATTTTTTGTGTGATTATTTGGGGAATATCTATATTTAACTGTCGATGTGGTCATGTTTTGGTTTTTTATTTTTATATTTACCTTCTAATTTCGTTATGTTTTTGTACATGCAACCACTTGGGCCTTGATGCCAATGTAGGTAGAGAACATAGTATTTCGGTATTCCGCGAGTAAAGTAAAGATACTTGTTGACTTTTTATTTCTCTTTCCAAGCCTTTTTCTTCTATCATATTACAGACCTGAATAGTTTCTGACTTGAGCGTCAGAGTCTTTTCTGCAGGTGGTCAGAACCTCATCAAACAGTATCTCTAGCAATAGCAACAGAAGACGGTGTTTGACTGTTTACGTAGGCACAATTTGCAAGGTATATATTTGTCTTATGCGAAGATGATGATATATAGTCATAGTTGTATATTCCATACGATGATATTGAATTAGACGTGTGTTACATGTTTTGTATCATAGCCTACTAAACCTAAACTGAAATGTATGCCGTGGTTAACTGTCATAGGTTAAAAATCTGTACGCTTTTAGATATTGGGTCTGGCCAACCCAATATCTGATATGCTGTATAGATTACTAATGTTATGGGAAGAGTTATTGTACTAAACCTAGATGTGTTACTTCCAAAATTAAGTTTTATCTACTTGTGCTTTGCCTGGTTTAACTTTGAATTTTTGTGTGATTATTTGGGGAATATCTATATTTAACCGTCGATGTAGTCATGTTTTGGTTTTTTATTTTTATATTTACCTACTAATTTCGTTATGTTTTTGTACATGCAACCACTTGTGCCTTGATGCCAATGTAGCTAGAGAACATAGTATTTCGGTGTTCGGCGAGTAAAGTAAAGATGCTTGTTGACTTTTTATTTCTCTTTCCAAGCCTTTTTCTTTTATCATATTACAGACCTGAATGGTTTCTGACTTGAGCGTCGGAGTCTTTTCTGCAGGTGGTCAGAACCTCATCAAACGGTATCTCTAGCAACAGCAACAGAAGACAGTGTTTGACTGTTTACGTAGGCACAATTTGCAAGGTATATATTTGTCTTATGCGAAGATGATGATATATAGTTATAGTTGTATATTCCATATGATGATATTGAATTAGATGTGTGTTACATGTTTTGTATCATAGCCTAGTAAAGCTAAACTGAAATGTATGCCGTGGTTAACTGTCATAGCTGAAAAATCTGTACGCTTTTAGATATTGGGTCTGGCCAACCCAATATCTGATATGCTGTATAGGTTACTAATGTTATGGGAAGAGTTATTGTACTAAACCTAGATGTCTTACTTCCAAAATTAAGTTTTATTTACTTATGCTTTGCTTGTTTTAACTTTGAATTTTTTGTGTGATTATTTGGGGAATATCTATATTTAACTGTCGATGTGGTCATGTTTTGGTTTTTTATTTTTATATTTACCTTCTAATTTCGTTATGTTTTTGTACATGCAACCACTTGGGCCTTGATGCCAATGTAGGTAGAGAACATAGTATTTCGGTATTCGGCGAGTAAAGTAAAGATACTTGTTGACTTTTTATTTCTCTTTCCAAGCCTTTTTCTTCTATCATATTACAGACCTGAACAGTTTCTGACTTGAGCGTCGAAGTCTTTTCTGCAGGTGGTCAGAACCTCATCAAACAGTATCTCTAGCAACAGCAACAGAAGACGGTGTTTGACTGTTTACGTAGGCACAATTTGCAAGGTATATATTTGTCTTATGCGAAGATGATGATATATAGTCATAGTTGTATATTCCATACGATGATATTGAATTAGACGTGTGTTACATGTTTTGTATCATAGCCTACTAAACCTAAACTGAAATGTATGCCGTGGTTAACTGTCATAGGTTAAAAATCTGTACGCTTTTAGATATTGGGTCTGGCCAACCCAATATCTGATATGCTGTATAGGTTACTAATGTTATGGGAAGAGTTATTGTACTAAACCTAGATGTCTTACTTCCAAAATTAAGTTTTATCTACTTATGCTTTGACTGTTTTAACTTTGAATTTTTTGTGTGATTATTTGGGGAATATCTATATTTAACCGTCGATGTGGTCATGTTTTGGTTTTTTATTTTTATATTTAACTTCTAATTTCGTTATGTTTTTGTACATGCAACCACTTGGGCCTTGATGCCAATGTAGGTAGAGAACATAGTATTTCGGTATTCCGCGAGTAAAGTGAAGATACTTGTTGACTTTTTATTTCTCTTTCCAAGCCTTTTTCTTTTATCATATTACAGACCTGAACGGTTTCTGACTTGAGCTTCGGAGTCTTTTCTGCAGGTGGTCGGAACCTCATCAAACAGTATCTCTAGCAACAGCAACAGAAGACGGTGTTTGACTGTTTACGTAGGCACAATTTGCAAGGTATGTATTTGTCTTATGCGAAGATGATGATATATAGTTATAGTTGTATATTCCATATGATGATATTGAATTAGACGTGTGTTACATGTTTTGTATCATAGCCTACTAAACCTAAACTGAAATGTATGCCGTGGTTAACTGTCATAGGTTAAAAATCTGTACGCTTTCAGATATTGGGTCTGGCCAACCCAATATCTGATATGCTGTATAGATTACTAATGTTATGGGAAGAGTTATTGTACTAAACCTAGATGTGTTACTTCCAAAATTAAGTTTTATCTACTTGTGCTTTGCCTGGTTTAACTTTGAATTTTTTGTGTGATTATTTGGGGAATATCTATATTTAACCGTCGATGTAGTCATGGTTTGGTTTTTTATTTTTATATTTACCTTCTAATTTCGTTATGTTTTTGTACATGCAACCACTTGGGCCTTGATGCCAATGTAGGTAGAGAACATAGTATTTCGGTATTCGGCGAGTAAAGTAAAGATACTTGTTGACTTTTTATTTCTCTTTCCAAGCCTTTTTCTTTTATCATATTACAGACCTGAATGGTTTCTGACTTGAGCGTCGGAGTCTTTTCTGCAGGTGGTCAGAACCTCATCAAACGGTATCTCTAGCAACAGCAACAGAAGACGGTGTTTGACTGTTTACGTAGGCACAATTTGCAAGGTATATATTTGTCTTATGCGAAGATGATGATATATAGTTATAGTTGTATATTCCATATGATGATATTGAATTAGATGTGTGTTACATGTTTTGTATCATAGCCTACTAAAGCTAAACTGAAATGTATGCCGTGGTTAACTGTCATAGCTGAAAAATCTGTACGCTTTTAGATATTGGGTCTGGCCAACCCAATATCTGATATGCTGTATAGGTTACTAATGTTATGGGAAGAGTTATTGTACTAAACCTAGATGTCTTACTTCCAAAATTAAGTTTTATCTACTTATGCTTTGACTGGTTTAACTTTGAATTTTTTGTGTGATTATTTGGGGAATATCTATATTTAACCGTCGATGTGGTCATGTTTTGGTTTTTTATTTTTATATTTAACTTCTAATTTCGTTATGTTTTTGTACATGCAACCACTTGGGCCTTGATGCCAATGTAGGTAGAGAACATAGTATTTCGGTATTCGGCGAGTAAAGTAAAGATACTTGTTGACTTTTTATTTCTCCTTCCAAGCCTTTTTCTTTAATCATATTACAGACCTGAATAGTTTCTGACTTGAGCTTCGGAGTCTTTTCTGCAGGTGGTCGGCACCTCATCAAACAGTATCTCTAGCAACAGCAACAGAAGACGGTGTTTGATTATTTACGTAGGCACAATTTGCAAGGTATATATTTGTCTTATGTGAATATGATGGTATTAAATTATAGTTGTATATTCCATATGATGATATTGAATTACACGTGTTACATTTTTTGTATCATAGCCTACTAAAGCTAAACTGAAATGTATGCCGTGGTTAACTGTCATAGCTGAAAAATCTGTACGCTTTTAGATATTGGGTCTGGCCAACCCAATATCTGATATGCTGTATAGGTTACTAATGTTATGGGAAGAGTTATTGTACTAAACCTAGATGTCTTACTTCCAAAATTAAGTTTTATCTACTTGTGCTTTGCCTGGTTTAACTTTGAATTTTTTGTGTGATTATTTGGGGAATATCTATATTTAACCGTCGATGTGGTCATGTTTTGGTTTTTTATTTTTATATTTAACTTCTAATTTCGTTATGTTTTTGTACATGCAACCACTTGGGCCTTGATGCCAATGTAGGTAGAGAACATAGTATTTCGGTATTCGGCGAGTAAAGTAAAGATACTTGTTGACTTTTTATTTCTCTTTCCAAGCCTTTTTCTTCTATCATATTACAGACCTGAATAGTTTCTGACTTGAGCGTCAGAGTCTTTTCTGCAGGTGGTCAGAACCTCATCAAACAGTATCTCTAGCAACAGCAACAGAAGACGGTGTTTGACTGTTTACGTAGGCACAATTTGCAAGGTATATATTTGTCTTATGCGAAGATGATGATATATAGTCATAGTTGTATATTCCATACGATGATATTGAATTAGACGTGTGTTACATGTTTTGTATCATAGCCTACTAAACCTAAACTGAAATGTATGCCGTGGTTAACTGTCATAGCTGAAAAATCTGTACGCTTTTAGATATTGGGTCTGGCCAACCCAATATATGATATGCTGTATAGATTACTAATGTTATGGGAAGAGTTATTGTACTAAACCTAGATGTCTTACTTCCAAAATTAAGTTTTATCTACTTGTGCTTTGCCTGGTTTAACTTTGAATTTTTTGTGTGATTATTTGGGGAATATCTATATTTAACCGTCGATGTAGTCATGTTTTGGTTTTTTATTTTTATATTTACCTTCTAATTTCGTTATGTTTTTGTATATGCAACCACTTGGGCCTTGATGCCAATGTAGGTAGAGAACATAGTATTTCGGTGTTCGGCGAGTAAAGTAAAGATGCTTGTTGACTTTTTATTTCTCTTTCCAAGCCTTTTTCTTTTATCATATTACAGACCTGAATGGTTTCTGACTTGAGCGTCGGAGTCTTTTCTGCAGGTGGTCAGAACCGCATCAAACGGTATCTCTAGCAACAGCAACAGAAGACGGTGTTTGACTGTTTACGTAGGCACAATTTGCAAGGTATGTTTTTGTCTTATGCGAAGATGATGATATATAGTTATAGGTGTATATTCCATATGATGATATTGAATTAGACGTGTGTTACATGTTTTGTATCATAGCCTACTAAACCTAAACTGAAATGTATGCCGTGGTTAACTGTCATAGCTGAAAAATCTGTACGCTTTTAGATATTGGGTCTGGCCAACCCAATATCTGATATGCTGTATAGGTTACTAATGTTATGGGAAGAGTTATTGTACTAAACCTAGATGTCTTACTTCCAAAATTAAGTTTTATCTACTTGTGCTTTGCCTGGTTTAGCTTTGAATTTTTTGTGTGATTATTTGGGGAATATCTATATTTAACCGTCGATGTAGTCATGTTTTGGTTTTTTATTTTTATATTTACCTTCTAATTTCGTTATGTTTTTGTACATGCAACCACTTGGGCCTTGATGCCAATGTAGGTAGAGAACATAGTATTTCGGTGTTCGGCGAGTAAAGTAAAGATGCTTGTTGACTTTTTATTTCTCTTTCCAAGCCTTTTTCTTTTATCATATTACAGACCTGAATGGTTTCTGACTTGAGCGTCGGAGTCTTTTCTGCAGGTGGTCAGAACCTCATCAAACGGTATCTCTAGCAACAGCAACAGAAGACGGTATTTGACTGTTTACGTAGGCACAATTTGCAAGGTATGTATTTGTCTTATGCGAAGATGATGATATATAGTTATAGGTGTATATTCCATATGATGATATTGAATTAGACGTGTGTTACATGTTTTGTATCATAGCCTACTAAACCTTAACTGAAATGTATGCCGTGGTTAACTGTCATGGCTGAAAAATCTGTAAGCTTTTAGATATTGGGTCTGGCCAACCCAATATCTGATATGCTGTATAGGTTACTAATGTTATGGGAAGAGTTATTGTACTAAACCTAGATGTCTTACTTCCAAAATTATGTTTTATCTACTTGTGCTTTGCCTGGTTTAACTTTGAATTTTTTGTGTGATTATTTGGGGAATATCTATATTTAACTGTCGATGTGGTCATGTTTTGGTTTTTTATTTTTATATTTACCTTCTAATTTCGTTATGTTTTTGTACATGCAACCACTTGGGCCTTGATGCCAATGTAGGTAGAGAACATAGTATTTCGGTGTTCGGCGAGTAAAGTAAAGATACTTGTTGACTTTTTATTTCTCTTTCCAAGCCTTTTTCTTTTATCATATTATAGACCTGAATGGTTTCTGACTTGAGCGTCGGAGTCTTTTCTGCAGGTGGTTAGAACCTCATCAAACGGTATCTCTAGCAACAGCAACAGAAGACGGTGTTTGACTGTTTACGTAGGCACAATTTGCAAGGTATGTATTTGTCTTATGCGAAGATGATGATATATAGTTATAGGTGTATATTCCATATGATGATATTGAATTAGACGTGTGTTACATGTTTTGTATCATAGCCTACTAAACCTTAACTGAAATGTATGCCGTGGTTAACTGTCATAGCTGAAAAATCTGTACGCTTTTAGATATTTAATATTTTGAAAGGTTTTACATGGACATTTAGTTATTATTTTACATTTATGGTAAGCAATTTATATTATGATGTATAGATAGATTTGTTTTAAGCTATAGATAATTAAATGATCATGGAAAACCTTTCAAAATATTAATGAATAAATTAACAAAATTAATACCATGACAAATTTTTATTTTTATAATAAACACCTTAAACTTTTTAAAGATTTTTTATAATTAAATGACAACATAAAATTATTTTGCATTATGTTTATTTTTTATAATTTTATTGATGCATTATAGATAATTTGAAAATATTCAAATTTGAAACAAAGATAAAAACAATAATTTGAAAGAAACAACTTTAAGAAAACAAGAATGCTAACAAATTTAATAGAAAAGATTTAATAACCGACGACATTTTTTTGGACTAACAAAAAAAATTAATTTTAAAATTAAATTAAAAAAGATATTGGAAAGAAATAAAAAATTGAAAGAACAAAAAGTGTTTGTTCAGTATATAAAATTAAAATTTAATATTCTTTTAGTGAGACGTCGTTTGCCTCTTTTATTAAAACAAAACAAACTATAAATTAGTTTTTAAAATTATCGTTAAATTTATTTCTAAAATTCTCTCATTTGAAGTTCAGACTTGAGATATTTATTTATAATATTTTCTTTTAATTTGATAGATACAAGTTGCTACCACCTAACCTATGATATTATGCTTATCCATACCCTTCTCTTTCTTCGATATTTAAAACGCACCATGAATTATATTCTACCTTGTCATGCTTATCTTATCAAACAAGTTGAAGAAGTAGCTGTATTGTGACGATGCTTGCTATTTATTATGCCTAATATGAGTATTAATTATGTGGATGTAAGTTATACTGTTATCCTGTTATATTGGCCGTATATAGTATTCTGTTTTGATATGTTGATGACTTTTTATATGTTTCAATCCAAATGTATTTGGCCAATATTTTGCGGTGAACTGTCGAAAATGTGTTTTGTTTATAATGGAAGTGAAGTTGTAAAAAGGAACTTCAATATTGAGAAAATATACGAATTATAGAAAATAAAAAGTAAAGGTAACACAATGAAATGGTGGATATGTATCTCATAACTAGTTATTTATAATAAAAAACATAGGTTCTTACCTGATGGGTATTACTGGTTAAAGTCAGGTATTACCGTTATTTGTCGTGCTCTATATTTAGCCAACTAGTATTTTGTTTACCTGATTCAACTTTATTGGGAATAGATTTAATCAGTAATTATGCTAATCAATCTATGATTAATTTGGTTAATTAGCTGGTTATGAACACAAGGTTTTCAACAAGGTTGAAAACTCTTGTATTATTGACATTAATTCCTTATTTGAATTATGTCATTTTTACATTTTGGTTTTCGGTTATGCCGAACTCCGAAGTCGTTGTGACCCCACCTGTTTCTTGGCATCTTCAGGTTGCTACTGATTTCTGATTTCGGTATGGCCGAAATCCGAAGTCCCTTTATCTTAATGTCCCAAGGGTGCTTTGGTGTTATTTCGGATTTTGGCAAGGCTGAAGTCCAACTTCTCTATCTCCTCTATTTTGAGGGTACTTGGGTCATTTTGTTACCTTTTATTCTTTATACCTATACACTTGCTCCCAGACTTTAACCAAAGGGAGAAGCGCTGGGGTGAAGACTAGAAAGGCCATGCACGTATTCAATAAAGCAGCAGGTTGTTGGGCCAAAATACCTAGGGAGGAGCTAACATAGATTCTCATGTTCTAGGGTTTTGGATTTTTCCCGCCAAGTGACGCTGAGGGTGCAAAATGAAAGTGCATCTGTAGTTACCGTAGAGGAAATGGAGAATGAACAATCACTTAATTTGAACAGTTAATCAAAAGCAAGATCAGTGGTGGTTAAAAGACAGGCAAATTTTCTAGGAAGCTCCTCTATAAAAAGAGGAAAGTGTGGTAAGTTCATATTCACTTTGCCATTTCTTGTCTTTTCCTTTGGCTAAAATCTTTTCTCAACCTTTCTTCTTTAGTCTTCTTTCTTCTGAGTCAGGTACGTACACCCTATATTTTATTTGTTATATTTCGATCAAATGTCTTCTTCTCCTAATTTCGAAGTCTATGCCTCTGCTTCAGGCAGTAATTACAAGTCTATAACTCGTCAAGAGCTACATGCGGATCATGTCGAGCCTTCAGAGCTGAAATTTTTGTCTTACTCAAAGGCGGTCGTTTTAGTTAAAGTAAAGGTAATCCAAAAAAAGATTACCCCTCATTCTAATTCCCTCATACAAATAGGTAAATGGGGAAGTAGGGGTGTTCTCATCCTGTTATTGCAACAGGATAATGCTTAGTGACTTTGTTAATAAAGTCCAAGTTAGTTACTTTGAGGATTTTGATGAGTTCTCTTTCCTTGTTCAACGATGCAAAGATTTTTCTATACCAAACCCAAATTTTTTCTTCTTAGGTTGGTCTGTAGAGGATAAGGAGAATTTCTTTAATATCTATGATTGTATGTTTTCGGTTTTTCATGTTAGGTTTCCTTTTGATTATTTCATTATGGGGATACTTTGGGTGTTAAATTGTGTCCCCACTCAACTTCATCCGAACACTTGGGGTTACATCTAAATGTTCTGAGCTTTATGTTTATTTACCCATATCAAGGCTACTTCTAGCATTTTCCTTCATTATTTTACCATTTGGCCTCATGAGAAATGTAAGTGGGTTTTTCTCTACCGTAAAGTCGAGAACCCTCTTTTTATCACTTACCCCACATCCTTTAAGGGGTTCAAGTCCGGGTTCTTCAAAATCATGATAAATCTTGAGACTGACCGAAATCATTTTTATGACAAAAAAGGAAGTCGTTTATTTCCTTTTTACTAGGAGTCAGTGCTGAAGAGGTAAACAGATTTCCCTATTGAGTTTCTCATTGACAAGGAAAAGGCCGAAGTTGCCTATCTGGATTTGCTTCCACGCCTTCTTCCCATGGGGGATTTGTTGCATTTATATGCATCATCAACTTTGAGTGAGAGTTTGATAAATTTGACTCGTGAACTCAATTCAAAGACTCGTAAGAGGTTACTTTATATAAAATAAAAATAAATAAATAACATATAACTAAACATTTCAACAACATAATAAGTCAAGGTAGTAAATCATACATTTAATAATACTTAAATAATTAGGTCTAACAGTGCATCACTATCAAATAATAAATTAAAAATAGTAATAATAATGGTAGAACATTCTCATTGATATTTGGTATTATTGAAAAATGAAGATTTTATATCCTTAGAGATGAGTGTTCTTCGATTAAAGAATAACATACTAAATGAAAATATGTTAAACTCTAAATACGTACTAAACAACTCAATTTTTTGACTTAGTAGCAGTGACGGGTCTAGAAACATTATATTGTGGGAGTAGTATTTATATTAAATATTAATTTTTACACTATATTTTACACACTATAGGGGAAATTTATAATTATATATGCATATATTATTAAAAAAATTAGAATTTAGTGGAGGCAATTGCCCCCAATGCATAACAAGAGATTCGTCCCTGCTTGGTAGTAAACTTGAGAAATTATAAAATCTGCATAGTTTACCGAGTTTACTCAAAATTTACTAAAAAAAAAATTTGCACACGAGTTAATTCATAAAGGGAAATTGGACTCGTAAACTCATAAGAGTTTAAGAGTTAAATCGAGAGTTTGATAACCATGCGTTAATGTAATTATAAATTCTAATTTTTTAGCATAAAAACTATTTTTTTTATAGGCAAATGTTATATGTTAGTTTTGTCAGTGAAAGAATTTGAAGTCACGACTTCTTCCACTCTCTTCTCTTTACATGTGGACTTTATCACTAAACTAACCTTATAATTATGAGTGTTCAAAATCAAATCAAACCAAATTAAAAATAAAAAATTGAAAATGGCAAAAAAAAAACCAATTTAATTTAAGGTGGTTTGATTTTTGTAATTACTAAATTGTATAATTTCGTTCAATTTACGACCTCACATGTTGAAATAGCGCACCTTAGTTATTATAGCAAATCCGTGAGAAAACATATACAATTATTTATTTATTTTAAATTTGTTATGATTTGTACTTAATCTTTAATTAATCTTTTTAATTAATATATATTAGTTGGTGAATTAATATTTTAGCAATATTATTTATTTCAATTTCATTTAAAACAATTTGACATTATGTAATGTTTAAATTGATTGATTATTTGTACTTTAACTTTATGTGTACTTCTTTTATATGATTTTATTATAAGCGAGTAACCTTTTATACATTTTTGTAAATAAAAATTTTGAATGCAATTTTTAATACTTAATAATAGAATTTTTAAACATAAAAAAAATTGTTTAGTTTAATTTGAATTTTATAATTAATCCAGACCAAATCAAATTATACTATAATTATTATTTTTAGTTTATTTCGAATCAAATTACACAACAAACACTCCTGCTTGTAGCCCCTTATCAAAACCATAATGCTTATAATCCCACAAATAACATGATTTCTCTAACATGTACAGTGTGCTGATGCTGTTTGAATTACATAAAGTATCAAAATAGTGATGCTCTGAAATTGAAGTATGCTAAGAAATGATCTCATACTGAGTGTGTCTCAATGTATCTTTACTATTAAATAAATTATGAAGAACAAAAGAAAGCGTTCTATCTTTCTCTTCACAAAGACCAATAGTAAATTACCATAAATTGCATTGTTACATAAAACCATATAGCAGGTATGTATCACCATTGCCCAGAAAACTTATCATACATTGCACACAAAATTACAAATGATAAATCAAATTACACCAACCATTCTTGAGATTTATTACATTACACATAATTTCCCCTTTTATTATTTTTATACATGAATTCTTCTTTAAATTTAAAATCATTATACTAAACTTGTAAGTTTGAAAACCAGTATGGTACCACTCTGCTATTAGAATGGGGTAAGCCAATTTATTGTTTGCTAGTTAAAGATATGGCCTATAAATTATTCTAACGGTTCTGCAAACCTTACTCTAACGTTTCTCTAAAAAATAGTTCCTCTGAAAAACAAAAGTAATAGTTCAAAAAACAGAAAAAATTATATAATTATACAAAACTTTATTCATAACTATATTTGTTGACTTTATTTGTTAGTACTTTAAAACTCATACAAATAAAAAATCAATCATATAAAAATCTTTTATACTAATAATATATCAATTAAATTCTTAGTGTAATTAGCTTCAAATGATCAAATAACTAGCACTACCAGATGAAGTCAAACTGGAATTCCAATGAAAACAGTGTGAACAAATATAAACATACATACTAAGAGAATGCTAAAAACCAAGATTAATTTACTCAGAAATGCATTAAAAAACATAAAAAAGAAATATTATATAAAATAATTCATTTATTCATATCTCAAATTACATAAAAATAATGTTTTAAATAAACACAATTATTGACCTAATTAGATGACAACCTTACATGTATACTCATTTTAAGAAATTAAAATAAAAACATTAAAATATAAGTATAAAAATCAGTAACCTATTTAATCTTTCAAACATTGAATCTTATTTCTTTTGCACTACAATAAATCCTAACACATACTAGATTAAAGGTGCACTTTCAAGATTTGTTGCTTGCAAGAGAACGAACGTAGTTGATACCAAAGCTGAAATATTCAATCACACTTTCTCTAGGTGGAATGCAATCTTTGACAGGTGCAGTCTGAATGAAGTTGTGACTCCATTCATGAAGAGAAGGGAACCTCTCAGCATTGAGTAGTTCCATCTCTCCAAGCTCTTCCAAGACACTCAGCCAATGGCACATCCAACCAGCTGCAATATCAAGATAACCTATCTTCTCTCCACCAAAATACTTCTTCCCTTGAATTTCCTTCTCAACAAATGCCAAAGACTCTAATGCAGCATCTATAGCTTTGTCCTTCTCTTCTCCTTGTGCCACAGTTGCTCCCCATACACCTAACACACACTGTTTTCAAGAAAATAAGGTATATCAGGAGCTACAAATTGTGCAATAAGTTTTCATAAATTTGAGTTGTAGCCAAACAGTTATTACCTTATGGTTGAGCTAAACCTATGATTTAGTTGAGAAAAAAAAATCATAACCAATAAACTTTTTTTTATATTGATAAGAAAACTGCCACACAATAAAAATGTAACACCAATGCAAAATGTATTTTAGGTCCAACCTCCAAATAACTACATCAGCACATGCAACAATAGCTAAAGATTATTTGTAAAATGTATTTTAGGTCTTATCTCTCATTAAAATTAGTTTCAGTTCCTCATTTTAGAAGTTATGGTTTTGGACTTGTTGGGTCAAAATCAAGTATATAGAGACAAGAATGAAATTGATCTCACTTTAGAAATACCAAGATAAATTACTGTTTTTTTAGTGTATTTTGGTCAGAAGCCCAAAATTAATCTCTCAAACTACACTTTAGAGAGAGACTAACACCTTCCAACTGATTTTTTTTAACAGGAGACGAAACTGACAAAACTCTAACCTTATGTTTAAAGAACAAGACTATATACAAATTTTTTTTGCTCGTTTTGAACTTAGATTTTATAATTTAAAAACTATCATCCAAATCATAAGACTCTAAGGAAACTAGCAAAACTATATACAAACCATACTACATCTTGTTGGTAAAATATTGCTTTAAATATTAAAACCAATTTTTATAAAAACTTGAGAGATATAAAACATATTTTATGTTGTCCATTCTTTAAAGTTAAAATCAAATATATTAAATTATGTGCTGAAAATTGGTTTATATTATCTTATTGTTTAATTAGTTGGAGCTACAAGACCTCACACAATCATTGCTAGAAAGAAATTAACAAGTGACAGTGAAAGTCGTGAATTTGAATTCCTTTCTGCTTATATTCTAACAAACAAATTGATATTTGACCAATAAAAAAAAAAAGGGTTCTGAGTACCTTCTCATCAATGAACTTAGCCCAGAACCGAGCCTGTGCTCTCTCATAAGGATCAAGTGGAAGCAAAGGGTTCTCCTTCCATATCTCATCTATGTATTCAATGATAACAAGTGATTCAGCAATAGGCTTGTCATTATGCAGGAGCACTGGAACTTTCTTGTGGACAGGGTTAGACTGAAGAAGCAAAGCACTCTTATTTGCTAAGTCTTCTCTTAAGTACTCATATTCCACACCCTTTATCCTTAATGCCCATTCAACTCTGGCACAAGGGAAGCTTTGAGGTGTAGCAATCAGCTTCACTTCTTTCATGGTTTTGCTGAATCTCCAAGACCCTTGAGTTAAGTTGAATCTGATTTATGTGCCTCATCATGTCCTTCATGTTTTCACCTTTTATATTGATTCTTCTTCATCCCTATGTGATCTGATAAGGAATATTTTTTTGAGAAAATGAGTGTTCAAATTCACAACTTTCATTGGTCAAGTCTGATAAAATTATCTTAATGAGTATTCATCTGTTGTCTAAGAAAAAGTCACATGAAAATTAGTAATTGTCTAAAATTGACCTAGTATTTTTTATTAACGAATTATTTATCGAGAAACTTAAGACTCTCTTCTGTTGCAAGAGAGAAAAGGAAAAAAAATGTGAGAAAAGAAAAGAAAGAGAGAGATAAAATAGAATAAAAATTAAAATTGTTTAGTTACATAAAAAATGATATGAAAACTTTAAGTTATAAATTAAAGTTATTATAATTACCAAGACTTCCCTCTTATAAAGAAAGATAATTTTGAACGAGTAATTTTTTTTCACTTTCTTTACTTTTTATGTCTGTTTTGAATGAAAAGTTAAAAGGTAAGACCTACCGTATTAATAACATTTTCTTTGCTATTTTCTTTGTTAACCAACTAGAGAAAATGCAAATTTCTTATCATTTTTTTGCACATATAACTTTACACTTTCCTTTCTTTCTTCAAATCGAACAGAGGGTAATTATTAAGACCTACGGTATTAATAACTTTACACTCTCCTTTCTTTACTAGCAAGCTCTTTAACACATTTTTTTAACATATTTTACGAGATAGATTGAAATTTATGGGAAAAAACAAAGTAGATCGTACATGTCATTAAATAATTATCTCTTTTAATTTTATAGTTTTTAACAAATTTAAATACCTATTAAAATTTAGAGAATATGTGGGTAACATTTTTTTTTCTAGGCAAGACTTGAACCAGAGAAGAGGACAAAGTGTAACAATGTACTGTTTGGACCAACAAATTGTTGACAAAATTGACCAAATATAAAACATTTTACACAATTATTTCATTACAGTTGGCTTGTATAAATGATAGACTGTGAATGAACGAATATGACCTTTAGACTTTACGTTTATAGTTAAATTTTATTAAAAAATTAAGAACGTAAAATATTTAAATTAAATAAAAAACAAATAGATGCATGCTTGTTTAATTAGGCAGTTGAAGATTTTACATATAAATCCAGCCAGCAAATAGTTGGTGTCATGTATTTATTTAGTGTAACGAAAGAATGAATGCATGTTAGATTTTAAAAATGCATCGAATTGGTCTCTCAAACATTATTATTATATACAAAAACATGTTTGTCACTAGTTTTAACATTTCTTTTTGGAAGAACACTTGTTTAATCAACATGTGAATCTGTTTGGGTAAAATATATTTAGAAGTGATTTTTATAAAAAGAACAGAAACTTTTTATATTTGAATATAATTATAATATATTAACTTTTAATTTCTCATAAAAAGACTTTCATGTATAAGCTTATTTTAAAAAATAATCTAAATAAGAATAAGTTGTTTCAATTTTCTTTATAAAGAAATTAATTTTTTTTATAATAAGTGTTTATTTTAAAAACATCTAAAAATTACCATAAGTGTTTATTTTATTTAAATAAATATTTTTTCTCATAAAAAATTTAAACAAACTCACCCACTTTAATATATAAAATACATTTGTTATTGAGACTATTGATACGTGCATTGCACTTTGTTAAAAACAACTTCTCGTCTTTTTTTAATTCCTAAATTTTATTTTGATTAATAAACTAATTAATTTTATAAGATTGTAGTTGTATTAATAAAAAATTTATTAATCAAAGTAATAAAAAAAAGACGAGACTTTTTCCTGCCATTACAATTTTATAATATATGATGTTTATATTTCTCCTTCCATTCTGTACAATTGTACTACATGACTTTTTCTTATATAATTTTATAAAAAATTTAAGCTAAAATACAATACGGTCCCATATCAGCAATATATCTTCTTTTTTTTTTATTATATAGGACTTTATCAACTTTTTGTCCTGAGAAAAAAATATTTTTATTTTATTTATTTAAAGTTTTTTAATTTTATTTTAGGATTTAGGAGCATTAAAGGTTGACGTAGTGAACAAAACTCCACGCCATTATGTCAACATACATGTAAGTTTTTAAATATTATTTTATGATAAATATTTTGGCTATAAATCTTTAAAAGTTGATTTCAATAAAACCTATTAAACAATTTCTGACAATTTTAAACCCCCAAAATTGGTATAGAATCATAAATAAAATTTAAAAGCTTAACCTCTAAATAATATTAAGAAGCCATAATCTAAAAGAAGAAGAAAAATATATTATATGATTCAAAAATCTAGCTAAATTAAATTAACTAATAATTTATGTTTCAAATACTACATGATAGTCCAAAGCCAACCCGTATTTATTTAATTTAAACATGCATGGCTAAAACAAAAAATCTCTAACTAGTAAGGTGTTTTGTAAATAAAGAATAGTAAAAAAAACTCATTATTTCCCAATTTAACAAATCCTTTTTAAGCAAAACGAGTAGAATTTACTCGTCTCATCAATACTTTTATTGATATTTTATTTCAAAATACAGAGAAACAACTTATTAATATTTATTTTGATTATCACATGTTGATTACCGCACTAACATATTTGTTCTTCTCTATTCGTCGTTCTGGGTAGTGAGGACAAAAGTGACATTTCCAAATTGGGATGTTAATGGATAGAGTCCGCCCTCTAATCTAAATTTGTAAAAGTGACATCTCATCAACACCTTATTTTTACAAACCTAGATTGTGTAATTTGAATTTGTAAAAAATACCTCTAGATTACTTTATTGGGATGCACAATTATTTTTCAAATTCCACCTTCGGAGTTATTGCAAAAATCAAGATAAAATTAGCAAAGCACTTACCAAATGATAATCCATGTTGATCGCAGGAAAAGGGAGAAAGACGTAGTAGGAGTCCAGATTAAGCAATAGAAAAGATAAAAATGCAACAAGAGATAAAAAGAGATGAAAAATAAGCACAAGCATGAACACTACAGTTGTCGTTGCCATCACAAGGAAGAAGGAGAAAAACTTTCAATAAACAATATAAGGTTATGGGAATTTTTAATTAAGGGCATTTTTTCCTTTTTCAAAGTATATGAAGGTATTAGGAGAAATTGGAAGGTTCAAGGAAAAAAGTCTCATAGGTTAAGGATGGTGGAGGGGAAGAGAATGTAACAATACCAATGGAGATGTTGGGCTGTTTTGTTTTTTTGGTTGAGACTTAAGAGAGTATGATGGGAGTGAGAGAATTCAGAATTGACAATTGATGTTAGGTTATTATATAGGAATGATAGGATTGACCATTCACCTTTCATCGTCTTCAACTTCTAGAATGCACTTCTAGGAGCTTATAGACTCTTCCTTTTGTTAGAGAGATTCTCTTATGATGCAAAGAAGACACAAGAGACTTTTTATGATGTTAACTTTTAATCTTTTGCATTACCTATGATAGATTTTATTGTTTTTAAAAGTAACTATTAAATTTTATGTAACTTCTCTTTTATTATGTAATTGCTTTTATTTTATAACTTCTCTTTTCTTTTCTTTTCAATTTTTATGTTTTATTTTTTTTTATTTAATAATATAAAGAGAGACATAGTCTCTCTCCCAATAGTAAAATAATATAGATAAATGGATTATAAATAGCTTTTTTTAATGAATGAATAAAAATCAAAGTATTGATAAAAAATAAAAATGATAAATAATATTTGTATTTATATTGATAATTTTTATTTATTAACTTTTAACCGTAACTATTGATTTAAAGTAATTTTTCATTATATAGAATTTTAGTAATGTTTCATAGTCACTACTTATATTATAATTATTCACAAAAAAAAACTTATTATTATAATTACAAATTTTTTTATTTAATTTTTAAAATTTAGTCCTTCATTATATTTAATTTTATTCAATGGCTAATAAAAAATTCAAATTTTAATTCATGGCTATAATAGTTTAATAATTGTCTTTTCTTTTTCTATTTTGGAGTGCTTTGGATTGGAAACATTGATCAAAATTTGAAATCCATAATAATTTATTATATTTTATCAAATAGAATATTAATAAATATTTAAATAATACATATTAATAATATTTATTACACAAATCTAAAATATTTTTAGATAATATATCAATTAATATAATTATATTTACAATAAATTTATAACTATAAAATGGATAAAAAATTTTGATGTAATAGAAGTTATCAATTTTTTTAAAATAAATTTATAATTTTCACCTATAAAAATTATTTAGTGAAAAAATAATTACTAAGTTTTAATCTAAAATATATTTTAAGCATTAATTTAAAATTTCATTCATTAGTTAAAATTTATTGGAAAAATTATTTAGGTCATGTAATTCTTAAAAAAAGGGTCAATCTAATTCTCTAAAAAAATAAAAATAAAGTTCAAAAAAATTGTAATACTTTAGTGCTTTTTCAAATAATTTAAAAATTTATTGCAATAACTCTTTTGTTGAAAGTCATGATAAGTCACTACTTTAATGTTTTTAATTTTATACTATAACGCTCTTTTAAAATGAGTATTAATATATAAATCTTTAATTTTTTTTAATTCTCCTGATATGAGTTGAAGAGTATAAGGAGGTTTACAACAACTCACCCATGGTAAAACATCACAAAATTTAATATGCAAATATTTAAATATCATTTACTTAAGATAATATTATGTACTTAAAAAAATATTTTTTAAAAGATAAAAATATCAACATTTTTTTGAATTACAAGATCAAGATAATATTTCCTTTAAAATAGAAAAAGATAAAATAAAGAAAGATTTTATATCATTTTGAATAAGAATATTAAGATAATGTTTTCCTTAAAATAAAATAGTATAAAATAAATAAAGATTTGATATCATTTTGAATTTGAACAGTAAAACTAATCTACTAATCTTCAATCAAAAGAAATGATAGAGAGAGAAATAAATTTTAATAGCAATAAAGATTAGTTGTCTGTTAAAGGGTAAAAAGAGAATAGAAGGACAGAAGAAAATAACAGATTAAAGTTGTGGGATCTTGTCTCAAGGTGAGTAAAACGTCTTTGAAAACTCTACCATGACATGTAAATTATTCTAGAAAAATAAACATTAATCATAAAGATGTTTCAATTTCTGGTGATAATGGTAAGTTCCTTGTTACACACATAATGGTGGTGTCATGGTGAAAATTAATCATTAATACATGTAGTATGCATTACACCGAACAAATTCAACAGAAACATGCTTTTGTTTTACCTAAAAACTGCATTTATTTAATTGTGTCTAATAGACATTAGCCTCAGGACTAAACTTCAGTGGGTTACAAAGAATGATTTTATCACACATATGTTTATGAATGTTTATTTTTTAAACAAATTTTATTATTCTATCAATTTTCATATATGATTAGTTGTGTGGGAAATTAATGGTCACTAATGTATTCGTAATACACATGATCTCTTATTATTATCTCGTCTTGTAGACATATGACTATAATAAAAAGTTGTTTAGACATATATAATGTTTTATGGTTGATTGTTATTTATGAGACTATGTTTTGATTTTAAGAATTGAGATTGATTTAGTTTAGATTTTTTCTTTTTATGAACATTTTTATTACAATTATTCTATATATTTGTTTTAAATATGTTTACATTTGAGAATTATACTTTGTAAGATTCATGAATTTTTATTTATTATTTTGATAATTTTTTATTTTTAATAATTATTTAATTAATATACTCTAGTATTATTGTAATGGAGGACATTACATACTTTCCTCAACAACTAGCTAAACCTCTCCCTTATCTAACAGAATTTTCAATTCTGATTTATGGCTATATATTGAAACATAATATAAAATAAATAACAATTATAAAGTGACTTTTGGTTTATGTAGTATTTTCCTTCTTAATAATATTTTATGTTGGATCTTTATAATATAAGATGTGCAAGTTTCTATATTGTTGTATCTTTCCTTTTATAACATGGTTTCAACTTTGTATACAAGTAAATAATTTTGGATAATTTGATTTAATTTTTTTTTATCTAACTTCTTACATTTCTTTCTATTTTTTCTTCTTTTATTTATATTTTTGTAGGTACATTTTCTTTTCTATTTTTTTAAAGAAGGATTATTTTCATTTATTCTTATTAGATTTTTATTTTATACATCAATTTAGATTGAGTTATTGATATATTAATTTAATTTTAATATAGATTTTGATTCACACACACTCGTGTGTGTGTGTATATATCTGGGAAGAGATTCCTAAGTTTAAGAAACTTACTCTTCATACTCACCTTTTATTTAATTGAAAACTTATAATAAATAACTACTTTTTACCATTAAATTTCAAGAAAAAAAAATAAAGGGTGGTTTTGATAAAGAGTAAGTTAGGTAAACTTACTCTTGGAGTAAATAGTTTCCCTTCATATCCCTATAAGAAGGGGGGATACACTTACTCCAAGAGAAAGTAAGTTACATTACAGATATTAGATTTTAAGAATGACGAGAATTCTTTTAATTAAATATAAAAATAATAAACTTCATCATATATTAAATATGATATTAATGAATTATAATATATTTATTAAAATTAATAAATGTAATTTATGATTATTAAGTACATATATAATAAAATTCAATTTTCAAATAAATTTAATTATTAACCTGGATATCTTTCTATATACATTAAGATTTATTATTAATTATTATTAAACTCAATTATCTATTACGTACCACAGTATATTTGAAACTTTTAATTGCTTATGTTTATTTTAAATCTCAATGAAACATTTAAATAGGAAAATATTATATAAATCCATTACCCAGCGCTTTGAAGAATCAATTTTCTCTCTTCCATATCAACAAGGTTCTCTTGTTAAACTACCCCACCATAAAATAAATTATTCAAAGCTAAATTACTTATTGCTCACCTTTTGCTTAATTCTTATTTCTCAGTCTCCTTTCACGACCAATGATAGAGTTCATGGTTATGGTGAACTTGGTTTTGGTCCTAACTTGATTGGAAAAATTTGCAAGATATTTAAAGTACAAGAGGATGCTGTCTATTGCACAAACATTCTTACATCATAACCGAATATCCTTGGTGCAAAAGATGTTGTTGAATTTACAAAGGAGGTCCTAAAGTTGGTCTGGATAAGGGAATAAAAGGGAAATACTCTATTGATGGAATAAGGGAGGAAAGAAAAAATTCTTCCTCCATTGAAGAATGTGCAAACTTGTGCTTACTAGGGTGGTTGGAGCGTTTATAGGTGGCTTGTTTGTGTTAAACTCTTTCCCAGAGCCTCTTAGTTATGATGTTCACACTGTTGTTGATAATGTTGAAATTTGTAAAACAATGTTAGCCACGGAACATGTCGTTGACCCAAGAATTTTTTCTCTTAATAACCAAATATATTTGGTTAGTGTGATTGCAAAAGTAGCCATAGAAGGTCCTCATTGTAATCAACTAGCTAGAAGAGATATATGACATATTTTTGGGTGAACTTAAGGTGTAAGTGTTTGTATTTGTTTTAGCAATCCATTTATTTAGGAGGAAAAGTTAAAATGAAATAAAAATTTAATATTTTATGTCCTAAGGTGTTAACCATCATATAAAATAAAAATTGAATATTGTATGTCCTAAGGTATTAATTACTTGAATTAATCTCTTCATTTTTTTACTAATTTTAATTTTTTATTTTCCCATAGTTACAAATGAAAGTGGAGAAAGCAAGGTCCTCATTCATTTTATATAATTTAATTTGTATCTTCAATTTCATGGCCGTGCATCAAAATCAATTCCTCACCAAAAAAACTATTATAAGATAGGTGCTTAATTTAAGACAACAAGAATGAATCATTTGTTAGGAATTTTTTACTCCACAATCTTTTATTGAAAATTTATTTTATATTTTGGTTAATGTGTAAAAAATAATATTATCATCCTTGGAGCTTTGCTAAATTAATATCCATCGTAAAAATGTAAGTCATTGAAAAATAAAACTTGGCTTGCTTAATCACGTTAGAATGAAATTTATAAATATTGTTAATTGATTGATAAGTTGCTAATAGTTTAGTAGGATAAATTAATCTACCAAAAAATTATTTCTATAAAGTTGTATTAAGTTAATTAAATAAAACTAATTTTAATTTAGTTGCGGAGAAAATATTTTAATTCAACCATAAATCACCATAATATTTTGTTACAAAAAAAAACATGTTACAAAAAAAAGATCACAATTACAATTAATGATAAAAAACAACACTAATAGTGAAAGAGAGTTTATCCACTAATAGTGTAAAACTTATAATCATATATAATGAAAGAGAACCCTTATTTATCCACTGAGAGGGATTAGTGCTTCTAATCCTAATTAGGCTCAAGTCCCACATTGCCTAGTTTTGAGTGTCTTGCTCTCTCTTAAGGCTATAAATACACCTAGTCCCCCTTGTACAAATTACGTTTGATTGAATGAAGTAAGACTCCTTTGAGTTTTTATTCTTTGGTGTCATTTTTTAGAAACCTCTCTCTTGACGATTCTCTTCCTTAAAGCTTTTATCAAGGGACATTTCCCTTGTGGCAGGCAACATAAAATTTTTTACTTATCTTTCTCCTAAAAAGTGGCGTCAACCCTTCCCCCATTTCTAGCCTCTCCATCCTCCATTTTCTTTGAGAAAGGAATCTTAGTTGAAGAGATCAAGGGAGTGCATCAACTTATATCAACACTAATTACACCACACTCTCTATGAGTCTAAAACTATCTTTTAGTTTAATAATTGTTATTTTGTTTCATCAAAACATCAAGTCGTGATTTTAAAATTCTATTTATCTTTCGTTTGTTGAAAAAACTATACACCCATCAAATATGTCATTTTCTATCTGAATGTAATACTCTTTTTTTAGATAAAGGGGTTGATTATATGTGACATATCTGTATTCCTGAGGTTTTAAGGAATACGTCGTGACAACTTTTTTTGTCTTAGAACATCGTCTCTAAAAAACAAATCATCAGTAAAAATTATTTCCAAAAAATAAAAATAATCCAAAAAGAAAATGTTCAAGTAGATTTACTTAGGCCTCGTTCGGGGTAGTTCTGAGTTTCTGGTTTTTGGTTTTGAAATGTATTTTGAAAACAGAAACCTGTTCGGCAAAAATGATTCTGTTTTTGTTTTTTACTCATTTTCGAAACAGTTTTCACTCAATTTTAAAAACAATAAAATTTTGTTTTTAGATTTCTATTTCTCTTTTTATTTAAATTCATTACTTGACGTCATTTGTCATCATTGGCCATCACCTCTGACCAAAAGTCACCAACTGCCACCGGCCGCCACCTCTGACCGGCAGTTACCGGCCGCCACCTCCGATCGGGAATCACCGGCCACCACCTTCAACCAACAATCACCAGCCGCCACCTCCGACAGGCAGTCACTGGTTGCCACCTCCAACCAGTGATCACCGGCTGCCACCTTCGACTGACGATCATTGGCCGTCACCTCTGACCGGCAGTCACCTGCCGCCACCTCCAACCAACGGTCACTGGCCGCCACCATCGACCGGCAATCACCGACGGTCATCTCTGACCAACGGTCACTGACAGCTACCTCCGACCGGCAGTCACTAACCATACCTCCGACTAGCGATAGCCAATGACTAACTGTGACCTTCAACGATCGTTACCTTCAACTAGTGTTTTGGTTAAGATTTGAAACCAATGTTTTAAATTTGGAAACAAAAACAATGTTTTTAAAATTTTGAAAACTTAAAATTAAAACTAGTTTTTGTTTTTAGAAATTTTAAAACTAGAAACCAAAACCCACCCCGAACGGGGCCTTAGGTGTATAACCCTGTAAATTCTAAATTTTAGGATGTATGAACTATGATAGTGAAAAAATCCTAAATCTCGAAACAAAAACTCAAGTTGAAAAATATTAACACACAAACGTTTTCTACTAAGAACTACATAAACTCTAATTCTCCATTGTACTCGGAAATACATAGGAGTAAGAGATCATCCCTGTCATGCCAAATAACTAAAACAATAATATCAACTCTCTTTCTTGGTTAGGTACATTAATAAATAATAATATGATAGCTATAATAATAATCGCAATAAAGTTATAATAATAATCGCAATAATATCAACTCTCTTTCTTGGTTAGGTACATTAATATCAACTCTCTTTCTTGTCACTTTTGTCCTCACTACCCAGAACGACGAATAGAGAAGAACAAATATGTTAGTGCGGTAATCAACATGTGACAATCAAAATAAATATTAATAAGTTGTTTCTCTATATTTTGAAATAAAATATCAATAAAAGTATTGATGAGAGGAGTAAATTCTACTCGTTTTGCTTAAAAAGGATTTGTTAAATTGAGAAATAATGAGTTTTTTTACTATTCTTTATTTACAAAACACCTTACTAGTTAGAGATTTTTTGTTTTAGCCATGCATGTTTAAATTAAATAAATACGGGTTGGCTTTGGACTATCATATAGTATTTGAAACATAAATTATTAGTTAATTTAATTTAGCTAGATTTTTAAATCATATAATATATTTTTCTTCTTCTTTTAGATTATGGCTTCTTAATATTATTTAGAGGTTAAGCTTTTAAATTTTATTTATGATTCTATACCAATTTTGGGGGTTTAAAATTGTCAGAAATTGTTTAATAGGTTTTATTGAAATCAACTTTTAAAGATTTATAGCCAAAATATTTACCATAAAATAATATTTAAAAACTTACATGTATGTTGACATAATGGCGTGGAGTTTTGTTCACTACGTCAACCTTTAAGGCTCCTAAATCCTAAAATAAAATTAAAAAACTTTAAATAAATAAAATAAAAATATTTTTTTCTCAGGACAAAAAGTTGATAAAGTCCTATATAATTAAAAAAAAAGATATATTGCTGATATGGGACCGTATTGTATTTTAGCTTAAATTTTTTATAAAATTATATAAGAAAAAGTCATGTAGTACAATTGTACAGAATGGAAGGAGAAATATAAACATCATATATTATAAAATTGTAATGGCAGGAAAAAGAGAGTTGATATTATTGTGATTATTATTATAACTATCATATTATTATTTATTAATGTACCTAACCAAGAAAGAGAGTTGATATTATTGTTTTAGTTATTTGGCATGACAGGGATGATCTCCTACTCCTATGTATTTCCGAGTACAATGGAGAATTAGAGTTTACGTGGTTCTTAGTAGAAAACATTTGTGTGTTAATATTTTTCAACTTGAGTTTTTGTTTCGAGATTTAGGATTTTTGCACTATCATAGTTCATACATCCTAAAATTTAGAATTTACAGGGTTATACACCTAAGGCCCCGTTCGGGGTGGTTTTTGGTTTCTAGTTTTAAAATTTCTAAAAACAAAAACTAGTTTTAATTTTAAGTTTTCAAAATTTTAAAAACAACATTGTTTTGTTTCCAAATTTAAAACATTGGTTTCAAATCTTAACCAAAACACTAGTTGAAGGTAACGATCGTTGAAGGTTACAGTTAGTCATTAGCTATCGCTAGTCGGAGGTATGGTTAGTGACTACCGGTCGGAGGTAGCTGTCAGTGACCGTTGGTCAGAGATGACCGTCGGTGATTGCTGGTCGATGGTGGCGGCCAGTGACCGTTGGTTGGAGGTGGCGGCAGGTGACTGCCGGTCAAAGGTGACGACCAATGATCGTCAGTCGAAGGTGGCAGCCGGTGATCGCTGGTTGGAGGTGGCAACCAGTGACTGCCGGTCGGAGGTGGCGGCTGGTGATTGTTGGTTGAAGATGGTGGCCGGTGATTCCCGATCGGAGGTGGCGGCCGGTAACTGCCGGTCAGAGGTGGCGGCCGGTGGCAGTTGGTGACTTTTGGTCAGAGGTGATGGCCAATGATGACAAATGATGTCAAGTAATGAATTTAAATAAAAAGAGAAATAGAAATCTAAAAACAAAATTTTATTGTTTTTAAAATTGAGTGAAAACTGTTTCAAAAATGAGTAAAAAACAAAAACAGAATCATTTTTGCCGAACAGGTTTTTGTTTTCAAAATACATTTCAAAACCAAAAACCAGAAACTCAGAACTACCCCGAACGAGGCCTAAGTAAATCTACTTGAACATTTTCTTTTTGGATTATTTTTATTTTTTGGAAATAATTTTTACCGATGATTTGTTTTTTAGAGACGATTTTCTAAGACAAAAAAAGTTGTCACGACGTATTCCTTAAAACCTCAGGAATACAGATATGTCACATATAATCAACCCCTTTATCTACAAAAAGAGTATTACATTCAGATAGAAAATGACATATTTGATGGGTGTATAGTTTTTTCAACAAACAAAAGATAAATAGAATTTTAAAATCACGACTTGATGTTTTGATGAAACAAAATAACAATTATTAAACTAAAAGATAGTTTTAGACTCATAGAGAGTGTGGTGTAATTAGTGTTGATATAAGTTGATGCACTCCCTTGATCTCTTCAACTAAGATTCCTTTCTCAGAAAATGGATGGAGAGACTAGAAATGGGGGAAGGGTTGACGCCACTTTTTAGGAGAAAGATAAGTAAAAAATTTTATGTTGCTTGCTACAAGGAAATGTCCCTTGATAAAAGCTTTAAGGAAGAGAATCCTCAAGAGAGAGGTTTCTAAAAAATGACACTCAAGAATAAAAACTCAAAGGAGTCTTACTTCATTCAATCAAGCGTAATTTGTACAAGGGGGACTAGGTGTATTTATAGCCTTAAGAGAGAGCAAGACACTCAAAACTAGGCAATGTGAGACTTTAGCCTAATTAGGATTAGAAGCACTAATCCCTCTTAGGCCCACTAAAAGTGGCGTCTAGCCTTACGTTAGGGAGTGTCACGACCTAATCAAGGGGGTGTGAAAAGAGATCCACACTCCTTTGGGTTATTAGACCCTCTACTCCCCTCACCTCCCTTCCTAAGCTAATTACATCCTAAACTCTAAAAATTAGCATAAATGGCCGAAATATATGGCCTACAAGGGAATTAAAAGCTAATTAATATTTACAAGAGGAAAACTAAGGACTATGACCTAAAATATTTATCCCTATCATGAGTTGGGGTTTTGATGAGTCTTTCCAGGCTAAGTCCTCTTCAATCCTCCTAGCCATTGCCCTAGTGAGAGGGCCCTTGAGTAGAGAGTGTGGCGTAATTAATGTTAAGATAAGTGCTTCAGTAAACGGTTCCAAGATAGACACTACTGAAAGCTCCAAGGATGAGTTCAAGAAAAGTTCTTCTAAAGGTCCCAAAAACCTCTAGAATACTTTCCCAAAACTCCTCAGGGAAACCCAAGAATTGCTTAAGTTAAGTTTCCGAAAACTCTCCCCAACTTTTCTCAAAACTCTTTCCGAATCTCTCCCTCAAAACTCCTTTTGAATCTCTCCCTCAAAACCTCTCCAAAAAGCTCTTAGAAACACTTTCTTAAGAGCTCTACCAAACTCTTCTAAGCTCTTAAGAATAGCCCTTGCATGAGTCTTTCAATCCTTTCCTAAAATCTTAAAAGAGCCCTCAAGAGTCTTAAAAAAACCTCCTCCAAAAAATGAATTGTGCTCCTATTTATAGCCTTCGTGCAAGAAAATTCATTGAGCAAAATTAAATTCGCTAAGTGAATTTCTCAATTCCACTAAGTGAAAATAAATCCACTAAGTGAATTTCTAGTTATTTTTAGGGGCTTCACTTAGCGGAGTTTTTTTCGTTGAGCAACTTTTAGGACGTAATTTTTTTGTGGCTTAGCGAATTTTGACAAAAATTAGCTCCCCTTTTTGTTCCAATGGCATATTTTGTTAAGGTTTGACTTGTGGCCTTCCAAACCACATAAACCAAGACCCTCTTTTGGTCCTATGGCACCTTTGATTGAGGCTTGGACTGTTGCCCTACAATTCACATGATCTAACATCCTCTCTTGGTCCATTGACACCTTTGGTCAAGGCTTGAGCTTTTGTCTTGTGACTTGGGCTTAGGCTTGATTTATTTACACCTTTGGTTGAGACTTGGGCTTTTGTCCTACAACTCACATGAACCAACATCGGGATTTGTTTCTTAGCATCATGCCACTCATTTCTGTTCCTTGCTTCTTGTTGGTCTAAAAGGGAAATTGGACATAAGAAACCATGAGTTGAATGTGCAATTTTAACACTCTATCTTTAGATAAATTTGGGTTGTGGTAAATATTTTCTATAATTTTTCTAGTCGGATAAGTGTCATAAAGATTTAAATTTTTGTACAAAATGCACACTTATCACGACCCCCCAACTTTTATACAGTTTTCTCTTCCTATATTCCTTTTTAGGGTGAAGGCCTTATCCAAACAAATTTGGGTGACTATAGTTGCCCTTTTTATTTAGATTTTACCAAATAATATAAGAACCCAAGTTTATATATTATTTTAGTCAAATATAAATGAAAACATAGACCCCAAGTTTGGTGAACACATGGGTGTGCGAGGATTTGAGCATAACAAGTAGATGAGTGTGAAGTGTGATGAATGATTATGGGGGAAGCACAGACCAACGTATGAGAGGTGATAGGCATGGGAAACCAAGGCATAACAAAAGTTTGGTGTGGGAACCTATAATAATGAATGGGTGTGGGGCAAGGACCCAAAAATGAACAGAATGAGTATGTAGACTTGAGTGACAAATGTGATGGGAGCAAAGATCCGAGACGTAAAAGTAATGAGCATGAGGATCTGAAAGACTTGAAAGTGGATTTAATATTTAATATACTTGAAGTGGGTACAAAGACTCAAAAAACTTAAAAATAAGTAAAAATACCCAACATTATTTGATGGGTACAAACACCTGAAGGCTTGAAAGTGAGTGTAAATGCTCGATAAACTTGAAAGAGGGTTGAATACCTGCTAGACTTGAAGTGGGTGCAAAGAATTAAAAGACTTGAAAATGGATAAAATACCAACATGATTTGATGGGTACAAAGACCCAAAAGACTTGAAAGTGGGTGTGAAAACCCAATAGACTTGATGTGGGTACAAAAACCGAAAGTGCTTGAAAGTAGGTGTGAATACCTGACATGATTTGATGAGTATAAAGACTCAAAAGGCTTGAAAGTAGTGTGAATACCCGATAAACTTGATAGTAAGTCATCATCCCCCTGAAAATGTTTTTCTTACCACATGAGGTCCTTTATAATTTGGAGTTCATTTTCCCCTACGATATTTCTAAATTAGCAACATTTTCTTGAATACTAAGTTATCCTCTTGAAATTCATGAGAGCGAACTTTCTTATCATGAATTTTTTTCATTTTCCTTGGTACAACTTACTGTAACATAAGATGGTTAATCTTTTTCTTCAATAGTAATTTTATAAAATTACTATTGCATGAATATTATGCATTATGTTTTTTAAATTAAAAAGTACATTTATTACTTTTTTTAAAATGAATTTTAAATATTCTAAAGGGTAAATTTTAATTATATAATACTGTTATTTAAAATTTTGAATTGATTTATCCTATGTCAAGGGGGTCTAGATGGTTGAGCGGTATCCATGAGTTGTTGTAAACCCCTTACCTTATTTTCAACTCCTATCAAGAGGAAACAAAAAACTTATTTATATGATCTATTGGAATATAAATTGAATATTCTCAAATACGATAAGATATATATTATCATTAATATTCTTATTGTTGTTGTAATTAATTTTTTCTGTTTAATTTTATTTGTCATTAGTTTTAAAAGTAAACTTTATATGTTATAAAATTATTATTTATTAGTAACTATTATTTTTTAATTCTTATCTACTATTGTGATTACGAACTGAATTCTCACATGCTACTAATTAATTTCTACGTTTATTTTAAAATAATTAAAAATAGAAAATATTAGGATTGATAATAATACACTAATATTAATATTATATACTCTACAAATATGTAATATTTATGATCCATAATGAATATTCCTTTTTTTCAGATGTAAGAATAAAAAATCATAATATATTACTTTCTTCCTCTTCATTCTATTATTTGATGCATATTATTGTATTATTAAAAAGTATAATTTCATCACAAAATTTATTTCTGTAAAGCTTTACTAATTTTAATTTATTTGTGTAGAAAATATTTTAATTCAAATCTAAATCACAATAATAGTTTTTTATAAAAAAATGTCACAAAAAAATCAAAATAACATTTATATTAGAAAACATAATTTAAAAAAAAAATTAAATATTTATATTAATTTATCTTTAATATATGATTATTTAAATTTTAATTGTTTTTTATTATGGAAATTAAATAATGATTACTGAAAATTTAATTATATTATCTTATTGGATTTTTTAAATAAAAATGTAAATAATATGAAAACTATATTGTAGATAAATGTTCGTATTATTGAAAATTTCTAATTATTCAAAATTTAATTTTATAAATAATTAATTTTTCATATTTTATTCATATTATAATAAAGTAAGTATTTTGTTTTTGCAACTATTTTACTCTTATATATAATTCAATATTTATTTAAATATATGTATATATATATATATATATATATATATATATATATATATATATATAGTTTTCATTATATGAGTAGTTTAATTGTATATTAGTGATAAATATGATCAAACTAAATCAATGGCTATTACGAAAGTAAAACTTCAGTTAACGACTGAATTGTTAATTTTGTTAACAAAGACCAATTTCACTTATTTTTAAAATTAAAAGACCAAAATCAATTATTTTTTAGATAGTAAAACAAAATTGAGTGTATTTTATAAATAAAATCATATTTAATACAAAACTATAACATAATGGATTTTGCATATTCTAATAAAAACGCACATCCTTTATCTCAAAGCTATTAAAATAAGAAAAACAAAGATGAATAATAAAATGAAACCATCTATTTCAATAGACATAAGATGAATATTTATATAAATTTATTTTATAAATTATTTATGAATATAAAAGATATAATTTCTTATAATCTTTGAGACATTTCTCTACATAGTATTTCTAAGATCAAAATAAGGTCATATTTAAGATTTTAAGCCTAAGAGAAGATAATATCAAGATAAAATGATATTTAAGATTTTGAACACTTTTTCTCAAACTATAGCTTACTAAGCATTCAACCTGTTATAAAAAGTAAATAATAAATAAATAAACAAAAATTGATTAAGTTATTTGAAAAGATAATTCAAGGATGTTACGGAAGTTAGAGAATGTTGCTTTGAAAAATAACATTACAAAATAAATGAAACATCCACCTGACTAAGAAAATCCATGACAAGCAAAATAAGTTACAACTTTCTTAAAATCAACATTTGAAGGCTTCAAACCAATATTTGTGAAGATACAAAAACCATTTAAACTAAGAAACATGCTAGAAAAAGGCTGGAAAAGGAAAATGTTAGGTAGCGACAAACAAGTTTTTTGTCAAAAGATGAGTGGTAAATAGAAGGCGACGGATAGCACAACAACAATGGTAGCAATCATAGTAAAGATTGTTGAAATAAGATTTGGCCAAAATAAGTTGCAACACACAAAAAAAGCCTTAAAAACATAGTTGTGAAAACTGGTTCAGACAGACAGAATGGACCAAGATCGGCTACATAAATGGGTTGGTTTTCCTGACAAACTAGGCATCTAGGTTTCTAGGCTTGAACCGGTCGTGTCAAATAAAACTGGTGACTTGGACCAGGTTGACTAGACGCGAGTTGAGCTTGTATCTTTTTTTTTAAAAAAAAAATAAATGATATCATTTTTATTTTTTTTATTTTCTTTTATTTTTATGCAATTTGCGAATGTAGGAAGTGAAAATTACGATGTTACTTATATATTTTATATATACACCAAATTAAATTAGGCTAAGCGATCTGACCACTAATTCATAGACCCACTGCCTTTACCAGGTTAGTGACTAGACTACTTTTCATAGTACTGCTTAAAAACAATATATATATATATATATATATATATATATATATATATATATATATATATATATTGTTGGAGTGCAAGTGTGAGTTAAAGTCCCACATTGGTAAAAAATTGGGAAGTTGAGTCATATATAAGTGAGAAAGACCCATAACCTAATGCCTTAAGCTTTTGGGTTGAAGGTTGTGTTATATTCTCTTATATATGCGTTGAGTTTCATCTTTGTGGTTCTACCTAACACTTGAATAATGTGGGCTAGATTCTCTTTTTTTCTTGTGAAACTTTCTCTCTATTTTATTTTTAAACCCTTTTTGGCTTTTACTTATGTGAGATATTTTTTATTTTGAGATTCTTATTCGAGATAGTGATTCTAATATTATTGTATGTTACATTGCAGTGCTCTGGCAAAAATGTTTTGACTGGATGGTGTGATTTAGGCATCATATTTATAGCTAATGTTTTGAGTTTAATTAAGTGATTTCTGCCAGTAATTTTCTCATATTTGTAGAAAAATTTGTCAGCTCAATGTATGGTCGTAACCATGGGTGAGTTTAATAGGTGAAGGAAAAACAAAAATAGGGAATTTAATATGTTTAAACTTTATATGCAGAATATGATATAATGTATTTTTAACCACAAAATGTGACTTAAGGTTACAGAGTGCATTATTTATGCAATGTATTGATTTTGTGATGTTAATTTAAGCCTTACTATGATTATTAATAATTGAAATATTAAAGTTAATTGTATGGTTTATAAGGAAGACCATTACTGTTTTATATATTTGTACTTTGTTAAACTTATATTCACTAACTTATGAAATTGAAGTTGTAAATTGTTTGGTGGTTTTTTCTACTTTATGACCAAGGATGAGAATTGTTTTTATGTATGATTTGTTCAATAATATTTTCTTCAATTTTTCATAAAATTTAATAATAAGAAAAAAAAGAAAACGAATTTTATTAGAGTTATACAAGTTGAAAATGTTATTAGAACAGTAATATTATATTATGTTACTATTATTTTTAAAGTAATATTATCTTAATTTAACTTATTTTTATCAGTTAAAAATTCTAATAGTTTAATAAATTTAATTTTATCTCATGAAATTTAATATATTATTTTATCTTTATATGTCTTTCATTATCTTAAATATGATAATCTTATCTAAATTCTATATTATGTCTACATATCAAATATATTGTCTATAAATACAATATACATGTGAAATATAATAAACATTTATATGAATCATAATTCAAATATAACAAATATCTTATCATATCATTGTTAAGAATCACAATTTAAATATAAAAAAATATTTTCTCATGTCATTATTAAGAATAATAATTCAAATATAACAAGTGTAATAATGATTTTAAAATAATAAATTCTTAATCTTTTAGTTTAAGTATCAATTCTATCATGTTTTCTTTATAGTTTTCTTATTTAAATTTAAAATAAGATAAAATCTTTCCTTGTCTTATCTTACTATTATTTAAAAAGTATTATTATCTTAGCTTAACTTATTTTTATCATTTAAAAATTTTACAGTTTAATATTTTAATTTTATCTAACAAAATTAATATATTATTTTATCTTTATTTTTCTTTCTTTATGTTAAATATGATCATCTTATATAAAATTTATATTATATCTACATCTCAAATATATTGTCTATAAATATAATATACATGTGGATTCCTAATATTTTAGTTTAAATATAAATTCTATAATATTTTCTTTATAGTTTTCTTTAATAGGATAAAATATTTTTTTATCTTATCTTACTATTATTTTTAAAATAATATTATTTTAGCTTAACTTATTTTTATTATTTAAAAATGATAACAGTTTAATATTTTAATTTTATTTAACAAAATTTAATATATTATTTAATCTTTATTTTTCTTTCAATATCTATAAATATAATATACATGTGACATATAATAAATATTTATTTTTCTTTCAATATCTATAAATATAATATACATGTGAGATATAATAAATATTTATATCATTATTAAGATTCATAATTTAAATCTAATAAACATTTCTATTATTATTAAAAATAAAAAATCATGATTCAAATATAATAAACATCTAATCTTAATTGATTTGTAATAATAAAATCCCAATCTTTTAGTTTGATTATAAATTGTATCGTATCTTTTTGTTTTTTTTTTTTTACGATTAAATTAATTATTTTTTCCTTCTAACGGGTGTGTTTCGCGCGTCTATGAATATAGTTGGATTTTATATTAGCTCTGCACCCACTTTCTTCACACTTAGCCCATTCACCGAACCCGCACCGCACAGCACCGCACCTGTGTCCACCGGACCGCCTCCGCTCCGCACTTATCTCCACCGGACCGCCACCGAACTGCACTTATCTCCACCGGACCGCCACCGCGCCGCACTTATCTCCACGCCACCGCACCTCTTTCGTACGTTATCAGTTGCAGACATTTGATATATGATCCTGCGTTAGGGTTGTGTAAGAGCGTGAGAGGGGAGTTCTTGTTGTTGTATCGATTTGTTCAGATTTCACACTCGTTCCCCAACACTCTTCTCCTTCTGTTTATGTCCGAACTCAAGATTGAAGGCATCTCACGTTTCAACTCTGGTAATCCTCTCTGTCCGTTTGTTTTTTCCTTTTCTAACTTTCTTCGCCTTTTCTCTGTTCAATTACTTACGAGATTCATTTATTTTACAATATACATATTCAGGTTCTTTCATGATTCTTCGGTTATTACAACCTTTGATTGCTCTGCACACTCATTTTTGTTGCATCACTGTTGTATAACCGAACTCAGGATTGAAGGCATCTCACGTTTTTAACCAAGTCTGGGAGTTTTTGTTGTTGTATCGATTTGTTCAGATTTCACACTCGTTCCCCAACACTCTTCTCCTAGGGTTTATGTCCGAACTCAATATTGAAGGTACGTTTTTAATAAGTCTGGTAATCCTCTCTGTCCGATTGTTTTTTCCTTTTCTAACTTTCTTTGCCTTTTCTCTATTCAATTACTTACAAGATTCATTCATTTTAAAATAGGTTCTTTCATGATTCTTGGGTTATTATAACCTTTGATTGCTCTGCAGACTCATTTATGGGAATTTCCTGTCTTGGTTCCCATTGATTTAATAGTAATAAGAGTTTTTGTTGGTATCAGTGTTGTATAACAAATAACAAATTGGATTTCAGCATGCAGTATTTTTGTTACTTTTTAAGATCATCTATTTTGCTCTATTTTTAAACTATTCTTTATCAGTATTATTACCAGGTCTTCTCCGTGCGATTTTGCTGTATACTTGTTTAATGCAATGACAACAATGTTGGCTATACAATATGATTGTCACTTTTACTAAATTCATTTATCATTCTTTTACCCAAAATAACATATCTCGTTTGCTAGTAGCTTCTCCACTGTGGTACTAGATTCATCTGTGTGTATGTTTGTTCTTGCTAGATCTGTGTGTATGTTTGTTCTTGCTAGCAACAAGAGGTGCTTCAAACAGCCACTGATATGATCAAGTTTGCTTTCAGTTTGGCTGTGTCATGACATACAAATCTTTTCAGAACGGTCAGGTTCATAGTTCTTACATTTCTTTTATATTTCCACCCAAAACATAAGGACAATGATAAAAATTGTTACTAAAAAGCTGGAGTGGAGGAAGACAAAATAGTTTTCATTACAAAATATTTTAAAGTCAAAATCAATTTTCTTTCATCTCTTTTATTTGTACCTTTGGTTATACATTGTTGCATATATGCGTTTTTAAAAATTTTCTTTTATATGTAATTTTAGATTGTAAATCTTGTTGGGGCTCTTTTTCCCTTGCTTGAAAAGTTTAAAGACACCATCTTAAATCTTTCAAAATATCTTTTAATGATGGTGAGCGCATCACTTTTTTTTTCTTTTCAATTGTGCTGGGTATCCTTTTCTGTTTTGATCATTAAATTGGTTCAAATGATGTACGGGTGGATCATTATGAATTGAAATATATACAAATGCCTCTTGTTTTGAAGAATATTGAAAATAGAAGCTAACTATTGTGCATCATACCTTCAGGTTATGAAAAAGCATCAAAAGTATTTTGCTGAATGTAATGCTAATGGACAATTATTGCCTTATTTTGTTGTTGTAAGTTCTTTTCTTTAATTAGTCTTTTAGAATAATTACATGGTTTGGAATTTAATTTGTTAAATGGCCTGAGATATTTTTAGGTTGCAAATGGAGCCATTTATGAGACTGCAATGAGGAAAAGAAATGAAGTTGTGCCCAGGTATTCTTAACTCAACTTATTTTGTCATATATAGTTTATTGAAAGAGAAGTGCAACAATATCTAGGCTCGTCTTGAGTATTTGTGTCTTTGATGAATTTTCAAACATATATTTTCTAGAAGTGCTACAATTTTTTATTTTCTAACACATATATTATATGTATCTATTAATATAAATTCCATTATTAACTACTATGGGTATGACATGCCTGAGATGTAACAAAATTGAAAAGTGGTTTGAAAAAAATTAATCTTGTTTGAAAATTACATAAGGGATCAAATTTCTATTTTAGCTGTAAAATTAAAAAGGCTTAATTCTTTGGTTAATAGTATTGAGTAAGACAGAAAATGGGTATTTGCATATTTCTATTTTAGCTGTAAAATTTTAACAGGACCAAATCAGAAAAATTTAAAAGGGCTGGATTAAAATAATTATATTATAGGGACCATGGTATTTAAGCCAATTAAAAAAAAATTAACTACTATAATTAAATAGGCTGTGGAGTTTCTACCTTGTGTTATGTTCTCAGTTTTAAGTTGATAATGCAGGAGGCTTGAATGTGGAAGGAGAAGCAGACAGCTGGGACTTTGGAGTAGGTATGCTGCTTGGAACCATTATATTTGGGTCTTGAATAGGGATGGGACATAACTGAACCTTTGGCCTGACTTTGTAGGGCATGAAGCGGGCCTTAGTGTTAGTCTTGCAGATTGTTTGTCATATGAGACTGTTGAATTTCTTTCAATTTCCATTTAGATATGGTACTACACCTATGGATGTTCCGTTTATCCTTTGCCACTATTGTTTATGACACAATGGCTAAATTTTCATTTTATATGACCCAATAATGTCTTGTACACTTGGTAATGAATATATTGTGCTTATAGAATTACTATTTTTTAATTATCTAATTCTGTATTTGCGTTAGGAAGTTTGTATGTGTAAAGAAAACGAACTTTTTTGCTAGTATAATTCTTTCAACAACATGGCAGTGGAGAGATCCAGGAAATAAACCAGTGTGAGAAGTTTTACTAGTACAAGAATTGTCAATAAAGGGGATTAAAAGTTATTGGATGTTCTCTCAATTCTTCCTGAATGAATGTGGTTCTCGTTTGCATAGTGAAAATATTCTTCCATTTTTTTTCTCCTTTTCTTGTTGTTGTTTTCTTTCTAAGTAGCTGTCTTTGTGTGGTTTTTTGGGATTAGATATAGAACTTATGATGTAATTTTATTACCTTCAATCATAGTTTCATTAAGGGATAGTATATTTCTTTTTTTATAAAATTATGATATTGTGATCTTTATTGTTTATTTTTAATTTAACACTAGTTAGTGAAATCAAGTCTGGGTTTTATTTTTTATAGTTACTTTGTATAAGTTAAATCCTTATAAATTATAATTCTTGTATTCTTGAGGTTTTGACCTTCAGAATATTAATTTGCTAATCCGAATGCTGACCTTTAGTTCTTGTTACTAAAAATTGTTTTAGTTCATAGATTAAAAAAAAAGCATTTTTATATACTCTGTGCTGTGATTGTAAGTAGATGGGTGCATACATGGGTGAGGGAAATTATCCAAGGTTAGATAAATAGCAATCTAGTTTAGACGTCCATTACCATGTGCATGCCCCACTTCGTCCTAATGTCAAATGCCCCACATGGGCTTTTCATGTTTGCACCTGAACCAATGGTACCTATGATAATGTAAATTGTGAAATGTTGAAGTTATGTGGCATTCAGAAAATTCACTTCAAGAAGTTGTAGTAGATTTTGGATGTTATGTTTTAATTCCTTCTTTATGACTTGGATGTGTATTGTTAAGCTGTGGCATCATTCTGAAATTTTTTTACAACTGTTAGTGTTGTTATTGTTGTGGTGGTGGTTGTTGAGAACATTGGTATCTGACATCCTGTAAAATCAGGATAAATATAAGGTGTTGATTTTTCAATTTTTCAACTGAATTTCTGGTTTTAATATAGTCAAAGAATTACTTTAAAAATTTTGGCAATTTCCTGAACATCATGTATAGTTTTACTAATAGCATATTTCCTAACTGAGATACTACATACTAATATATTTCTGTACTCTACTAACTGTATTGGTATTACTATTTAAGCTTATTGTTTACATTCAACTTTTACTATTTAATAGTTGAGAGAAATTAAAATGATTAAAATCAATTATATTTAAAATCATTTTAAAAGTTCATTGTTATTAATTGATTCTGAACTATTTTTAATTATGCCATCATTGCCTTGTATTCAGAGATGGAGAAAATACAGTCAGGTGCAACTCAACATTTCCAGAGTATTTTTAGTGGTCATTAAAGGCTTAAGTTGCAACTGGAATGCTCAGAAAAGAGAGTTTGAGTTGCAGAGAATTGATTTGGAAAAACGTGAGGCACATAATGAAAGTGAAAGAAAAAGTTAGAAGAAGAGAGTATGGAGGTGTGGTTATTTTCTTATTATTGTTGCATCTCTTTTATAGTTCTATCATGCTGTTATTGAGATTCTGTGAAATGGAAATTCCTATGAAATGGAAGTTGAATGGAAAAATATTATTTAGGGTTGACTAATTAAGATAATCAATATTTATATGTTTTGGTGATTTCAATGGAGGAGTTGGCTACCAAAGTTAATAAGTTTCCTATTTTTATGTTTCCAGTTTGATGAGCACCTTATGATTGGCAAATGTTTTCAGTTGACTTAGTGGAAAACTAAGTCCAAGAATATTGATAATATAATTCAGTTGGTTTCTATTACATTAGTATGCAATTGAAGGCTATACGCTGTCCTTGTTCTTTGAAAAATCAGTTTTTGTCTTTTTGGCGTGTAAAGTGCAGGAAATATTTTTTTTTGTTTTATTATTATTATTTTAGAGTGTGTGGAGGAGGATTTGCTCTAGGATGCTGAATGTAGTAGTATATTCTAAATTGGATGGCAATAATGAAAATAAAATGAACTCCATTTAGTTTTCATATGTTAGAGTTTATGAGACAAATGTAGGTAAAGGTGGGGTGAAAATTAAAACCATCAGTTTAGAGTTGGATGTTCAAGAAGTTTACTTGAATCTCTATTTATACACTGTTTTTCCTTGCTTGTTAAGGATCTCATTATGGAATCTATAAACAAAATAATGGCATTCTTTTGTCTTTGAAACCTTCAACAATGACACTATTGCTAAGATTTTTTTTAGAATATTATGTTTAATAATGCTGATGCCTATTGTTTTTTTTAGAATGTGTTGAGAAATAGCTCTCTTGAAATAGCTGTTCTGGAGCAACAGCAAGCTGGTGAAATGTTTGGAAACTAGCTGCAGATCAAAAGGTTTGTCTAGGCTGTATTTGTCCTTTTTTAATTACTGAAAATGACATTGTCCATATCAAAATAGCTGGTTGTTAATGCTATTTGGCAATCTATTTATCCAGTGGAAAAAAAAACTGCATGCTAAAATAATTCAGCTTGAAAAACAACTGAATGGAAAATTAAATGCCATGATGCCCATGGAAGATGATGGAGATTTAGAAGTTCTAAATATGCTAAAAATTGGGTCTAACTCAATCTCACAAAATGGGCTTGTAGGGTGAGGTTTACACTTCACTTATAAGCTATTGTTTGACCATATCACTAGTTGATGTGAGATCTCTAATAGACTTAATTAAAAAATTTACAAGTTCAAGGACTCAAATTAAAAGAAAAAAAACTTAGTTACCTAATTACAAATTTTGGCAAAAGTTTAGGGACTTGCAAATTAATCAAACCTTTTTATTTAATGAAAAGCTTGTTAGTCGTAAGGCATGATTACTAAACAACGTACAGTGAAAATATATCAAAGAATAAAATTAGGGAAATAATATATTGAATTGTTATTCAAAAGCTTAGATGACACCTAATTATGTTAAGTTCTTTTCAGTTTTAGTTTCTTTTTTATTATCTATTGAGTGAGAATAACAGTTAACATGTTTGTTTATATTATGTAGTGAAAACTTGTCTTGCAGTCTTTGTAATACTTCTTTGGCTGTTGTCCAGGTGCATGTATGAAGCAATTTATTTCGATAGCTGTCAATATTGGTTACCCTCCTTTCTTTAAAAAAAAAAACTGCTGTAATTTGATGGCAAGTGGAAAGTGCAGAATCTTATTCAGTTGTGATGAAAAATGTGGGAAACAATGTTTGCATTAGCTGAAAGTGCAAATGGCCAAATTCTTATTCCTAAAGGCTTGCTTGATGAGGTAAGAATCACTTGTTCCTTTGGTTATACATTGTTGCATATATGCATTTCTAAGAATTTTTTTTTTATATGTAATTTCAGGTTATAAATCTTGTTGGGGCTCTTTTTCCCTTGCTTGGAAAGTATAAAAACACCTTCAATCTTCCAAAATATCTTTTGACTATGGAGCACATCACTTTTTTTCCTTTTCAATTGTGTTGGGTATCCTTTTCTGTTTTGATAATTAAATTGGTTCAAATGATGTACGGGTTAGGTGGATCATTATGAATTGAAATATATATAAATGCCTCTTATTTTGTAGAATATTGAAAATAGAACTATTATGCCTCATACCTTCAGGTTATGCAAAAGCATCAAAAGTATTTTGCTCTATGTAATGCTAATGGACAATTATTGCCTTATTTTGTTGTTGTAATTAGTCTTCTAGAATAATTACATGTTTTGGAATTTAACTTGTTAAATGGCTTGATATATTTTTAGGTTGCAAATGGAGCCATTTATGAGGCTGCAATGAGGCAAAGAAATGAAGTTGTGCCCGGTATTCTTAACTCAATTTAGTTTGTCATACATAGTTTATTGAAAGAGAAGTGCAACAATATCTAGGCTGGTCTTGGGTATTGGTGTCTTTGATGAATTTTCAAAAATATATTTTCTAGAAGTGCTACAATTTTTTATTTTCTAACACATATATATTATATGCATCTATATTTGGGTGATTATTTGGGGAATATCTATATTTAACCGTCGATGTGGTCATGTTTTGGTTTTTTATTTTTATATTTACCTTCTAATTTCGTTATGTTTTTGTACATGCAACCACTTGGGCCTTGATGCCAATGTAGGTAGAGAACATAGTATTTCGGTATTCGGCGAGTACAGTAAAGATACTTGTTGACTTTTTATTTCTCTTTCCAAGCCTTTTTCTTTTATCATATTACAGACCTGAACGGTTTCTGACTTGAGCGTCGGAGTCTTTTCTGCAGGTGGTCAGAACCTCATCAAACGGTATCTCTAGCAACAGCAACAGAAGACGGTGTTTGACTGTTTACGTAGGCACAATTTGCAAGGTATATATTTGTCTTATGCAAAGATGATGATATATAGTCATAGTTGTATATTCCATACGATGATATTGAATTAGACGTGTGTTACATGTTTTGTATCATAGCCTACTAAACCTAAACTGAAATGTATGCCGTGGTTAACTGTCATAGGTTAAAAATCTGTACGCTTTTAGATATTGGGTCTGGCCAACCCAATATATGATATGCTGTATAGATTACTAATGTTATGGGAAGAGTTATTGTACTAAACCTAGATGTCTTACTTCCAAAATTAAGTTTTATCTACTTGTGCTTTGCCTGATTTAACTTTGAATTTTTTGTGTGATTATTTGGGGAATATCTATATTTAACCGTCGATGTGGTCATGTTTTGGTTTTTTATTTTTATATTTAACTTCTAATTTCGTTATGTTTTTGTACATGCAACCACTTGGGCCTTGATGCCAATGTAGGTAGAGAACATAGTATTTCGGTATTCGGCGAGTAAAGTAAAGATACTTGTTGACTTTTTATTTCTCTTTCCAAGCTTTTTTCTTTTATCATATTACAGACCTGAACGGTTTCTGACTTGAGCGTCAGAGTCTTTTCTGCAGGTGGTCAGAACCTCATCAAACGGTATCTCTAGCAACAGCAACAGAAGACGGTGTTTGACTGTTTACGTAGGCACAATTTGCAAGGTATATATTTGTCTTATGCGAAGATGATGATATATAGTCATAGTTGTATATTCCATACGATGATATTGAATTAGACGTGTGTTACATGTTTTGTATCATAGCCTACTAAACCTAAACTGAAATGTATGCCGTGGTTAACTGTCATAGGTTAAAAATCTGTACGCTTTTAGATATTGGGTCTGGCCAACCCAATATATGATATGCTGTATAGATTACTAATGTTATGGGAAGAGTTATTGTACTAAACCTAGATGTCTTACTTCCAAAATTAAGTTTTATCTACTTGTGCTTTGCCTGGTTTAACTTTGAATTTTTTGTGTGATTATTTGGGGAATATCTATATTTAACCGTCGATGTGGTCATGTTTTGGTTTTTTATTTTTATATTTAACTTCTAATTTCGTTATGTTTTTGTACATGCAACCACTTGGGCCTTGATGCCAATGTAGGTAGAGAACATAGTATTTCGGTATTCGGCGAGTAAAGTAAAGATACTTGTTGACTTTTTATTTCTCTTTCCAAGCCTTTTTCTTTTATCATATTACAGACCTGAACGGTTTCTGACTTGAGCGTCGGAGTCTTTTCTGCAGGTGGTCAGAACCTCATCAAACGGTATCTCTAGCAACAGCAACAGAAGACGGTGTTTGACTGTTTACGTAGGCACAATTTGCAAGGTATATATTTGTCTTATGCGAAGATGATGTTATATAGTCATAGTTGTATATTCCATACGATGATATTGAATTAGACGTGTGTTACATGTTTTGTATCATAGCCTACTAAACCTAAACTGAAATGTATGCCGTGGTTAACTGTCATAGGTTAAAAATCTGTACGCTTTTAGATATTGGGTCTGGCCAACCCAATATCTGATATGCTGTATAGATTACTAATGTTATGGGAAGAGTTATTGTACTAAACCTAGATGTCTTACTTCCAAAATTAAGTTTTATCTACTTGTGCTTTGCCTGATTTAACTTTGAATTTTTTGTGTGATTATTTGGGGAATATCTATATTTAACCGTCGATGTAGTCATGTTTTGGTTTTTTATTTTTATATTTACCTTCTAATTTCGTTATGTTTTTGTACATGCAACCACTTGGGCCTTGATGCCAATGTAGGTAGAGAACATAGTATTTCGGTATTCGGCGAGTAAAGTAAAGATACTTGTTGACTTTTTATTTCTCTTTCCAAGCCTTTTTCTTTTATCATATTACAGACCTGAATAGTTTCTGACTTGAGCTTCGGAGTCTTTTCTGCAGGTGGTCGGAACCTCATCAAACAGTATCTCTAGCAACAGCAACAGAAGACGGTGTTTGACTATTTACGTAGGCACAATTTCCAAGGTATATATTTGTTTTATGCGAATATGATGGTATTAAATTATAGTTGTATATTCCATATGATGATATTGAATTACACGTGTTACATTTTTTGTATCATAGCCTGCTAAAGCTAAACTGAAATGTATGCCGTGGTTAACTGTCATAGCTGAAAAATCTGTACGCTTTTAGATATTGGGTCTGGCCAACCCAATATCTGATATGCTGTATAGGTTACTAATGTTATGGGAATAGTTATTGTACTAAACCTAGATGTCTTACTTCCAAAATTAAGTTTTATCTACTTATGCTTTGCCTGGTTTAACTTTGAATTTTTTGTGTGATTATTTGGGGAATATCTATATTTAACTGTCGATGTGGTCATGTTTTGGTTTTTTATTTTTATATTTAACTTCTAATTTCGTTATGTTTTTGTACAGGCAACCACTTGGGCCTTGATGCCAATGTAGGTAGAGAACATAGTATTTCGGTATTCGGCGAGCAAAGTAAAGATACTTGTTGACTTTTTATTTCTCTTTCCAAGCCTTTTTCTTTTATCATATTACAGACCTGAACGGTTTCTGACTTGAGCGTCGGAGTCTTTTCTGCAGGTGGTCAGAACCTCATCAAACGGTATCTCTAGCAACAGCAACAGAAGACGGTGTTTGACTGTTTACGTAGGTACAATTTGCAAGGTATATATTTGTCTTATGCGAAGATGATGATATATAGTCATAGTTGTATATTCCATACGATGATATTGAATTAGACGTGTGTTACATGTTTTGTATCATAGCCTACTAAACCTAAACTGAAATGTATGCCGTGGTTAACTGTCATAGGTTAAAAATCTGTACGCTTTTAGATATTGGGTCTGGCCAACCCAATATATGATATGCTGTATAGATTACTAATGTTATGGGAAGAGTTATTGTACTAAACCTAGATGTCTTACTTCCAAAATTAAGTTTTATCTACTTGTGCTTTGCCTGATTTAACTTTGAATTTTTTGTGTGATTATTTGGGGAATATCTATATTTAACCGTCGATGTAGTCATGTTTTGGTTTTTTATTTTTATATTTACCTTCTAATTTCGTTATGTTTTTGTACAAGCAACCACTTGGGCCTTGATGCCAATGTAGGTAGAGAACATAGTATTTCGGTATTCGGCGAGTAAAGTAAAGATACTTGTTGACTTTTTATTTCTCTTTCCAAGCTTTTTTCTTTTATCATATTACAGACCTGAACGGTTTCTGACTTGAGCGTCAGAGTCTTTTCTGCAGGTGGTCGGAACCTCATCAAACACTATCTCTAGCAACAGCAACAGAAGACGGTGTTTGACTGTTTACGTAGGCACAATTTGCAAGGTATATATTTGTCTTATGCGAAGATGATGATATATAGTCATAGTTGTATATTCCATACGATGATATTGAATTAGACGTGTGTTACATGTTTTGTATCATAGCCTACTAAACCTAAACTGAAATGTATGCCGTGGTTAACTGTCATAGGTTAAAAATCTGTACGCTTTTAGATATTGGGTCTGGCCAACCCAATATATGATATGCTGTATAGATTACTAATGTTATGGGAAGAGTTATTGTACTAAACCTAGATGTCTTACTTCCAAAATTAAGTTTTATCTACTTGTGCTTTGCCTGGTTTAACTTTGAATTTTTTGTGTGATTATTTGGGGAATATCTATATTCAACCGTCGATGTGGTCATGTTTTGGTTTTTTATTTTTATATTTAACTTCTAATTTCGTTATGTTTTTGTACATGCAACCACTTGGGCCTTGATGCCAATGTAGGTAGAGAACATAGTATTTCGGTATTCGGCGAGTAAAGTAAAGATACTTGTTGACTTTTTATTTCTCTTTCCAAGCCTTTTTCTTTTATCATATTACAGACCTGAATAGTTTCTGACTTGAGCTTCGGAGTCTTTTCTGCAGGTGGTCAGAACCTCATCAAACAGTATCTCTAGCAACAGCAACAGAAGATGGTGTTTGACTGTTTACGTAGGCACAATTTGCAAGGTATATGTTTGTCTTATACGAAGATGATGATATATAGTCATAGTTGTATATTCCATACGATGATATTGAATTAGACGTGTGTTACATGTTTTGTATCATAGCCTACTAAACCTAAACTGAAATGTATGCCGTGGTTAACTGTCATAGGTTAAAAATCTGTACGCTTTTAGATATTTAGGTCTGGCCAACCCAATATCTGATATGCTGTATAGATTACTAATGTTATGGGAAGAGTTATTGTACTAAACCTAGATGTCTTACTTCCAAAATTAAGTTTTATCTACTTGTGCTTTGCCTGATTTAACTTTGAATTTTTTGTGTGATTATTTGGGGAATATCTATATTTAACCGTCGATGTAGTCATGTTTTGGTTTTTTATTTTTATATTTACCTTCTAATTTCGTTATGTTTTTGTACATGCAACCACTTGGGCCTTGATGCCAATGTAGGTAGAGAACATAGTATTTCGGTATTCGGCGAGTAAAGTAAAGATACTTGTTGACTTTTTATTTCTCTTTCCAAGCCTTTTTCTTTTATCATATTACAGACCTGAATAGTTTCTGACTTGAGCTTCGGAGTCTTTTCTGCAGGTGGTCGGAACCTCATCAAACAGTATCTCTAGCAACAGCAACAGAAGACGGTGTTTGACTATTTACGTAGGCACAATTTCCAAGGTATATATTTGTTTTATGCGAATATGATGGTATTAAATTATAGTTGTATATTCCATATGATGATATTGAATTACACGTGTTACATTTTTTGTATCATAGCCTGCTAAAGCTAAACTGAAATGTATGCCGTGGTTAACTGTCATAGCTGAAAAATCTGTACGCTTTTAGATATTGGGTCTGGCCAACCCAATATCTGATATGCTGTATAGGTTACTAATGTTATGGGAATAGTTATTGTACTAAACCTAGATGTCTTACTTCCAAAATTAAGTTTTATCTACTTATGCTTTGCCTGGTTTAACTTTGAATTTTTTGTGTGATTATTTGGGGAATATCTATATTTAACTGTCGATGTGGTCATGTTTTGGTTTTTTATTTTTATATTTAACTTCTAATTTCGTTATGTTTTTGTACAGGCAACCACTTGGGCCTTGATGCCAATGTAGGTAGAGAACATAGTATTTCGGTATTCGGCGAGCAAAGTAAAGATACTTGTTGACTTTTTATTTCTCTTTCCAAGCCTTTTTCTTTTATCATATTACAGACCTGAACGGTTTCTGACTTGAGCGTCGGAGTCTTTTCTGCAGGTGGTCAGAACCTCATCAAACGGTATCTCTAGCAACAGCAACAGAAGACGGTGTTTGACTGTTTACGTAGGCACAATTTGCAAGGTATATATTTGTCTTATGCGAAGATGATGTTATATAGTCATAGTTGTATATTCCATACGATGATATTGAATTAGACGTGTGTTACATGTTTTGTATCATAGCCTACTAAACCTAAACTGAAATGTATGCCGTGGTTAACTGTCATAGGTTAAAAATCTGTACGCTTTTAGATATTGGGTCTGGCCAACCCAATGTATGATATGCTGTATAGATTACTAATGTTATGGGAAGAGTTATTGTACTAAACCTAGATGTCTTACTTCCAAAATTAAGTTTTATCTACTTATGCTTTGCCTGTTTTAACTTTGAATTTTTTGTGTGATGATTTGGGGAATATCTATATTTAACTGTCGATGTGGTCATGTTTTGGTTTTTTATTTTTATATTATTCTTCTAATTTCGTTATGTTTTTGTACATGCAACCACTTGGGCCTTGATGCCAATGTAGGTAGAGAACATAGTATTTCGGTATTCGGCGAGTAAAGTAAAGATACTTGTTGACTTTTTATTTCTCTTTCCAAGCCTTTTTCTTTTATCATATTACAGACCTGAATGGTTTCTGACTTGAGCGTCGGAGTCTTTTCTGCAGGTGGTCAGAACCTCATCAAACGGTATCTCTAGCAACAGCAACAGAAGACGGTGTTTGACTGTTTACGTAGGCACAATTTGCAAGGTATATATTTGTCTTATGCGAAGATGATGATATATAGTTATAGTTGTATATTCCATATGATGATATTGAATTAGACGTGTGTTACATGTTTTGTATCATAGCCTACTAAACCTAAACTGAAATGTATGCCGTGGTTAACTGTCATAGCTGAAAAATCTGTAAGCTTTTAGATATTGGGTCTGGCCAACCCAATATCTGATATGCTGTATAGGTTACTAATGTTATGGGAAGAGTTATTGTACTAAACCTAGATGTCTTACTTCCAAAATTAAGTTTTATCTACTTATGCTTTGCCTGTTTTAACTTTGAATTTTTTGTGTGATTATTTGGGGAATATCTATATTTAACTGTCGATGTGGTCATGTTTTGGTTTTTTATTTTTATATTTACCTTCTAATTTCGTTATGTTTTTGTACATGCAACCACTTGGGCCTTGATGCCAATGTAGGTAGAGAACATAGTATTTCGGGGTTCGGCGAGTAAAGTAAAGATACTTGTTGACTTTTTATTTCTCTTTCCAAGCCTTTTTCTTTTATCATATTACAGACCTGAATGGTTTCTGACTTGAGCGTCGGAGTCTTTTCTGCAGGTGGTCAGAACCTCATCAAACGGTATCTCTAGCAACAGCAACAGAAGACGGTGTTTGACTGTTTACGTAGGCACAATTTGCAAGGTATATATTTGTCTTATGTGAAGATGATGATATATAGTTATAGGTGTATATTCCATACGATGATATTGAATTAGACGTGTGTTACATGTTTTGTATCATAGCCTACTAAACCTAAACTGAAATGTATGCCGTGGTTAACTGTCATAGGTTAAAAATCTGTACGCTTTTAGATATTTAGGTCTGGCCAACCCAATATCTAATATGCTGTATAGATTACTAATGTTATGGGAAGAGTTATTGTACTAAACCTAGATGTCTTACTTCCAAAATTAAGTTTTATCTACTTGTGCTTTGCCTGATTTAACTTTGAATTTTTTGTGTGATTATTTGGGGAATATCTATATTTAACCGTCGATGTAGTCATGTTTTGGTTTTTTATTTTTATATTTACCTTCTAATTTCGTTATGTTTTTGTACATGCAACCACTTGGGCCTTGATGCCAATGTAGGTAGAGAACATAGTATTTCGGTATTCGGCGAGTAAAGTAAAGATACTTGTTGACTTTTTATTTCTCTTTCCAAGCCTTTTTCTTTTATCATATTACAGACCTGAATAGTTTCTGACTTGAGCTTCGGAGTCTTTTCTGCAGGTGGTCGGAACCTCATCAAACAGTATCTCTAGCAACAGCAACAGAAGACGGTGTTTGACTATTTACGTAGGCACAATTTCCAAGGTATATATTTGTTTTATGCGAATATGATGGTATTAAATTATAGTTGTATATTCCATATGATGATATTGAATTACACGTGTTACATTTTTTGTATCATAGCCTACTAAACCTAAACTGAAATGTATGCCGTGGTTAACTGTCATAGGTTAAAAATCTGTACGCTTTTAGATATTGGGTCTGGCCAACCCAATATATGATATGCTGTATAGATTACTAATGTTATGGGAAGAGTTATTGTACTAAACCTAGATGTCTTACTTCCAAAATTAAGTTTTATCTACTTGTGCTTTGCCTGGTTTAACTTTGAATTTTTTGTGTGATTATTTGGGGAATATCTATATTTAACCGTCGATGTAGTCATGTTTTGGTTTTTTATTTTTATATTTACCTTCTAATTTCGTTATGTTTTGGTACATGCAACCACTTGGGCCTTGGTGCCAATGTAGGTAGAGAACATAGTATTTCGGTATTCGGCGAGTAAAGTAAAGATACTTGTTGACTTTTTATTTCTCTTTCCAAGCCTTTTTCTTTTATCATATTACAGACCTGAATAGTTTCTGACTTGAGCGTCGGAGTCTTTTCTGCAGGTGGTCAGAACCTCATCAAACGGTATCTCTAGCAACAGCAACAGAAGACGGTGTTTGACTGTTTACGTAGGCACAATTTGCAAGGTATGTATTTGTCTTATGTGAAGATGATGATATATAGTTATAGGTGTATATTCCATACGATGATATTGAATTAGACGTGTGTTACATGTTTTGTATCATAGCCTACTAAACCTAAACTGAAATGTATGCCGTGGTTAACTGTCATAGGTTAAAAATCTGTACGCTTTTAGATATTTAGGTCTGGCCAACCCAATATCTGATATGCTGTATAGATTACTAATGTTATGGGAAGAGTTATTGTACTAAACCTAGATGTCTTACTTCCAAAATTAAGTTTTATCTACTTGTGCTTTGCCTGATTTAACTTTGAATTTTTTGTGTGATTATTTGGGGAATATCTATATTTAACCGTCGATGTAGTCATGTTTTGGTTTTTTATTTTTATATTTACCTTCTAATTTCGTTATGTTTTTGTACATGCAACCACTTGGGCCTTGATGCCAATGTAGGTAGAGAACATAGTATTTCGGTATTCGGCGAGTAAAGTAAAGATACTTGTTGACTTTTTATTTCTCTTTCCAAGCCTTTTTCTTTTATCATATTACAGACCTGAATAGTTTCTGACTTGAGCTTCGGAGTCTTTTCTGCAGGTGGTCGGAACCTCATCAAACAGTATCTCTAGCAACAGCAACAGAAGACGGTGTTTGACTATTTACGTAGGCACAATTTCCAAGGTATATATTTGTTTTATGCGAATATGATGGTATTAAATTATAGTTGTATATTCCATATGATGATATTGAATTACACGTGTTACATTTTTTGTATCATAGCCTGCTAAAGCTAAACTAAAATGTATGCCGTGGTTAACTGTCATAGCTGAAAAATCTGTACGCTTTTAGATATTGGGTCTGGCCAACCCAATATCTGATATGCTGTATAGGTTACTAATGTTATGGGAATAGTTATTGTACTAAACCTAGATGTCTTACTTCCAAAATTAAGTTTTATCTACTTATGCTTTGCCTGGTTTAACTTTGAATTTTTTGTGTGATTATTTGGGGAATATCTATATTTAACTGTCGATGTGGTCATGTTTTGGTTTTTTATTTTTATATTTAACTTCTAATTTCGTTATGTTTTTGTACATGCAACCACTTGGGCCTTGATGCCAATGTAGGTAGAGAACATAGTATTTCGGTATTCGGCGAGCAAAGTAAAGATACTTGTTGACTTTTTATTTCTCTTTCCAAGCCTTTTTCTTTTATCATATTAAAGACCTGAATGGTTTCTGACTTGAGCGTCGGAGTCTTTTCTGCAGGTGGTCAGAACCTCATCAAACGGTATCTCTAGCAACAGCAACAGAAGACGGTGTTTGACTGTTTACGTAGGCACAATTTGCAAGGTATATATTTGTCTTATGCGAAGATGATGTTATATAGTCATAGTTGTATATTCCATACGATGATATTGAATTAGACGTGTGTTACATGTTTTGTATCATAGCCTACTAAACCTAAACTGAAATGTATGCCGTGGTTAACTGTCATAGGTTAAAAATCTGTACGCTTTTAGATATTGGGTCTGGCCAACCCAATATATGATATGCTGTATAGATTACTAATGTTATGGGAAGAGTTATTGTACTAAACCTAGATGTCTTACTTCCAAAATTAAGTTTTATCTACTTATGCTTTGCCTGTTTTAACTTTGAATTTTTTGTGTGATTATTTGGGGAATATCTATATTTAACTGTCGATGTGGTCATGTTTTGGTTTTTTATTTTTATATTATTCTTCTAATTTCGTTATGTTTTTGTACATGCAACCACTTGGGCCTTGATGCCAATGTAGGTAGAGAACATAGTATTTCGGTATTCGGCGAGTAAAGTAAAGATACTTGTTGACTTTTTATTTCTCTTTCCAAGCCTTTTTCTTTTATCATATTACAGACCTGAATGGTTTCTGACTTGAGCGTCGGAGTCTTTTCTGCAGGTGGTCAGAACCTCATCAAACGGTATCTCTAGCAACAGCAACAGAAGACGGTGTTTGACTGTTTACGTAGGCACAATTTGCAAGGTATATATTTGTCTTATGCGAAGATGATGATATATAGTTATAGTTGTATATTCCATATGATGATATTGAATTAGACGTGTGTTACATGTTTTGTATCATAGCCTACTAAACCTAAACTGAAATGTATGCCGTGGTTAACTGTCATAGCTGAAAAATCTGTACGCTTTTAGATATTGGGTCTGGCCAACCCAATATCTGATATGTTGTATAGGTTACTAATGTTATGGGAAGAGTTATTGTACTAAACCTAGATGTCTTACTTCCAAAATTAAGTTTTATCTACTTGTGCTTTGCCTGGTTTAACTTTGAATTTTTTGTGTGATTATTTGGGGAATATCTATATTTAACCGTCGATGTGGTCATGTTTTGGTTTTTTATTTTTATATTTAACTTCTAATTTCGTTATGTTTTTGTACATGCAACCACTTGGGCCTTGATGCCAATGTAGGTAGAGAACATAGTATTTCGGTATTCGGCGAGTAAAGTAAAGATACTTGTTGACTTTTTATTTCTCTTTCCAAGCCTTTTTCTTATATCATATTACAGACCTGAATAGTTTCTGACTTGAGCTTCGGAGTCTTTTCTGCAGGTGGTCAGAACCTCATCAAACAGTATCTCTAGCAACAGCAACAGAAGACGGTGTTTGACTGTTTACGTGGGCACAATTTGCAAGGTATATGTTTGTCTTATACGAAGATGATGATATATAGTCATAGTTGTATATTCCATACGATGATATTGAATTAGACGTGTGTTACATGTTTTGTATCATAGCCTACTAAACCTAAACTGAAATGTATGCCGTGGTTAACTGTCATAGGTTAAAAATCTGTACGCTTTTAGATATTTAGGTCTGGCCAACCCAATATCTGATATGCTGTATAGATTACTAATGTTATGGGAAGAGTTATTGTACTAAACCTAGATGTCTTACTTCCAAAATTAAGTTTTATCTACTTGTGCTTTGCCTGATTTAACTTTGAATTTTTTGTGTGATTATTTGGGGAATATCTATATTTAACCGTCGATGTAGTCATGTTTTGGTTTTTTATTTTTATATTTACCTTCTAATTTCGTTATGTTTTTGTACATGCAACCACTTGGGCCTTGATGCCAATGTAGGTAGAGAACATAGTATTTTGGTATTCGGCGAGTAAAGTAAAGATACTTGTTGACTTTTTATTTCTCTTTCCGAGCCTTTTTCTTTTATCATATTACAGACCTGAACGGTTTCTAACTTGAGCGTCGGAGTCTTTTCTGCAGGTGGTCAGAACCTCATCAAACGGTATCTCTAGCAACAGCAACAGAAGACGGTGTTTGACTGTTTACGTAGGCACAATTTGCAATGTATATATTTGTCTTATGCGAAGATGATGATATATAGTCATAGTTGTATATTCCATACGATGATATTGAATTAGACGTGTGACATGTTTTGTATCATAGCCTACTAAACCTAAACTGAAATGTATGCCGTGGTTAACTGTCATAGGTTAAAAATCTGTACGCTTTTAGATATTGGGTCTGGCCAACCCAATATATGATATGCTGTATAGATTACTAATGTTATGGGAAGAGTTATTGTACTAAACCTAGATGTCTTACTTCCAAAATTAAGTTTTATCTACTTGTGCTTTGCCTGGTTTAACTTTGAATTTTTTGTGTGATTATTTGGGGAATATCTATATTTAACCGTCGATGTGGTCATGTTTTGGTTTTTTATTTTTATATTTACCTTCTAATTTCGTTATGTTTTTGTACATGCAACCACTTGGGCCTTTATGCCAATGTAGGTAGAGAACATAGTATTTCGGTATTCGGCGAGTAAAGTAAAGATACTTGTTGACTTTTTATTTCTCTTTCCAAGCCTTTTTCTTTTATCATATTACAGACCTGAATAGTTTCTGACTTGAGCTTCGGAGTCTTTTCTGCAGGTGGTCGGAACCTCATCAAACAGTATCTCTAGCAACAGCAACAGAAGACGGTGTTTGACTATTTACGTAGGCACAATTTCCAAGGTATATATTTGTTTTATGCGAATATGATGGTATTAAATTATAGTTGTATATTCCATATGATGATATTGAATTACACGTGTTACATTTTTTGTATCATAGCCTGCTAAAGCTAAACTGAAATGTATGCCGTGGTTAACTGTCATAGCTGAAAAATCTGTACGCTTTTAGATATTGGGTCTGGCCAACCCAATATCTGATATGCTGTATAGGTTACTAATGTTATGGGAAGAGTTATTGTACTAAACCTAGATGTCTTACTTCCAAAATTAAGTTTTATCTACTTGTGCTTTGCCTGGTTTAACTTTGAATTTTTTGTGTGATTATTTGGGGAATATGTATATTTAACCGTCGATGTAGTCATGTTTTGGTTTTTTATTTTTATATTTACCTTCTAATTTCGTTATGTTTTTGTACATGCAACCACTTGGGCCTTGATGCCAATGTAGGTAGAGAACATAGTATTTCGGTATTCGGCGAGTAAAGTAAAGATACTTGTTGACTTTTTATTTCTCTTTCCAAGCCTTTTTCTTCTATCATATTACATACCTGAATAGTTTCTGACTTGAGCGTCAGAGTCTTTTCTGCAGGTGGTCGGAACCTCATCAAACACTATCTCTAGCAACAGCAACAGAAGACGGTGTTTGACTATTTACGTAGGCACAATTTGCAAGGTATATATTTGTCTTATGCGAAGATGATGATATATAGTCATAGTTGTATATTCCATACGATGATATTGAATTAGACGTGTGTTACATGTTTTGTATCATAGCCTACTAAACCTAAACTGAAATGTATGCCGTGGTTAACTGTCATAGGTTAAAAATCTGTACGCTTTTAGATATTGGGTCTGACCAACCCAATATATGATATGCTGTATAGATTACTAATGTTATGGGAAGAGTTATTGTACTAAACCTAGATGTCTTACTTCCAAAATTAAGTTTTATCTACTTGTGCTTTGCCTGGTTTAACTTTGAATTTTTTGTGTGATTATTTGGGGAATATGTATATTTAACCGTCGATGTAGTCATGTTTTGGTTTTTTATTTTTATATTTACCTTCTAATTTCGTTATGTTTTTGTACATGCAACCACTTGGGCCTTGATGCCAATGTAGGTAGAGAACATAGTATTTCGGTATTCGGCGAGTAAAGTAAAGATACTTGTTGACTTTTTATTTCTCTTTCCAAGCCTTTTTCTTCTATCATATTACATACCTGAATAGTTTCTGACTTGAGCGTCAGAGTCTTTTCTGCAGGTGGTCGGAACCTCATCAAACACTATCTCTAGCAACAGCAACAGAAGACGGTGTTTGACTGTTTACGTAGGCACAATTTGCAAGGTATATATTTGTCTTATGCGAAGATGATGATATATAGTCATAGTTGTATATTCCATACGATGATATTGAATTAGACGTGTGTTACATGTTTTGTATCATAGCCTACTAAACCTAAACTGAAATGTATGCCGTGGTTAACTGTCATAGGTTAAAAATCTGTACGCTTTTAGATATTGGGTCTGACCAACCCAATATATGATATGCTGTATAGATTACTAATGTTATGGGAAGAGTTATTGTACTAAACCTAGATGTCTTACTTCCAAAATTAAGTTTTATCTACTTGTGCTTTGCCTGGTTTAACTTTGAATTTTTTGTGTGATTATTTGGGGAATATCTATATTTAACCGTCGATGTAGTCATGTTTTGGTTTTTTATTTTTATATTTACCTTCTAATTTCGTTATGTTTTGGTACATGCAACCACTTGGGCCTTGGTGCCAATGTAGGTAGAGAACATAGTATTTCGGTATTCGGCGAGTAAAGTAAAGATACTTGTTGACTTTTTATTTCTCTTTCCAAGCCTTTTTCTTTTATCATATTACAGACCTGAATAGTTTCTGACTTGAGCTTCGGAGTCTTTTCTGCAGGTGGTCGGAACCTCATCAAACAGTATCTCTAGCAACAGCAACAGAAGACGGTGTTTGACTATTTACGTAGGCACAATTTCCAAGGTATATATTTGTTTTATGCGAATATGATGGTATTAAATTATAGTTGTATATTCCATATGATGATATTGAATTACACGTGTTACATTTTTTGTATCATAGCCTGCTAAAGCTAAACTGAAATGTATGCCGTGGTTAACTGTCATAGCTGAAAAATCTGTACGCTTTTAGATATTGGGTCTGGCCAACCCAATATCTGATATGCTGTATAGGTTACTAATGTTATGGGAAGAGTTATTGTACTAAACCTAGATGTCTTACTTCCAAAATTAAGTTTTATCTACTTGTGCTTTGCCTGGTTTAACTTTGAATTTTTTGTGTGATTATTTGGGGAATATGTATATTTAACCGTCGATGTAGTCATGTTTTGGTTTTTTATTTTTATATTTACCTTCTAATTTCGTTATGTTTTTGTACATGCAACCACTTGGGCCTTGATGCCAATGTAGGTAGAGAACATAGTATTTCGGTATTCGGCGAGTAAAGTAAAGATACTTGTTGACTTTTTATTTCTCTTTCCAAGCCTTTTTCTTCTATCATATTACATACCTGAATAGTTTCTGACTTGAGCGTCAGAGTCTTTTCTGCAGGTGGTCGGAACCTCATCAAACACTATCTCTAGCAACAGCAACAGAAGACGGTGTTTGCCTGTTTACGTAGGCACAATTTGCAAGGTATATATTTGTCTTATGCGAAGATGATGATATATAGTCATAGTTGTATATTCCATACGATGATATTGAATTAGACGTGTGTTACATGTTTTGTATCATAGCCTACTAAACCTAAACTGAAATGTATGCCGTGGTTAACTGTCATAGGTTAAAAATCTGTACGCTTTTAGATATTGGGTCTGACCAACCCAATATATGATATGCTGTATAGATTACTAATGTTATGGGAAGAGTTATTGTACTAAACCTAGATGTCTTACTTCCAAAATTAAGTTTTATCTACTTGTGCTTTGCCTGGTTTAACTTTGAATTTTTTGTGTGATTATTTGGGGAATATGTATATTTAACCGTCGATGTAGTCATGTTTTGGTTTTTTATTTTTATATTTACCTTCTAATTTCGTTATGTTTTTGTACATGCAACCACTTGGGCCTTGATGCCAATGTAGGTAGAGAACATAGTATTTCGGTATTCGGCGAGTAAAGTAAAGATACTTGTTGACTTTTTATTTCTCTTTCCAAGCCTTTTTCTTCTATCATATTACATACCTGAATAGTTTCTGACTTGAGCGTCAGAGTCTTTTCTGCAGGTGGTCGGAACCTCATCAAACACTATCTCTAGCAACAGCAACAGAAGACGGTGTTTGACTGTTTACGTAGGCACAATTTGCAAGGTATATATTTGTCTTATGCGAAGATGATGATATATAGTCATAGTTGTATATTCCATACGATGATATTGAATTAGACGTGTGTTACATGTTTTGTATCATAGCCTACTAAACCTAAACTGAAATGTATGCCGTGGTTAACTGTCATAGGTTAAAAATCTGTACGCTTTTAGATATTGGGTCTGACCAACCCAATATATGATATGCTGTATAGATTACTAATGTTATGGGAAGAGTTATTGTACTAAACCTAGATGTCTTACTTCCAAAATTAAGTTTTATCTACTTGTGCTTTGCCTGGTTTAACTTTGAATTTTTTGTGTGATTATTTGGGGAATATGTATATTTAACCGTCGATGTAGTCATGTTTTGGTTTTTTATTTTTATATTTACCTTCTAATTTCGTTATGTTTTTGTACATGCAACCACTTGGGCCTTGATGCCAATGTAGGTAGAGAACATAGTATTTCGGTATTCGGCGAGTAAAGTAAAGATACTTGTTGACTTTTTATTTCTCTTTCCAAGCCTTTTTCTTTTATCATATTACAGACCTGAATAGTTTCTGACTTGAGCTTCGGAGTCTTTTCTGCAGGTGGTCGGAACCTCATCAAACAGTATCTCTAGCAACAGCAACAGAAGACGGTGTTTGATTATTTACGTAGGCACAATTTGCAAGGGATATATTTGTCTTATGCGAATATGATGGTATTAAACTATAGTTGTATATTCCATACGATGATATTGAATTAGACGTGTGTTACATGTTTTGTATCATAGCCTACTAAACCTAAACTGAAATGTATGCCGTGGTTAACTGTCATAGCTGAAAAATCTGTACGCTTTTAGATATTGGGTCTGGCCAACCCAATATCTGATATGCTGTATAGGTTACTAATGTTATGGGAAGAGTTATTGTACTAAACCTAGATGTCTTACTTCCAAAATTAAGTTTTATCTACTTATGCTTTGCTTGGTTTAACTTTGAATTTTTTGTGTGATTATTTGGGGAATATCTATATTTAACTGTCGATGTGGTCATGTTTTGGTTTTTTATTTTTATATTTAACTTCTAATTTCGTTATGTTTTTGTACATGCAACCACTTGGGCCTTGATGCCAATGTAGGTAAAGAACATAGTATTTCGGTATTCGGCGAGCAAAGTAAAGATACTTGTTGACTTTTTATTTCTCTTTCCAAGCCTTTTTCTTTTATCATATTACAGACCTGAATGGTTTCTGACTTGAGCGTCGGAGTCTTTTCTGCAGGTGGTCAGAACCTCATCAAACGGTATCTCTAGCAACAGCAACAGAAGACGGTGTTTGACTGTTTACGTAGGCACAATTTGCAAGGTATGTATTTGTCTTATGCGAAGATGATGATATATAGTTATAGTTGTATATTCCATATGATGATATTGAATTAGACGTGTGTTACATGTTTTGTATCATAGCCTACTAAACCTAAACTGAAATGTATGCCGTGGTTAACTGTGATAGCTGAAAAATCTGTACGCTTTTAGATATTGGGTCTGGCCAACCCAATATCTGATATGCTGTATAGGTTACTAATGTTATGGGAAGAGTTATTGTACTAAACCTAGATGTCTTACTTCCAAAATTAAGTTTTATCTACTTATGCTTTTCCTGTTTTAACTTTGAATTTTTTGTGTGATTATTTGGGGAATATCTATCTTTAACTGTCGATGTGGTCATGTTTTGGTTTTTTATTTTTATATTTACCTTCTAATTTCGTTATGTTTTTGTACATGCAACCACTTGGGCCTTGGTGCCAATGTAGGTAGAGAACATAGTATTTCGGTATTCGGCGAGTAAAGTAAAGATACTTGTTGACTTTTTATTTCTCTTTCCAAGCCTTTTTCTTTTATCATATTACAGACCTGAATAGTTTCTGACTTGAGCTTCGGAGTCTTTTCTGCAGGTGGTCGGAACCTCATCAAACAGTATCTCTAGCAACAGCAACAGAAGACGGTGTTTGACTATTTACGTAGGCACAATTTCCAAGGTATATATTTGTTTTATGCGAATATGATGGTATTAAATTATAGTTGTATATTCCATATGATGATATTGAATTACACGTGTTACATTTTTTGTATCATAGCCTGCTAAAGCTAAACTGAAATGTATGCCGTGGTTAACTGTCATAGCTGAAAAATCTGTACGCTTTTAGATATTGGGTCTGGCCAACCCAATATATGATATGCTGTATAGATTACTAATGTTATGGGAAGAGTTATTGTACTAAACCTAGATGTCTTACTTCCAAAATTATGTTTTATCTACTTGTGCTTTGCCTGGTTTAACTTTGAATTTTTTGTGTGATTATTTGGGGAATATGTATATTTAACCGTCGATGTAGTCATGTTTTGGTTTTTTATTTTTATATTTACCTTCTAATTTCGTTATGTTTTTGTACATGCAACCACTTGGGCCTTGATGCCAATGTAGGTAGAGAACATAGTATTTCGGTATTCGGCGAGTAAAGTAAAGATACTTGTTGACTTTTTATTTCTCTTTCCAAGCCTTTTTCTTCTATCATATTACATACCTGAATAGTTTCTGACTTGAGCGTCAGAGTCTTTTCTGCAGGTGGTCGGAACCTCATCAAACACTATCTCTAGCAACAGCAACAGAAGACGGTGTTTGACTGTTTACGTAGGCACAATTTGCAAGGTATATATTTGTCTTATGCGAAGATGATGATATATAGTCATAGTTGTATATTCCATACGATGATATTGAATTAGACGTGTGTTACATGTTTTGTATCATAGCCTACTAAACCTAAACTGAAATGTATGCCGTGGTTAACTGTCATAGGTTAAAAATCTGTACGCTTTTAGATATTGGGTCTGACCAACCCAATATATGATATGCTGTATAGATTACTAATGTTATGGGAAGAGTTATTGTACTAAACCTAGATGTCTTACTTCCAAAATTAAGTTTTATCTACTTGTGCTTTGCCTGGTTTAACTTTGAATTTTTTGTGTGATTATTTGGGGAATATGTATATTTAACCGTCGATGTAGTCATGTTTTGGTTTTTTATTTTTATATTTACCTTCTAATTTCGTTATGTTTTTGTACATGCAACCACTTGGGCCTTGATGCCAATGTAGGTAGAGAACATAGTATTTCGGTATTCGGCGAGTAAAGTAAAGATACTTGTTGACTTTTTATTTCTCTTTCCAAGCCTTTTTCTTTTATCATATTACAGACCTGAATAGTTTCTGACTTGAGCTTCGGAGTCTTTTCTGCAGGTGGTCGGAACCTCATCAAACAGTATCTCTAGCAACAGCAACAGAAGACGGTGTTTGATTATTTACGTAGGCACAATTTGCAAGGGATATATTTGTCTTATGCGAATATGATGGTATTAAACTATAGTTGTATATTCCATATGATGATATTGAATTACACGTGTTACATTTTTTGTATCATAGCCTGCTAAAGCTAAACTGAAATGTATGCCGTGGTTAACTGTCATAGCTGAAAAATCTGTACGCTTTTAGATATTGGGTCTGGCCAACCCAATATCTGATATGCTGTATAGGTTACTAATGTTATGGGAAGAGTTATTGTACTAAACCTAGATGTCTTACTTCCAAAATTAAGTTTTATCTACTTATGCTTTGCTTGGTTTAACTTTGAATTTTTTGTGTGATTATTTGGGGAATATCTATATTTAACTGTCAATGTGGTCATGTTTTGGTTTTTTATTTTTATATTTAACTTCTAATTTCGTTATGTTTTTGTACATGCAACCACTTGGGCCTTGATGCCAATGTAGGTAAAGAACATAGTATTTCGGTATTCGGCGAGCAAAGTAAAGATACTTGTTGACTTTTTATTTCTCTTTCCAAGCCTTTTTCTTTTATCATATTACAGACCTGAATGGTTTCTGACTTGAGCGTCGGAGTCTTTTCTGCAGGTGGTCAGAACCTCATCAAACGGTATCTCTAGCAACAGCAACAGAAGACGGTGTTTGACTGTTTACGTAGGCACAATTTGCAAGGTATGTATTTGTCTTATGCGAAGATGATGATATATAGTTATAGTTGTATATTCCATATGATGATATTGAATTAGACGTGTGTTACATGTTTTGTATCATAGCCTACTAAACCTAAACTGAATTGTATGCCGTGGTTAACTGTGATAGCTGAAAAATCTGTACGCTTTTAGATATTGGGTCTGGCCAACCCAATATCTGATATGCTGTATAGGTTACTAATGTTATGGGAAGAGTTATTGTACTAAACCTAGATGTCTTACTACCAAAATTAAGTTTTATCTACTTATGCTTTTCCTGTTTTAACTTTGAATTTTTTGTGTGATTATTTGGGGAATATCTATCTTTAACTGTCGATGTGGTCATGTTTTGGTTTTTTATTTTTATATTTACCTTCTAATTTCGTTATGTTTTTGTACATGCAACCACTTGGGCCTTGATGCCAATGTAGGTAGAGAACATAGTATTTCGGTATTCGGCGAGTAAAGTAAAGATACTTGTTGACTTTTTATTTCTCTTTCCAAGCCTTTTTCTTCTATCATATTACAGACCTGAACGGTTTCTGACTTGAGCTTCGGAGTCTTTTCTGCAGGTGGTCAGAACCTCATCAAACAGTATCTCTAGCAACAGCAACAGAAGACGGTGTTTGACTGTTTACGTAGGCACAATTTGCAAGGTATATATTTGTCTTATGCGAAGATGATGATATATAATCATAGTTGTATATTCCATACGATGATATTGAATTAGACGTGTGTTACATGTTTTGTATCATAGCCTACTAAACCTAAACTGAAATGTATGCCGTGGTTAACTGTCATAGGTTAAAAATCTGTACGCTTTTAGATATTGGGTCTGGCCAACCCAATATATGATATGCTGTATAAATTACTAATGTTATGGGAAGAGTTATTGTACTAAACCTAGATGTCTTACTTCCAAAATTAAGTTTTATCTACTTGTGCTTTGCCTGGTTTAACTTTGAATTTTTTGTGTGATTATTTGGGGAATATCTATATTTAACCGTCGATGTAGTCATGTTTTGGTTTTTTATTTTTATATTTACCTTCTAATTTCGTTATGTTTTTGTACATGCAACCACTTGGGCCTTGATGCCAATGTAGGTAGAGAACATAGTATTTCGGTATTCGGCGAGTAAAGTAAAGATACTTGTTGACTTTTTATTTCTCTTTCCAAGCCTTTTTCTTTTATCATATTACAGACCTGAACGGTTTCTGACTTGAGCGTCGGAGTCTTTTCTGCAGGTGGTCAGAACCTCATCAAACGGTATCTCTAGCAACAGCAACAGAAGACGGTGTTTGACTGTTTACGTAGGCACAATTTGCAAGGTATGTATTTGTCTTATGCGAAGATGATGATATATAGTTATAGTTGTATATTCCATATGATGATATTGAATTAGACGTGTGTTACATGTTTTGTATCATAGCCTACTAAACCTAAACTGAAATGTATGCCGTGGTTAACTGTCATAGCTGAAAAATCTGTAAGCTTTTAGATATTGGGTCTGGCCAACCCAATATCTGATATGCTGTATAGGTTACTAATGCTATGTGAAGAGTTATTGTACTAAACCTAGATGTCTTACTTCCAAAATTAAGTTTTATCTACTTATGCTTTGACTGGTTTAACTTTGAATTTTTTGTGTGATTATTTGGGGAATATCTATATTTAACCGTCGATGTGGTCATGTTTTGGTTTTTTATTTTTATATTTAACGTCTAATTTTGTTATGTTTTTGTACATGCAACCACTTGGGCCTTGATGCCAATGTAGGTAGAGAACATAGTATTTCGGTATTCGGCGAGTAAAGTAAAGATACTTGTTGCCTTTTTATTTCTCTTTCCAAGCCTTTTTCTTTTATCATATTACAGACCTGAATAGTTTCTGACTTGAGCTTCAGAGTCTTTTCTGCAGGTGGTCGGAACCTCATCAAACAGTATCTCTAGCAACAGCAACAGAAGACGGTGTTTGATTATTTACGTAGGCACAATTTGCAAGGGATATATTTGTCTTATGCGAATATGATGGTATTAAACTATAGTTGTATATTCCATATGATGATATTGAAATACACGTGTTACATTTTTTGTATCATAGCCTACTAAAGCTAAACTGAAATGTATGCCGTGGTTAACTGTCATAGCTGAAAAATCTGTACGCTTTTAGATATTGGGTCTGGCCAACCCAATATCTGATATGCTGTATAGGTTACTAATGTTATGGGAAGAGTTATTGTACTAAACCTAGATGTCTTACTTCCAAAATTATGTTTTATCTACTTATGCTTTACCTTCTAATTTCGTTATGTTTTTGTACATGCAACCACTTGGGCCTTGATGCCAATGTAGGTAGAGAACATAGTATTTCGGTATTCGGCGAGTAAAGTAAAGATACTTGTTGACTTTTTATTTCTCTTTCCAAGCCTTTTTCTTCTATCATATTACAGACCTGAATAGTTTCTGACTTGAGCGTCAGAGTCTTTTCTGCAGGTGGTCAGAACCTCATCAAACAGTATCTCTAGCAACAGCAACAGAAGACGGTGTTTGACTGTTTACATAGGCACAATTTGCAAGGTATATATTTGTCTTATGCGAAGATGATGATATATAGTCATAGTTGTATATTCCATACGATGATATTGAATTAGACGTGTGTTACATGTTTTGTATCATAGCCTACTAAACCTAAACTGAAATGTATGCCGTGGTTAACTGTCATAGGTTAAAAATCTGTACGCTTTTAGATATTTAGGTCTGGCCAACCCAATATCTGATATGCTGTATAGATTACTAATGTTATGGGAAGAGTTATTGTACTAAACCTAGATGTCTTACTTCCAAAATTAAGTTTTATCTACTTGTGCTTTGCCTGATTTAACTTTGAATTTTTTGTGTGATTATTTGGGGAATATCTATATTTAACCGTCGATGTAGTCATGTTTTGGTTTTTTATTTTTATATTTACCTTCTAATTTCGTTATGTTTTTGTACATGCAACCACTTGGGCCTTGATGCCAATGTAGGTAGAGAACATAGTATTTCGGTATTCGGCGAGTAAAGTAAAGATACTTGTTGACTTTTTATTTCTCTTTCCAAGCCTTTTTCTTTTATCATATTACAGACCTGAATGGTTTCTAACTTGAGCGTCGGAGTCTTTTCTGCAGGTGGTCAGAACCTCATCAAACGGTATCTCTAGCAACAGCAACAGAAGACGGTGTTTGACTGTTTACGTAGGCACAATTTGCAAGGTATGTATTTGTCTTATGCGAAGATGATGATATATAGTTATAATTGTATATTCCATATGATGATATTGAATTAGACGTGTGTTACATGTTTTGTATCATAGCCTACTAAACCTAAACTGAAATGTATGCCGTGGTTAACTGTCATAGCTGAAAAATCTGTACGCTTTTAGATATTGGGTCTGGCCAACCCAATATCTGATATGCTGTATAGGTTACTAATGTTATGGGAAGAGTTATTGTACTAAACCTACATGTCTTACTTCCAAAATTAAGTTTTATCTACTTATGCTTTGACTGGTTTAACTTTGAATTTTTTGTGTGATTATTTGGGGAATATCTATATTTAACCGTCGATGTAGTCATGTTTTGGTTTTTTATTTTTATATTTAACTTCTAATTTTGTTATGTTTTTGTACATGCAACCACTTGGGCCTTGATGCCAATGTAGGTAGAGAACATAGTATTTCGGTATTCGGCGAGTAAAGTAAAGATACTTGTTGACTTTTTATTTCTCTTTCCAAGCCTTTTTCTTTTATCATATTACAGACCTGAATGGTTTCTGACTTGAGCGTCAGAGTCTTTTTTGCAGGTGGTCAGAACCTCATCAAACGGTATCTCTAGCAACAGCAACAGAAGACGGTGTTTGACTGTTTACGTAGGCACAATTTGCAAGGTATGTATTTGTCATATGCGAAGATGATGATATATAGTTATAGTTGTATATTCCATATGATGATATTGAATTAGACGTGTGTTACATGTTTTGTATCATAGCCTACTAAACCTAAACTGAAATGTATGACGTGGTTAACTGTGATAGCTGAAAAATCTGTACGCTTTTAGATATTGGGTCTGGCCAACCCAATATCTGATATGCTGTATAGGTTACTAATGTTATGGGAAGAGTTATTGTACTAAACCTAGATGTCTTACTTCCAAAATTATGTTTTATCTACTTATGCTTTGCCTGTTTTAACTTTGAATTTTTTGTGTGATTATTTGGGGAATATCTATATTTAACTGTCGATGTGGTCATGTTTTGGTTTTTTATTTTTATATTTACCTTCTAATTTCGTTATGTTTTTGTACATGCAACCACTTGGGCCTTGATGCCAATGTAGGTAGAGAACATAGTATTTCGGTGTTCGGCGAGTAAAGTAAAGATACTTGTTGACTTTTTATTTCTCTTTCCAAGCCTTTTTCTTTTATCATATTACAGACCTGAAGGGTTTCTGACTTGAGCGTCGGAGTCTTTTCTGCAGGTGGTCAGAACCTCATCAAACGGTATCTCTAGCAACAGCAACAGAAGACGGTGTTTGACTGTTTACGTAGGCACAATTTGCAAGGTATGTATTTTTCTTATGCGAAGATGATGATATATAGTTATAGTTGTATATTCCATATGATGATATTGAATTAGACGTGTGTTACATGTTTTGTATCATAGCCTACTAAACCTAAACTGAAATGTATGCCGTGGTTAACTGTGATAGCTGAAAAATCTGTACGCTTTTAGATATTGGGTCTGGCCAACCCAATATCTGATATGCTGTATAGGTTACTAATGTTATGGGAAGTGTTATTGTACTAAACCTAGATGTCTTACTTCCAAAATTATGTTTTATCTACTTATGCTTTGCCTGTTTTAACTTTGAATTTTTTGTGTGATTATTTGGGGAATATCTATATTTAACTGTCGATGTGGTCATGTTTTGGTTTTTTATTTTTATATTTACCTTCTAATTTCGTTATGTTTTTGTTCATGCAACCACTTGGGCCTTGATGCCAATGTAGGTAGAGAACATAGTATTTCGATGTTCGGCGAGTAAAGTAAAGATACTTGTTGACTTTTTATTTCTCTTTCCAAGCCTTTTTCTTTTATCATATTACAGACCTGAATGGTTTCTGACTTGAGCGTCGGAGTCTTTTCTGCAGGTGGTCAGAACCTCATCAAACGGTATCTCTAGCAACAGCAACAGAAGACGGTGTTTGACTGTTTACGTAGGCACAATTTGCAAGGTATGTATTTGTCTTATGCGAAGATGATGATATATAGTTATAGGTGTATATTCCATATGATGATATTGAATTAGACGTGTGTTACATGTTTTGTATCATAGCCTACTAAACCTAAACTGAAATGTATGCCGTGGTTAACTGTCATAGCTGAAAAATCTGTACGCTTTTAGATATTGGGTCTGGCCAACCCAATATCTGATATGCTGTATAGGTTACTAATGTTATGGGAAGAGTTATTGTACTAAACCTAGATGTCTTACTTCCAAAATTATGTTTTATCTACTTATGCTTTGCCTGTTTTAACTTTGAATTTTTTGTGTGATTATTTGGGGAATATCTATATTTAACTGTCGATGTGGTCATGTTTTGGTTTTTTATTTTTATATTTACCTTCTAATTTCGTTATGTTTTTGTACATGCAACCACTTGGGCCTTGATGCCAATGTAGGTAGAGAACATAGTATTTCGGTATTCGGCGAGTAAAGTAAAGATACTTGTTGACTTTTTATTTCTCTTTCCAAGCCTTTTTCTTTTATCATATTACAGACCTGAATAGTTTCTGACTTGAGCTTCGGAGTCTTTTCTGCAGGTGGTGGGAACCTCATCAAACAGTATCTCTAGCAACAGCAACAGAAGACGGTGTTTGATTATTTACGTAGGCACAATTTGCAAGGGATATATTTGTCTTATGCGAATATGATGGTATTAAACTATAGTTGTATATTCCATATGATGATATTGAATTACACGTGTTACATTTTTTGTATCATAGCCTACTAAAGCTAAACTGAAATGTATGCCGTGGTTAACTGTCATAGCTGAAAAATCTGTACGCTTTTAGATATTGGGTCTGGCCAACCAAATATCTGATATGCTGTATAGGTTACTAATGTTATGGGAAGAGTTATTGTACTAAACCTAGATGTCTTACTTCCAAAATTAAGTTTTATCTACTTATGCTTTTCCTGTTTTAACTTTGAATTTTTTGTGTGATTATTTGGGGAATATCTATATTTAACTGTCGATGTGGTCATGTTTTGGTTTTTTATTTTTATATTTACCTTCTAATTTCGTTATGTTTTTGTACATGCAACCACTTGGGCCTTGATGCCAATGTAGGTAGAGAACATAGTATTTCGGTATTCGGCGAGTAAAGTAAAGATACTTGTTGACTTTTTATTTCTCTTTCCAAGCCTTTTTCTTCTATCATATTACAGACCTGAATAGTTTCTGACTTGAGCGTCAGAGTCTTTTCTGCAGGTGGTCAGAACCTCATCAAACAGTATCTCTAGCAAGAGCAACAGAAGACGGTGTTTGACTGTTTACGTAGGCACAATTTGCAAGGTATATATTTGTCTTATGCGAAGATGATGATATATAGTCATAGTTGTATATTCCATACGATGATATTGAATTAGACGTGTGTTACATGTTTTGTATCGTAGCCTACTAAACCTAAACTGAAATGTATGCCGTGGTTAACTGTCATAGGTTAAAAATCTGTACGCTTTTAGATATTGGGTCTGGCCAACCCAATATCTGATATGCTGTATAGGTTACTAATGTTATGGGAAGAGTTATTGTACTAAACCTAGATGTCTTACTTCCAAAATTAAGTTTTATCTACTTATGCTTTGACTGGTTTAACTTTGAATTTTTTGTGTGATTATTTGGGGAATATCTATATTTAACCGTCGATGTGGTCATGTTTTGGTTTTTTATTTTTATATTTAACTTCTAATTTCGTTATGTTTTTGTACATGCAACCACTTGGGCCTTGATGCCAATGTAGGTAGAGAACATAGTATTTCGGTATTCCGCGAGTAAAGTGAAGATACTTGTTGACTTTTTATTTCTCTTTCCAAGCCTTTTTCTTTTATCATATTACAGACCTGAACGGTTTCTGACTTGAGCTTCGGAGTCTTTTCTGCAGGTGGTCGGATCCTCATCAAACAGTATCTCTAGCAACAGCAACAGAAGACGGTGTTTGACTGTTTACGTAGGCACAATTTGCAAGGTATGTATTTGTCTTATGCAAAGATGATGATATATAGTTATAGTTGTATATTCCATATGATGATATTGAATTAGACGTGTGTTACATGTTTTGTATCATAGCCTACTAAACCTAAACTGAAATGTATGCCGTGGTTAACTGTCATAGGTTAAAAATTTGTACGCTTTTAGATATTGGGTCTGGCCAACCCAATATCTGATATGCTGTATAGATTACTAATGTTATGGGAAGAGTTATTGTACTAAACCTAGATGTCTTACTTTCAAAATTAAGTTTTATCTACTTGTGCTTTGCCTGGTTTAACTTTGAATTTTTTGTGTGATTATTTGGGGAATATCTATATTTAACCGTCGATGTAGTCATGTTTTGGTTTTTTATTTTTATATTTACCTTCTAATTTCGTTATGTTTTTGTACATGCAACCACTTGGGCCTTGATGCCAATGTAGGTAGAGAACATAGTATTTCGGTATTCGGCGAGTAAAGTAAAGATACTTGTTGACTTTTTATTTCTCTTTCCAAGCCTTTTTCTTTTATCATATTACAGACCTGAATGGTTTCTGACTTGAGCGTCGGAGTCTTTTCTGCAGGTGGTCAGAACCTCATCAAACGGTATCTCTAGCAACAGCAACAGAAGACGGTGTTTGACTGTTTACGTAGGCACAATTTGCAAGGTATATATTTGTCTTTTGCGAAGATGATGATATATAGTTATAGTTGTATATTCCATATGATGATATTGAATTAGATGTGTGTTACATGTTTTGTATCATAGCCTACTAAAGCTAAACTGAAATGTATGCCGTGGTTAACTGTCATAGCTGAAAAATCTGTACGCTTTTAGATATTGGGTCTGGCCAACCCAATATCTGATATGCTGTATAGGTTACTAATGTTATGGGAAGAGTTATTGTACTAAACCTAGATGTCTTACTTCCAAAATTAAGTTTTATCTACTTATGCTTTGACTGGTTTAACTTTGAATTTTTTGTGTGATTATTTGGGGAATATCTATATTTAACCGTCGATGTGGTCATGTTTTGGTTTTTTATTTTTATATTTAACTTCTAATTTCGTTATGTTTTTGTACATGCAACCACTTGGGCCTTGATGCCAATGTAGGTAGAGAACATAGTATTTCGGTATTCGGCGAGTAAAGTAAAGATACTTGGTGACTTTTTATTTCTCTTTCCAAGCCTTTTTCTTCTATCATATTACAGACCTGAATAGTTTCTGACTTGAGCGTCAGAGTCTTTTCTGCAGGTGGTCAGAACCTCATCAAACAGTATCTCTAGCAACAGCAACAGAAGACGGTGTTTGACTGTTTACGTAGGCACAATTTGCAAGGTATATATTTGTCTTATGCGAAGATGATGATATATAGTCATAGTTGTATATTCCATACGATGATATTGAATTAGACGTGTGTTACATGTTTTGTATCATAGCCTACTAAACCTAAACTGAAATGTATGCCGTGGTTAACTGTCATAGGTTAAAAATCTGTACGCTTTTAGATATTGGGTCTGGCCAACCCAATATATGATATGCTGTATAGATTACTAATGTTATGGGAAGAGTTATTGTACTAAACCTAGATGTCTTACTTCCAAAATTAAGTTTTATCTACTTGTGCTTTGCCTGGTTTAACTTTGAATTTTTTGTGTGATTATTTGGGGAATATCTATATTTAACCGTCGATGTAGTCATGTTTTGGTTTTTTATTTTTATATTTACCTTCTAATTTCGTTATGTTTTTGTATATGCAACCACTTGGGCCTTGATGCCAATGTAGGTAGAGAACATAGTATTTCGGTATTCGGCGAGTAAAGTAAAGATACTTGTTGACTTTTTATTTCTCTTTCCAAGCCTTTTTCTTTTATCATATTACAGACCTGAATGGTTTCTGACTTGAGCGTCGGAGTCTTTTCTGCAGGTGGTCAGAACCGCATCAAACGGTATCTCTAGCAACAGCAACAGAAGACGGTGTTTGACTGTTTACGTAGGCACAATTTGCAAGGTATGTATTTGTCTTATGCGAAGATGATGATATATAGTTATAGGTGTATATTCCATATGATGATATTAAATTAGACGTGTGTTACATGTTTTGTATCATAGCCTACTAAACCTAAACTGAAATGTATGCCGTGGTTAACTGTCATAGCTGAAAAATCTGTACGCTTTTACATATTGGGTCTGGCCAACCCAATATCTGATATGCTGTATAGGTTACTAATGTTATAGGAAGAGTTATTGTACTAAACCTAGATGTCTTACTTCCAAAATTAAGTTTTATCTACTTATGCTTTGCCTGTTTTAACTTTGAATTTTTTGTGTGATTATTTGGGGAATATCTATATTTAACTGTCGATGTGGTCATGTTTTGGTTTTTTATTTTTATATTTACCTTCTAATTTCGTTATGTTTTTGTACATGCAACCACTTGGGCCTTGATGCCAATGTAGGTAGAGAACATAGTATTTCGGTATTCGGCGAGTAAAGTAAAGATACTTGTTGACTTTTTATTTCTCTTTCCAAGCCTTTTTCTTCTATCATATTACAGACCTGAATAGTTTCTGACTTGAGCGTCAGAGTCTTTTCTGCAGGTGGTCAGAACCTCATCAAACAGTATCTCTAGCAACAGCAACAGAAGACGGTGTTTGACTGTTTACGTAGGCACAATTTGCAAGGTATATATTTGTCTTATGCGAAGATGATGATATATAGTCATAGTTGTATATTCCATACGATGATATTGAATTAGACGTGTGTTACATGTTTTGTATGATAGCCTACTAAACCTAAACTGAAATGTATGCCGTGGTTAACTGTCATAGGTTAAAAATCTGTACGCTTTTAGATATTGGGTCTGGCCAACCCAATATATGATATGTTGTATAGATTACTAATGTTATGGGAAGAGTTATTGTACTAAACCTAGATGTCTTACTTCCAAAATTAAGTTTTATCTACTTGTGCTTTGCCTGGTTTAACTTTGAATTTTTTGTGTGATTATTTGGGGAATATCTATATTTAACCGTCGATGTAGTCATGTTTTGGTTTTTTATTTTTATATTTACCTTCTAATTTCGTTATGTTTTTGTATATGCAACCACTTGGGCCTTGATGCTAATGTAGGTAGAGAACATAGTATTTCGGTATTCGGCGAGTAAAGTAAAGATACTTGTTGACTTTTTATTTCTCTTTCCAAGCCTTTTTCTTTTATCATATTACAGACCTGAATGGTTTCTGACTTGAGCGTCGGAGTCTTTTCTGCAGGTGGTCAGAACCGCATCAAACGGTATCTCTAGCAACAGCAACAGAAGACGGTGTTTGACTGTTTACGTAGGCACAATTTGCAAGGTATGTATTTGTCTTATGCGAAGATGATGATATATAGTTATAGGTGTATATTCCATATGATGATATTGAATTAGACGTGTGTTACATGTTTTGTATCATAGCCTACTAAACCTAAACTGAAATGTATGCCGTGGTTAACTGTCATAGCTGAAAAATCTGTACGCTTTTAGATATTGGGTCTGGCCAACCCAATATCTGATATGCTGTATAGGTTACTAATGTTATGGGAAGAGTTATTGTACTAAACCTAGATGTCTTACTTCCAAAATTAAGTTTTATCTACTTGTGCTTTGCCTGGTTTAGCTTTGAATTTTTTGTGTGATTATTTGGGGAATATCTATATTTAACCGTCGATGTAGTCATGTTTTGGTTTTTTATTTTTATATTTACCTTCTAATTTCGTTATGTTTTTGTACATGCAACCACTTGGGCCTTGATGCCAATGTAGGTAGAGAACATAGTATTTCGGTGTTCGGCGAGTAAAGTAAAGATGCTTGTTGACTTTTTATTTCTCTTTCCAAGCCTTTTTCTTTTATCATATTACAGACCTGAATGGTTTCTGACTTGAGCGTCGGAGTCTTTTCTGCAGGTGGTCAGAACCTCATCAAACGGTATCTCTAGCAACAGCAACAGAAGACGGTGTTTGACTGTTTACGTAGGCACAATTTGCAAGGTATGTATTTGTCTTATGCGAAGATGATGATATATAGTTATAGGTGTATATTCCATATGATGATATTGAATTAGACGTGTGTTACATGTTTTGTATCATAGCCTACTAAACCTTAACTGAAATGTATGCCGTGGTTAACTGTCATGGCTGAAAAATCTGTAAGCTTTTAGATATTGGGTCTGGCCAACCCAATATCTGATATGCTGTATAGGTTACCAATGTTATGGGAAGAGTTATTGTACTAAACCTAGATGTCTTACTTCCAAAATTATGTTTTATCTACTTGTGCTTTGCCTGGTTTAACTTTGAATTTTTTGTGTGATTATTTGGGGAATATCTATATTTAACTGTCGATGTGGTCATGTTTTGGTTTTTTATTTTTATATTTACCTTCTAATTTCGTTATGTTTTTGTACATGCAACCACTTGGGCCTTGATGCCAATGTAGGTAGAGAACATAGTATTTCGGTATTCGGCGAGTAAAGTAAAGATACTTGTTGACTTTTTATTTCTCTTTCCAAGCCTTTTTCTTCTATCATATTACAGACCTGAATAGTTTCTGACTTGAGCGTCAGAGTCTTTTCTGCAGGTGGTCAGAACCTCATCAAACAGTATCTCTAGCAAGAGCAACAGAAGACGGTGTTTGACTGTTTACGTAGGCACAATTTGCAAGGTATATATTTGTCTTATGCGAAGATGATGATATATAGTCATAGTTGTATATTCCATACGATGATATTGAATTAGACGTGTGTTACATGTTTTGTATCGTAGCCTACTAAACCTAAACTGAAATGTATGCCGTGGTTAACTGTCATAGGTTAAAAATCTGTACGCTTTTAGATATTGGGTCTGGCCAACCCAATATCTGATATGCTGTATAGGTTACTAATGTTATGGGAAGAGTTATTGTACTAAACCTAGATGTCTTACTTCCAAAATTAAGTTTTATCTACTTATGCTTTGACTGGTTTAACTTTGAATTTTTTGTGTGATTATTTGGGGAATATCTATATTTAACCGTCGATGTGGTCATGTTTTGGTTTTTTATTTTTATATTTAACTTCTAATTTCGTTATGTTTTTGTACATGCAACCACTTGGGCCTTGATGCCAATGTAGGTAGAGAACATAGTATTTCGGTATTCCGCGAGTAAAGTGAAGATACTTGTTGACTTTTTATTTCTCTTTCCAAGCCTTTTTCTTTTATCATATTACAGACCTGAACGGTTTCTGACTTGAGCTTCGGAGTCTTTTCTGCAGGTGGTCGGATCCTCATCAAACAGTATCTCTAGCAACAGCAACAGAAGACGGTGTTTGACTGTTTACGTAGGCACAATTTGCAAGGTATGTATTTGTCTTATGCAAAGATGATGATATATAGTTATAGTTGTATATTCCATATGATGATATTGAATTAGACGTGTGTTACATGTTTTGTATCATAGCCTACTAAACCTAAACTGAAATGTATGCCGTGGTTAACTGTCATAGGTTAAAAATTTGTACGCTTTTAGATATTGGGTCTGGCCAACCCAATATCTGATATGCTGTATAGATTACTAATGTTATGGGAAGAGTTATTGTACTAAACCTAGATGTCTTACTTTCAAAATTAAGTTTTATCTACTTGTGCTTTGCCTGGTTTAACTTTGAATTTTTTGTGTGATTATTTGGGGAATATCTATATTTAACCGTCGATGTAGTCATGTTTTGGTTTTTTATTTTTATATTTACCTTCTAATTTCGTTATGTTTTTGTACATGCAACCACTTGGGCCTTGATGCCAATGTAGGTAGAGAACATAGTATTTCGGTATTCGGCGAGTAAAGTAAAGATACTTGTTGACTTTTTATTTCTCTTTCCAAGCCTTTTTCTTTTATCATATTACAGACCTGAATGGTTTCTGACTTGAGCGTCGGAGTCTTTTCTGCAGGTGGTCAGAACCTCATCAAACGGTATCTCTAGCAACAGCAACAGAAGACGGTGTTTGACTGTTTACGTAGGCACAATTTGCAAGGTATATATTTGTCTTTTGCGAAGATGATGATATATAGTTATAGTTGTATATTCCATATGATGATATTGAATTAGATGTGTGTTACATGTTTTGTATCATAGCCTACTAAAGCTAAACTGAAATGTATGCCGTGGTTAACTGTCATAGCTGAAAAATCTGTACGCTTTTAGATATTGGGTCTGGCCAACCCAATATCTGATATGCTGTATAGGTTACTAATGTTATGGGAAGAGTTATTGTACTAAACCTAGATGTCTTACTTCCAAAATTAAGTTTTATCTACTTATGCTTTGACTGGTTTAACTTTGAATTTTTTGTGTGATTATTTGGGGAATATCTATATTTAACCGTCGATGTGGTCATGTTTTGGTTTTTTATTTTTATATTTAACTTCTAATTTCGTTATGTTTTTGTACATGCAACCACTTGGGCCTTGATGCCAATGTAGGTAGAGAACATAGTATTTCGGTATTCGGCGAGTAAAGTAAAGATACTTGGTGACTTTTTATTTCTCTTTCCAAGCCTTTTTCTTCTATCATATTACAGACCTGAATAGTTTCTGACTTGAGCGTCAGAGTCTTTTCTGCAGGTGGTCAGAACCTCATCAAACAGTATCTCTAGCAACAGCAACAGAAGACGGTGTTTGACTGTTTACGTAGGCACAATTTGCAAGGTATATATTTGTCTTATGCGAAGATGATGATATATAGTCATAGTTGTATATTCCATACGATGATATTGAATTAGACGTGTGTTACATGTTTTGTATCATAGCCTACTAAACCTAAACTGAAATGTATGCCGTGGTTAACTGTCATAGGTTAAAAATCTGTACGCTTTTAGATATTGGGTCTGGCCAACCCAATATATGATATGCTGTATAGATTACTAATGTTATGGGAAGAGTTATTGTACTAAACCTAGATGTCTTACTTCCAAAATTAAGTTTTATCTACTTGTGCTTTGCCTGGTTTAACTTTGAATTTTTTGTGTGATTATTTGGGGAATATCTATATTTAACCGTCGATGTAGTCATGTTTTGGTTTTTTATTTTTATATTTACCTTCTAATTTCGTTATGTTTTTGTATATGCAACCACTTGGGCCTTGATGCCAATGTAGGTAGAGAACATAGTATTTCGGTATTCGGCGAGTAAAGTAAAGATACTTGTTGACTTTTTATTTCTCTTTCCAAGCCTTTTTCTTTTATCATATTACAGACCTGAATGGTTTCTGACTTGAGCGTCGGAGTCTTTTCTGCAGGTGGTCAGAACCGCATCAAACGGTATCTCTAGCAACAGCAACAGAAGACGGTGTTTGACTGTTTACGTAGGCACAATTTGCAAGGTATGTATTTGTCTTATGCGAAGATGATGATATATAGTTATAGGTGTATATTCCATATGATGATATTAAATTAGACGTGTGTTACATGTTTTGTATCATAGCCTACTAAACCTAAACTGAAATGTATGCCGTGGTTAACTGTCATAGCTGAAAAATCTGTACGCTTTTACATATTGGGTCTGGCCAACCCAATATCTGATATGCTGTATAGGTTACTAATGTTATAGGAAGAGTTATTGTACTAAACCTAGATGTCTTACTTCCAAAATTAAGTTTTATCTACTTATGCTTTGCCTGTTTTAACTTTGAATTTTTTGTGTGATTATTTGGGGAATATCTATATTTAACTGTCGATGTGGTCATGTTTTGGTTTTTTATTTTTATATTTACCTTCTAATTTCGTTATGTTTTTGTACATGCAACCACTTGGGCCTTGATGCCAATGTAGGTAGAGAACATAGTATTTCGGTATTCGGCGAGTAAAGTAAAGATACTTGTTGACTTTTTATTTCTCTTTCCAAGCCTTTTTCTTCTATCATATTACAGACCTGAATAGTTTCTGACTTGAGCGTCAGAGTCTTTTCTGCAGGTGGTCAGAACCTCATCAAACAGTATCTCTAGCAACAGCAACAGAAGACGGTGTTTGACTGTTTACGTAGGCACAATTTGCAAGGTATATATTTGTCTTATGCGAAGATGATGATATATAGTCATAGTTGTATATTCCATACGATGATATTGAATTAGACGTGTGTTACATGTTTTGTATCATAGCCTACTAAACCTAAACTGAAATGTATGCCGTGGTTAACTGTCATAGGTTAAAAATCTGTACGCTTTTAGATATTGGGTCTGGCCAACCCAATATATGATATGTTGTATAGATTACTAATGTTATGGGAAGAGTTATTGTACTAAACCTAGATGTCTTACTTCCAAAATTAAGTTTTATCTACTTGTGCTTTGCCTGGTTTAACTTTGAATTTTTTGTGTGATTATTTGGGGAATATCTATATTTAACCGTCGATGTAGTCATGTTTTGGTTTTTTATTTTTATATTTACCTTCTAATTTCGTTATGTTTTTGTATATGCAACCACTTGGGCCTTGATGCTAATGTAGGTAGAGAACATAGTATTTCGGTATTCGGCGAGTAAAGTAAAGATACTTGTTGACTTTTTATTTCTCTTTCCAAGCCTTTTTCTTTTATCATATTACAGACCTGAATGGTTTCTGACTTGAGCGTCGGAGTCTTTTCTGCAGGTGGTCAGAACCGCATCAAACGGTATCTCTAGCAACAGCAACAGAAGACGGTGTTTGACTGTTTACGTAGGCACAATTTGCAAGGTATGTATTTGTCTTATGCGAAGATGATGATATATAGTTATAGGTGTATATTCCATATGATGATATTGAATTAGACGTGTGTTACATGTTTTGTATCATAGCCTACTAAACCTAAACTGAAATGTATGCCGTGGTTAACTGTCATAGCTGAAAAATCTGTACGCTTTTAGATATTGGGTCTGGCCAACCCAATATCTGATATGCTGTATAGGTTACTAATGTTATGGGAAGAGTTATTGTACTAAACCTAGATGTCTTACTTCCAAAATTAAGTTTTATCTACTTGTGCTTTGCCTGGTTTAGCTTTGAATTTTTTGTGTGATTATTTGGGGAATATCTATATTTAACCGTCGATGTAGTCATGTTTTGGTTTTTTATTTTTATATTTACCTTCTAATTTCGTTATGTTTTTGTACATGCAACCACTTGGGCCTTGATGCCAATGTAGGTAGAGAACATAGTATTTCGGTGTTCGGCGAGTAAAGTAAAGATGCTTGTTGACTTTTTATTTCTCTTTCCAAGCCTTTTTCTTTTATCATATTACAGACCTGAATGGTTTCTGACTTGAGCGTCGGAGTCTTTTCTGCAGGTGGTCAGAACCTCATCAAACGGTATCTCTAGCAACAGCAACAGAAGACGGTGTTTGACTGTTTACGTAGGCACAATTTGCAAGGTATGTATTTGTCTTATGCGAAGATGATGATATATAGTTATAGGTGTATATTCCATATGATGATATTGAATTAGACGTGTGTTACATGTTTTGTATCATAGCCTACTAAACCTTAACTGAAATGTATGCCGTGGTTAACTGTCATGGCTGAAAAATCTGTAAGCTTTTAGATATTGGGTCTGGCCAACCCAATATCTGATATGCTGTATAGGTTACTAATGTTATGGGAAGAGTTATTGTACTAAACCTAGATGTCTTACTTCCAAAATTATGTTTTATCTACTTGTGCTTTGCCTGGTTTAACTTTGAATTTTTTGTGTGATTATTTGGGGAATATCTATATTTAACTGTCGATGTGGTCATGTTTTGGTTTTTTATTTTTATATTTACCTTCTAATTTCGTTATGTTTTTGTACATGCAACCACTTGGGCCTTGATGCCAATGTAGGTAGAGAACATAGTATTTCGGTGTTCGGCGAGTAAAGTAAAGATGCTTGTTGACTTTTTATTTCTCTTTCCAAGCCTTTTTCTTTTATCATATTACAGACCTGAATGGTTTCTGACTTGAGCGTCGGAGTCTTTTCTGCAGGTGGTCAGAACCTCATCAAACGGTATCTCTAGCAACAGCAACAGAAGACGGTGTTTGACTGTTTACGTAGGCACAATTTGCAAGGTATGTATTTGTCTTATGCGAAGATGATGATATATAGTTATAGTTGTATATTCCATATGATGATATTGAATTAGACGTGTGTTACATGTTTTGTATCATAGCCTACTAAACCTAAACTGAAATGTATGCCGTGGTTAACTGTCATAGCTGAAAAATCTGTACGCTTTTAGATATTGGGTCTGGCCAACCCAATATCTGATATGCTGTATAGGTTACTAATGTTATGGGAAGAGTTATTGTACTAAACCTAGATGTCTTACTTCCAAAATTAAGTTTTATCTACTTATGCTTTGCCTGTTTTAACTTTGAATTTTTTGTGTGATTATTTGGGGAATATCTATATTTAACTGTCGATGTGGTCATGTTTTGGTTTTTTATTTTTATGTTTACCTTCTAATTTCGTTATGTTTTTGTACATGCAACCACTTGGGCCTTGATGCCAATGTAGGTAGAGAACATAGTATTTCGGTATTCGGCGAGTAAAGTAAAGATACTTGTTGACTTTTTATTTCTCTTTCCAAGCCTTTTTCTTCTATCATATTACAGACCTGAATAGTTTCTGACTTGAGCGTCAGAGTCTTTTCTGCAGGTGGTCAGAACCTCATCAAACAGTATCTCTAGCAACTGCAACAGAAGACGGTGTTTGACTGTTTACGTAGGCACAATTTGCAAGGTATGTATTTGTCTTATGCGAAGATGATGATATATAGTTATAGGTGTATATTCCATATGATGATATTGAATTAGACGTGTGTTACATGTTTTGTATCATAGCCTACTAAACCTAAACTGAAATGTATGCCGTGGTTAACTGTCATAGCTGAAAAATCTGTACGCTTTTAGATATTGGGTCTGGCCAACCCAATATCTGATATGCTGTATAGGTTACTAATGTTATGGGAAGAGTTATTGTACTAAACCTAGATGTCTTACTTCCAAAATTAAGTTTTATCTACTTGTGCTTTGCCTGGTTTAGCTTTGAATTTTTTGTGTGATTATTTGGGGAATATCTATATTTAACCGTCGATGTAGTCATGTTTTGGTTTTTTATTTTTATATTTACCTTCTAATTTCGTTATGTTTTTGTACATGCAACCACTTGGGCCTTGATGCCAATGTAGGTAGAGAACATAGTATTTCGGTGTTCGGCGAGTAAAGTAAAGATGCTTGTTGACTTTTTATTTCTCTTTCCAAGCCTTTTTCTTTTATCATATTACAGACCTGAATGGTTTCTGACTTGAGCGTCGGAGTCTTTTCTGCAGGTGGTCAGAACCTCATCAAACGGTATCTCTAGCAACAGCAACAGAAGACGGTGTTTGACTGTTTACGTAGGCACAATTTGCAAGGTATGTATTTGTCTTATGCGAAGATGATAATATATAGTTATAGTTGTATATTCCATATGATGATATTGAATTAGACGTGTGTTACATGTTTTGTATCATAGCCTACTAAACCTAAACTGAAATGTATGCCGTGGTTAACTGTCATAGCTGAAAAATCTGTACGCTTTTAGATATTGGGTCTGGCTAACCCAATATCTGATATGCTGTATAGGTTACTAATGTTATGGGAAGAGTTATTGTACTAAACCTAGATGTCTTACTTCCAAAATTAAATTTTATCTACTTATGCTTTGCCTGTTTTAACTTTGAATTTTTTGTGTGATTATTTGGGGAATATCTATATTTAACTGTCGATGTGGTCATGTTTTGGTTTTTTATTTTTATGTTTACCTTCTAATTTCGTTATGTTTTTGTACATGCAACCACTTGGGCCTTGATGCCAATGTAGGTAGAGAACATAGTATTTCGGTATTCGGCGAGTAAAGTAAAGATACTTGTTGACTTTTTATTTCTCTTTCCAGCCTTTTTCTTCTATCATATTACAGACCTGAATAGTTTCTGACTTGAGCGTCAGAGTCTTTTCTGCAGGTGGTCAGAACCTCATCAAACAGTATCTCTAGCAACTGCAACAGAAGACGGTGTTTGACTGTTTACGTAGGCACAATTTGCAAGGTATGTATTTGTCTTATGCGAAGATGATGATATATAGTTATAGGTGTATATTCCATATGATGATATTGAATTAGACGTGTGTTACATGTTTTGTATCATAGCCTACTAAACCTAAACTGAAATGTATGTCGTGGTTAACTGTCATAGCTGAAAAATCTGTACGCTTTTAGATATTGGGTCTGGCCAACCCAATATCTGATATGCTGTATAGGTTACTAATGTTATGGGAAGAGTTATTGTACTAAACCTAGATGTCTTACTTCCAAAATTAAGTTTTATCTACTTGTGCTTTGCCTGGTTTAGCTTTGAATTTTTTGTGTGATTATTTGGGGAATATCTATATTTAACCGTCGATGTAGTCATGTTTTGGTTTTTTATTTTTATATTTACCTTCTAATTTCGTTATGTTTTTGTACATGCAACCACTTGGGCCTTGATGCCAATGTAGGTAGAGAACATAGTATTTCGGTGTTCGGCGAGTAAAGTAAAGATGCTTGTTGACTTTTTATTTCTCTTTCCAAGCCTTTTTCTTTTATCATATTACAGACCTGAATGGTTTCTGACTTGAGCGTCGGAGTCTTTTCTGCAGGTGGTCAGAACCTCATCAAACGGTATCTCTAGCAACAGCAACAGAAGACGGTGTTTGACTGTTTACGTAGGCACAATTTGCAAGGTATGTATTTGTCTTATGCGAAGATGATGATATATAGTTATAGGTGTATATTCCATATGATGATATTGAATTAGACGTGTGTTACATGTTTTGTATCATAGCCTACTAAACCTTAACTGAAATGTATGCCGTGGTTAACTGTCATGGCTGAAAAATCTGTAAGCTTTTAGATATTGGGTCTGGCCAACCCAATATCTGATATGCTGTATAGGTTACTAATGTTATGGGAAGAGTTATTGTACTAAACCTAGATGTCTTACTTCCAAAATTATGTTTTATCTACTTGTGCTTTGCCTGGTTTAACTTTGAATTTTTTGTGTGATTATTTGGGGAATATCTATATTTAACTGTCGATGTGGTCATGTTTTGGTTTTTTATTTTTATATTTACCTTCTAATTTCGTTATGTTTTTGTACATGCAACCACTTGGGCCTTGATGCCAATGTAGGTAGAGAACATAGTATTTCGGTGTTCGGCGAGTAAAGTAAAGATGCTTGTTGACTTTTTATTTCTCTTTCCAAGCCTTTTTCTTTTATCATATTACAGACCTGAATGGTTTCTGACTTGAGCGTCGGAGTCTTTTCTGCAGGTGGTCAGAACCTCATCAAACGGTATCTCTAGCAACAGCAACAGAAGACGGTGTTTGACTGTTTACGTAGGCACAATTTGCAAGGTATGTATTTGTCTTATGCGAAGATGATGATATATAGTTATAGTTGTATATTCCATATGATGATATTGAATTAGACGTGTGTTACATGTTTTGTATCATAGCCTACTAAACCTAAACTGAAATGTATGCCGTGGTTAACTGTCATAGCTGAAAAATCTGTACGCTTTTAGATATTGGGTCTGGCCAACCCAATATCTGATATGCTGTATAGGTTACTAATGTTATGGGAAGAGTTATTGTACTAAACCTAGATGTCTTACTTCCAAAATTAAGTTTTATCTACTTATGCTTTGCCTGTTTTAACTTTGAATTTTTTGTGTGATTATTTGGGGAATATCTATATTTAACTGTCGATGTGGTCATGTTTTGGTTTTTTATTTTTATGTTTACCTTCTAATTTCGTTATGTTTTTGTACATGCAACCACTTGGGCCTTGATGCCAGTGTAGGTAGAGAACATAGTATTTCGGTATTCGGCGAGTAAAGTAAAGATACTTGTTGACTTTTTATTTCTCTTTCCAAGCCTTTTTCTTCTATCATATTACAGACCTGAATAGTTTCTGACTTGAGCGTCAGAGTCTTTTCTGCAGGTGGTCAGAACCTCATCAAACAGTATCTCTAGCAACTGCAACAGAAGACGGTGTTTGACTGTTTACGTAGGCACAATTTGCAAGGTATATATTTGTCTTATGCGAAGATGATGATATATAGTCATAGTTGTATATTCCATACGATGATATTGAATTAGACGTGTGTTACATGTTTTGTATCATAGCCTACTAAACCTAAACTGAAATGTATGCCGTGGTTAACTGTCATAGGTTAAAAATTTGTACGCTTTTAGATATTGGGTCTGACCAACCCAATATATGATATGCTGTATAGATTACTAATGTTATGGGAAGAGTTATTGTACTAAACCTAGATGTCTTACTTCCAAAATTAAGTTTTATCTACTTGTGCTTTGCCTGGTTTAACTTTGAATTTTTTGTGTGATTATTTGGGGAATATCTATATTTAACCGTCGATGTAGTCATGTTTTGGTTTTTTATTTTTATATTTACCTTCTAATTTCGTTATGTTTTTGTATATGCAACCACTTGGGCCTTGATGCCAATGTAGGTAGAGAACATAGTATTTCGGTATTCGGCGAGTAAAGTAAAGATACTTGTTGACTTTTTATTTCTCTTTCCAAGCCTTTTTCTTTTATCATATTACAGACCTGAATGGTTTCTGACTTGAGCGTCGGAGTCTTTTCTGCAGGTGGTCAGAACCGCATCAAACGGTATCTCTAGCAACAGCAACAGAAGACGGTGTTTGACTGTTTACGTAGGCACAATTTGCAAGGTATGTATTTGTCTTATGCGAAGATGATGATATATAGTTATAGGTGTATATTCCATATGATGATATTAAATTAGACGTGTGTTACATGTTTTGTATCATAGCCTACTAAACCTAAACTGAAATGTATGCCGTGGTTAACTGTCATAGCTGAAAAATCTGTACGCTTTTAGATATTGGGTCTGGCCAACCCAATATCTGATATGCTGTATAGGTTACTAATGTTATGGGAAGAGTTATTGTACTAAACCTAGATGTCTTACTTCCAAAATTAAGTTTTATCTACTTATGCTTTGCCTGTTTTAACTTTGAATTTTTTGTGTGATTATTTGGGGAATATCTATATTTAACTGTCGATGTGGTCATGTTTTGGTTTTTTATTTTTATGTTTACCTTCTAATTTCGTTATGTTTTTGTACATGCAACCACTTGGGCCTTGATGCCAATGTAGGTAGAGAACATAGTATTTCGGTGTTCGGCGAGTAAAGTAAAGATGCTTGTTGACTTTTTATTTCTCTTTCCAAGCCTTTTTCTTTTATCATATTACAGACCTGAATGGTTTCTGACTTGAGCGTCGGAGTCTTTTCTGCAGGTGGTCAGAACCTCATCAAACGGTATCTCTAGCAACAGCAACAGAAGACGGTGTTTGACTGTTTACGTAGGCACAATTTGCAAGGTATGTATTTGTCTTATGCGAAGATGATGATATATAGTTATAGTTGTATATTCCATATGATGATATTGAATTAGACGTGTGTTACATGTTTTGTATCATAGCCTACTAAACCTAAACTGAAATGTATGCCGTGGTTAACTGTCATAGCTGAAAAATCTGTACGCTTTTAGATATTGGGTCTGGCCAACCCAATATCTGATATGCTGTATAGGTTACTAATGTTATGGGAAGAGTTATTGTACTAAACCTAGATGTCTTACTTCCAAAATTAAGTTTTATCTACTTATGCTTTGCCTGTTTTAACTTTGAATTTTTTGTGTGATTATTTGGGGAATATCTATATTTAACTGTCGATGTGGTCATGTTTTGGTTTTTTATTTTTATGTTTACCTTCTAATTTCGTTATGTTTTTGTACATGCAACCACTTGGGCCTTGATGCCAATGTAGGTAGAGAACATAGTATTTCGGTATTCGGCGAGTAAAGTAAAGATACTTGTTGACTTTTTATTTCTCTTTCCAAGCCTTTTTCTTCTATCATATTACAGACCTGAATAGTTTCTGACTTCAGCGTCAGAGTCTTTTCTGCAGGTGGTCAGAACCTCATCAAACAGTATCTCTAGCAACAGCAACAGAAGACGGTGTTTGACTGTTTACGTAGGCACAATTTGCAAGGTATATATTTGTCTTATGCGAAGATGATGATATATAGTCATAGTTGTATATTCCATACGATGATATTGAATTAGACGTGTGTTACATGTTTTGTATCATAGGCTACTAAACCTAAACTGAAATGTATGCCGTGGTTAACTGTCATAGGTTAAAAATCTGTACGCTTTTAGATATTGGGTCTGGCCAACCCAATATATGATATGTTGTATAGATTACTAATGTTATGGGAAGAGTTATTGTACTAAACCTAGATGTCTTACTTCCAAAATTAAGTTTTATCTACTTGTGCTTTGCCTGGTTTAACTTTGAATTTTTTGTGTGATTATTTGGGGAATATCTATATTTAACTGTCGATGTGGTCATGTTTTGGTTTTTTATTTTTATATTTACCTTCTAATTTCGTTATGTTTTTGTACATGCAACCACTTGGGCCTTGATGCCAATGTAGGTAGAGAACATAGTATTTCGGTGTTCGGCGAGTAAAGTAAAGATGCTTGTTGACTTTTTATTTCTCTTTCCAAGCCTTTTTCTTCTATCATATTACAGACCTGAATAGTTTCTGACTTGAGCGTCAGAGTCTTTTCTGCAGGTGGTCAGAACCTCATCAAACAGTATCTCTAGCAACTGCAACAGAAGACGGTGTTTGACTGTTTACGTAGGCACAATTTGCAAGGTATATATTTGTCTTATGCGAAGATGATGATATATAGTCATAGTTGTATATTCCATACGATGATATTGAATTAGACGTGTGTTACATGTTTTGTATCATAGCCTACTAAACCTAAACTGAAATGTATGCCGTGGTTAACTGTCATAGGTTAAAAATCTGTACGCTTTTAGATATTGGGTCTGACCAACCCAATATATGATATGCTGTATAGATTACTAATGTTATGGGAAGAGTTATTGTACTAAACCTAGATGTCTTACTTCCAAAATTAAGTTTTATCTACTTGTGCTTTGCCTGGTTTAACTTTGAATTTTTTGTGTGATTATTTGGGGAATATCTATATTTAACCGTCGATGTAGTCATGTTTTGGTTTTTTATTTTTATATTTACCTTCTAATTTCGTTATGTTTTTGTATATGCAACCACTTGGGCCTTGATGCCAATGTAGGTAGAGAACATAGTATTTCGGTATTCGGCGAGTAAAGTAAAGATACTTGTTGACTTTTTATTTCTCTTTCCAAGCCTTTTTCTTTTATCATATTACAGACCTGAATGGTTTCTGACTTGAGCGTCGGAGTCTTTTCTGCAGGTGGTCAGAACCGCATCAAACGGTATCTCTAGCAACAGCAACAGAAGACGGTGTTTGACTGTTTACGTAGGCACAATTTGCAAGGTATGTATTTGTCTTATGCGAAGATGATGATATATAGTTATAGGTGTATATTCCATATGATGATATTAAATTAGACGTGTGTTACATGTTTTGTATCATAGCCTACTAAACCTAAACTGAAATGTATGCCGTGGTTAACTGTCATAGCTGAAAAATCTGTACGCTTTTACATATTGGGTCTGGCCAACCCAATATCTGATATGCTGTATAGGTTACTAATGTTATAGGAAGAGTTATTGTACTAAACCTAGATGTCTTACTTCCAAAATTAAGTTTTATCTACTTATGCTTTGCCTGTTTTAACTTTGGATTTTTTGTGTGATTATTTGGGGAATATCTATATTTAACTGTCGATGTGGTCATGTTTTGGTTTTTTATTTTTATATTTACCTTCTAATTTCGTTATGTTTTTGTACATGCAACCACTTGGGCCTTGATGCCAATGTAGGTAGAGAACATAGTATTTCGGTATTCGGCGAGTAAAGTAAAGATACTTGTTGACTTTTTATTTCTCTTTCCAAGCCTTTTTCTTCTATCATATTACAGACCTGAATAGTTTCTGACTTGAGCGTCAGAGTCTTTTCTGCAGGTGGTCAGAACCTCATCAAACAGTATCTCTAGCAACAGCAACAGAAGACGGTGTTTGACTGTTTACGTAGGCACAATTTGCAAGGTATATATTTGTCTTATGCGAAGATGATGATATATAGTCATAGTTGTATATTCCATACGATGATATTGAATTAGACGTGTGTTACATGTTTTGTATCATAGGCTACTAAACCTAAACTGAAATGTATGCCGTGGTTAACTGTCATAGGTTAAAAATCTGTACGCTTTTAGATATTGGGTCTGGCCAACCCAATATATGATATGTTGTATAGATTACTAATGTTATGGGAAGAGTTATTGTACTAAACCTAGATGTCTTACTTCCAAAATTAAGTTTTATCTACTTGTGCTTTGCCTGGTTTAACTTTGAATTTTTTGTGTGATTATTTGGGGAATATCTATATTTAACCGTCGATGTAGTCATGTTTTGGTTTTTTATTTTTATATTTACCTTCTAATTTCGTTATGTTTTTGTATATGCAACCACTTGGGCCTTGATGCCAATGTAGGTAGAGAACATAGTATTTCGGTATTCGGCGAGTAAAGTAAAGATACTTGTTGACTTTTTATTTCTCTTTCCAAGCCTTTTTCTTTTATCATATTACAGACCTGAATGGTTTCTGACTTGAGCGTCGGAGTCTTTTCTGCAGGTGGTCAGAACCGCATCAAACGGTATCTCTAGCAACAGCAACAGAAGACGGTGTTTGACTGTTTACGTAGGCACAATTTGCAAGGTATGTATTTGTCTTATGCGAAGATGATGATATATAGTTATAGGTGTATATTCCATATGATGATATTAAATTAGACGTGTGTTACATGTTTTGTATCATAGCCTACTAAACCTAAACTGAAATGTATGCCGTGGTTAACTGTCATAGCTGAAAAATCTGTACGCTTTTACATATTGGGTCTGGCCAACCCAATATCTGATATGCTGTATAGGTTACTAATGTTATAGGAAGAGTTATTGTACTAAACCTAGATGTCTTACTTCCAAAATTAAGTTTTATCTACTTATGCTTTGCCTGTTTTAACTTTGGATTTTTTGTGTGATTATTTGGGGAATATCTATATTTAACTGTCGATGTGGTCATGTTTTGGTTTTTTATTTTTATATTTACCTTCTAATTTCGTTATGTTTTTGTACATGCAACCACTTGGGCCTTGATGCCAATGTAGGTAGAGAACATAGTATTTCGGTATTCGGCGAGTAAAGTAAAGATACTTGTTGACTTTTTATTTCTCTTTCCAAGCCTTTTTCTTCTATCATATTACAGACCTGAATAGTTTCTGACTTCAGCGTCAGAGTCTTTTCTGCAGGTGGTCAGAACCTCATCAAACAGTATCTCTAGCAACAGCAACAGAAGACGGTGTTTGACTGTTTACGTAGGCACAATTTGCAAGGTATATATTTGTCTTATGCGAAGATGATGATATATAGTCATAGTTGTATATTCCATACGATGATATTGAATTAGACGTGTGTTACATGTTTTGTATCATAGGCTACTAAACCTAAACTGAAATGTATGCCGTGGTTAACTGTCATAGGTTAAAAATCTGTACGCTTTTAGATATTGGGTCTGGCCAACCCAATATATGATATGTTGTATAGATTACTAATGTTATGGGAAGAGTTATTGTACTAAACCTAGATGTCTTACTTCCAAAATTAAGTTTTATCTACTTGTGCTTTGCCTGGTTTAACTTTGAATTTTTTGTGTGATTATTTGGGGAATATCTATATTTAACTGTCGATGTGGTCATGTTTTGGTTTTTTATTTTTATATTTACCTTCTAATTTCGTTATGTTTTTGTACATGCAACCACTTGGGCCTTGATGCCAATGTAGGTAGAGAACATAGTATTTCGGTGTTCGGCGAGTAAAGTAAAGATGCTTGTTGACTTTTTATTTCTCTTTCCAAGCCTTTTTCTTCTATCATATTACAGACCTGAATAGTTTCTGACTTGAGCGTCAGAGTCTTTTCTGCAGGTGGTCAGAACCTCATCAAACAGTATCTCTAGCAACTGCAACAGAAGACGGTGTTTGACTGTTTACGTAGGCACAATTTGCAAGGTATATATTTGTCTTATGCGAAGATGATGATATATAGTCATAGTTGTATATTCCATACGATGATATTGAATTAGACGTGTGTTACATGTTTTGTATCATAGCCTACTAAACCTAAACTGAAATGTATGCCGTGGTTAACTGTCATAGGTTAAAAATCTGTACGCTTTTAGATATTGGGTCTGACCAACCCAATATATGATATGCTGTATAGATTACTAATGTTATGGGAAGAGTTATTGTACTAAACCTAGATGTCTTACTTCCAAAATTAAGTTTTATCTACTTGTGCTTTGCCTGGTTTAACTTTGAATTTTTTGTGTGATTATTTGGGGAATATCTATATTTAACCGTCGATGTAGTCATGTTTTGGTTTTTTATTTTTATATTTACCTTCTAATTTCGTTATGTTTTTGTATATGCAACCACTTGGGCCTTGATGCCAATGTAGGTAGAGAACATAGTATTTCGGTATTCGGCGAGTAAAGTAAAGATACTTGTTGACTTTTTATTTCTCTTTCCAAGCCTTTTTCTTTTATCATATTACAGACCTGAATGGTTTCTGACTTGAGCGTCGGAGTCTTTTCTGCAGGTGGTCAGAACCGCATCAAACGGTATCTCTAGCAACAGCAACAGAAGACGGTGTTTGACTGTTTACGTAGGCACAATTTGCAAGGTATGTATTTGTCTTATGCGAAGATGATGATATATAGTTATAGGTGTATATTCCATATGATGATATTAAATTAGACGTGTGTTACATGTTTTGTATCATAGCCTACTAAACCTAAACTGAAATGTATGCCGTGGTTAACTGTCATAGCTGAAAAATCTGTACGCTTTTACATATTGGGTCTGGCCAACCCAATATCTGATATGCTGTATAGGTTACTAATGTTATAGGAAGAGTTATTGTACTAAACCTAGATGTCTTACTTCCAAAATTAAGTTTTATCTACTTATGCTTTGCCTGTTTTAACTTTGGATTTTTTGTGTGATTATTTGGGGAATATCTATATTTAACTGTCGATGTGGTCATGTTTTGGTTTTTTATTTTTATATTTACCTTCTAATTTCGTTATGTTTTTGTACATGCAACCACTTGGGCCTTGATGCCAATGTAGGTAGAGAACATAGTATTTCGGTATTCGGCGAGTAAAGTAAAGATACTTGTTGACTTTTTATTTCTCTTTCCAAGCCTTTTTCTTCTATCATATTACAGACCTGAATAGTTTCTGACTTGAGCGTCAGAGTCTTTTCTGCAGGTGGTCAGAACCTCATCAAACAGTATCTCTAGCAACAGCAACAGAAGACGGTGTTTGACTGTTTACGTAGGCACAATTTGCAAGGTATATATTTGTCTTATGCGAAGATGATGATATATAGTCATAGTTGTATATTCCATACGATGATATTGAATTAGACGTGTGTTACATGTTTTGTATCATAGGCTACTAAACCTAAACTGAAATGTATGCCGTGGTTAACTGTCATAGGTTAAAAATCTGTACGCTTTTAGATATTGGGTCTGGCCAACCCAATATATGATATGTTGTATAGATTACTAATGTTATGGGAAGAGTTATTGTACTAAACCTAGATGTCTTACTTCCAAAATTAAGTTTTATCTACTTGTGCTTTGCCTGGTTTAACTTTGAATTTTTTGTGTGATTATTTGGGGAATATCTATATTTAACCGTCGATGTAGTCATGTTTTGGTTTTTTATTTTTATATTTACCTTCTAATTTCGTTATGTTTTTGTATATGCAACCACTTGGGCCTTGATGCCAATGTAGGTAGAGAACATAGTATTTCGGTATTCGGCGAGTAAAGTAAAGATACTTGTTGACTTTTTATTTCTCTTTCCAAGCCTTTTTCTTTTATCATATTACAGACCTGAATGGTTTCTGACTTGAGCGTCGGAGTCTTTTCTGCAGGTGGTCAGAACCGCATCAAACGGTATCTCTAGCAACAGCAACAGAAGACAGTGTTTGACTGTTTACGTAGGCACAATTTGCAAGGTATGTATTTGTCTTATGCGAAGATGATGATATATAGTTATAGGTGTATATTCCATATGATGATATTGAATTAGACGTGTGTTACATGTTTTGTATCATAGCCTACTAAACCTAAACTGAAATGTATGCCGTGGTTAACTGTCATAGCTGAAAAATCTGTACGCTTTTAGATATTGGGTCTGGCCAACCCAATATCTGATATGCTGTATAGGTTACTAATGTTATGGGAAGAGTTATTGTACTAAACCTAGATGTCTTACTTCCAAAATTAAGTTTTATCTACTTGTGCTTTGCCTGGTTTAGCTTTGAATTTTTTGTGTGATTATTTGGGGAATATCTATATTTAACCGTCGATGTAGTCATGTTTTGGTTTTTTATTTTTATATTTACCTTCTAATTTCGTTATGTTTTTGTACATGCAACCACTTGGGCCTTGATGCCAATGTAGGTAGAGAACATAGTATTTCGGTGTTCGGCGAGTAAAGTAAAGATGCTTGTTGACTTTTTATTTCTCTTTCCAAGCCTTTTTCTTTTATCATATTACAGACCTGAATGGTTTCTGACTTGAGCGTCGGAGTCTTTTCTGCAGGTGGTCAGAACCTCATCAAACGGTATCTCTAGCAACAGCAACAGAAGACGGTGTTTGACTGTTTACGTAGGCACAATTTGCAAGGTATGTATTTGTCTTATGCGAAGATGATGATATATAGTTATAGGTGTATATTCCATATGATGATATTGAATTAGACGTGTGTTACATGTTTTGTATCATAGCCTACTAAACCTTAACTGAAATGTATGCCGTGGTTAACTGTCATGGCTGAAAAATCTGTAAGCTTTTAGATATTGGGTCTGGCCAACCCAATATCTGATATGCTGTATAGGTTACTAATGTTATGGGAAGAGTTATTGTACTAAACCTAGATGTCTTACTTCCAAAATTATGTTTTATCTACTTGTGCTTTGCCTGGTTTAACTTTGAATTTTTTGTGTGATTATTTGGGGAATATCTATATTTAACTGTCGATGTGGTCATGTTTTGGTTTTTTATTTTTATATTTACCTTCTAATTTCGTTATGTTTTTGTACATGCAACCACTTGGGCCTTGATGCCAATGTAGGTAGAGAACATAGTATTTCGGTGTTCGGCGAGTAAAGTAAAGATGCTTGTTGACTTTTTATTTCTCTTTCCAAGCCTTTTTCTTTTATCATATTACAGACCTGAATGGTTTCTGACTTGAGCGTCGGAGTCTTTTCTGCAGGTGGTCAGAACCTCATCAAACGGTATCTCTAGCAACAGCAACAGAAGACGGTGTTTGACTGTTTACGTTGGCACAATTTGCAAGGTATGTATTTGTCTTATGCGAAGATGATGATATATAGTTATAGTTGTATATTCCATATGATGATATTGAATTAGACGTGTGTTACATGTTTTGTATCATAGCCTACTAAACCTTAACTGAAATGTATGCCGTGGTTAACTGTCATAGCTGAAAAATCTGTACGCTTTTAGATATTGGGTCTGGCCAACCCAATATCTGATATGCTGTATAGCTTACTAATGTTATGGGAAGAGTTATTGTACTAAACCTAGATGTCTTACTTCCAAAATTATGTTTTATCTACTTATGCTTTGTCTGTTTTAACTTTGAATTTTTTGTGTGATTATTTGGGGAATATCTATATTTAACTGTCGATGTGGTCATGTTTTGGTTTTTTATTTTTATATTTACCTTCTAATTTCGTTATGTTTTTGTACATGCAACCACTTGGGCCTTGATGCCAATGTAGGTAGAGAACATAGTATTTCGGTGTTCGGCGAGTAAAGTAAAGATCCTTGTTGACTTTTTATTTCTCTTTCCAAGCCTTTTTCTTTTATCATATTACAGACCTGAATGGTTTCTGACTTGAGCGTCGGAATCTTTTCTGCAGGTGGTCAGAACCTCATCAAACGGTATCTCTAGCAACAGCAACAGAAGACGGTGTTTGACTGTTTACGTAGGCACAATTTGCAAGGTATGTATTTGTCTTATGCGAAGATGATGATATATAGTTATAGTTATATATTCCATATGATGATATTGAATTAGACGTGTGTTACATGTTTTGTATCATAGCCTACTAAAGCTAAACTGAAATGTATGCCGTGGTTAACTGTCATAGCTGAAAAATCTGTACGCTTTTAGATATTGGGTCTGGCCAACCCAATATCTGATATGCTGTATAGGTTACTAATGTTATGGGAAGAGTTATTGTACTAAACCTAGATGTCTTACTTCCAAAATTATGTTTTATCTACTTATGCTTTGCCTGTTTTAACTTTGAATTTTTTGTGTGATTATTTGGGGAATATCTATATTTAACTGTCGATGTGGTCATGTTTTGGTTTTTTATTTTTATATTTACCTTCTAATTTCGTTATGTTTTTGTACATGCAACCACTTGGGCCTTGATGCCAATGTAGGTAGAGAACATAGTATTTCGGTGTTCGGCGAGTAAAGTAAAGATACTTGTTGACTTTTTATTTCTCTTTCCAAGCCTTTTTCTTTTATCATATTACAGACCTGAATGGTTTCTGACTTGAGCGTCGGAGTCTTTTCTGCAGGTGGATAGAACCTCATCAAACGGTATCTCTAGCAACAGCAACAGAAGACGGTGTTTGACTGTTTACGTAGGCACAATCTGCAAGGTATGTATTTGTCTTATGCGAAGATGATGATATATAGTTATAGGTGTATATTCCATATGATGATATTGAATTAGACGTGTGTTACATGTTTTGTATCATAGCCTACTAAACCTTAACTGAAATGTATGCCGTGGTTAACTGTCATAGCTGAAAAATCTGTACGCTTTTAGATATTGGGTCTGGCCAACCCAATATCTGATATGCTGTATAGGTTACTAATGTTATGGGAAGAGTTATTGTACTAAACCTAGATGTCTTACTTCCAAAATTATGTTTTATCAACTTATGCTTTGCCTGTTTTAACTTTGAATTTTTTGTGTGATTATTTGGGGAATATCTATATTTAACTGTCGATGTGGTCATGTTTTGGTTTTTTATTTTTATATTTACCTTCTAATTTCGTTATGTTTTTGTACATGCAACCACTTGGGCCTTGATGCCAATGTAGGTAGAGAACATAGTATTTCGGTGTTCGGCGAGTAAAGTAAAGATACTTGTTGACTTTTTATTTCTCTTTCCAAGCCTTTTTCTTTTATCATATTACAGACCTGAATGGTTTCTGACTTGAGCGTCGGAGTCTTTTCTGCAGGTGGTCAGAACCTCATCAAACAGTATCTCTAGCAACAGCAACAGAAGACGGTGTTTGCCTGTTTACGTAGGCACAATTTGCAAGGTATGTATTTTTCTTATGCGAATATGATGGTATTAAACTATAGTTGTATATTCCATATGATGATATTGAATTACACGTGTTACATTTTTTGTATCATAGCCTACTAAAGCTAAACTGAAATGTATGCCGTGGTTAACTGTCATAGCTGAAAAATCAGTACGCTTTTAGATATTGGGTCTGGCCAACCCAATATCTGATATGCTGTATAGGTTACTAATGTTATGGGAAGAGTTATTGTACTAAACCTAGATGTCTTACTTCCAAAATTAAGTTTTATCTACTTATGCTTTGCCTGTTTTAACTTTGAATTTTTTGTGTGATTATTTGGGGAATATCTATATTTAACTGTCGATGTGGTCATGTTTTGGTTTTTTATTTTTATATTTACCTTCTAATTTCGTTATGTTTTTGTACATGCAACCACTTGGGCCTTGATGCCAATGTAGGTAGAGAACATAGTATTTCGGTATTCGGCGAGTAAAGTAAAGATACTTGTTGACTTTTTATTTCTCTTTCCAAGCCTTTTTCTTCTATCATATTACAGACCTGAATAGTTTCTGACTTGAGCGTCAGAGTCTTTTCTGCAGGTGGTCAGAACCTCATCAAACAGTATCTCTAGCAACTGCAACAGAAGACGGTGTTTGACTGTTTTAGGCACAATTTGCAAGGTATGTATTTGTCTTATGCGAAGATGATGATATATAGTTATAGGTGTATATTCCATATGATGATATTGAATTAGACGTGTGTTACATGTTTTGTATCATAGCCTACTAAACCTTAACTGAAATGTATGCCATGGTTAACTGTCATAGCTGAAAAATCTGTACGCTTTTAGATATTGGGTCTGGCCAACCCAATATCTGATATGCTGTATAGGTTACTAATGTTATGGGAAGAGTTATTGTACTAAACCTAGATGTCTTACTTCCAAAATTATGTTTTATCTACTTATGCTTTGCCTGTTTTAACTTTGAATTTTTTGTGTGATTATTTGGGGAATATCTATATTTAACTGTCGATGTGGTCATGTTTTGGTTTTTTATTTTTATATTTACCTTCTAATTTCGTTATGTTTTTGTACATGCAACCACTTGGGCCTTGATGCCAATGTAGGTAGAGAACATAGTATTTCGGTGTTCGGCGAGTAAAGTAAAGATACTTGTTGACTTTTTATTTCTCTTTCCAAGCCTTTTTCTTTTATCATATTACAGACCTGAATGGTTTCTGACTTGAGCGTCGGAGTCTTTTCTGCAGGTGGTCAGAACCTCATCAAACGGTATCTCTAGCAACAGCAACAGAAGACGGTGTTTGACTGTTTACGTAGGCACAATTTGCAAGGTATGTATTTGTCTTATGCGAAGATGATGATATATAGTTATAGTTGTATATTCCATATGATGATATTGAATTAGACGTGTGTTACATGTTTTGTATCATAGCCTACTAAACCTAAACTGAAATGTATGCCGTGGTTAACTGTCATAGCTGAAAAATCTGTACGCTTTTAGATATTGGGTCTGGCCAACCCAATATCTGATATGCTGTATAGGTTACTAATGTTATGGGAAGAGTTATTGTACTAAACCTAGATGTCTTACTTCCAAAATTAAGTTTTATCTACTTATGCTTTGCCTGTTTTAACTTTGAATTTTTTGTGTGATTATTTGGGGAATATCTATATTTAATTGTCGATGTGGTCATGTTTTGGTTTTTTATTTTTATATTTACCTTCTAATTTCGTTATGTTTTTGTACATGCAACCACTTGGGCCTTGATGCCAATGTAGGTAGAGAACATAGTATTTCGGTATTCGGCGAGTAAAGTAAAGATACTTGTTGACTTTTAATTTCTCTTTCCAAGCCTTTTTCTTCTATCATATTACAGACCTGAATAGTTTCTGACTTGAGCGTCAGAGTCTTTTCTGCAGGTGGTCAGAACCTCATCAAACAGTATCTCTAGCAACAGCAACAGAAGACGGTGTTTGACTGTTTACGTAGGCACAATTTGCAAGGTATATATTTGTCTTATGCGAAGATGATGATATATAGTTATAGTTGTATATTCCATATGATGATATTGAATTAGACGTGTGTTACATGTTTTGTATCATAGCCTACTAAACCTAAACTGAAATGTATGCCGTGGTTAACTGTCATAGCTGAAAAATCTGTACGCTTTTAGATATTGGGTCTGGCCAACCCAATATCTGATATGCTGTATAGGTTACTAATGTTATGGGAAGAGTTATTGTACTAAACCTAGATGTCTTACTTCCAAAATTAAGTTTTATCTACTTATGCTTTGCCTGTTTTAACTTTGAATTTTTTGTGTGATTATTTGGGGAATATCTATATTTAACTGTCGATGTGGTCATGTTTTGGTTTTTTATTTTTATGTTTACCTTCTAATTTCGTTATGTTTTTGTACATGCAACCACTTGGGCCTTGATGCCAATGTAGGTAGAGAACATAGTATTTCGGTATTCGGCGAGTAAAGTAAAGATACTTGTTGACTTTTTATTTCTCTTTCCAAGCCTTTTTCTTCTATCATATTACAGACCTGAATAGTTTCTGACTTGAGCGTCAGAGTCTTTTCTGCAGGTGGTCAGAACCTCATCAAACAGTATCTCTAGCAACTGCAACAGAAGACGGTGTTTGACTGTTTACGTAGGCACAATTTGCAAGGTATATATTTGTCTTATGCGAAGATGATGATATATAGTCATAGTTGTATATTCCATACGATGATATTGAATTAGACGTGTGTTACATGTTTTGTATCATAGCCTACTAAACCTAAACTGAAATGTATGCCGTGGTTAACTGTCATAGGTTAAAAATCTGTACGCTTTTAGATATTGGGTCTGGCCAACCCAATATATGATATGTTGTATAGATTACTAATGTTATGGGAAGAGTTATTGTACTAAACCTAGATGTCTTACTTCCAAAATTAAGTTTTATCTACTTGTGCTTTGCCTGGTTTAACTTTGAATTTTTTGTGTGATTATTTGGGGAATATCTATATTTAACCGTCGATGTAGTCATGTTTTGGTTTTTTATTTTTATATTTACCTTCTAATTTCGTTATGTTTTTGTATATGCAACCACTTGGGCCTTGATGCCAATGTAGGTAGAGAACATAGTATTTCGGTATTCGGCGAGTAAAGTAAAGATACTTGTTGACTTTTTATTTCTCTTTCCAAGCCTTTTTCTTTTATCATATTACAGACCTGAATGGTTTCTGACTTGAGCGTCGGAGTCTTTTCTGCAGGTGGTCAGAACCGCATCAAACGGTATCTCTAGCAACAGCAACAGAAGACGGTGTTTGACTGTTTACGTAGGCACAATTTGCAAGGTATGTATTTGTCTTATGCGAAGATGATGATATATAGTTATAGGTGTATATTCCATATGATGATATTGAATTAGACGTGTGTTACATGTTTTGTATCATAGCCTACTAAACCTAAACTGAAATGTATGCCGTGGTTAACTGTCATAGCTGAAAAATCTGTACGCTTTTAGATATTGGGTCTGGCCAACCCAATATCTGATATGCTGTATAGGTTACTAATGTTATGGGAAGAGTTATTGTACTAAACCTAGATGTCTTACTTCCAAAATTAAGTTTTATCTACTTGTGCTTTGCCTGGTTTAGCTTTGAATTTTTTGTGTGATTATTTGGGGAATATCTATATTTAACCGTCGATGTAGTCATGTTTTGGTTTTTTATTTTTATATTTACCTTCTAATTTCGTTATGTTTTTGTACATGCAACCACTTGGGCCTTGATGCCAATGTAGGTAGAGAACATAGTATTTCGGTGTTCGGCGAGTAAAGTAAAGATGCTTGTTGACTTTTTATTTCTCTTTCCAAGCCTTTTTCTTTTATCATATTACAGACCTGAATGGTTTCTGACTTGAGCGTCGGAGTCTTTTCTGCAGGTGGTCAGAACCTCATCAAACGGTATCTCTAGCAACAGCAACAGAAGACGGTGTTTGACTGTTTACGTAGGCACAATTTGCAAGGTATGTATTTGTCTTATGCGAAGATGATGATATATAGTTATAGGTGTATATTCCATATGATGATATTGAATTAGACGTGTGTTACATGTTTTGTATCATAGCCTACTAAACCTTAACTGAAATGTATGCCGTGGTTAACTGTCATGGCTGAAAAATCTGTAAGCTTTTAGATATTGGGTCTGGCCAACCCAATATCTGATATGCTGTATAGGTTACTAATGTTATGGGAAGAGTTATTGTACTAAACCTAGATGTCTTACTTCCAAAATTATGTTTTATCTACTTGTGCTTTGCCTGGTTTAACTTTGAATTTTTTGTGTGATTATTTGGGGAATATCTATATTTAACTGTCGATGTGGTCATGTTTTGGTTTTTTATTTTTATATTTACCTTCTAATTTCGTTATGTTTTTGTACATGCAACCACTTGGGCCTTGATGCCAATGTAGGTAGAGAACATAGTATTTCGGTGTTCGGCGAGTAAAGTAAAGATGCTTGTTGACTTTTTATTTCTCTTTCCAAGCCTTTTTCTTTTATCATATTACAGACCTGAATGGTTTCTGACTTGAGCGTCGGAGTCTTTTCTGCAGGTGGTCAGAACCTCATCAAACGGTATCTCTAGCAACAGCAACAGAAGACGGTGTTTGACTGTTTACGTAGGCACAATTTGCAAGGTATGTATTTGTCTTATGCGAAGATGATGATATATAGTTATAGTTGTATATTCCATATGATGATATTGAATTAGACGTGTGTTACATGTTTTGTATCATAGCCTACTAAACCTAAACTGAAATGTATGCCGTGGTTAACTGTCATAGCTGAAAAATCTGTACGCTTTTAGATATTGGGTCTGGCCAACCCAATATCTGATATGCTGTATAGGTTACTAATGTTATGGGAAGAGTTATTGTACTAAACCTAGATGTCTTACTTCCAAAATTATGTTCTATCTACTTATGCTTTGCCTGTTTTAACTTTGAATTTTTTGTGTGATTATTTGGGGAATATCTATATTTAACTGTCGATGTGGTCATGTTTTGGTTTTTTATTTTTATATTTACCTTCTAATTTCGTTATGTTTTTGTACATGCAACCACTTGGGCCTTGATGCCAATGTAGGTAGAGAACATAGTATTTCGGTGTTCGGCGATTAAAGTAAAGATACTTGTTGACTTTTTATTTCTCTTTCCAAGCCTTTTTCTTTTATCATATTATAGACCTGAATGGTTTCTGACTTGAGCGTCGGAGTCTTTTCTGCAGGTGGTTAGAACCTCATCAAACGGTATCTCTAGCAACAGCAACAGAAGACGGTGTTTGACTGTTTACGTAGGCACAATTTGCAAGGTATGTATTTGTCTTATGCGAAGATGATGATATATAGTTATAGGTGTATATTCCATATGATGATATTGAATTAGACGTGTGTTACATGTTTTGTATCATAGCCTACTAAACCTTAACTGAAATGTATGCCGTGGTTAACTGTCATAGCTGAAAAATCTGTACGCTTTTAGATATTGGGTCTGGCCAACCCAATATCTGATATGCTGTATAGGTTACTAATGTTATGGGAAGAGTTATTGTACTAAACCTAGATGTCTTACTTCCAAAATTAAGTTTTATCTACTTGTGCTTTGCCTGGTTTAGCTTTGAATTTTTTGTGTGATTATTTGGGGAATATCTATATTTAACTGTCGATGTGGTCATGTTTTGGTTTTTTATTTTTATATTTACCTTCTAATTTCGTTATGTTTTTGTACATGCAACCACTTGGGCCTTGATGCCAATGTAGGTAGAGAACATAGTATTTCGGTGTTCGGCGAGTAAAGTAAAGATGCTTGTTGACTTTTTATTTCTCTTTCCAAGCCTTTTTCTTTTATCATATTACAGACCTGAATGGTTTCTGACTTGAGCGTCGGAATCTTTTCTGCAGGTGGTCAGAACCTCATCAAACGGTATCTCTAGCAACAGCAACAGAAGACGGTGTTTGACTGTTTACGTAGGCACAATTTGCAAGGTATGTATTTGTCTTATGCGAAGATGATGATATATAGTTATAGTTATATATTCCATATGATGATATTGAATTAGACGTGTGTTACATGTTTTGTATCATAGCCTACTAAAGCTAAACTGAAATGTATGCCGTGGTTAACTGTCATAGCTGAAAAATCTGTACGCTTTTAGATATTGGGTCTGGCCAACCCAATATCTGATATGCTGTATAGATTACTAATGTTATGGGAAGAGTTATTGTAGTAAACCTAGATGTCTTACTTCCAAAATTATGTTTTATCTACTTATGCTTTGGCTGTTTTAACTTTGAATTTTTTGTGTGATTATTTGGGGAATATCTATATTTAACTGTCGATGTGGTCATGTTTTGGTTTTTTATTTTTATATTTACCTTCTAATTTCGTTATGTTTTTGTACATGCAACCACTTGGGCCTTGATGCCAATGTAGGTAGAGAACATAGTATTTCGGTGTTCGGCGATTAAAGTAAAGATACTTGTTGACTTTTTATTTCTCTTTCCAAGCCTTTTTCTTTTATCATATTATAGACCTGAATGGTTTCTGACTTGAGCGTCGGAGTCTTTTCTGCAGGTGGTTAGAACCTCATCAAACGGTATCTCTAGCAACAGCAACAGAAGACGGTGTTTGACTGTTTACGTAGGCACAATTTGCAAGGTATGTATTTGTCTTATGCGAAGATGATGATATATAGTTATAGGTGTATATTCCATATGATGATATTGAATTAGACGTGTGTTACATGTTTTGTATCATAGCCTACTAAACCTTAACTGAAATGTATGCCGTGGTTAACTGTCATAGCTGAAAAATCTGTACGCTTTTAGATATTGGGTCTGGCCAACCCAATATCTGATATGCTGTATAGATTACTAATGTTATGGGAAGAGTTATTGTACTAAACCTAGATGTCTTACTTCCAAAATTATGTTTTATCTACTTATGCTTTGGCTGTTTTAACTTTGAATTTTTTGTGTGATTATTTGGGGAATATCTATATTTAACTGTCGATGTGGTCATGTTTTGGTTTTTTATTTTTATATTTACCTTCTAATTTCGTTATGTTTTTGTACATGCAACCACTTGGGCCTTGATGCCAATGTAGGTAGAGAACATAGTATTTCGGTGTTCGGCGAGTAAAGTAAAGATGCTTGTTGACTTTTTATTTCTCTTTCCAAGCCTTTTTCTTTTATCATATTACAGACCTGAATGGTTTCTGACTTGAGCGTCGGAATCTTTTCTGCAGGTGGTCAGAACCTCATCAAACGGTATCTCTAGCAACAGCAATAGAAGACGGTGTTTGACTGTTTACGTAGGCACAATTTGCAAGGTATGTATTTGTCTTATGCGAAGATGATGATATATAGTTATAGTTATATATTCCATATGATGATATTGAATTAGACGTGTGTTACATGTTTTGTATCATAGCCTACTAAAGCTAAACTGAAATGTATGCCGTGGTTAACTGTCATAGCTGAAAAATCTGTACGCTTTTAGATATTGGGTCTGGCCAACCCAATATCTGATATGCTGTATAGGTTACTAATGTTATGGGAAGAGTTATTGTACTAAACCTAGATGTCTTACTTCCAAAATTATGTTCTATCTACTTATGCTTTGCCTGTTTTAACTTTGAATTTTTTGTGTGATTATTTGGGGAATATCTATATTTAACTGTCGATGTGGTCATGTTTTGGTTTTTTATTTTTATATTTACCTTCTAATTTCGTTATGTTTTTGTACATGCAACCACTTGGGCCTTGATGCCAATGTAGGTAGAGAACATAGTATTTCGGTGTTCGGCGATTAAAGTAAAGATACTTGTTGACTTTTTATTTCTCTTTCCAAGCCTTTTTCTTTTATCATATTATAGACCTGAATGGTTTCTGACTTGAGCGTCGGAGTCTTTTCTGCAGGTGGTTAGAACCTCATCAAACGGTATCTCTAGCAACAGCAACAGAAGACGGTGTTTGACTGTTTACGTAGGCACAATTTGCAAGGTATGTATTTGTCTTATGCGAAGATGATGATATATAGTTATAGGTGTATATTCCATATGATGATATTGAATTAGACGTGTGTTACATGTTTTGTATCATAGCCTACTAAACCTTAACTGAAATGTATGCCGTGGTTAACTGTCATAGCTGAAAAATCTGTACGCTTTTAGATATTGGGTCTGGCCAACCCAATATCTGATATGCTGTATAGGTTACTAATGTTATGGGAAGAGTTATTGTACTAAACCTAGATGTCTTACTTCCAAAATTAAGTTTTATCTACTTGTGCTTTGCCTGGTTTAGCTTTGAATTTTTTGTGTGATTATTTGGGGAATATCTATATTTAACTGTCGATGTGGTCATGTTTTGGTTTTTTATTTTTATATTTACCTTCTAATTTCGTTATGTTTTTGTACATGCAACCACTTGGGCCTTGATGCCAATGTAGGTAGAGAACATAGTATTTCGGTGTTCGGCGAGTAAAGTAAAGATGCTTGTTGACTTTTTATTTCTCTTTCCAAGCCTTTTTCTTTTATCATATTACAGACCTGAATGGTTTCTGACTTGAGCGTCGGAATCTTTTCTGCAGGTGGTCAGAACCTCATCAAACGGTATCTCTAGCAACAGCAACAGAAGACGGTGTTTGACTGTTTACGTAGGCACAATTTGCAAGGTATGTATTTGTCTTATGCGAAGATGATGATATATAGTTATAGTTATATATTCCATATGATGATATTGAATTAGACGTGTGTTACATGTTTTGTATCATAGCCTACTAAAGCTAAACTGAAATGTATGCCGTGGTTAACTGTCATAGCTGAAAAATCTGTACGCTTTTAGATATTGGGTCTGGCCAACCCAATATCTGATATGCTGTATAGATTACTAATGTTATGGGAAGAGTTATTGTAGTAAACCTAGATGTCTTACTTCCAAAATTATGTTTTATCTACTTATGCTTTGGCTGTTTTAACTTTGAATTTTTTGTGTGATTATTTGGGGAATATCTATATTTAACTGTCGATGTGGTCATGTTTTGGTTTTTTATTTTTATATTTACCTTCTAATTTCGTTATGTTTTTGTACATGCAACCACTTGGGCCTTGATGCCAATGTAGGTAGAGAACATAGTATTTCGGTGTTCGGCGATTAAAGTAAAGATACTTGTTGACTTTTTATTTCTCTTTCCAAGCCTTTTTCTTTTATCATATTATAGACCTGAATGGTTTCTGACTTGAGCGTCGGAGTCTTTTCTGCAGGTGGTTAGAACCTCATCAAACGGTATCTCTAGCAACAGCAACAGAAGACGGTGTTTGACTGTTTACGTAGGCACAATTTGCAAGGTATGTATTTGTCTTATGCGAAGATGATGATATATAGTTATAGGTGTATATTCCATATGATGATATTGAATTAGACGTGTGTTACATGTTTTGTATCATAGCCTACTAAACCTTAACTGAAATGTATGCCGTGGTTAACTGTCATAGCTGAAAAATCTGTACGCTTTTAGATATTGGGTCTGGCCAACCCAATATCTGATATGCTGTATAGATTACTAATGTTATGGGAAGAGTTATTGTACTAAACCTAGATGTCTTACTTCCAAAATTATGTTTTATCTACTTATGCTTTGGCTGTTTTAACTTTGAATTTTTTGTGTGATTATTTGGGGAATATCTATATTTAACTGTCGATGTGGTCATGTTTTGGTTTTTTATTTTTATATTTACCTTCTAATTTCGTTATGTTTTTGTACATGCAACCACTTGGGCCTTGATGCCAATGTAGGTAGAGAACATAGTATTTCGGTGTTCGGCGAGTAAAGTAAAGATGCTTGTTGACTTTTTATTTCTCTTTCCAAGCCTTTTTCTTTTATCATATTACAGACCTGAATGGTTTCTGACTTGAGCGTCGGAATCTTTTCTGCAGGTGGTCAGAACCTCATCAAACGGTATCTCTAGCAACAGCAACAGAAGACGGTGTTTGACTGTTTACGTAGGCACAATTTCCAAGGTATGTATTTGTCTTATGCGAAGATGATGATATATAGTTATAGTTATATATTCCATATGATGATATTGAATTAGACGTGTGTTACATGTTTTGTATCATAGCCTACTAAAGCTAAACTGAAATGTATGCCGTGGTTAACTGTCATAGCTGAAAAATCTGTACGCTTTTAGATATTGGGTCTGGCCAACCCAATATCTGATATGCTGTATAGGTTACTAATGTTATGGGAAGAGTTATTGTACTAAACCTAGATGTCTTACTTCCAAAATTATGTTTTATCTACTTATGCTTTGCCTGTTTTAACTTTGAATTTTTTGTGTGATTATTTGGGGAATATCTATATTTAACTGTCGATGTGGTCATGTTTTGGTTTTTTATTTTTATATTTACCTTCTAATTTCGTTATGTTTTTGTACATGCAACCACTTGGGCCTTGATGCCAATGTAGGTAGAGAACATAGTATTTCGGTGTTCGGCGATTAAAGTAAAGATACTTGTTGACTTTTTATTTCTCTTTCCAAGCCTTTTTCTTTTATCATATTATAGACCTGAATGGTTTCTGACTTGAGCGTCGGAGTCTTTTCTGCAGGTGGTTAGAACCTCATCAAACGGTATCTCTAGCAACAGCAACAGAAGACGGTGTTTGACTGTTTACGTAGGCACAATTTGCAAGGTATGTATTTGTCTTATGCGAAGATGATGATATATAGTTATAGGTGTATATTCCATATGATGATATTGAATTAGACGTGTGTTACATGTTTTGTATCATAGCCTACTAAACCTTAACTGAAATGTATGCCGTGGTTAACTGTCATAGCTGAAAAATCTGTACGCTTTTAGATATTGGGTCTGGCCAACCCAATATCTGATATGCTGTATAGATTACTAATGTTATGGGAAGAGTTATTGTACTAAACCTAGATGTCTTACTTCCAAAATTATGTTTTATCTACTTATGCTTTGGCTGTTTTAACTTTCAATTTTTTGTGTGATTATTTGGGGAATATCTATATTTAACTGTCGATGTGGTCATGTTTTGGTTTTTTATTTTTATATTTACCTTCTAATTTCGTTATGTTTTTGTACATGCAACCACTTGGGCCTTGATGCCAATGTAGGTAGAGAACATAGTATTTCGGTGTTCGGCGAGTAAAGTAAAGATGCTTGTTGACTTTTTATTTCTCTTTCCAAGCCTTTTTCTTTTATCATATTACAGACCTGAATGGTTTCTGACTTGAGCGTCGGAATCTTTTCTGCAGGTGGTCAGAACCTCATCAAACGGTATCTCTAGCAACAGCAACAGAAGACGGTGTTTGACTGTTTACGTAGGCACAATTTGCAAGGTATGTATTTGTCTTATGCGAAGATGATGATATATAGTTATAGTTATATATTCCATATGATGATATTGAATTAGACGTGTGTTACATGTTTTGTATCATAGCCTACTAAAGCTAAACTGAAATGTATGCCGTGGTTAACTGTCATAGCTGAAAAATCTGTACGCTTTTAGATATTGGGTCTGGCCAACCCAATATCTGATATGCTGTATAGGTTACTAATGTTATGGGAAGAGTTATTGTACTAAACCTAGATGTCTTACTTCCAAAATTATGTTTTATCTACTTATGCTTTGCCTGTTTTAACTTTGAATTTTTTGTGTGATTATTTGGGGAATATCTATATTTAACTGTCGATGTGGTCATGTTTTGGTTTTTTATTTTTATATTTACCTTCTAATTTCGTTATGTTTTTGTACATGCAACCACTTGGGCCTTGATGCCAATGTAGGTAGAGAACATAGTATTTCGGTGTTCGGCGAGTAAAGTAAAGATACTTGTTGACTTTTTATTTCTCTTTCCAAGCCTTTTTCTTTTATCATATTACAGACCTGAATGGTTTCTGACTTGAGCGTCGGAGTCTTTTCTGCAGGTGGTTAGAACCTCATCAAACGGTATCTCTAGCAACAGCAACAGAAGACGGTGTTTGACTGTTTACGTAGGCACAATTTGCAAGGTATGTATTTGTCTTATGCGAAGATGATGATATATAGTTATAGGTGTATATTCCATATGATGATATTGAATTAGACGTGTGTTACATGTTTTGTATCATAGCCTACTAAACCTTAACTGAAATGTATGCCGTGGTTAACTGTCATAGCTGAAAAATCTGTACGCTTTTAGATATTGGGTCTGGCCAACCCAATATCTGATATGCTGTATAGGTTACTAATGTTATGGGAAGAGTTATTGTACTAAACCTAGATGTCTTACTTCCAAAATTATGTTTTATCTACTTATGCTTTGCCTGTTTTAACTTTGAATTTTTTGTGTGATTATTTGGGGAATATCTATATTTAACTGTCGATGTGGTCATGTTTTGGTTTTTTATTTTTATATTTACCTTCTAATTTCGTTATGTTTTTGTACATGCAACCACTTGGGCCTTGATGCCAATGTAGGTAGAGAACATAGTATTTCGGTGTTCGGCGAGTAAAGTAAAGATACTTGTTGACTTTTTATTTCTCTTTCCAAGCCTTTTTCTTTTATCATATTACAGACCTGAATGGTTTCTGACTTGAGCGTCGGAGTCTTTTCTGCAGGTGGTCAGAACCTCATCAAACAGTATCTCTAGCAACAGCAACAGAAGACGGTGTTTGCCTGTTTACGTAGGCACAATTTGCAAGGTATGTATTTTTCTTATGCGAATATGATGGTATTAAACTATAGTTGTATATTCCATATGATGATATTGAATTACACGTGTTACATTTTTTGTATCATAGCCTACTAAAGCTAAACTGAAATGTATGCCGTGGTTAACTGTCATAGCTGAAAAATCTGTACGCTTTTAGATATTGGGTCTGGCCAACCCAATATCTGATATGCTGTATAGGTTACTAATGTTATGGGAAGAGTTATTGTACTAAACCTAGATGTCTTACTTCCAAAATTAAGTTTTATCTACTTATGCTTGGCCTGTTTTAACTTTGAATTTTTTGTGTGATTATTTGGGGAATATCTATATTTAACTGTCGATGTGGTCATGTTTTGGTTTTTTATTTTTATATTTACCTTCTAATTTCGTTATGTTTTTGTACATGCAACCACTTGGGCCTTGATGCCAATGTAGGTAGAGAACATAGTATTTCGGTATTCGGCGAGTAAAGTAAAGATACTTGTTGACTTTTTATTTCTCTTTCCAAGCCTTTTTCTTCTATCATATTACAGACCTGAATAGTTTCTGACTTGAGCGTCAGAGTCTTTTCTGCAGGTGGTCAGAACCTCATCAAACAGTATCTCTAGCAACAGCAACAGAAGACGGTGTTTGACTGTTTACGTAGGCACAATTTGCAAGGTATATATTTGTCTTATGCGAAGATGATGATATATAGTTATAGTTGTATATTCCATATGATGATATTGAATTAGACGTGTGTTACATGTTTTGTATCATAGCCTACTAAACCTAAACTGAAATGTATGCCGTGGTTAACTGTCATAGCTGAAAAATCTGTACGCTTTTAGATATTGGGTCTGGCCAACCCAATATCTGATATGCTGTATAGGTTACTAATGTTATGGGAAGAGTTATTGTACTAAACCTAGATGTCTTACTTCCAAAATTAAGTTTTATCTACTTATGCTTTGCCTGTTTTAACTTTGAATTTTTTGTGTGATTATTTGGGGAATATCTATATTTAACTGTCGATGTGGTCATGTTTTGGTTTTTTATTTTTATGTTTACCTTCTAATTTCGTTATGTTTTTGTACATGCAACCACTTGGGCCTTGATGCCAATGTAGGTAGAGAACATAGTATTTCGGTATTCGGCGAGTAAAGTAAAGATACTTGTTGACTTTTTATTTCTCTTTCCAAGCCTTTTTCTTCTATCATATTACAGACCTGAATAGTTTCTGACTTGAGCGTCAGAGTCTTTTCTGCAGGTGGTCAGAACCTCATCAAACAGTATCTCTAGCAACTGCAACAGAAGACGGTGTTTGACTGTTTACGTAGGCACAATTTGCAAGGTATATATTTGTCTTATGCGAAGATGATGATATATAGTCATAGTTGTATATTCCATACGATGATATTGAATTAGACGTGTGTTACATGTTTTGTATCATAGCCTACTAAACCTAAACTGAAATGTATGCCGTGGTTAACTGTCATAGGTTAAAAATCTGTACGCTTTTAGATATTGGGTCTGACCAACCCAATATATGATATGCTGTATAGATTACTAATGTTATGGGAAGAGTTATTGTACTAAACCTAGATGTCTTACTTCCAAAATTAAGTTTTATCTACTTGTGCTTTGCCTGGTTTAACTTTGAATTTTTTGTGTGATTATTTGGGGAATATCTATATTTAACCGTCGATGTAGTCATGTTTTGGTTTTTTATTTTTATATTTACCTTCTAATTTCGTTATGTTTTTGTATATGCAACCACTTGGGCGTTGATGCCAATGTAGGTAGAGAACATAGTATTTCGGTATTCGGCAAGTAAAGTAAAGATACTTGTTGACTTTTTATTTCTCTTTCCAAGCCTTTTTCTTTTATCATATTACAGACCTGAATGGTTTCTGACTTGAGCGTCGGAGTCTTTTCTGCAGGTTGTCAGAACCGCATCAAACGGTATCTCTAGCAACAGCAACAGAAGACGGTGTTTGACTGTTTTAGGCACAATTTGCAAGGTATGTATTTGTCTTATGCGAAGATGATGATATATAGTTATAGGTGTATATTCCATATGATGATATTGAATTAGACGTGTGTTACATGTTTTGTATCATAGCCTACTAAACCTTAACTGAAATGTATGCCGTGGTTAACTGTCATAGCTGAAAAATCTGTACGCTTTTAGATATTGGGTCTGGCCAACCCAATATCTGATATGCTGTATAGGTTACTAATGTTATGGGAAGAGTTATTGTACTAAACCTAGATGTCTTACTTCCAAAATTATGTTTTATCTACTTATGGTTTGCCTGTTTTAACTTTAAATTTTTTGTGTGATTATTTGGGGAATATCTATATTTAACTGTCGATGTGGTCATGTTTTGGTTTTTTATTTTTATATTTACCTTCTAATTTCGTTATGTTTTTGTACATGCAACCACTTGGGCCTTGATGCCAATGTAGGTAGAGAACATAGTATTTCGGTGTTCGGCGAGTAAAGTAAAGATACTTGTTGACTTTTTATTTCTCTTTCCAAGCCTTTTTCTTTTATCATATTACAGACCTGAATGGTTTCTGACTTGAGCGTCGGAGTCTTTTCTGCAGGTGGTCAGAACCTCATCAAACGGTATCTCTAGCAACAGCAACAGAAGACGGTGTTTGACTGTTTACGTAGGCACAATTTGCAAGGTATGTATTTGTCTTATGCGAAGATGATGATATATAGTGATAGTTGTATATTCCATATGATGATATTGAATTAGACGTGTGTTACATGTTTTGTATCATAGCCTACTAAACCTAAACTGAAATGTATGCCGTTGTTAACTGTCATAGCTGAAAAATCTGTACGCTTTTAGATATTGGGTCTGGCCAACCCAATATCTGATATGCTGTATAGGTTACTAATGTTATGGGAAGAGTTATTGTACTAAACCTAGATGTCTTACTTCCAAAATTAAGTTTTATCTACTTATGCTTTGACTGGTTTAACTTTGAATTTTTTGTGTGATTATTTGGGGAATATCTATATTTAACCGTCGATGTGGTCATGTTTTGGTTTTTTATTTTTATATTTAACTTCTAATTTTGTTATCTTTTTGTACATGTAACCACTTGGGCCTTGATGCCAATGTAGGTAGAGAACATAGTATTTCGGTATTCGGCGAGTAAAGTAAAGATACTTGTTGACTTTTTATTTCTCTTTCCAAGCCTTTTTCTTTTATCATATTACAGACCTGAATAGTTTCTGACTTGAGCTTCGGAGTCTTTTCTGCAGGTGGTCGAAACCTCATCAAACAGTATCTCTAGCAACAGCAACAGAAGACGGTGTTTGATTATTTACGTAAGCACAATTTGCAAGGGATATATTTGTCTTATGCGAATATGATGGTATTAAACTATAGTTGTATATTCCATATGATGATATTGAATTACACGTGTTACATTTTTTGTATCATAGCCTACTAAAGCTAAACTGAAATGTATGCCGTGGTTAACTGTCATAGCTGAAAAATCTGTACGCTTTTAGATATTGGGTCTGGCCAACCCAATATCTGATATGCTGTATAGGTTACTACTGTTATGGGAAGAGTTATTGTACTAAACCTAGATGTCTTACTTCCAAAATTAAGTTTTATCTACTTATGCTTTGCCTGTTTTAACTTTGAAATTTTTGTGTGATTATTTGGGGAATATCTATATTTAACTGTCGATGTGGTCATGTTTTGGTTTTTTATTTTTATATTTACCTTCTAATTTCGTTATGTTTTTGTACATGCAACCACTTGGGCCTTGATGCCAATGTAGGTAGAGAACATAGTATTTCGGTATTCGGCGAGTAAAGTAAAGATACTTGTTGACTTTTTATTTCTCTTTCCAAGCCTTTTTCTTCTATCATATTACAGACCTGAATAGTTTCTGACTTGAGCGTCGGAGTCTTTTCTGCAGGTGGTCAGAACCTCATCAAACCGTATCTCTAGCAATAGCAACAGAAGACGGTGTTTGACTGTTTACGTAGGCACAATTTGCAAGGTATATATTTGTCTTATGCGAAGATGATGATATATAGTCATAGTTGTATATTCCATACGATGATATTGAATTAGACGTGTGTTACATGTTTTGTATCATAGCCTACTAAACCTAAAATGAAATGTATGCCGTGGTTAACTGTCATAGCTGAAAAATATGTACGCTTTTAGATATTGGGTCTGGCCAACCCAATATCTGATATGCTGTATAGATTACTAATGTTATGGCAAGAGTTATTGTACTAAACCTAGATGTCTTACTTCCAAAATTAAGTTTTATCTACTTGTGCTTTGCCTGGTTTAACTTTGAATTTTTTGTGTGATTATTTGGGGAATATCTATATTTAACCGTCGATGTAGTCATGTGTTGGTTTTTTATTTTTATATTTACCTTCTAATTTCGTTATGTTTTTGTATATGCAACCACTTGGGCGTTGATGCCAATGTAGGTAGAGAACATAGTATTTCGGTATTCGGCAAGTAAAGTAAAGATACTTGTTGACTTTTTATTTCTCTTTCCAAGCCTTTTTCTTTTATCATATTACAGACCTGAATGGTTTCTGACTTGAGCGTCGGAGTCTTTTCTGCAGGTGGTCAGAACCTCATCAAACGGTATCTCTAGCAACAGCAACAGAAGACGGTGTTTGACTGTTTACGTAGGCACAATTTGCAAGGTATGTATTTGTCTTATGCGAAGATGATGATATATAGTTATAGGTGTATATTCCATATGATGATATTGAATTAGACGTGTGTTACATGTTTTGTATCATAGCCTACTAAACCTAAGCTGAAATGTATGCCGTGGTTAACTGTCATAGCTGAAAAATCTGTACGCTTTTATATATTGGGTCTGGCCAACCCAATATCTGATATGCTGTATAGGTTACTAATGCTATGGGAAGAGTTATTGTACTAAACCTAGATGTCTTACTTCCAAAATTAAGTTTTATCTACTTATGCTTTGACTGGTTTAACTTTGAATTTTTTGTGTGATTATTTGGGGAATATCTATATTTAACCGTCGATGTAGTCATGTTTTGGTTTTTTATTTTTATATTTACCTTCTAATTTCGTTATGTTTTTGTACATGCAACCACTTGGGCCTTGATGCCAATGTAGGTAGAGAACATAGTATTTCGGTGTTCGGCGAGTAAAGTAAAGATGCTTGTTGACTTTTTATTTCTCTTTCCAAGCCTTTTTCTTTTATCATATTACAGACCTGAATGGTTTCTGACTTGAGCGTCGGAGTCTTTTCTGCAGGTGGTCAGAACCTCATCAAACGGTATCTCTAGCAACAGCAACAGAAGACGGTGTTTGACTGTTTACGTAGGCACAATTTGCAAGGTATGTATTTGTCTTATGCGAAGATGATGATATATAGTTATAGTTGTATATTCCATATGATGATATTGAATTAGACGTGTGTTACATGTTTTGTATCATAGCCTACTAAACCTAAACTGAAATGTATGCCGTGGTTAACTGTCATAGCTGAAAAATCTGTACGCTTTTAGATATTGGGTCTGGCCAACCCAATATCTGATATGCTGTATAGGTTACTAATGTTATGGGAAGAGTTATTGTACTAAACCTAGATGTCTTACTTCCAAAATTAAGTTTTATCTACTTATGCTTTGCCTGTTTTAACTTTGAATTTTTTGTGTGATTATTTGGGGAATATCTATATTTAACTGTCGATGTGGTCATGTTTTGGTTTTTTATTTTTATATTTACCTTCTAATTTCGTTATGTTTTTGTACATGCAACCACTTGGGCCTTGATGCCAATGTAGGTAGAGAACATAGTATTTCGGTATTCGGCGAGTAAAGTAAAGATACTTGTTGACTTTTTATTTCTCTTTCCAAGCCTTTTTCTTCTATCATATTACAGACCTGAATAGTTTCTGACTTGAGCGTCAGAGTCTTTTCTGCAGGTGGTCAGAACCTCATCAAACAGTATCTCTAGCAACAGCAACAGAAGACGGTGTTTGACTGTTTACGTAGGCACAATTTGCAAGGTATATATTTGTCTTATGCGAAGATGATGATATATAGTCATAGTTGTATATTCCATACGATGATATTGAATTAGACGTGTGTTACATGTTTTGTATCATAGCCTACTAAACCTAAACTGAAATGTATGCCGTGGTTAACTGTCATAGGTTAAAAATCTGTACGCTTTTAGATATTGGGTCTGGCCAACCCAATATATGATATGCTGTATAGATTACTAATGTTATGAGAAGAGTTATTGTACTAAACCTAGATGTCTTACTTCCAAAATTAAGTTTTATCTACTTGTGCTTTGCCTGGTTTAACTTTGAATTTTTTGTGTGATTATTTGGGGAATATCTATATTTAACCGTCGATGTAGTCATGTTTTGGTTTTTTATTTTTATATTTACCTTCTAATTTCGTTATGTTTTTGTATATGCAACCACTTGGGCGTTGATGCCAATGTAGGTAGAGAACATAGTATTTCGGTATTCGGCAAGTAAAGTAAAGATACTTGTTGACTTTTTATTTCTCTTTCCAAGCCTTTTTCTTTTATCATATTACAGACCTGAATGGTTTCTGACTTGAGCGTCGGAGTCTTTTCTGCAGGTGGTCAGAACCTCATCAAACGGTATCTCTAGCAACAGCAACAGAAGACGGTGTTTGACTGTTTACGTAGGCACAATTTGCAAGGTATGTATTTGTCTTATGCGAAGATGATGATATATAGTTATAGGTGTATATTCCATATGATGATATTGAATTAGACGTGTGTTACATGTTTTGTATCATAGCCTACTAAACCTAAGCTGAAATGTATGCCGTGGTTAACTGTCATAGCTGAAAAATCTGTACGCTTTTAGATATTGGGTCTGGCCAACCCAATATCTGATATGCTGTATAGGTTACTAATGCTATGGGAAGAGTTATTGTACTAAACCTAGATGTCTTACTTCCAAAATTAAGTTTTATCTACTTATGCTTTGACTGGTTTAACTTTGAATTTTTTGTGTGATTATTTGGGGAATATCTATATTTAACCGTCGATGTAGTCATGTTTTGGTTTTTTATTTTTATATTTACCTTCTAATTTCGTTATGTTTTTGTACATGCAACCACTTGGGCCTTGATGCCAATGTAGGTAGAGAACATAGTATTTCGGTGTTCGGCGAGTAAAGTAAAGATGCTTGTTGACTTTTTATTTCTCTTTCCAAGCCTTTTTCTTTTATCATATTACAGACCTGAATGGTTTCTGACTTGAGCGTCGGAGTCTTTTCTGCAGGTGGTCAGAACCTCATCAAACGGTATCTCTAGCAACAGCAACAGAAGACGGTGGTTGACTGTTTACGTAGGCACAATTTGCAAGGTATGTATTTGTCTTATGCGAAGATGATGATATATAGTTATAGGTGTATATTCCATATGATGATATTGAATTAGACGTGTGTTACATGTTTTGTATCATAGCCTACTAAAGCTAAACTGAAATGTATGCCGTGGTTAACTGTCATAGGTTAAAAATCTGTACGCTTTTAGATATTGGGTCTGGCCAACCCAATATCTGATATGCTGTATAGGTTACTAATGTTATGGGAAGAGTTATTGTACTAAACCTAGATGTCTTACTTCCAAAATTATGTTTTATCTACTTATGCTTTGCCTGTTTTAACTTTGAATTTTTTGTGTGATTATTTGGGGAATATCTATATTTAACTGTCGATGTGGTCATGTTTTGGTTTTTTATTTATATTTACCTTCTAATTTCGTTATGTTTTTGTACATGCAACCACTTGGGCCTTGATGCCAATGTAGGTAGAGAACATAGTATTTCGGTGTTCGGCGAGTAAAGTAAAGATACTTGTTGACTTTTTATTTCTCTTTCCAAGCCTTTTTCTTTTATCATATTACAGACCTGAATGGTTTCTGACTTGAGCGTCGGAGTCTTTTCTGCAGGTGGTCAGAACCTCATCAAACGGTATCACTAGCAACAGCAACAGAAGACGGTGTTTGACTGTTTACGTAGGCACAATTTGCAAGGTATGTATTTTGCTTATGCGAAGATGATGATATATAGTTATAGTTGTATATTCCATATGATGATATTGAATTAGACGTGTGTTACATGTTTTGTATCATAGCCTACTAAACCTAAACTGAAATGTATGCCGTGGTTAACTGTCATAGCTGAAAAATCTGTACGCTTTTAGATATTGGGTCTGGCCAACCCAATATCTGATATGCTGTATAGGTTACTAATGCTATGGGAAGAGTTATTGTACTAAACCTAGATGTCTTACTTCCAAAATTAAGTTTTATCTACTTATGCTTTGACTGGTTTAACTTTGAATTTTTTGTGTGATTATTTGGGGAATATCTATATTTAACCGTCGATGTGGTCATGTTTTGGTTTTTTATTTTTATATTTAACTTCTAATTTTGTTATGTTTTTGTACATGCAACCACTTGGGCCTTGATGCCAATGTAGGTAGAGAACATAGTATTTCGGTATTCGGCGAGTAAAGTAAAGATACTGGTTGACTTTTTATTTCTCTTTCCAAGCCTTTTTCTTTTATCATATTACAGACCTGAATAGTTTCTGACTTGAGCTTCGGAGTCTTTTCTGCAGGTGGTCGGAACCTCATCAAACAGTATCTCTAGCAACAGCAACAGAAGACGGTGTTTGATTATTTACGTAGGCACAATTTGCAAGGGATATATTTGTCTTATGCGAATATGATGGTATTAAACTATAGTTGTATATTCCATATGATGATATTCCATAATAGTAGGGGGGTTTTATTTTAAAGAGATTCCTTGTCTCTGTTTTTCTTGAAGAACCTAGAAAGGCACTAAAGGACTTCTGTCTGCAGGTTATATCCAAAGATGAGTCTGTTAAAACCTCTAAAAGTTTGGAAGATATACAGAAATGTGCTCATCTACAGAAGGTAAATTAAACTTCATTGAAATTTTGTTTGGGAAGATGAGCATAATGATTGATCTTATGTACTCTTCTTTAAAATAATGCATAACATTTCTGTTCTGCTTCTTTCACAACAAATTTCTTTTTTGTATATTGTAAAGCCTGAATAATACTATATTCTTTTTTACGTTTGTTTTATAATTTTCTTTTTTTCTATAGGAGCTCATTCTTGCAGCAATTGACATGGTGGATGCCAATTCAAAATCTGGGGGATATATTGTTTATTCTACATGCTCTATCATGGTTGCTGAGGTTTGATTTTCAGTTGAATGTATTTAGTTGGCATGCTCTTTTTCATTTCTTTTATTTTAAGTTTCTAAAAGTTCTTTCATTAAATATTCTTCAGAATGAAGCTGTTATTGACTATGCACTCAAAAGGCGTGATGTTAAACTGGTTCCATGTGGACTTGATTTTGGGCGTCCAGGGTAATGATTTTATGGCTAATTTTCCTCTCAACTTTGGTTTTGATTAGGAATTATGTATATCACTATATTCAACTGTAACATTTCGTTTTTGTTAGGTTTACAAAGTTTAGGGAACAGCGTTTTCACCCTTCTTTAGAAAAGACAAGACGTTTCTACCCTCATGTACACAATATGGATGGTTTTTTTGTTGCAAAGGTATCTATTCTTAGTTTGAAATGAAATTTTGATTGAATAAAGCAATATTGTTAGATTACAAAAAATTTGATGAAACCAATTTACAAATTTATCTTGTTAGTTTGAATCTTATAAAATTATCTTTGTTGTGGTTTGAGGTCAATTTTACTTATGGGAGTGCAATATAAAAAATATCATTTTGTCTTCATTGTTTTTAGTATCCAACCTCTTAACTGGAAACGTTCACCCGTGTTAATGTCGAAGTTAATCATAGAATACTGTTATTGATATGGACTCAAAACTAATTCATGGTTTTATATTCTAAACTGCAGTTGAAGAAAATGAGCAGCTCAAAGCCTGGTGTAAAACCTTCAGAAACAGCTGAGAAAGAAGAAGAAACTACTACGTTTGTGAAGGAAAAGGAAATAAAAGGTGGAGTAAAAGAAAATGGCAATGTTTCTTCAGAATCTGAATTCAAAAAGAAGAAAAGGAAGTTCTCATCGAAACCAAGTAATGGTCTAAAAGAAAATGGCAAAGAATCTTCTGAATCTGAACACAAGAAGAGGAAGAAAAGACAATTTCCATCTAAGGAAGAGATTTCAAAAGCCAGGTTAGATGTTATCTATGTTTGATACCTTATGCTCCTACTGACACTTTACCAAATATTTCTTTATATACAATAAATACTAATTATGGATACGAGGCATACTATGTAAATCTAAGAATTTGTGATTCCTGCAGGGAGAACAAGAGAAATGCTTTAAGACAGAAAAAGAGAAAAGGTACTAAGCAAGGAAAGTAAAAATAGATGATCGAAGCCTAAGGCAAATTCACAATACAGGAAGCAGTGGTAGTCAAGTGTGCTATTTTAGTGCAGAATTGACAGTGTACTATAGAATCGGTGACATGCCTTAGTCGTAGGGCTCAAATTTTGTTTTGCTTTTAAGGTTGTTTAGCTGAAAAAATATTCTTTTTTGTGCCATCAATTAATTTGTATTTATTTTCTATTTAATTACCTGCATGTTGTAAATCTTATGAATTATTTGTGCTTAAAATGATATTAGAGAATTGATGTTGGATTAAATTATGTTGTAGGGACAACTGACAAATTCAAGGATACTACCTAGTCTTACTCTGTAACCTTCTCTTATGAATCATTTATGCTAGCTGTCCTGTAATTTCTAATAGCTTAGGTCCCGTTTGGGGTTATTTTTTGGTTTTTAGTTTTGAAAATTTTAAAAACAAAAACTAATTTTGGTGTTAAGTTGTCAAAATTTTAAAAACAACATTGTTTTTGTTTTCAAATTTAAAACTTTGGTTTTAATTCTTAACCAAAATACTAATTGAAGGTAGTCATTGAGACAATCGTTGGTTATTGGCGATCAAAGGTGGTTGTCGATGATTGATACTTGGAGGTGGTGGTTGGTGGTCGGAAGTTATTTTTGGTTTAGTTTTGAAAATTTTAAAAACAAAAGCTAGTTTTGGTGTTAAGTTTTTAAAGTTTTAAAAACATTGTTTTTGTTTCTAAATTTAAAACTTTGGTTTCAAATCTTAACCAAATATTAGTTGAAGGTAGTGATTGAGACAACCGTTTGTTATTGGTGATCAAAGGTGGTTGATTGGTGATTGGAGGTGGTGGTTGGTGACTAATGGTCGAAGATAGTGATTGGGTGACCGGTGATCAGGGCAGTAGTCGGTGATTATTGGTCGAATGTAGTGGCCAGTGATTGCTGGTTAGAGGTGGTAGCCAGTGATTGTCAATCGGAGGTGGTGGTTGGTGCCATCGATTGGAGGTGACAGCTGGTGGCCGTCAGCTGGAGGTAGCGTTCGGTGATTACTGATCGAAGGTGGTGATCGGTGATCGTCGGTCAGAGGTGCGGTCGGTAACTGTTGATCGGAGGTAAGAGCTGGTGACTGTCGGTCGGAAGTGACAAATTGATGCCGTTGAACAAAGGCGGCGCTTGGTGACTTTTGGACAGAGGTGGAGGTCAGTGACTGTCGGTTGGAGGTGGCAGTCGGTGACTGTTGGTCGGAGGTGACAATCGGTAATTGTCGGTCGGAGGTAGTCGGTGACCGTCGGTCGGTGACCTCGGTCAGAGGTAGCGGTTGGTGATCATCGGTCGGAGGTGGCGGTTGGTAATCGACGATCAGAGGTGGCGGTTGATGACCATTGATTGGAGGTGACGACCGGTGACTGCTGGTCAGAGGTAGGGGCTGGTGACCGCCGGTCGGAAGTGGCGACTGATGACCGTCGAACAAAGGTGGCACTCGATGACTTTTGGTTAGAGGTGGAGGTCTTTTGGTTAGAGGTAGAGGTCAGTGATCGTCAAAGATGATGGTAAATGGTGACAACTGATATCAAATAATGAGCTTAAATAAAAACAGAAACAGAAATCCAAAAACAAAATTTTATTGTTTTTAAAATTGAGTGAAAATTATTTTTAAAATGAGTAAAAAATCAAAACAGAACCAATTTTACCGAACAAGTTTCTATTTCCAAAATACATTTCAAAATAAGAATCTAAAAACTCAAAACTACCCTAAAAAGAGCCTTAGAAAATCAATGTGTGGTTGGTCGGCTTTGTAATTGATGGGGCTATATTTGGTTTGAAAATGTGTGGTCCAATTATTTTACTATTGCCAACCTTTTATAAGTAACTAAATCCTCAAATACTTTATTTTTATTTTTGTTGTAATTTTTATGGGTGCTGTATTAAAAATGAGATTCCTTATCCATCACTGGACAATGATTTGGATTTGTTTTTGAAAGATGTATTTGTTTTTCCCTACAGAACAAACAATACCTGTCACTGTTCAAAAATTGTAATTTAAATATCCTATCATATCAAAACAGTTTATAACCTTGGTACAAATTTATGTGATTTAAAAAAATACAATTTGTGTAAACTTACACTAAACATTTACGGGTCAATACAATCTTTTATATGTTATAAAATTTTAAAATAAAATTATATTATTTTTTATAAGATTAATTGTGTCTAAAAATTGATTAATCTAATATATATAAAAATAATTATACTGAATTATACGTTTTTCATAAAAAGTTAACATTAAAAAGTAACATTAATAATTATATGAAAGGATAGTATTTTAATTTAGTGGGAAGTGATATTTCATGGCAAATTTTTTCCATCACCATGTAATATTAGATATACATCTCTTATTTTTATTTTATTATTTTTCAAAATATCCTTATGTTTATTCTTTTTTAAGACATACATCTTTTTACTCTATAATATCTTTTTTTTCTCTACATCTAGAATTTCGTAATTCACCTTTCAAAAAATAAAGATATATCTAATTAATATATGGAAGGGATCTTTTCACTCTAAGTTTAAGAAATTTATTTTTTATTTTATTTTTTCATTTTTATGAAATCTAATGATAAATATTAATTATTTATTACAACCATTACATTTCAATAAAATGAATGATAACAATGAAGAGTAACTTTCATATATATATATATATATGTATGTATGGTGTGCAATTAGCATTAATCTTTTTTATATATTAAAATAAATAAAAAATTTCACCGTAATTGTAATATTTTATTATAAAAATTTAATTAATATTATATAATAATTTAACTATTAAACTAAATAATAGTCAATTTTAAAATAATATGTAATGACTCATGTTATATTATTATCTGGGAATGGTTTATCTAATATTTTTAGATAGATTATATTATTATTTTTGTTTATTTATATATGTTCTCGATTTCAAACAATCATGTTTGAGACTTTGGAGATTATTATGGAAAAATTGAAAGTTAATTTACGTGTTCAGTGATAAAAAAACTATGTTCAAATCAGATTATAAAATTAAATAAATTTATAAATGGTTAAAAATAAAATTTATATAAAAAAATTACACTAGAGTATCTCATTGCAATAAGTTATTTTTGTTTTGGCTGATAAAAAAAAATATAATGTGATAATTGTTTTTTAAAAGAAAAAATTAACTAAATTAAAAAATCTTTAAAAGAACAAATTAAAAATATTTATGTAAAAATGAAAAATATATGAAAGCCACTGTTTTCTAACAATTAAAAGTTTATTAAACTCATTTAGAAAAAATATATGAAAGTCATCATTAATTACATTTTTTTTTCCTTTTAAGCACAACAACTGGTCAACTACCCACGTTATATTACAATTTTGTTTATAAATTTTATTCGATATCTCTTACCATCTAACCTCCTTTGAAGCCAATACATAAAACAATTATATTTTGGTTATAGGTTGGTCATATATTATTTATTACTCATCCATTTGATTTCTTATTTGTACAACCCATGATAACTCTTTCTTGTGACTCTGGGGAATGCACAGTAAAAAAGGAGTTTTAAGTACTTTTTTATATTAAAAAATATTATCAAAGTTTTTAATTAATTTTTTATTATATTTCTTAATAAAAAAAAATTCATCAATAATAATATTAAAGATGTTTTCTATAATATTTTAGAAACAATGCATGTATTTTTTAAAAATATAATATTTTGATATAATTCAATAGTTTTAGTAAAGTATATCTTCTATATTTTTTTGAAATATTTGTATTTTTAAAATAAATGAAGATTAATATAATATTTTTTCAGTTCATTCAAATTCATAGTTTTAATTTTTAAAATTTATACAAGAAAATAAAACGTGATTCATATTTTTGAATATTATTAAAATTGACTCTTAGTTATAGGGATGAACACCAACCAGGTATTGACCTCTTCAAGTTAAAAATAATTATACCAACCAGAACTAAAATATTAATTGGGGTTATTTCTCTGATGACCAAATAGTCTTTTAGTTTGAGCTGTTTTTGAATTTTACAGGTTTTGGGTTAATCAATTGGCTGTCTACATGTTAATGGTAATCTTGTGATTGACTATTACCATTTGTGTATTACCTGTTTTTTTCATTAAGATTTAAATTAATCTAATATGTTAAAAAAAATCTATTATGGAGACAAAATAAATAATACAAGAGAATCTTTGGCTTAATCTTTTTCAACTCAAATTTTTGAAAATTACTAAAAAAAATATGAGACATGGTTGAGGCTAAGAAGAAGGGAGGATTTATATACATGCTCTCATGACAGATAAATGATGCAGTAACATGGCCAATGTACATTGTGTGAATTACATTCTAAAGGCTTAATTATATTTTGAGGAATCATAACATAGTAAACAAATGATGGAATTAAACATGAATATGCAAAAAATCCTTTAACTCATTCAATAATCCGTAATATGATATATTGATTCACAATATGCCCTATTCATGTTACAGATTGTTGATATTTTTAATATGAATGTCTGTTGCAGATAATAGACAAGAAAATAAAACGTGATTTGCAATATGAATTCACATTAAACAACATCTATTTGCAATATGGACAAAGTGCTCCAAGTAATTTTTATATTTTATTTATTTTATAATATAAAATATTAAAAATGTATATTATAAATAAATTATATTATTAAAATATAAATTTTAAAAATATAGATATAATATTATAAAAAAATTTATAATTAAAATAAAATTTCAAATATAAAATTTATAAATATAAAAATTTACTTTGGACAAACTACTCTGTAAGTAATTTTTATATTTTATTTATTTTATATTTTTATTAGTGGAGTGTATCTTTTTTTTATATTATTAAATGAAAGATAAAATATAAAAATTGAATAGAAAAAAAATTACATAAAATATATAATTGGTAGTTATTTTTTAATAGTTACTTAAAAACAAAAAAATTCAAATAAATGTAAACAAGGAAGTATTTCCCTTGCATATTAGATTGATGATGCAAATTATAAAATTAATACTCATGCTTTTTGCGAGGATAATTCACCAAGTTTTAAAAGCAATTATTAAATACAGTTTTAAAATAATTTATTAAAATTATTCTTATTAAATATTAATTTTTATATGACAATGTGTATTCCATATAAAAGTCTAAGTTATATTTTTTGAGATCCATAAGAATATAATAATAAGATGTAATTATTTTATATAACAATGTGTCTCTTTTTATATTATTAAATAAAAGAAAATAAAAATAAAACATGAAGACTTAAAAAAAAAAGTTACATCAAATATGTAATTCATAATTATTTGTTAATAGTTACTTAAGAATAAAAAAATCTAAATAAATATGAACACAAAAATGCATCATTCCTGTTACAATAAATATAAATAATTTTAAAAATATAAATAGAAAATATTCTAAACAAAATTTAAAATATAAAATTATATTAATTTTATTTTAAATTTCTTTTTACGAAAGAGCTATTTGTGGAAGAAAAAGAAAATTTTATTCTATAAAGAAGAGATTCTTTTTCCTCTGCGAACGATTTCTTTCAATAAATAAGTTTGTTTTTATTTTTTTAACTAAATAAATAAGAATATATTAAAATAAAAAAAATGATAGAAAATAAAATTCTTTATATATTGATTATATTCATCCTTTTTTTCTTACACAAGCTTTTGGTTCCATGTTTTACTTCTCGTCCTAAGGACTGAAACGACACCGCTTTGGTCCTTTTGGTCTTTAAACCCTATCTCCCAATCTGACACTTCTGAGTATCTTCTTCTCTCTCGGAGCTGCAATCTCCACACTCCGCCGCCGCCACGAAAGGTTCGTTTCTCTCATCATCTCTTCCATTCTCCGATCGAATCCCATTTTTCACTTTTACTCTTTTCTTCGCTAATCGAATCTCATCACACCCACGCACAAAACCCCTTTCCACGTTCGTTTTCCGTTCTTTCGAAATTTATCAAAACCCTAAAACACACAAAACAAAACCCCCTTTCCACTGTCGCTCTCCGTTCAATTGGTCAAAACCCTAACGTTTACTCCGTAATCTATTGCATAGCATTGTTTAGGAGGAGAAGCAGTGCTTTCCGTTCAATTATTAAAAACCCTAACATTTGCTCCGTAATCTATTATATAGCATTGTTTAGGAGGAGATGAAGTGCTCTCAATTTAATTGATAAAAACCCTAACATTTACTCCGAAATCTATTATATAGCATTGTTTAGGCGGAGAAGAAATGTTTTCAATTCAATTAATTAAAACCCTAACGTTTGCTCCGTAATCTATTATATAGCATTCTTTAGGAGGAGAAGTTAACTGTGGAGAGTGTGAACAATGGCTGAATACGACCTAACCCCTCGGATGGCGCCGAATTTGGACCGGCACTTGGTGTTCCCTCTCTTGGCACTTGATGTTCCCTCTCTTGGAACTTGGTGTTCCCTCTCTTGGAACTTCTCCAGGAGCGTCAGCTATACGACGATGACCACATCCTCAAGGCAAAGATCGATCTTTTGAACAATACCAATATGGTGGACTATGCTATGGACATCCACAAAAGCCTCTACCACACCGAGGATGTCCCACAGGACATGGTCGAGCGCAGGGTCGAGGTTGTTGCGCGGCTTAAGTCCCTTGAGGAGGGTGCCGCTCCCCTTGTGGCCTTCCTACAGAACGCTGCCGCCGTGCAGGAGCTCCGGGCTGATAAGCAGTATAATCTGCAGATGCTCAATGATAGATACCAGGTTTGAAGAATCATATCAATTGTGATGTTTTGTTTTTTATGTGGCTTTAATTATGGTTTGTTTGAAGTTTATCATGATCGTCATAAGTAGTATAATATGCCGAATGCTCAATGGTAGATACCAAGTTTGTTTGAAGCTAATCATGATCATGATCAATTGTTATGGTTTGTTGCTAACGTGGCTTAATTAGGGTTTGTTTTAGATTGTTTTTTGAAAACAGCTAAGCTATATGAGTGAGGTTTTATATATTAGGTATGATAAACTAATTTTAGCTTATGGATTTTTGGATTTTTTTTTTCATTTTCTTTGTAAGTAATGCCTGGAGAAATTTATCCCAACAGGTTCTTGGTGTGGTGTATCGGATTAGATTTTGATTTACTTAAGCTTTATAAAATATATTGCTGTTAGATTAGACCATACCATTTTTTTAATAAGCTCTCAGTGAAATTGTATCATGGTAATGTAATTGGATTATTTTCATAGTAATGTAATGGGATTTTTTCTACTAATTTTATTTAAGCATATTGCCATTTGGTATCTTTGGGATTGTTTGTTAACTGCTCTTGTAGAAGTTTTAAAAGTATTGTCCTAAATTTTGAAGTTAGAATTTTATGGTGTTTAAATTCTGACTGACTGCATAAATGGTGATTCTGTTGGAACAGATTGGTCCTACACAAATAGAGGCATTGTACCAATATGCCAAATTTCAGTTTGAGTGCGGAAACTACTCTGGCGCTGCTGACTATCTTTATCAGTACAGAGCATTGTGCACAAACAGTGAAAGGAGTTTGAGTGCTTTGTGGGGGAAGCTGGCGGCTGAAATTTTGATGCAGAACTGGGATATTGCTCTTGAGGAGCTCAATCGTTTGAAGGAAATCATTGACTCGAAGGTTGTTCTTGTTTGTCTGTTGATCTTTGGACTAGATGCATGCTTGTTTGTTATGCTAAATATACTAATATACAGACTGCTGAACTTTGTTGCAGAATTTTTCATCACCTTTGAATCAGGTCCAAAGCAGAATATGGCTGATGCATTGGAGTCTGTTCATCTTTTTTAACCATGACAATGGTAGAACACAGATAATTGATCTGTTCAATCAGGACAAGTATGCCTTACCTTACCTCTTCTTTCCTAGGATACCATAGATCACTTGTTGGATACTTTTTATGTCTTACATTTTCTGGGCTTACTATTTGCAAAGTTGCTTCAACTAAGATATGATGTAATTTTCAGGTATCTAAATGCTATCCAAACTAGTGCTCCTCACCTTTTACGATACTTGGCCACAGCATTCATTGTTAACAAGAGAAGGAGGCCTCAATTCAAAGATTTTATTAAAGTTATTCAACAAGAGCAACATTCATATAAGGACCCTATCACTGAGTTTTTGGCTTGTGTTTATGTCAACTATGACTTTGATGGGGCTCAAAAGAAGATGAGGGAATGTGAAGAAGTAAGCTTGCTTTAATATATGTCAACTATATGAGTGTTGTAACTTCTGTGGTTTATTCAGTTCTCCTTTATCTTATAATATATCTGCCATGTTAGCTAATAGCACCTTAATGGATGTTTATATTATGCTTACCCTTTTAAAAATGCAGGTGATTCTAAATGATCCCTTCCTTGGCAAAAGAGTTGAAGAAAGCAACTTTTCAACAGTACCTCTAAGGGATGAGTTCCTTGAAAATGCTAGGCTATTTATCTTTGAGACATACTGTAGAATACACCAACGCATTGACATGGGGTATGCACCTTTCTAATATAAGATGTTGTAGCTAGCTTCCTTGACTTTATAATTTTTATGATATGCCACAATCTTGCACGTGTGAAGAACACAATGTAGTCTCTATGTATGTCGTTGATCTTTGGGTCAGTCAGTCAAAACCTGAGGCACAAATTAAGAGTTGTTCCTTTTATTTTGTGGCATTGGAAAGGTTTTGCACTATCTCTTACCTTATCTCTCTATTTTAGGTTTTCTTGTTATATAATGTTATAACACCTGAAGTGACTTTTCATGTAACACCTGAATGACATACTTATGATTTTTAGTATTAACCAAATCTTGTAAGATAGGATTGCTCAAATCTTTTTTTTTTTTTTCAGAGTGCTTGCTGAAAAGTTAAATTTGAATTATGAGGAGGCTGAAAGATGGATTGTTAATCTGATCCGAAGTTCAAAGCTTGATGCCAAAATTGATTCTGAAACTGGAACAGTTATCATGGAACCGAATCATCCCAATGTGTAAGTTAACATTGATTACCAACTTGATATACAAGGGCATTTGTTGCTTTCTCAAGTATTATACCATTCTGACTTAGCTATGTTGAACCCTTTCTTCCTTTGTGTTGCATGCCATTCTTTTCATGACCGTTCATAATCACCTTCAATCTTTAACTAATACATTTGCAGGTATGAGCAACTGATAGAGCATACCAAACCCATTAATGGGCGCACTTACAAGTTGGTCAGTCAACTTGTGGAACATGTTCAAACTCAAACAGCACGATAACTGTGTAGGTAGATAGCTGAGAGTTTTTGTTTTATCTTTCCGGATGCATCATTTTGTTTTTGGTTTTGTCTATTTTGGATTTAGAATTCAAATTTATGGGCTGTTATTGTATACCTCTTGAAGTAGCTTCTTCTGAAGTTACTTGTGGATCCAAACAAGTGGTAGTATTGAATATTACCATTTTGCTTAAAATGTTTAAACTTTCTGATTGATCACGCAGCTGCAGGCATATTTGATCTTCGTCGTCATATTTGATCCTCGTCGTCATGTTTTTGGAACTTACTCGTTTTCCCCTTCGAATTTGTCTCTTTCAAACCTGAAAAAACAATCAATTTGGTCCCTAAAGTATTTTTACAATAATCAATTAAAATTGAAAAGAATAAATATTTTTAACATATCAAAACAAATAATTATGTTAGTTTCTCTTTTAATATTTTTAAAATAAACATAATACATGTAAAATAATTTTATGTTGTCATTTAATTATAAAAAATCTTTTAAAAGTTTAAGATGCTTATTTTCAGTATTATTTTGTTAATTTTATCTATTAATATTTTGAAAGGTTTTACATGGACATTTAGTTATTATTTTACATTTATGGTAAGCAATTTATATTATGATGTATAGATAGATTTGTTTTAAGCTATAGATAATTAAATGATCATGGAAAACCTTTCAAAATATTAATGAATAAATTAACAAAATTAATACCATGACATTTTTATTTTTATAATAAACACCTTAAACTTTTTAAAGATTTTTTATAATTAAATGACAACATAAAATTATTTTGCATTATGTTTATTTTTTATAATTTTATTGATGCATTATAGATAATTTGAAAATATTCAAATTTGAAACAAAGATAAAAACAATAATTTGAAAGAAACAACTTTAAGAAAACAAGAATGCTAACAAATTTAATAGAAAAGATTTAATAACCGACGACATTTTTTTGGACTAACAAAAAAAATTAATTTTAAAATTAAATTAAAAAAGATATTGGAAAGAAATAAAAAATTGAAAGAACAAAAAGTGTTTGTTCAGTATATAAAATTAAAATTTAATATTCTTTTAGTGAGACGTCGTTTGCCTCTTTTATTAAAACAAAACAAACTATAAATTAGTTTTTAAAATTATCGTTAAATTTATTTCTAAAATTCTCTCATTTGAAGTTCAGACTTGAGATATTTATTTATAATATTTTCTTTTAATTTGATATATACAAGTTGCTACCACCTAACCTATGATATTATGCTTATCCATACCCTTCTCTTTCTTCGATATTTAAAACGCACCATGAATTATATTCTACCTTGTCATGCTTATCTTATCAAACAAGTTGAAGAAGTAGCTGTATTGTGACGATGCTTGCTATTTATTATGCCTAATATGAGTATTAATTATGTGGATGTAAGTTATACTGTTATCCTGTTATATTGGCCGTATATAGTATTCTGTTTTGATATGTTGATGACTTTTTATATGTTTCAATCCAAATGTATTTGGCCAATATTTTGCGGTGAACTGTCGAAAATGTGTTTTGTTTATAATGGAAGTGAAGTTGTAAAAAGGAACTTCAATATTGAGAAAATATACGAATTATAGAAAATAAAAAGTAAAGGTAACACAATGAAATGGTGGATATGTATCTCATAACTAGTTATTTATAATAAAAAACATAGGTTCTTACCTGATGGGTATTACTGGTTAAAGTCAGGTATTACCGTTATTTGTCGTGCTCTATATTTAGCCAACTAGTATTTTGTTTACCTGATTCAACTTTATTGGGAATAGATTTAATCAGTAATTATGCTAATCAATCTATGATTAATTTGGTTAATTAGCTGGTTATGAACACAAGGTTTTCAACAAGGTTGAAAACTCTTGTATTATTGACATTAATTCCTTATTTGAATTATGTCATTTTTACATTTTGGTTTTCGGTTATGCCGAACTCCGAAGTCTTTGTGACCCCACCTGTTTCTTGGCATCTTCAGGTTGCTACTGATTTCTGATTTCGGTATGGCTGAAATCCGAAGTCCCTTTATCTTAATGTCCCAAGGGTGCTTTGGTGTTATTTCGGATTTTGGCAAGGCTGAAGTCCAACTTCTCTATCTCCTCTATTTTGAGGGTACTTGGGTCATTTTGTTACCTTTTATTCTTTATACCTATACACTTGCTCCCAGACTTTAACCAAAGGGAGAAGCGCTGGGGTGAAGACTAGAAAGGCCATGCACGTATTCAATAAAGCAGCAGGTTGTTGGGCCAAAATACCTAGGGAGGAGCTAACATAGATTCTCATGTTCTAGGGTTTTGGATTTTTCCCGCCAAGTGACGCTGAGGGTGCAAAATGAAAGTGCATCTGTAGTTACCGTAGAGGAAATGGAGAATGAACAATCACTTAATTTGAACAGTTAATCAAAAGCAAGATCAGTGGTGGTTAAAAGACAGGCAAATTTTCTAGGAAGCTCCTCTATAAAAAGAGGAAAGTGTGGTAAGTTCATATTCACTTTGCCATTTCTTGTCTTTTCCTTTGGCTAAAATCTTTTCTCAACCTTTCTTCTTTAGTCTTCTTTCTTCTGAGTCAGGTATGTACACCCTATATTTTATTTGTTATATTTCGATCAAATGTCTTCTTCTCCTAATTTCGAAGTCTATGCCTCTGCTTCAGGCAGTAATTACAAGTCTATAACTCGTCAAGAGCTACATGCGGATCATGTCGAGCCTTCAGAGCTGAAATTTTTGTCTTACTCAAAGGCGGTCGTTTTAGTTAAAGTAAAGGTAATCCAAAAAAAGATTACCCCTCATTCTAATTCCCTCATACAAATAGGTAAATGGGGAAGTAGGGGTGTTCTCATCCTGTTATTGCAACAGGATAATGCTTAGTGACTTTGTTAATAAAGTCCAAGTTAGTTACTTTGAGGATTTTGATGAGTTCTCTTTCCTTGTTCAACGATGCAAAGATTTTTCTATACCAAACCCAAATTTTTTCTTCTTAGGTTGGTCTGTAGAGGATAAGGAGAATTTCTTTAATATCTATGATTGTATGTTTTCGGTTTTTCATGTTAGGTTTCCTTTTGATTATTTCATTATGGGGATACTTTGGGTGTTAAATTGTGTCCCCACTCAACTTCATCCGAACACTTGGGGTTACATCTAAATGTTCTGAGCTTTATGTTTATTTACCCATATCAAGGCTACTTCTAGCATTTTCCTTCATTATTTTACCATTTGGCCTCATGAGAAATGTAAGTGGGTTTTTCTCTACCGTAAAGTCGAGAACCCTCTTTTTATCACTTACCCCACATCCTTTAAGGGGTTCAAGTCCGGGTTCTTCAAAATCATGATAAATCTTGAGACTGACCGAAATCATTTTTATGACAAAAAAGGAAGTCGTTTATTTCCTTTTTACTAGGAGTCAGTGCTGAAGAGGTAAACAGATTTCCCTATTGAGTTTCTCATTGACAAGGAAAAGGCCGAAGTTGCCTATCTGGATTTGCTTCCACGCCTTCTTCCCATGGGGGATTTGTTGCATTTATATGCATCATCAACTTTGAGTGAGAGTTTGATAAATTTGACTCGTGAACTCAATTCAAAGACTCGTAAGAGGTTACTTTATATAAAATAAAAATATATAAATAACATATAACTAAACATTTCAACAACATAATAAGTCAAGGTAGTAAATCATACATTTAATAATACTTAAATAATTAGGTCTAACAGTGCATCACTATCAAATAATAAATTAAAAATAGTAATAATAATGGTAGAACATTCTCATTGATATTTGGTATTATTGAAAAATGAAGATTTTATATCCTTAGAGATGAGTGTTCTTCGATTAAAGAATAACATACTAAATGAAAATATGTTAAACTCTAAATACGTACTAAACAACTCAATTTTTTGACTTAGTAGCAGTGACGGGTCTAGAAACATTATATTGTGGGAGTAGTATTTATATTAAATATTAATTTTTACACTATATTTTACACACTATAGGGGAAATTTATAATTATATATGCATATATTATTAAAAAAATTAGAATTTAGTGGAGGCAATTGCCCCCAATGCATAACAAGAGATTCGTCCCTGCTTGGTAGTAAACTTGAGAAATTATAAAATCTGCATAGTTTACCGAGTTTACTCAAAATTTACTAAAAAAAAAATTTGCACACGAGTTAATTCATAAAGGGAAATTGGACTCGTAAACTCATAAGAGTTTAAGAGTTAAATCGAGAGTTTGATAACCATGCGTTAATGTAATTATAAATTCTAATTTTTTAGCATAAAAACTATTTTTTTTATAGGCAAATGTTATATGTTAGTTTTGTCAGTGAAAGAATTTGAAGTCACGACTTCTTCCACTCTCTTCTCTTTACATGTGGACTTTATCACTAAACTAACCTTATAATTATGAGTGTTCAAAATCAAATCAAACCAAATTAAAAATAAAAAATTGAAAATGGCAAAAAAAAACCAATTTAATTTAAGGTGGTTTGATTTTTGTAATTACTAAATTGTATAATTTCGTTCAATTTACGACCTCACATGTTGAAATAGCGCACCTTAGTTATTATAGCAAATCCGTGAGAAAACATATACAATTATTTATTTATTTTAAATTTGTTATGATTTGTACTTAATCTTTAATTAATCTTTTTAATTAATATATATTAGTTGGTGAATTAATATTTTAGCAATATTATTTATTTCAATTTCATTTAAAACAATTTGACATTATGTAATGTTTAAATTGATTGATTATTTGTACTTTAACTTTATGTGTACTTCTTTTATATGATTTTATTATAAGCGAGTAACCTTTTATACATTTTTGTAAATAAAAATTTTGAATGCAATTTTTAATACTTAATAATAGAATTTTTAAACATAAAAAAAATTGTTTAGTTTAATTTGAATTTTATAATTAATCCAGACCAAATCAAATTATACTATAATTATTATTTTTAGTTTATTTTGAATCAAATTACACAACAAACACTCCTGCTTGTAGCCCCTTATCAAAACCATAATGCTTATAATCCCACAAATAACATGATTTCTCTAACATGTACAGTGTGCTGATGCTGTTTGAATTACATAAAGTATCAAAATAGTGATGCTCTGAAATTGAAGTATGCTAAGAAATGATCTCATACTGAGTGTGTCTCAATGTATCTTTACTATTAAATAAATTATGAAGAACAAAAGAAAGCGTTCTATCTTTCTCTTCACAAAGACCAATAGTAAATTACCATAAATTGCATTGTTACATAAAACCATATAGCAGGTATGTATCACCATTGCCCAGAAAACTTATCATACATTGCACACAAAATTACAAATGATAAATCAAATTACACCAACCATTCTTGAGATTTATTACATTACACATAATTTCCCCTTTTATTATTTTTATACATGAATTCTTCTTTAAATTTAAAATCATTATACTAAACTTGTAAGTTTGAAAACCAGTATGGTACCACTCTGCTATTAGAATGGGGTAAGCCAATTTATTGTTTGCTAGTTAAAGATATGGCCTATAAATTATTCTAACGGTTCTGCAAACCTTACTCTAACGTTTCTCTAAAAAACAGTTCCTCTGAAAAACAAAAGTAATAGTTCAAAAAACAGAAAAAATTATATAATTATACAAAACTTTATTCATAACTATATTTGTTGACTTTATTTGTTAGTACTTTAAAACTCATACAAATAAAAAATCAATCATATAAAAATCTTTTATACTAATAATATATCAATTAAATTCTTAGTGTAATTAGCTTCAAATGATCAAATAACTAGCACTACCAGATGAAGTCAAACTGGAATTCCAATGAAAACAGTGTGAACAAATATAAACATACATACTAAGAGAATGCTAAAAACCAAGATTAATTTACTCAGAAATGCATTAAAAAACATAAAAAAGAAATATTATATAAAATAATTCATTTATTCATATCTCAAATTACATAAAAATAATGTTTTAAATAAACACAATTATTGACCTAATTAGATGACAACCTTACATGTATACTCATTTTAAGAAATTAAAATAAAAACATTAAAATATAAGTATAAAAATCAGTAACCTATTTAATCTTTCAAACATTGAATCTTATTTCTTTTGCACTACAATAAATCCTAACACATACTAGATTAAAGGTGCACTTTCAAGATTTGTTGCTTGCAAGAGAACGAACGTAGTTGATACCAAATCTGAAATATTCAATCACACTTTCTCTAGGTGGAATGCAATCTTTGACAGGTGCAGTCTGAATGAAGTTGTGACTCCATTCATGAAGAGAAGGGAACCTCTCAGCATTGAGTAGTTCCATCTCTCCAAGCTCTTCCAAGACACTCAGCCAATGGCACATCCAACCAGCTGCAATATCAAGATAACCTATCTTCTCTCCACCAAAATACTTCTTCCCTTGAATTTCCTTCTCAACAAATGCCAAAGACTCTAATGCAGCATCTATAGCTTTGTCCTTCTCTTCTCCTTGTGCCACAGTTGCTCCCCATACACCTAACACACACTGTTTTCAAGAAAATAAGGTATATCAGGAGCTACAAATTGTGCAATAAGTTTTCATAAATTTGAGTTGTAGCCAAACAGTTATTACCTTATGGTTGAGCTAAACCTATGATTTAGTTGAGAAAAAAAAATCATAACCAATAAACTTTTTTTTATATTGATAAGAAAACTGCCACACAATAAAAATGTAACACCAATGCAAAATGTATTTTAGGTCCAACCTCCAAATAACTACATCAGCACATGCAACAATAGCTAAAGATTATTTGTAAAATGTATTTTAGGTCTTATCTCTCATTAAAATTAGTTTCAGTTCCTCATTTTAGAAGTTATGGTTTTGGACTTGTTGGGTCAAAATCAAGTATATAGAGACAAGAATGAAATTGATCTCACTTTAGAAATACCAAGACAAATTACTGTTTTTTTAGTGTATTTTGGTCAGAAGCCCAAAATTAATCTCTCAAACTACACTTTAGAGAGAGACTAACACCTTCCAACTGATTTTTTTTAACAGGAGACGAAACTGACAAAACTCTAACCTTATGTTTAAAGAACAAGACTATATACAAATTTTTTTTGCTCGTTTTGAACTTAGATTTTATAATTTAAAAACTATCATCCAAATCATAAGACTCTAAGGAAACTAGCAAAACTATATACAGACCATACTACATCTTGTTGGTAAAATATTGCTTTAAATATTAAAACCAATTTTTATAAAAACTTGAGAGATATAAAACATATTTTATGTTGTCCATTCTTTAAAGTTAAAATCAAATATATTAAATTATGTGCTGAAAATTGGTTTATATTATCTTATTGTTTAATTAGTTGGAGCTACAAGACCTCACACAATCATTGCTAGAAAGAAATTAACAAGTGACAGTGAAAGTCGTGAATTTGAATTCCTTTCTGCTTATATTCTAACAAACAAATTGATATTTGACCAATAAAAAAAAAAGGGTTCTGAGTACCTTCTCATCAATGAACTTAGCCCAGAACCGAGCCTGTGCTCTCTCATAAGGATCAAGTGGAAGCAAAGGGTTCTCCTTCCATATCTCATCTATGTATTCAATGATAACAAGTGATTCAGCAATAGGCTTGTCATTATGCAGGAGCACTGGAACTTTCTTGTGGACAGGGTTAGACTGAAGAAGCAAAGCACTCTTATTTGCTAAGTCTTCTCTTAAGTACTCATATTCCACACCCTTTATCCTTAATGCCCATTCAACTCTGGCACAAGGGAAGCTTTGAGGTGTAGCAATCAGCTTCACTTCTTTCATGGTTTTGCTGAATCTCCAAGACCCTTGAGTTAAGTTGAATCTGATTTATGTGCCTCATCATGTCCTTCATGTTTTCACCTTTTATATTGATTCTTCTTCATCCCTATGTGATCTGATAAGGAATATTTTTTTGAGAAAATGAGTGTTCAAATTCACAACTTTCATTGGTCAAGTCTGATAAAATTATCTTAATGAGTATTCATCTGTTGTCTAAGAAAAAGTCACATGAAAATTAGTAATTGTCTAAAATTGACCTAGTATTTTTTATTAACGAATTATTTATCGAGAAACTTAAGACTCTCTTCTGTTGCAAGAGAGAAAAGGAAAAAAAATGTGAGAAAAGAAAAGAAAGAGAGAGATAAAATAGAATAAAAATTAAAATTGTTTAGTTACATAAAAAATGATATGAAAACTTTAAGTTATAAATTAAAGTTATTATAATTACCAAGACTTCCCTCTTATAAAGAAAGATAATTTTGAACGAGTAATTTTTTTTTCACTTTCTTTACTTTTTATGTCTGTTTTGAATGAAAAGTTAAAAGGTAAGACCTACCGTATTAATAACATTTTCTTTGCTATTTTCTTTGTTAACCAACTAGAGAAAATGCAAATTTCTTATCATTTTTTTGCACATATAACTTTACACTTTCCTTTCTTTCTTCAAATCGAACAGAGGGTAATTATTAAGACCTACGGTATTAATAACTTTACACTCTCCTTTCTTTACTAGCAAGCTCTTTAACACATTTTTTTAACATATTTTACGAGATAGGTTGAAATTTATGGGAAAAAACAAAGTAGATCGTACATGTCATTAAATAATTATCTCTTTTAATTTTATAGTTTTTAACAAATTTAAATACCTATTAAAATTTAGAGAATATGTGGGTAACATTTTTTTTTCTAGGCAAGACTTGAACCAGAGAAGAGGACAAAGTGTAACAATGTACTGTTTGGACCAACAAATTGTTGACAAAATTGACCAAATATAAAACATTTTACACAATTATTTCATTACAGTTGGCTTGTATAAATGATAGACTGTGAATGAACGAATATGACCTTTAGACTTTACGTTTATAGTTAAATTTTATTAAAAAATTAAGAACGTAAAATATTTAAATTAAATAAAAAACAAATAGATGCATGCTTGTTTAATTAGGCAGTTGAAGATTTTACATATAAATCCAGCCAGCAAATAGTTGGTGTCATGTATTTATTTAGTGTAACGAAAGAATGAATGCATGTTAGATTTTAAAAATGCATCGAATTGGTCTCTCAAACATTATTATTATATACAAAAACATGTTTGTCACTAGTTTTAACATTTCTTTTTGGAAGAACACTTGTTTAATCAACATGTGAATCTGTTTGGGTAAAATATATTTAGAAGTGATTTTTATAAAAAGAACAGAAACTTTTTATATTTGAATATAATTATAAAAATGTATTTTTTAAATATATTAACTTTTAATTTCTCATAAAAAGACTTTCATGTATAAGCTTATTTTAAAAAATAATCTAAATAAGAATAAGTTGTTTCAATTTTCTTTATAAAGAAATTAATTTTTTTTATAATAAGTGTTTATTTTAAAAACATCTAAAAATTACCATAAGTGTTTATTTTATTTAAATAAATATTTTTTCTCATAAAAAATTTAAACAAACTCACCCACTTTAATATATAAAATACATTTGTTATTGAGACTATTGATACGTGCATTGCACTTTGTTAAAAACAACTTCTCGTCTTTTTTTAATTCCTAAATTTTATTTTGATTAATAAACTAATTAATTTTATAAGATTGTAGTTGTATTAATAAAAAATTTATTAATCAAAGTAATAAAAAAAAGACGAGACTTTTTCCTGCCATTACAATTTTATAATATATGATGTTTATATTTCTCCTTCCATTCTGTACAATTGTACTACATGACTTTTTCTTATATAATTTTATAAAAAATTTAAGCTAAAATACAATACGGTCCCATATCAGCAATATATCTTTTTTTTTTATTATATAGGACTTTATCAACTTTTTGTCCTGAGAAAAAAATATTTTTATTTTATTTATTTAAAGTTTTTTAATTTTATTTTAGGATTTAGGAGCATTAAAGGTTGACGTAGTGAACAAAACTCCACGCCATTATGTCAACATACATGTAAGTTTTTAAATATTATTTTATGATAAATATTTTGGCTATAAATCTTTAAAAGTTGATTTCAATAAAACCTATTAAACAATTTCTGACAATTTTAAACCCCCAAAATTGGTATAGAATCATAAATAAAATTTAAAAGCTTAACCTCTAAATAATATTAAGAAGCCATAATCTAAAAGAAGAAGAAAAATATATTATATGATTCAAAAATCTAGCTAAATTAAATTAACTAATAATTTATGTTTCAAATACTACATGATAGTCCAAAGCCAACCCGTATTTATTTAATTTAAACATGCATGGCTAAAACAAAAAATCTCTAACTAGTAAGGTGTTTTGTAAATAAAGAATAGTAAAAAAAACTCATTATTTCCCAATTTAACAAATCCTTTTTAAGCAAAACGAGTAGAATTTACTCGTCTCATCAATACTTTTATTGATATTTTATTTCAAAATACAGAGAAACAACTTATTAATATTTATTTTGATTATCACATGTTGATTACCGCACTAACATATTTGTTCTTCTCTATTCGTCGTTCTGGGTAGTGAGGACAAAAGTGACATTTCCAAATTGGGATGTTAATGGATAGAGTCCGCCCTCTAATCTAAATTTGTAAAAGTGACATCTCATCAACACCTTATTTTTACAAACCTAGATTGTGTAATTTGAATTTGTAAAAAATACCTCTAGATTACTTTATTGGGATGCACAATTATTTTTCAAATTCCACCTTCGGAGTTATTGCAAAAATCAAGATAAAATTAGCAAAGCACTTACCAAATGATAATCCATGTTGATCGCAGGAAAAGGGAGAAAGACGTAGTAGGAGTCCAGATTAAGCAATAGAAAAGATAAAAATGCAACAAGAGATAAAAAGAGATGAAAAATAAGCACAAGCATGAACACTACAGTTGTCGTTGCCATCACAAGGAAGAAGGAGAAAAACTTTCAATAAACAATATAAGGTTATGGGAATTTTTAATTAAGGGCATTTTTTCCTTTTTCAAAGTATATGAAGGTATTAGGAGAAATTGGAAGGTTCAAGGAAAAAAGTCTCATAGGTTAAGGATGGTGGAGGGGAAGAGAATGTAACAATACCAATGGAGATGTTGGGCTATTTTGTTTTTTTGGTTGAGACTTAAGAGAGTATGATGGGAGTGAGAGAATTCAGAATTGACAATTGATGTTAGGTTATTATATAGGAATGATAGGATTGACCATTCACCTTTCATCGTCTTCAACTTCTAGAATGCACTTCTAGGAGCTTATAGACTCTTCCTTTTGTTAGAGAGATTCTCTTATGATGCAAAGAAGACACAAGAGACTTTTTATGATGTTAACTTTTAATCTTTTGCATTACCTATGATAGATTTTATTGTTTTTAAAAGTAACTATTAAATTTTATGTAACTTCTCTTTTATTATGTAATTGCTTTTATTTTATAACTTCTCTTTTCTTTTCTTTTCAATTTTTATGTTTTATTTTTTTTATTTAATAATATAAAGAGAGACATAGTCTCTCTCCCAATAGTAAAATAATATAGATAAATGGATTATAAATAGCTTTTTTTAATGAATGAATAAAAATCAAAGTATTGATAAAAAATAAAAATGATAAATAATATTTGTATTTATATTGATAATTTTTATTTATTAACTTTTAACCGTAACTATTGATTTAAAGTAATTTTTCATTATATAGAATTTTAGTAATGTTTCATAGTCACTACTTATATTATAATTATTCACAAAAAAAAACTTATTATTATAATTACAAATTTTTTTATTTAATTTTTAAAATTTAGTCCTTCATTATATTTAATTTTATTCAATGGCTAATAAAAAATTCAAATTTTAATTCATGGCTATAATAGTTTAATAATTGTCTTTTCTTTTTCTATTTTGGAGTGCTTTGGATTGGAAACATTGATCAAAATTTGAAATCCATAATAATTTATTATATTTTATCAAATAGAATATTAATAAATATTTAAATAATACATATTAATAATATTTATTACACAAATCTAAAATATTTTTAGATAATATATCAATTAATATAATTATATTTACAATAAATTTATAACTATCAAATGGATAAAAAATTTTGATGTAATAGAAGTTATCAATTTTTTTAAAATAAATTTATAATTTTCACCTATAAAAATTATTTAGTGAAAAAATAATTACTAAGTTTTAATCTAAAATATATTTTAAGCATTAATTTAAAATTTCATTCATTAGTTAAAATTTATTGGAAAAATTATTTAGGTCATGTAATTCTTAAAAAAAGGGTCAATCTAATTCTCTAAAAAAATAAAAATAAAGTTCAAAAAAATTGTAATACTTTAGTGCTTTTTCAAATAATTTAAAAATTTATTGCAATAACTCTTTTGTTGAAAGTCATGATAAGTCACTACTTTAATGTTTTTAATTTTATACTATAACGCTCTTTTAAAATGAGTATTAATATATAAATTTTTAATTTTTTTTAATTCTCCTGATATGAGTTGAAGAGTATAAGGAGGTTTACAACAACTCACCCATGGTAAAACATCACAAAATTTAATATGCAAATATTTAAATATCATTTACTTAAGATAATATTATGTACTTAAAAAAATATTTTTTAAAAGATAAAAATATCAACATTTTTTTGAATTACAAGATCAAGATAATATTTCCTTTAAAATAGAAAAAGATAAAATAAAGAAAGATTTTATATCATTTTGAATAAGAATATTAAGATAATGTTTTCCTTAAAATAAAATAGTATAAAATAAATAAAGATTTGATATCATTTTGAATTTGAACAGTAAAACTAATCTACTAATCTTCAATCAAAAGAAATGATAGAGAGAGAAATAAATTTTAATAGCAATAAAGATTAGTTGTCTGTTAAAGGGTAAAAAGAGAATAGAAGGACAGAAGAAAATAACAGATTAAAGTTGTGGGATCTTGTCTCAAGGTGAGTAAAACGTCTTTGAAAACTCTACCATGACATGTAAATTATTCTAGAAAAATAAACATTAATCATAAAGATGTTTCAATTTCTGGTGATAATGGTAAGTTCCTTGTTACACACATAATGGTGGTGTCATGGTGAAAATTAATCATTAATACATGTAGTATGCATTACACCGAACAAATTCAACAGAAACATGCTTTTGTTTTACCTAAAAACTGCATTTATTTAATTGTGTCTAATAGACATTAGCCTCAGGACTAAACTTCAGTGGGTTACAAAGAATGATTTTATCACACATATGTTTATGAATGTTTATTTTTTAAACAAATTTTATTATTCTATCAATTTTCATATATGATTAGTTGTGTGGGAAATTAATGGTCACTAATGTATTCGTAATACACATGATCTCTTATTATTATCTCGTCTTGTAGACATATGACTATAATAAAAAGTTGTTTAGACATATATAATGTTTTATGGTTGATTGTTATTTATGAGACTATGTTTTGATTTTAAGAATTGAGATTGATTTAGTTTAGATTTTTTCTTTTTATGAACATTTTTATTACAATTATTCTATATATTTGTTTTAAATATGTTTACATTTGAGAATTATACTTTGTAAGATTCATGAATTTTTATTTATTATTTTGATAATTTTTTATTTTTAATAATTATTTAATTAATATACTCTAGTATTATTGTAATGGAGGACATTACATACTTTCCTCAACAACTAGCTAAACCTCTCCCTTATCTAACAGAATTTTCAATTCTGATTTATGGCTATATATTGAAACATAATATAAAATAAATAACAATTATAAAGTGACTTTTGGTTTATGTAGTATTTTCCTTCTTAATAATATTTTATGTTGGATCTTTATAATATAAGATGTGCAAGTTTCTATATTGTTGTATCTTTCCTTTTATAACATGGTTTCAACTTTGTATACAAGTAAATAATTTTGGATAATTTGATTTAATTTTTTTTTATCTAACTTCTTACATTTCTTTCTATTTTTTCTTCTTTTATTTATATTTTTGTAGGTACATTTTCTTTTCTATTTTTTTAAAGAAGGATTATTTTCATTTATTCTTATTAGATTTTTATTTTATACATCAATTTAGATTGAGTTATTGATATATTAATTTAATTTTAATATAGATTTTGATTCACACACACTCGTGTGTGTGTGTATATATGGGAAGAGATTCCTAAGTTTAAGAAACTTACTCTTCATACTCACCTTTTATTTAATTGAAAACTTATAATAAATAACTACTTTTTACCATTAAATTTCAAGAAAAAAAAATAAAGGGTGGTTTTGATAAAGAGTAAGTTAGGTAAACTTACTCTTGGAGTAAATAGTTTCCCTTCATATCCCTATAAGAAGGGGGGATACACTTACTCCAAGAGAAAGTAAGTTACATTACAGATATTAGATTTTAAGAATGACGAGAATTCTTTTAATTAAATATAAAAATAATAAACTTCATCATATATTAAATATGATATTAATGAATTATAATATATTTATTAAAATTAATAAATGTAATTTATGATTATTAAGTACATATATAATAAAATTCAATTTTCAAATAAATTTAATTATTAACCTGGATATCTTTCTATATACATTAAGATTTATTATTAATTATTATTAAACTCAATTATCTATTACGTACCACAGTATATTTGAAACTTTTAATTGCTTATGTTTATTTTAAATCTCAATGAAGCATTTAAATAGGAAAATATTATATAAATCCATTACCCAGCGCTTTGAAGAATCAATTTTCTCTCTTCCATATCAACAAGGTTCTCTTGTTAAACTACCCCACCATAAAATAAATTATTCAAAGCTAAATTACTTATTGCTCACCTTTTGCTTAATTCTTATTTCTCAGTCTCCTTTCACGACCAATGATAGAGTTCATGGTTATGGTGAACTTGGTTTTGGTCCTAACTTGATTGGAAAAATTTGCAAGATATTTAAAGTACAAGAGGATGCTGTCTATTGCACAAACATTCTTACATCATAACCGAATATCCTTGGTGCAAAAGATGTTGTTGAATTTACAAAGGAGGTCCTAAAGTTGGTCTGGATAAGGGAATAAAAGGGAAATACTCTATTGATGGAATAAGGGAGGAAATAAAAAATTCTTCCTCCATTGAAGAATGTGCAAACTTGTGCTATACTGGGGTGGTTGGAGCGTTTATAGGTGGCTTGTTTGTGTTAAACTCTTTCCCAGAGCCTCTTAGTTATGATGTTCACACTGTTGTTGATAATGTTGAAATTTGTAAAACAATGTTAGCCACGGAACATGTCGTTGACCCAAGAATTTTTTCTCTTAATAACCAAATATATTTGGTTAGTGTGATTGCAAAAGTAGCCATAGAAGGTCCTCATTGTAATCAACTAGCTAGAAGAGATATATGACATATTTTTGGGTGAACTTAAGGTGTAAGTGTTTGTATTTGTTTTAGCAATCCATTTATTTAGGAGGAAAAGTTAAAATGAAATAAAAATTTAATATTTTATGTCCTAAGGTGTTAACCATCATATAAAATAAAAATTGAATATTGTATGTCCTAAGGTATTAATTACTTGAATTAATCTCTTCATTTTTTTACTAATTTTAATTTTTTATTTTCCCATAGTTACAAATGAAAGTGGAGAAAGCAAGGTCCTCATTCATTTTATATACTTTAATTTGTATCTTCAATTTCATGGCCGTGCATCAAAATCAATTCCTCACCAAAAAAACTATTATAAGATAGGTGCTTAATTTAAGACAACAAGAATGAATCATTTGTTAGGAATTTTTTACTCCACAATCTTTTATTGAAAATTTATTTTATATTTTGGTTAATGTGTAAAAAATAATATTATCATCCTTGGAGCTTTGCTAAATTAATATCCATCGTAAAAATGTAAGTCATTGAAAAATAAAACTTGGCTTGCTTAATCACGTTAGAATGAAATTTATAAATATTGTTAATTGATTGATAAGTTGCTAATAGTTTAGTAGGATAAATTAATCTACCAAAAAATTATTTCTATAAAGTTGTATTAAGTTAATTAAATAAAACTAATTTTAATTTAGTTGCGGAGAAAATATTTTAATTCAACCATAAATCACCATAATATTTTGTTACAAAAAAAACATGTTACAAAAAAAAGATCACAATTACAATTAATGATAAAAAACAACACTAATAGTGAAAGAGAGTTTATCCACTAATAGTGTAAAACTTATAATCATATATAATGAAAGAGAACCCTTATTTATCCACTGAGAGGGATTAGTGCTTCTAATCCTAATTAGGCTCAAGTCCCACATTGCCTAGTTTTGAGTGTCTTGCTCTCTCTTAAGGCTATAAATACACCTAGTCCCCCTTGTACAAATTACGTTTGATTGAATGAAGTAAGACTCCTTTGAGTTTTTATTCTTTGGTGTCATTTTTTAGAAACCTCTCTCTTGACGATTCTCTTCCTTAAAGCTTTTATCAAGGGACATTTCCCTTGTGGCAGGCAACATAAAATTTTTTACTTATCTTTCTCCTAAAAAGTGGCGTCAACCCTTCCCCCATTTCTATCCTCTCCATCCTCCATTTTCTTTGAGAAAGGAATCTTAGTTGAAGAGATCAAGGGAGTGCATCAACTTATATCAACACTAATTACACCACACTCTCTATGAGTCTAAAACTATCTTTTAGTTTAATAATTGTTATTTTGTTTCATCAAAACATCAAGTCGTGATTTTAAAATTCTATTTATCTTTTGTTTGTTGAAAAAACTATACACCCATCAAATATGTCATTTTCTATCTGAATGTAATACTCTTTTTTTAGATAAAGGGGTTGATTATATGTGACATATCTGTATTCCTGAGGTTTTAAGGAATACGTCTTGACAACTTTTTTTGTCTTAGAACATCGTCTCTAAAAAACAAATCATCAGTAAAAATTATTTCCAAAAAATAAAAATAATCCAAAAAGAAAATGTTCAAGTAGATTTACTTAGGCCTCGTTCGGGGTAGTTCTGAGTTTCTGGTTTTTGGTTTTGAAATGTATTTTGAAAACAGAAACCTGTTCGGCAAAAATGATTCTGTTTTTGTTTTTTACTCATTTTCGAAACAGTTTTCACTCAATTTTAAAAACAATAAAATTTTGTTTTTAGATTTCTATTTCTCTTTTTATTTAAATTCATTACTTGACGTCATTTGTCATCATTGGCCATCACCTCTGACCAAAAGTCACCAACTGCCACCGGCCGCCACCTCTGACCGGCAGTTATCGGCCGCCACCTCCGATCGGGAATCACCGGCCACCACCTTCAACCAACAATCACCAGCCGCCACCTCCGACAGGCAGTCACTGGTTGCCACCTCCAACCAGTGATCACCGGCTGCCACCTTCGACTGACGATCATTGGCCGTCACCTCTGACCGGCAGTCACCTGCCGCCACCTCCAACCAACGGTCACTGGCCGCCACCATCGACCGGCAATCACCGACGGTCATCTCTGACCAACGGTCACTGACAGCTACCTCCGACCGGCAGTCACTAACCATACCTCCGACTAGCGATAGCCAATGACTAACTGTGACCTTCAACGATCGTTACCTTCAACTAGTGTTTTGGTTAAGATTTGAAACCAATGTTTTAAATTTGGAAACAAAAACAATGTTTTTAAAATTTTGAAAACTTAAAATTAAAACTAGTTTTTGTTTTTAGAAATTTTAAAACTAAAAACCAAAACCCACCCCGAACGGGGCCTTAGGTGTATAACCCTGTAAATTCTAAATTTTAGGATGTATGAACTATGATAGTGAAAAAATCCTAAATCTCGAAACAAAAACTCAAGTTGAAAAATATTAACACACAAACGTTTTCTACTAAGAACTACATAAACTCTAATTCTCCATTGTACTCGGAAATACATAGGAGTAAGAGATCATCCCTGTCATGCCAAATAACTAAAACAATAATATCAACTCTCTTTCTTGGTTAGGTACATTAATAAATAATAATATGATAGCTATAATAATAATCGCAATAAAGTTATAATAATAATCGCAATAATATCAACTCTCTTTCTTGGTTAGGTACATTAATATCAACTCTCTTTCTTGTCACTTTTGTCCTCACTACCCAGAACGACGAATAGAGAAGAACAAATATGTTACTGCGGTAATCAACATGTGACAATCAAAATAAATATTAATAAGTTGTTTCTCTATATTTTGAAATAAAATATCAATAAAAGTATTGATGAGAGGAGTAAATTCTACTCGTTTTGCTTAAAAAGGATTTGTTAAATTGAGAAATAATGAGTTTTTTTATTATTCTTTATTTACAAAACACCTTACTAGTTAGAGATTTTTTGTTTTAGCCATGCATGTTTAAATTAAATAAATACGGGTTGGCTTTGGACTATCATATAGTATTTGAAACATAAATTATTAGTTAATTTAATTTAGCTAGATTTTTAAATCATATAATATATTTTTCTTCTTCTTTTAGATTATGGCTTCTTAATATTATTTAGAGGTTAAGCTTTTAAATTTTATTTATGATTCTATACCAATTTTGGGGGTTTAAAATTATCAGAAATTGTTTAATAGGTTTTATTGAAATCAACTTTTAAAGATTTATAGCCAAAATATTTACCATAAAATAATATTTAAAAACTTACATGTATGTTGACATAATGGCGTGGAGTTTTGTTCACTACGTCAACCTTTAATGCTCCTAAATCCTAAAATAAAATTAAAAAACTTTAAATAAATAAAATAAAAAAATTTTTTTCTCAGGACAAAAAGTTGATAAAGTCCTATATAATTAAAAAAAAAGATATATTGCTGATATGGGACCGTATTGTATTTTAGCTTAATTTTTTTATAAAATTATATAAGAAAAAGTCATGTAGTACAATTGTACAGAATGGAAGGAGAAATATAAACATCATATATTATAAAATTGTAATGGCAGGAAAAAGAGAGTTGATATTATTGTGATTATTATTATAACTATCATATTATTATTTATTAATGTACCTAACCAAGAAAGAGAGTTGATATTATTGTTTTAGTTATTTGGCATGACAGGGATGATCTCCTACTCCTATGTATTTCCGAGTACAATGGAGAATTAGAGTTTACGTGGTTCTTAGTAGAAAACATTTGTGTGTTAATATTTTTCAACTTGAGTTTTTGTTTCGAGATTTAGGATTTTTGCACTATCATAGTTCATACATCCTAAAATTTAGAATTTACAGGGTTATACACCTAAGGCCCCGTTCGGGGTGGTTTTTGGTTTCTAGTTTTAAAATTTCTAAAAACAAAAACTAGTTTTAATTTTAAGTTTTCAAAATTTTAAAAACAACATTGTTTTGTTTCCAAATTTAAAACATTGGTTTCAAATCTTAACCAAAACACTAGTTGAAGGTAACGATCGTTGAAGGTTACAGTTAGTCATTAGCTATCGCTAGTCGGAGGTATGGTTAGTGACTACCGGTCGGAGGTAGCTGTCAGTGACCGTTGGTCAGAGATGACCGTCGGTGATTGCTGGTCGATGGTGGCGGCCAGTGACCGTTGGTTGGAGGTGGCGGCAGGTGACTGCCGGTCAGAGGTGACGACCAATGATCGTCAGTCGAAGGTGGCAGCCGGTGATCGCTGGTTGGAGGTGGCAACCAGTGACTGCCGGTCGGAGGTGGCGGCTGGTGATTGTTGGTTGAAGATGGTGGCCGGTGATTCCCGATCGGAGGTGGCGGCCGGTAACTGCCGGTCAGAGGTGGCGGCCGGTGGCAGTTGGTGACTTTTGGTCAGAGGTGATGGCCAATGATGACAAATGATGTCAAGTAATGAATTTAAATAAAAAGAGAAATAGAAATCTAAAAACAAAATTTTATTGTTTTTAAAATTGAGTGAAAACTGTTTCAAAAATGAGTAAAAAACAAAAACAGAATCATTTTTGCCGAACAGGTTTTTGTTTTCAAAATACATTTCAAAACCAAAAACCAGAAACTCAGAACTACCCCGAACGAGGCCTAAGTAAATCTACTTGAACATTTTCTTTTTGGATTATTTTTATTTTTTGGAAATAATTTTTACTGATGATTTGTTTTTTAGAGACGATTTTCTAAGACAAAAAAAGTTGTCACGACGTATTCCTTAAAACCTCAGGAATACAGATATGTCACATATAATCAACCCCTTTATCTACAAAAAGAGTATTACATTCAGATAGAAAATGACATATTTGATGGGTGTATAGTTTTTTCAACAAACAAAAGATAAATAGAATTTTAAAATCACGACTTGATGTTTTGATGAAACAAAATAACAATTATTAAACTAAAAGATAGTTTTAGACTCATAGAGAGTGTGGTGTAATTAGTGTTGATATAAGTTGATGCACTCCCTTGATCTCTTCAACTAAGATTCCTTTCTCAAAGAAAATGGAGGATGGAGAGGCTAGAAATGGGGGAAGGGTTGACGCCACTTTTTAGGAGAAAGATAAGTAAAAAATTTTATGTTGCTTGCTACAAAGAAATGTCCCTTGATAAAAGCTTTAAGGAAGAGAATCCTCAAGAGAGAGGTTTCTAAAAAATGACACTCAAGAATAAAAACTCAAAGGAGTCTTACTTCATTCAATCAAGCGTAATTTGTACAAGGGGGACTAGGTGTATTTATAGCCTTAAGAGAGAGCAAGACACTCAAAACTAGGCAATGTGAGACTTTAGCCTAATTAGGATTAGAAGCACTAATCCCTCTTAGGCCCACTAAAAGTGGCGTCTAGCCTTACGTTAGGGAGTGTCACGACCTAATCAAGGGGGTGTGAAAAGAGATCCACACTCCTTTGGGTTATTAGACCCTCTACTCCCCTCACCTCCCTTCCTAAGCTAATTACATCCTAAACTCTAAAAATTAGCATAAATGGCCGAAATATATGGCCTACAAGGGAATTAAAAGCTAATTAATATTTACAAGAGGAAAACTAAGGACTATGACCTAAAATATTTATCCCTATCATGAGTTGGGGTTTTGATGAGTCTTTCCAGGCTAAGTCCTCTTCAATCCTCCTAGCCATTGCCCTAGTGAGAGGGCCCTTGAGTAGAGAGTGTGGCGTAATTAATGTTAAGATAAGTGCTTCAGTAAACGGTTCCAAGATAGACACTACTGAAAGCTCCAAGGATGAGTTCAAGAAAAGTTCTTCTAAAGGTCCCAAAAACCTCTAGAATACTTTCCCAAAACTCCTCAGGGAAACCCAAGAATTGCTTAAGTTAAGTTTCCGAAAACTCTCCCCAACTTTTCTCAAAACTCTTTCCGAATCTCTCCCTCAAAACTCCTTTTGAATCTCTCCCTCAAAACCTCTCCAAAAAGCTCTTAGAAACACTTTCTTAAGAGCTCTACCAAACTCTTCTAAGCTCTTAAGAATAGCCCTTGCATGAGTCTTTCAATCCTTTCCTAAAATCTTAAAAGAGCCCTCAAGAGTCTTAAAAAAACCTCCTCCAAAAAATGAATTGTGCTCCTATTTATAGCCTTCGTGCAAGAAAATTCATTGAGCAAAATTAAATTCGCTAAGTGAATTTCTCAATTCCACTAAGTGAAAATAAATCCACTAAGTGAATTTCTAGTTATTTTTAGGGGCTTCACTTAGCGGAGTTTTTTTCGTTGAGCAACTTTTAGGACGTAATTTTTTTGTGGCTTAGCGAATTTTGACAAAAATTAGCTCCCCTTTTTGTTCCAATGGCATATTTTGTTAAGGTTTGACTTGTGGCCTTCCAAACCACATAAACCAAGACCCTCTTTTGGTCCTATGGCACCTTTGATTGAGGCTTGGACTGTTGCCCTACAATTCACATGATCTAACATCCTCTCTTGGTCCATTGACACCTTTGGTCAAGGCTTGAGCTTTTGTCTTGTGACTTGGGCTTAGGCTTGATTTATTTACACCTTTGGTTGAGACTTGGGCTTTTGTCCTACAACTCACATGAACCAACATCGGGATTTGTTTCTTAGCATCATGCCACTCATTTCTGTTCCTTGCTTCTTGTTGGTCTAAAAGGGAAATTGGACATAAGAAACCATGAGTTGAATGTGCAATTTTAACACTCTATCTTTAGATAAATTTGGGTTGTGGTAAATATTTTCTATAATTTTTCTAGTCGGATAAGTGTCATAAAGATTTAAATTTTTGTACAAAATGCACACTTATCACGACCCCCCAACTTTTATACAGTTTTCTCTTCCTATATTCCTTTTTAGGGTGAAGGCCTTATCCAAACAAATTTGGGTGACTATAGTTGCCCTTTTTATTTAGATTTTACCAAATAATATAAGAACCCAAGTTTATATATTATTTTAGTCAAATATAAATGAAAACATAGACCCCAAGTTTGGTGAACACATGGGTGTGCGAGGATTTGAGCATAACAAGTAGATGAGTGTGAAGTGTGATGAATGATTATGGGGGAAGCACAGACCAACGTATGAGAGGTGATAGGCATGGGAAACCAAGGCATAACAAAAGTTTGGTGTGGGAACCTATAATAATGAATGGGTGTGGGGCAAGGACCCAAAAATGAACAGAATGAGTATGTAGACTTGAGTGACAAATGTGATGGGAGCAAAGATCCGAGACGTAAAAGTAATGAGCATGAGGATCTGAAAGACTTGAAAGTGGATTTAATATTTAATATACTTGAAGTGGGTACAAAGACTCAAAAAACTTAAAAATAAGTAAAAATACCCAACATTATTTGATGGGTACAAACACCTGAAGGCTTGAAAGTGAGTGTAAATGCTCGATAAACTTGAAAGAGGGTTGAATACCTGCTAGACTTGAAGTGGGTGCAAAGAATTAAAAGACTTGAAAATGGATAAAATACCAACATGATTTGATGGGTACAAAGACCCAAAAGACTTGAAAGTGGGTGTGAAAACCCAATAGACTTGATGTGGGTACAAAAACCGAAAGTGCTTGAAAGTAGGTGTGAATACCTGACATGATTTGATGAGTATAAAGACTCAAAAGGCTTGAAAGTAGTGTGAATACCCGATAAACTTGATAGTAAGTCATCATCCCCTGTTTGTAAGGATTAGAGCTTCTCCTGAAAATGTTTTTCTTACCACATGAGGTCCTTTATAATTTGGAGTTCATTTTCCCCTACGATATTTCTAAACTAGCAACATTTTCTTGAATACTAAGTTATCCTCTTGAAATTCATGAGAGCGAACTTTCTTATCATGAATTTTTTTCATTTTCCTTGGTACAACTTACTGTAACATAAGATGGTTAATCTTTTTCTTCAATAGTAATTTTATAAAATTACTATTGCATGAATATTATGCATTATGTTTTTTAAATTAAAAAGTACATTTATTACTTTTTTTAAAATGAATTTTAAATATTCTAAAGGGTAAATTTTAATTATATAATACTGTTATTTAAAATTTTGAATTGATTTATCCTATGTCAAGGGGGTCTAGATGGTTGAGCGGTATCCATGAGTTGTTGTAAACCCCTTACCTTATTTTCAACTCCTATCAAGAGGAAACAAAAAACTTATTTATATGATCTATTGGAATATAAATTGAATATTCTCAAATACGATAAGATATATATTATCATTAATATTCTTATTGTTGTTGTAATTAATTTTTTCTGTTTAATTTTATTTGTCATTAGTTTTAAAAGTAAACTTTATATGTTATAAAATTATTATTTATTAGTAACTATTATTTTTTAATTCTTATCTACTATTGTGATTACGAACTGAATTCTCACATGCTACTAATTAATTTCTACGTTTATTTTAAAATAATTAAAAATAGAAAATATTAGGATTGATAATAATACACTAATATTAATATTATATACTCTACAAATATGTAATATTTATGATCCATAATGAATATTCCTTTTTTTCAGATGTAAGAATAAAAAATCATAATATATTACTTTCTTCCTCTTCATTCTATTATTTGATGCATATTATTGTATTATTAAAAAGTATAATTTCATCACAAAATTTATTTCTGTAAAGCTTTACTAATTTTAATTTATTTGTGTAGAAAATATTTTAATTCAAATCTAAATCACAATAATAGTTTTTTATAAAAAAATGTCACAAAAAAATCAAAATAACATTTATATTAGAAAACATAATTTAAAAAAAAATTAAATATTTATATTAATTTATCTTTAATATATGATTATTTAAATTTTAATTGTTTTTTATTATGGAAATTAAATAATGATTACTGAAAATTTAATTATATTATCTTATTGGATTTTTTAAATAAAAATGTAAATAATATGAAAACTATATTGTAGATAAATGTTCGTATTATTGAAAATTTCTAATTATTCAAAATTTAATTTTATAAATAATTAATTTTTCATATTTTATTCATATTATAATAAAGTAAGTATTTTGTTTTTGCAACTATTTTACTCTTATATATAATTCAATATTTATTTAAATATATATATATATATATATATATATATATCTCGTTTTCATTATATGAGTAGTTTAATTGTATATTAGTGATAAATATGATCAAACTAAATCAATGGCTATTACGAAAGTAAAACTTCAGTTAACGACTGAATTGTTAATTTTGTTAACAAAGACCAATTTCACTTATTTTTAAAATTAAAAGACCAAAATCAATTATTTTTTAGATAGTAAAACAAAATTGAGTGTATTTTATAAATAAAATCATATTTAATACAAAACTATAACATAATGGATTTTGCATATTCTAATAAAAACTCACATCCTTTATCTCAAAGCTATTAAAATAAGAAAAACAGAGATGAATAATAAAATGAAACCATCTATTTCAATAGACATAAGATGAATATTTATATAAATTTATTTTATAAATTATTTATGAATATAAAAGATATAATTTCTTATAATCTTTGAGACATTTCTCTACATAGTATTTCTAAGATCAAAATAAGGTCATATTTAAGATTTTAAGCCTAAGAGAAGATAATATCAAGATAAAATGATATTTAAGATTTTGAACACTTTTTCTCAAACTATAGCTTACTAAGCATTCAACCTGTTATAAAAAGTAAATAATAAATAAATAAACAAAAATTGATTAAGTTATTTGAAAAGATAATTCAAGGATGTTACGAAAGTTAGAGAATGTTGCTTTGAAAAATAACATTACAAAATAAATGAAACATCCACCTGACTAAGAAAATCCATGACAAGCAAAATAAGTTACAACTTTCTTAAAATCAACATTTGAAGGCTTCAAACCAATATTTGTGAAGATACAAAAACCATTTAAACTAAGAAACATGCTAGAAAAAGGCTGGAAAAGGAAAATGTTAGGTAGCGACAAACAAGTTTTTTGTCAAAAGATGAGTGGTAAATAGAAGGCGACGGATAGCACAACAACAATGGTAGCAATCATAGTAAAGATTGTTGAAATAAGATTTGGCCAAAATAAGTTGCAACACACAAAAAAAGCCTTAAAAACATAGTTGTGAAAACTGGTTCGGACAGACAGAATGGACCAAGATCGGCTACATAAATGGGTTGGTTTTCCTGACAAACTGGGCATCTAGGTTTCTAGGCTTGAACCGGTCGTGTCAAATAAAACTGGTGACTTGGACCAGGTTGACTAGACGCGAGTTGAGCTTGTATCTTTTTTTTAAAAAAAAAAATAAATGATGTCATTTTTATTTTTTTTATTTTCTTTTATTTTTATGCAATTTGCGAATGTAGGAAGTGAAAATTACGATGTTACTTATATATTTTATATATACACCAAATTAAATTAGGCTAAGCGATCTGACCACTAATTCATAGACCCACTGCCTTTACCAGGTTAGTGACTAGACTACTTTTCATAGTACTGCTTAAAAACAATATATATATATATATATATATATATATATATATATATATATATATATATATATATTGTTGGAGTGCAAGTGTGAGTTAAAGTCCCACATTGGTAAGAAATTGGGAAGTTGAGTCATATATAAGTGAGAAAGACCCATAACCTAATGCCTTAAGCTTTTGGGTTGAAGGTTGTGTTATATTCTCTTATATATGCGTTGAGTTTCATCTTTGTGGTTCTACCTAACACTTGAATAATGTGGGCTAGATTCTCTTTTTTTCTTGTGAAACTTTCTCTCTATTTTATTTTTAAACCCTTTTTGGCTTTTACTTATGTGAGATATTTTTTATTTTGAGATTCTTATTCGAGATAGTGATTCTAATATTATTGTATGTTACATTGCAGTGCTCTGGCAAAAATGTTTTGACTGGATGGTGTGATTTAGGCATCATATTTATAGCTAATGTTTTGAGTTTAATTAAGTGATTTCTGCCAGTAATTTTCTCATATTTGTAGAAAAATTTGTCAGCTCAATGTATGGTCGTAACCATGGGTGAGTTTAATAGGTGAAGGAAAAACAAAAATAGGGAATTTAATATGTTTAAACTTTATATGCAGAATATGATATAATGTATTTTTAACCACAAAATGTGACTTAAGGTTACAGAGTGCATTATTTATGCAATGTATTGATTTTGTGATGTTAATTTAAGCCTTACTATGATTATTAATTATTGAAATATTAAAGTTAATTGTATGGTTTACAAGGAAGACCATTACTGTTTTATATATTTGTACTTTGTTAAACTTATATTCACTAACTTATGAAATTGAAGTTGTAAATTGTTTGGTGGTTTTTTCTACTTTATGACCAAGGATGAGAATTGTTTTTATGTATGATTTGTTCAATAATATTTTCTTCAATTTTTCATAAAATTTAATAATAAGAAAAAAAGAAAACGAATTTTATTAGAGTTATACAAGTTGAAAATGTTATTAGAACAGTAATATTATATTATGTTACTATTATTTTTAAAGTAATATTATCTTAGTTTAACTTATTTTTATCAGTTAAAAATTCTAATAGTTTAATAAATTTAATTTTATCTCATGAAATTTAATATATTATTTTATCTTTATATGTCTTTCATTATCTTAAATATGATAATCTTATCTAAATTCTATATTATGTCTACATATCAAATATATTGTCTATAAATACAATATACATGTGAAATATAATAAACATTTATATGAATCATAATTCAAATATAACAAATATCTTATCATATCATTGTTAAGAATCACAATTTAAATATAAAAAAATATTTTCTCATGTCATTATTAAGAATAATAATTCAAATATAACAAGTGTAATAATGATTTCAAAATAATAAATTCTTAATCTTTTAGTTTAAGTATCAATTCTATCATGTTTTCTTTATAGTTTTCTTATTTAAATTTAAAATAAGATAAAATCTTTCCTTGTCTTATCTTACTATTATTTAAAAAGTATTATTATCTTAGCTTAACTTATTTTTATCATTTAAAAATTTTACAGTTTAATATTTTAATTTTATCGAACAAAATTAATATATTATTTTATCTTTATTTTTCTTTCTTTATGTTAAATATGATCATCTTATATAAAATTTATATTATATCTACATCTCAAATATATTGTCTATAAATATAATATACATGTGGATTCCTAATATTTTAGTTTAAATATAAATTCTATAATATTTTCTTTATAGTTTTCTTTAATAGGATAAAATATTTTTTTATCTTATCTTACTATTATTTTTAAAATAATATTATTTTAGCTTAACTTATTTTTATTATTTAAAAATGATAACAGTTTAATATTTTAATTTTATTTAACAAAATTTAATATATTATTTAATCTTTATTTTTCTTTCAATATCTATAAATATAATATACATGTGACATATAATAAATATTTATTTTTCTTTCAATATCTATAAATATAATATACATGTGAGATATAATAAATATCTATATCATTATTAAGATTCATAATTTAAATCTAATAAACATTTAAATCTAATAAACATTTATATTATTATTAAAAATAAAAAATCATGATTCAAATATAATAAACATCTAATCTTAATTGATTTGTAATAATAAAATCGCAATCTTTTAGTTTGATTATAAATTGTATCGTATCTTTTTGTTTTTTTTTTTTTACGATTAAATTAATTATTTTTTCCTTCTAACGGGTGTGTTTCGCGCGTCTATGAATATAGTTGGATTTTATATTAGCTCTGCACCCACTTTCTTCACACTTAGCCCATTCACCGAACCCGCACCGCACAGCACCGCACCTGTGTCCACCGGACCGCCTCCGCTCCGCACTTATCTCCACCGGACCGCCACCGAACTGCACTTATCTCCACCGGACCGCCACCGCGCCGCACTTATCTCCACGCCACCGCACCTCTTTCGTACGTTATCAGTTGCGGACATTTGATATATGATCCTGCGTTAGGGTTGTGTAAGAGCGTGAGAGGGGAGTTCTTGTTGTTGTATCGATTTGTTCAGATTTCACACTCGTTCCCCAACACTCTTCTCCTTCTGTTTATGTCCGAACTCAAGATTGAAGGCATCTCACGTTTCAACTCTGGTAATCCTCTCTGTCCGTTTGTTTTTTCCTTTTCTAACTTTCTTCGCCTTTTCTCTGTTCAATTACTTACGAGATTCATTTATTTTACAATATACATATTCAGGTTCTTTCATGATTCTTGGGTTATTACAACCTTTGATTGCTCTGCACACTCATTTTTGTTGCATCACTGTTGTATAACCGAACTCAGGATTGAAGGCATCTCACGTTTTTAACCAAGTCTGGGAGTTTTTGTTGTTGTATCGATTTGTTCAGATTTCACACTCGTTCTCCAACACTCTTCTCCTAGGGTTTATGTCCGAACTCAATATTGAAGGTACGTTTTTAATAAGTCTGGTAATCCTCTCTGTCCGATTGTTTTTTCCTTTTCTAACTTTCTTTGCCTTTTCTCTATTCAATTACTTACAAGATTCATTCATTTTAAAATAGGTTCTTTCATGATTCTTGGGTTATTATAACCTTTGATTGCTCTGCAGACTCATTTATGGGAATTTACTGTCTTGGTTCCCATTGATTTAATAGTAATAAGAGTTTTTGTTGGTATCAGTGTTGTATAACAAATAACAAATTGGATTTCAGCATGCAGTATTTTTGTTACTTTTTAAGATCATCTATTTTGCTCTATTTTTAAACTATTCTTTATCAGTATTATTACCAGGTCTTCTCCGTGCGATTTTGCTGTATACTTGTTTAATGCAATGACAACAATGTTGGCTATACAATATGATTGTCACTTTTACTAAATTCATTTATCATTCTTTTACCCAAAATAACATATCTCGTTTGCTAGTAGCTTCTCCACTGTGGTACTAGATTCATCTGTGTGTATGTTTGTTCTTGCTAGATCTGTGTGTATGTTTGTTCTTGCTAGCAACAAGAGGTGCTTCAAACAGCCACTGATATGATCAAGTTTGCTTTCAGTTTGGCTGTGTCATGACATACAAATCTTTTCAGAACGGTCAGGTTCATAGTTCTTACATTTCTTTTATATTTCCACCCAAAACACAAGGACAATGATAAAAATTGTTACTAAAAAGCTGGAGTGGAGGAAGACAAAATAGTTTTCATTACAAAATATTTTAAAGTCAAAATCAATTTTCTTTCATCTCTTTTATTTGTACCTTTGGTTATACATTGTTGCATATATGCGTTTTTAAAAATTTTCTTTTATATGTAATTTTAGATTGTAAATCTTGTTGGGGCTCTTTTTCCCTTGCTTGAAAAGTTTAAAGACACCATCTTAAATCTTTCAAAATATCTTTTAATGATGGTGAGCGCATCACTTTTTTTTTCTTTTCAATTGTGCTGGGTATCCTTTTCTGTTTTGATCATTAAATTGGTTCAAATGATGTACGGGTGGATCATTATGAATTGAAATATATACAAATGCCTCTTGTTTTGAAGAATATTGAAAATAGAAGCTAACTATTGTGCATCATACCTTCAGTTTATGAAAAAGCATCAAAAGTATTTTGCTGAATGTAATGCTAATGGACAATTATTGCCTTATTTTGTTGTTGTAAGTTCTTTTCTTTAATTAGTCTTTTAGAATAATTACATGGTTTGGAATTTAATTTGTTAAATGGCCTGAGATATTTTTAGGTTGCAAATGGAGCCATTTATGAGACTGCAATGAGGAAAAGAAATGAAGTTGTGCCCAGGTATTCTTAACTCAACTTATTTTGTCATATATAGTTTATTGAAAGAGAAGTGCAACAATATCTAGGCTCGTCTTGAGTATTTGTGTCTTTGATGAATTTTCAAACATATATTTTCTAGAAGTGCTACAATTTTTTATTTTCTAACACATATATTATATGTATCTATTAATATAAATTCCATTATTAACTACTATGGGTATGACATGCCTGAGATGTAACAAAATTGAAAAGTGGTTTGAAAAAAATTAATCTTGTTTGAAAATTACATAAGGGATCAAATTTCTATTTTAGCTGTAAAATTAAAAAGGCTTAATTCTTTGGTTAATAGTATTGAGTAAGACAGAAAATGGGTATTTGCATATTTCTATTTTAGCTGTAAAATTTTAACAGGACCAAATCAGAAAAATTTAAAAGGGCTGGATTAAAATAATTATATTATAGGGACCATGGTATTTAAGCCAATTAAAAAAAAATTAACTACTATAATTAAATAGGCTGTGGAGTTTCTACCTTGTGTTATGTTCTCAGTTTTAAGTTGATAATGCAGGAGGCTTGAATGTGGAAGGAGAAGCAGACAGCTGGGACTTTGGAGTAGGTATGCTGCTTGGAACCATTATATTTGGGTCTTGAATAGGGATGGGACATAACTGAACCTTTGGCCTGACTTTGTAGGGCATGAAGCGGGCCTTAGTGTTAGTCTTGCAGATTGTTTGTCATATGAGACTGTTGAATTTCTTTCAATTTCCATTTAGATATGGTACTACACCTATGGATGTTCCGTTTATCCTTTGCCACTATTGTTTATGACACAATGGCTAAATTTTCATTTTATATGACCCAATAATGTCTTGTACACTTGGTAATGAATATATTGTGCTTATAGAATTACTATTTTTTAATTATCTAATTCTGTATTTGCGTTAGGAAGTTTGTATGTGTAAAGAAAACGAACTTTTTTGCTAGTATAATTCTTTCAACAACATGGCAGTGGAGAGATCCAGGAAATAAACCAGTGTGAGAAGTTTTACTAGTACAAGAATTGTCAATAAAGGGGATTAAAAGTTATTGGATGTTCTCTCAATTCTTCCTGAATGAATGTGGTTCTCGTTTGCATAGTGAAAATATTCTTCCATTTTTTTTCTCCTTTTCTTGTTGTTGTTTTCTTTCTAAGTAGCTGTCTTTGTGTGGTTTTTTGGGATTAGATATAGAACTTATGATGTAATTTTATTACCTTCAATCATAGTTTCATTAAGGGATAGTATATTTCTTTTTTTATAAAATTATGATATTGTGATCTTTATTGTTTATTTTTAATTTAACACTAGTTAGTGAAATCAAGTCTGGGTTTTATTTTTTATAGTTACTTTGTATAAGTTAAATCCTTATAAATTATAATTCTTGTATTCTTGAGGTTTTGACCTTCAGAATATTAATTTGCTAATCCGAATGCTGACCTTTAGTTCTTGTTACTAAAAATTGTTTTAGTTCATAGATTAAAAAAAAAGCATTTTTATATACTCTGTGCTGTGATTGTAAGTAGATGGGTGCATACATGGGTGAGGGAAATTATCCAAGGTTAGATAAATAGCAATCTAGTTTAGACGTCCATTACCATGTGCATGCCCCACTTCGTCCTAATGTCAAATGCCCCACATGGGCTTTTCATGTTTGCACCTGAACCAATGGTACCTATGATAATGTAAATTGTGAAATGTTGAAGTTATGTGGCATTCAGAAAATTCACTTCAAGAAGTTGTAGTAGATTTTGGATGTTATGTTTTAATTCCTTCTTTATGACTTGGATGTGTATTGTTAAGCTGTGGCATCATTCTGAAATTTTTTTACAACTGTTAGTGTTGTTATTGTTGTGGTGGTGGTTGTTGAGAACATTGGTATCTGACATCCTGTAAAATCAGGATAAATATAAGGTGTTGATTTTTCAATTTTTCAACTGAATTTCTGGTTTTAATATAGTCAAAGAATTACTTTAAAAATTTTGGCAATTTCCTGAACATCATGTATAGTTTTACTAATAGCATATTTCCTAACTGAGATACTACATACTAATATATTTCTGTACTCTACTAACTGTATTGGTATTACTATTTAAGCTTATTGTTTACATTGAACTTTTACTATTTAATAGTTGAGAGAAATTAAAATGATTAAAATCAATTATATTTAAAATCATTTTAAAAGTTCATTGTTATTAATTGATTCTGAACTATTTTTAATTATGCCATCATTGCCTTGTATTCAGAGATGGAGAAAATACAGTCAGGTGCAACTCAACATTTCCAGAGTATTTTTAGTGGTCATTAAAGGCTTAAGTTGCAACTGGAATGCTCAGAAAAGAGAGTTTGAGTTGCAGAGAATTGATTTGGAAAAACGTGAGGCACATAATGAAAGTGAAAGAAAAAGTTAGAAGAAGAGAGTATGGAGGTGTGGTTATTTTCTTATTATTGTTGCATCTCTTTTATAGTTCTATCATGCTGTTATTGAGATTCTGTGAAATGGAAATTCCTATGAAATGGAAGTTGAATGGAAAAATATTATTTAGGGTTGACTAATTAAGATAATCAATATTTATATGTTTTGGTGATTTCAATGGAGGAGTTGGCTACCAAAGTTAATAAGTTTCCTATTTTTATGTTTCCAGTTTGATGAGCACCTTATGATTGGCAAATGTTTTCAGTTGACTTAGTGGAAAACTAAGTCCAAGAATATTGATAATATAATTCAGTTGGTTTCTATTACATTAGTATGCAATTGAAGGCTATACGCTGTCCTTGTTCTTTGAAAAATCAGTTTTTGTCTTTTTGGCGTGTAAAGTGCAGGAAATATTTTTTTTTGTTTTATTATTATTATTTTAGAGTGTGTGGAGGAGGATTTGCTCTAGGATGCTGAATGTAGTAGTATATTCTAAATTGGATGGCAATAATGAAAATAAAATGAACTCCATTTAGTTTTCATATGTTAGAGTTTATGAGACAAATGTAGGTAAAGGTGGGGTGAAAATTAAAACCATGAGTTTAGAGTTGGATGTTCAAGAAGTTTACTTGAATCTCTATTTATACACTGTTTTTCCTTGCTTGTTAAGGATCTCATTATGGAATCTATAAACAAAATAATGGCATTCTTTTGTCTTTGAAACCTTCAACAATGACACTATTGCTAAGATTTTTTTTAGAATATTATGTTTAATAATGCTGATGCCTATTGTTTTTTTTAGAATGTGTTGAGAAATAGCTCTCTTGAAATAGCTGTTCTGGAGCAACAGCAAGCTGGTGAAATGTTTGGAAACTAGCTGCAGATCAAAAGGTTTGTCTAGGCTGTATTTGTCCTTTTTTAATTACTGAAAATGACATTGTCCATATCAAAATAGCTGGTTGTTAATGCTATTTGGCAATCTATTTATCCAGTGGAAAAAAAAAACTGCATGCTAAAATAATTCAGCTTGAAAAACAACTGAATGGAAAATTAAATGCCATGATGCCCATGGAAGATGATGGAGATTTAGAAGTTCTAAATATGCTAAAAATTGGGTCTAACTCAATCTCACAAAATGGGCTTGTAGGGTGAGGTTTACACTTTACTTATAAGCTATTGTTTGACCATATCACTAGTTGATGTGAGATCTCTAATAGACTTAATTAAAAAATTTACAAGTTCAAGGACTCAAATTAAAAGAAAAAAAACTTAGTTACCTAATTACAAATTTTGGCAAAAGTTTAGGGACTTGCAAATTAATCAAACCTTTTTATTTAATGAAAGGCTTGTTAGTCGTAAGGCATGATTACTAAACAACGTACAGTGAAAATATATCAAAGAATAAAATTAGGGAAATAATATATTGAATTGTTATTCAAAAGCTTAGATGACACCTAATTATGTTAAGTTCTTTTCAGTTTTAGTTTCTTTTTTATTATCTATTGAGTGAGAATAACAGTTAACATGTTTGTTTATATTATGTAGTGAAAACTTGTCTTGCAGTCTTTGTAATACTTCTTTGGCTGTTGTCCAGGTGCATGTATGAAGCAATTTATTTCGATAGCTGTCAATATTGGTTACCCTCCTTTCTTTAAAAAAAAAAACTGCTGTAATTTGATGGCAAGTGGAAAGTGCAGAATCTTATTCAGTTGTGATGAAAAATGTGGGAAACAATGTTTGCATTAGCTGAAAGTGTAAATGGCCAAATTCTTATTCCTAAAGGCTTGCTTGATGAGGTAAGAATCACTTGTACCTTTGGTTATACATTGTTGCATATATGCATTTCTAAGAATTTTTTTTTTATATGTAATTTCAGGTTATAAATCTTGTTGGGGCTCTTTTTCCCTTGCTTGGAAAGTATAAAAACACCTTCAATCTTCCAAAATATCTTTTGACTATGGAGCACATCACTTTTTTTCCTTTTCAATTGTGTTGGGTATCCTTTTCTGTTTTGATAATTAAATTGGTTCAAATGATGTACGGGTTAGGTGGATCATTATGAATTGAAATATATATAAATGCCTCTTATTTTGTAGAATATTGAAAATAGAACTATTATGCCTCATACCTTCAGGTTATGCAAAAGCATCAAAAGTATTTTGCTCTATGTAATGCTAATGGACAATTATTGCCTTATTTTGTTGTTGTAATTAGTCTTCTAGAATAATTACATGTTTTGGAATTTAACTTGTTAAATGGCTTGATATATTTTTAGGTTGCAAATGGAGCCATTTATGAGGCTGCAATGAGGCAAAGAAATGAAGTTGTGCCCGGTATTCTTAACTCAATTTAGTTTGTCATACATAGTTTATTGAAAGAGAAGTGCAACAATATCTAGGCTGGTCTTTGGGTATTGGTGTCTTTGATGAATTTTCAAAAATATATTTTCTAGAAGTGCTACAATTTTTTATTTTCTAACACATATATATTATATGCATCTATATTTGGGTGATTATTTGGGGAATATCTATATTTAACCGTCGATGTGGTCATGTTTTGGTTTTTTATTTTTATATTTACCTTCTAATTTCGTTATGTTTTTGTACATGCAACCACTTGGGCCTTGATGCCAATGTAGGTAGAGAACATAGTATTTCGGTATTCGGCGAGTAAAGTAAAGATACTTGTTGACTTTTTATTTCTCTTTCCAAGCCTTTTTCTTTTATCATATTACAGACCTGAACGGTTTCTGACTTGAGCGTCGGAGTCTTTTCTGCAGGTGGTCAGAACCTCATCAAACGGTATCTCTAGCAACAGCAACAGAAGACGGTGTTTGACTGTTTACGTAGGCACAATTTGCAAGGTATATATTTGTCTTATGCGAAGATGATGATATATAGTCATAGTTGTATATTCCATACGATGATATTGAATTAGACGTGTGTTACATGTTTTGTATCATAGCCTACTAAACCTAAACTGAAATGTATGCCGTGGTTAACTGTCATAGGTTAAAAATCTGTACGCTTTTAGATATTGGGTCTGGCCAACCCAATATATGATATGCTGTATAGATTACTAATGTTATGGAAAGAGTTATTGTACTAAACCTAGATGTCTTACTTCCAAAATTAAGTTTTATCTACTTGTGCTTTGCCTGATTTAACTTTGAATTTTTTGTGTGATTATTTGGGGAATATCTATATTTAACCGTCGATGTAGTCATGTTTTGGTTTTTTATTTTTATATTTACCTTCTAATTTCGTTATGTTTTTGTACAAGCAACCACTTGGGCCTTGATGCCAATGTAGGTAGAGAACATAGTATTTCGGTATTCGGCGAGTAAAGTAAAGATACTTGTTCACTTTTTATTTCTCTTTCCAAGCTTTTTTCTTTTATCATATTACAGACCTGAACGGTTTCTGACTTGAGCGTCGGAGTCTTTTCTGCAGGTGGTCAGAACCTCATCAAACGGTATCTCTAGCAACAGCAACAGAAGACGGTGTTTGACTGTTTACGTAGGCACAATTTGCAAGGTATATATTTGTCTTATGCGAAGATGATGATATATAGTCATAGTTGTATATTCCATACGATGATATTGAATTAGACGTGTGTTACATGTTTTGTATCATAGCCTACTAAACCTAAACTGAAATGTATGCCGTGGTTAACTGTCATAGGTTAAAAATCTGTACGCTTTTAGATATTGGGTCTGGCCAACCCAATATATGATATGCTGTATAGATTACTAATGTTATGGGAAGAGTTATTGTACTAAACCTAGATGTCTTACTTCCAAAATTAAGTTTTATCTACTTGTGCTTTGCCTGGTTTAACTTTGAATTTTTTGTGTGATTATTTGGGGAATATCTATATTTAACCGTCGATGTGGTCATGTTTTGGTTTTTTATTTTTATATTTAACTTCTAATTTCGTTATGTTTTTGTACATGCAACCACTTGGGCCTTGATGCCAATGTAGGTAGAGAACGTAGTATTTCGGTTTTCGGCGAGTAAAGTAAAGATACTTGTTGACTTTTTATTTCTCTTTCCAAGCCTTTTTCTTTTATCATATTACAGACCTGAATAGTTTCTGACTTGAGCTTCGGAGTCTTTTCTGCAGGTGGTCAGAACCTCATCAAACAGTATCTCTAGCAACAGCAACAGAAGATGGTGTTTGACTGTTTACGTAGGCACAATTTGCAAGGTATATGTTTGTCTTATACGAAGATGATGATATATAGTCATAGTTGTATATTCCATACGATGATATTGAATTAGACGTGTGTTACATGTTTTGTATCATAGCCTACTAAACCTAAACTGAAATGTATGCCGTGGTTAACTGTCATAGCTGAAAAATCTGTACGCTTTTAGATATTTAGGTCTGGCCAACCCAATATCTGATATGCTGTATAGATTACTAATGTTATGGGAAGAGTTATTGTACTAAACCTAGATGTCTTACTTCCAAAATTAAGTTTTATCTACTTGTGCTTTGCCTGATTTAACTTTGAATTTTTTGTGTGATTATTTGGGGAATATCTATATTTAACCGTCGATGTAGTCATGTTTTGGTTTTTTATTTTTATATTTACCTTCTAATTTCGTTATGTTTTTGTACATGCAACCACTTGGGCCTTGATGCCAATGTAGGTAGAGAACATAGTATTTCGGTATTCGGCGAGTAAAGTAAAGATAATTGTTGACTTTTTATTTCTCTTTCCAAGCCTTTTTCTTTTATCATATTACAGACCTGAATAGTTTCTGACTTGAGCTTCGGAGTCTTTTCTGCAGGTGGTCGGAACCTCATCAAACAGTATCTCTAGCAACAGCAACAGAAGACGGTGTTTGACTATTTACGTAGGCACAATTTCCAAGGTATATATTTGTTTTATGCGAATATGATGGTATTAAATTATAGTTGTATATTCCATATGATGATATTGAATTACACGTGTTACATTTTTTGTATCATAGCCTGCTAAAGCTAAACTGAAATGTATGCCGTGGTTAACTGTCATAGCTGAAAAATCTGTACGCTTTTAGATATTGGGTCTGGCCAACCCAATATCTGATATGCTGTATAGGTTACTAATGTTATGGGAATAGTTATTGTACTAAACCTAGATGTCTTACTTCCAAAATTAAGTTTTATCTACTTATGCTTTGCCTGGTTTAACTTTGAATTTTTTGTGTGATTATTTGGGGAATATCTATATTTAACTGTCGATGTGGTCATGTTTTGGTTTTTTATTTTTATATTTAACTTCTAATTTCGTTATGTTTTTGTACATGCAACCACTTGGGCCTTGATGCCAATGTAGGTAGAGAACATAGTATTTCGGTATTTGGCGAGCAAAGTAAAGATACTTGTTGACTTTTTATTTCTCTTTCCAAGCCTTTTTCTTTTATCATATTACAGACCTGAACGGTTTCTGACTTGAGCGTCGGAGTCTTTTCTGCAGGTGGTCAGAACCTCATCAAACGGTATCTCTAGCAACAGCAACAGAGGACGGTGTTTGACTGTTTACGTAGGCACAATTTGCAAGGTATATATTTGTCTTATGCGAAGATGATGATATATAGTCATAGTTGTATATTCCATACGATGATATTGAATTAGACGTGTGTTACATGTTTTGTATCATAGCCTACTAAACCTAAACTGAAATGTATGCCGTGGTTAACTGTCATAGGTTAAAAATCTGTACGCTTTTAGATATTGGGTCTGGCCAACCCAATATATGATATGCTGTATAGATTACTAATGTTATGGAAAGAGTTATTGTACTAAACCTAGATGTCTTACTTCCAAAATTAAGTTTTATCTACTTGTGCTTTGCCTGGTTTAACTTTGAATTTTTTGTGTGATTATTTGGGGAATATCTATATTTAACCGTCGATGTGGTCATGTTTTGGTTTTTTATTTTTATATTTAACTTCTAATTTCGTTATGTTTTTGTACATGCAACCACTTGGGCCTTGATGCCAATGTAGGTAGAGAACATAGTATTTCGGTATTCGGCGAGTAAAGTAAAGATACTTGTTGACTTTTTATTTCTCTTTCCAAGCCTTTTTCTTTTATCATATTACAGACCTGAATAGTTTCTGACTTGAGCTTCAGAGTCTTTTCTGCAGGTGGTCAGAACCTCATCAAACAGTATCTCTAGCAACAGCAACAGAAGATGGTGTTTGACTGTTTACGTAGGCACAATTTGCAAGGTATATGTTTGTCTTATACGAAGATGATGATATATAGTCATAGTTGTATATTCCATACGATGATATTGAATTAGACGTGTGTTACATGTTTTGTATCATAGCCTACTAAACCTAAACTGAAATGTATGCCGTGGTTAACTGTCATAGCTGAAAAATCTGTACGCTTTTAGATATTTAGGTCTGGCCAACCCAATATCTGATATGCTGTATAGATTACTAATGTTATGGGAAGAGTTATTGTACTAAACCTAGATGTCTTACTTCCAAAATTAAGTTTTATCTACTTGTGCTTTGCCTGATTTAACTTTGAATTTTTTGTGTGATTATTTGGGGAATATCTATATTTAACCGTCGATGTAGTCATGTTTTGGTTTTTTATTTTTATATTTACCTTCTAATTTCGTTATGTTTTTGTACATGCAACCACTTGGGCCTTGATGCCAATGTAGGTAGAGAACATAGTATTTCGGTATTCGGCGAGTAAAGTAAAGATACTTGTTGACTTTTTATTTCTCTTTCCAAGCCTTTTTCTTTTATCATATTACAGACCTGAATAGTTTCTGACTTGAGCTTCGGAGTCTTTTCTGCAGGTGGTCGGAACCTCATCAAACAGTATCTCTAGCAACAGCAACAGAAGACGGTGTTTGACTATTTACGTAGGCACAATTTCCAAGGTATATATTTGTTTTATGCGAATATGATGGTATTAAATTATAGTTGTATATTCCATATGATGATATTGAATTACACGTGTTACATTTTTTGTATCATAGCCTGCTAAAGCTAAACTGAAATGTATGCCGTGGTTAACTGTCATAGCTGAAAAATCTGTACGCTTTTAGATATTGGGTCTGGCCAACCCAATATCTGATATGCTGTATAGGTTACTAATGTTATGGGAATAGTTATTGTACTAAACCTAGATGTCTTACTTCCAAAATTAAGTTTTATCTACTTATGCTTTGCCTGGTTTAACTTTGAATTTTTTGTGTGATTATTTGGGGAATATCTATATTTAACTGTCGATGTGGTCATGTTTTGGTTTTTTATTTTTATATTTAACTTCTAATTTCGTTATGTTTTTGTACATGCAACCACTTGGGCCTTGATGCCAATGTAGGTAGAGAACATAGTATTTCGGTATTTGGCGAGCAAAGTAAAGATACTTGTTGACTTTTTATTTCTCTTTCCAAGCCTTTTTCTTTTATCATATTACAGACCTGAACGGTTTCTGACTTGAGCGTCGGAGTCTTTTCTGCAGGTGGTCAGAACCTCATCAAACGGTATCTCTAGCAACAGCAACAGAAGACGGTGTTTGACTGTTTACGTAGGCACAATTTGCAAGGTATATATTTGTCTTATGCGAAGATGATGTTATATAGTCATAGTTGTATATTCCATACGATGATATTGAATTAGACGTGTGTTACATGTTTTGTATCATAGCCTACTAAACCTAAACTGAAATGTATGCCGTGGTTAACTGTCATAGGTTAAAAATCTGTACGCTTTTAGATATTGGGTCTGGCCAACCCAATATATGATATGCTGTATAGATTACTAATGTTATGGGAAGAGTTATTGAACTAAACCTAGATGTCTTACTTCCAAAATTAAGTTTTATCTACTTATGCTTTGCCTGTTTTAACTTTGAATTTTTTGTGTGATTATTTGGGGAATATCTATATTTAACTGTCGATGTGGTCATGTTTTGGTTTTTTATTTTTATATTTATCTTCTAATTTCGTTATGTTTTTGTACATGCAACCACTTGGGCCTTGATGCCAATGTAGGTAGAGAATATAGTATTTCGGTATTCGGCGAGTAAAGTAAAGATACTTGTTGACTTTTTATTTCTCTTTCCAAGCCTTTTTCTTTTATCATATTACAGACCTGAATGGTTTCTGACTTGAGCGTCGGAGTCTTTTCTGCAGGTGGTCAGAACCTCATCAAACGGTATCTCTAGCAACAGCAACAGAAGACGGTGTTTGACTGTTTTCGTAGGCACAATTTGCAAGGTATATATTTGTCTTATGCGAAGATGATGATATATAGTTATAGTTGTATATTCCATATGATGATATTGAATTAGACGTGTGTTACATGTTTTGTATCATAGCCTACTAAACCTAAACTGAAATGTATGCCGTGGTTAACTGTCATAGCTGAAAAATCTGTACGCTTTTAGATATTGGGTCTGGCCAACCCAATATCTGATATGCTGTATAGGTTACTAATGTTATGGGAAGAGTTATTGTACTAAACCTAGATGTCTTACTTCCAAAATTAAGTTTTATCTACTTATGCTTTGCCTGTTTTAACTTTGAATTTTTTGTGTCATTATTTGGGGAATATCTATATTTAACTGTCGATGTGGTCATGTTTTGGTTTTTTATTTTTATATTTACCTTCTAATTTCGTTATGTTTTTGTACATGCAACCACTTGGGCCTTGATGCCAATGTAGGTAGAGAACATAGTATTTCGGTATTCGGCGAGTAAAGTAAAGATACTTGTTGACTTTTTATTTCTCTTTCCAAGCCTTTTTCTTTTATCATATTACAGACCTGAACGGTTTCTGACTTGAGCGTCGGAGTCTTTTCTGCAGGTGGTCAGAACCTCATCAAACGGTATCTCTAGCAACAGCAACAGAAGACGGTGTTTGACTGTTTACGTAGGCACAATTTGCAAGGTATATATTTGTCTTATGCGAAGATGATGATATATAGTTATAGTTGTATATTCCATATGATGATATTGAATTAGACGTGTGTTACATGTTTTGTATCATAGCCTACTAAACCTAAACTGAAATGTATGCCGTGGTTAACTGTCATAGGTTAAAAATCTGCACGCTTTTAGATATTGGATCTGGCCAACTCAATATATGATATGCTGTATAGATTACTAATGTTATGGGAAGAGTTATTGTACTAAACCTAGATGTCTTACTTCCAAAATTAAGTTTTATCTACTTGTGCTTTGCCTGGTTTAACTTTGAATTTTTTGTGTGATTATTTGGGGAATATCTATATTTAACCGTCGATGTGGTCATGTTTTGGTTTTTTATTTTTATATTTAACTTCTAATTTCGTTATGTTTTTGTACATGCAACCACTTGGTCCTTGATGCCAATGTAGGTAGAGAACATAGTATTTCGGTATTCGGCGAGTAAAGTAAAGATACTTGTTGACTTTTTATTTCTCTTTCCAAGCCTTTTTCTTGTATCATATTACAGACCGGAATAGTTTCTGACTTGAGCTTCGGAGTCTTTTCTGCAGGTGGTCAGAACCTCATCAAACAGTATCTCTAGCAACAGCAACAGAAGACGGTGTTTGACTGTTTACGTAGGCACAATTTGCAAGGTATATGTTTGTCTTATACGAAGATGATGATATATAGTCATAGTTGTATATTCCATACGATGATATTGAATTAGACGTGTGTTACATGTTTTGTATCATAGCCTACTAAACCTAAACTGAAATGTATGCCGTGGTTAACTGTCATAGGTTAAAAATCTGTACGCTTTTAGATATTTAGGTCTGGCCAACCCAATATCTGATATGCTGTATAGATTACTAATGTTATGGGAAGAGTTATTGTACTAAACCTAGATGTCTTACTTCCAAAATTAAGTTTTATCTACTTGTGCTTTGCCTGATTTAACTTTGAATTTTTTGTGTGATTATTTGGGGAATATCTATATTTAACCGTCGATGTAGTCATGTTTTTGTTTTTTATTTTTATATTTACCTTCTAATTTCGTTATGTTTTTGTACATGCAACCACTTGGGCCTTGATGCCAATGTAGGTAGAGAACATAGTATTTTGGTATTCGGCGAGTAAAGTAAAGATACTTGTTGACTTTTTATTTCTCTTTCCGAGCCTTTTTCTTTTATCATATTACAGACCTGAACGGTTTCTGACTTGAGCGTCGGAGTCTTTTCTGCAGGTGGTCAGAACCTCATCAAACGGTATCTCTAGCAACAGCAACAGAAGACGGTGTTTGACTGTTTACGTAGGCACAATTTGCAATGTATATATTTGTCTTATGCGAAGATGATGATATATAGTCATAGTTGTATATTCCATACGATGATATTGAATTAGACGTGTGTTACATGTTTTGTATCATAGCCTACTAAACCTAAACTGAAATGTATGCCGTGGTTAACTGTCATAGGTTAAAAATCTGTACGTTTTTAGATATTGGGTCTGGCCAACCCAATATCTGATATGCTGTATAGGTTACTAATGTTATGGGAAGAGTTATTGTACTAAACCTAGATGTCTTACTTCCAAAATTAAGTTTTATCTACTTGTGCTTTGCCTGATTTAACTTTGAATTTTTTGTGTGATTATTTGGGGAATATCTATATTTAACCGTCGATGTAGTCATGTTTTGGTTTTTTATTTTTATATTTACCTTCTAATTTCGTTATGTTTTTGTACATGCAACCACTTGGGCCTTGATGCCAATGTAGGTAGAGAACATAGTATTTTGGTATTCGGCGAGTAAAGTAAAGATACTTGTTGACTTTTTATTTCTCTTTCCAAGCCTTTTTCTTTTATCATATTACAGACCTGAATAGTTTCTGACTTGAGCTTCGGAGTCTTTTCTGCAGGTGGTCGGAACCTCATCAAACAGTATCTCTAGCAACAGCAACAGAAGACGGTGTTTGACTATTTACGTAGGCACAATTTCCAAGGTATATATTTGTTTTATGCGAATATGATGGTATTAAATTATAGTTGTATATTCCATATGATGATATTGAATTACACGTGTTACATTTTTTGTATCATAGCCTGCTAAAGCTAAACTGAAATGTATGCCGTGGTTAACTGTCATAGCTGAAAAATCTGTACGCTTTTAGATATTGGGTCTGGCCAACCCAATATCTGATATGCTGTATAGGTTACTAATGTTATGGGAATAGTTATTGTACTAAACCTAGATGTCTTACTTCCAAAATTAAGTTTTATCTACTTATGCTTTGCCTGGTTTAACTTTGAATTTTTTGTGTGATTATTTGGGGAATATCTATATTTAACTGTCGATGTGGTCATGTTTTGGTTTTTTATTTTTATATTTAACTTCTAATTTCGTTATGTTTTTGTACATGCAACCACTTGGGCCTTGATGCCAATGTAGGTAGAGAACATAGTATTTCGGTATTTGGCGAGCAAAGTAAAGATACTTGTTGACTTTTTATTTCTCTTTCCAAGCCTTTTTCTTTTATCATATTACAGACCTGAACGGTTTCTGACTTGAGCGTCGGAGTCTTTTCTGCAGGTGGTCAGAACCTCATCAAACGGTATCTCTAGCAACAGCAACAGAAGACGGTGTTTGACTGTTTACGTAGGCACAATTTGCAAGGTATATATTTGTCTTATGCGAAGATGATGTTATATAGTCATAGTTGTATATTCCATACGATGATATTGAATTAGACGTGTGTTACATGTTTTGTATCATAGCCTACTAAACCTAAACTGAAATGTATGCCGTGGTTAACTGTCATAGGTTAAAAATCTGTACGCTTTTAGATATTGGGTCTGGCCAACCCAATATATGATATGCTGTATAGATTACTAATGTTATGGGAAGAGTTATTGAACTAAACCTAGATGTCTTACTTCCAAAATTAAGTTTTATCTACTTATGCTTTGCCTGTTTTAACTTTGAATTTTTTGTGTGATTATTTGGGGAATATCTATATTTAACTGTCGATGTGGTCATGTTTTGGTTTTTTATTTTTATATTTATCTTCTAATTTCGTTATGTTTTTGTACATGCAACCACTTGGGCCTTGATGCCAATGTAGGTAGAGAATATAGTATTTCGGTATTCGGCGAGTAAAGTAAAGATACTTGTTGACTTTTTATTTCTCTTTCCAAGCCTTTTTCTTTTATCATATTACAGACCTGAATGGTTTCTGACTTGAGCGTCGGAGTCTTTTCTGCAGGTGGTCAGAACCTCATCAAACGGTATCTCTAGCAACAGCAACAGAAGACGGTGTTTGACTGTTTTCGTAGGCACAATTTGCAAGGTATATATTTGTCTTATGCGAAGATGATGATATATAGTTATAGTTGTATATTCCATATGATGATATTGAATTAGACGTGTGTTACATGTTTTGTATCATAGCCTACTAAACCTAAACTGAAATGTATGCCGTGGTTAACTGTCATAGCTGAAAAATCTGTACGCTTTTAGATATTGGGTCTGGCCAACCCAATATCTGATATGCTGTATAGGTTACTAATGTTATGGGAAGAGTTATTGTACTAAACCTAGATGTCTTACTTCCAAAATTAAGTTTTATCTACTTATGCTTTGCCTGTTTTAACTTTGAATTTTTTGTGTCATTATTTGGGGAATATCTATATTTAACTGTCGATGTGGTCATGTTTTGGTTTTTTATTTTTATATTTATCTTCTAATTTCGTTATGTTTTTGTACATGCAACCACTTGGGCCTTGATGCCAATGTAGGTAGAGAATATAGTATTTCGGTATTCGGCGAGTAAAGTAAAGATACTTGTTGACTTTTTATTTCTCTTTCCAAGCCTTTTTCTTTTATCATATTACAGACCTGAATGGTTTCTGACTTGAGCGTCGGAGTCTTTTCTGCAGGTGGTCAGAACCTCATCAAACGGTATCTCTAGCAACAGCAACAGAAGACGGTGTTTGACTGTTTTCGTAGGCACAATTTGCAAGGTATATATTTGTCTTATGCGAAGATGATGATATATAGTTATAGTTGTATATTCCATATGATGATATTGAATTAGACGTGTGTTACATGTTTTGTATCATAGCCTACTAAACCTAAACTGAAATGTATGCCGTGGTTAACTGTCATAGCTGAAAAATCTGTACGCTTTTAGATATTGGGTCTGGCCAACCCAATATCTGATATGCTGTATAGGTTACTAATGTTATGGGAAGAGTTATTGTACTAAACCTAGATGTCTTACTTCCAAAATTAAGTTTTATCTACTTATGCTTTGCCTGTTTTAACTTTGAATTTTTTGTGTCATTATTTGGGGAATATCTATATTTAACTGTCGATGTGGTCATGTTTTGGTTTTTTATTTTTATATTTACCTTCTAATTTCGTTATGTTTTTGTACATGCAACCACTTGGGCCTTGATGCCAATGTAGGTAGAGAACATAGTATTTTGGTATTCGGCGAGTAAAGTAAAGATACTTGTTGACTTTTTATTTCTCTTTCCAAGCCTTTTTCTTTTATCATATTACAGACCTGAATAGTTTCTGACTTGAGCTTCGGAGTCTTTTCTGCAGGTGGTCGGAACCTCATCAAACAGTATCTCTAGCAACAGCAACAGAAGACGGTGTTTGACTATTTACGTAGGCACAATTTCCAAGGTATATATTTGTTTTATGCGAATATGATGGTATTAAATTATAGTTGTATATTCCATATGATGATATTGAATTACACGTGTTACATTTTTTGTATCATAGCCTGCTAAAGCTAAACTGAAATGTATGCCGTGGTTAACTGTCATAGCTGAAAAATCTGTACGCTTTTAGATATTGGGTCTGGCCAACCCAATATCTGATATGCTGTATAGGTTACTACTGTTATGGGAAGAGTTATTGTACTAAACCTAGATGTCTTACTTCCAAAATTAAGTTTTATCTACTTATGCTTTGCCTGTTTTAACTTTGAAATTTTTGTGTGATTATTTGGGGAATATCTATATTTAACTGTCGATGTGGTCATGTTTTGGTTTTTTATTTTTATATTTACCTTCTAATTTCGTTATGTTTTTGTACATGCAACCACTTGGGCCTTGATGCCAATGTAGGTAGAGAACATAGTATTTCGGTATTCGGCGAGTAAAGTAAAGATACTTGTTGACTTTTTATTTCTCTTTCCAAGCCTTTTTCTTCTATCATATTACAGACCTGAATAGTTTCTGACTTGAGCGTCAGAGTCTTTTCTGCAGGTGGTCAGAACCTCATCAAACCGTATCTCTAGCAATAGCAACAGAAGACGGTGTTTGACTGTTTACGTAGGCACAATTTGCAAGGTATATATTTGTCTTATGCGAAGATGATGATATATAGTCATAGTTGTATATTCCATACGATGATATTGAATTAGACGTGTGTTACATGTTTTGTATCATAGCCTACTAAACCTAAACTGAAATGTATGCCGTGGTTAACTGTCATAGCTGAAAAATATGTACGCTTTTAGATATTGGGTCTGGCCAACCCAATATCTGATATGCTGTATAGATTACTAATGTTATGGCAAGAGTTATTGTACTAAACCTAGATGTCTTACTTCCAAAATTAAGTTTTATCTACTTGTGCTTTGCCTGGTTTAACTTTGAATTTTTTGTGTGATTATTTGGGGAATATCTATATTTAACCGTCGATGTAGTCATGTTTTGGTTTTTTATTTTTATATTTACCTTCTAATTTCGTTATGTTTTTGTACATGCAACCACTTGGGCCTTGATGCCAATGTAGGTAGAGAACATAGTATTTCGGTGTTCGGCGAGTAAAGTAAAGATACTTGTTGACTTTTTATTTCTCTTTCCAAGCCTTTTTCTTTTATCATATTACAGACCTGAATGGTTTCTGACTTGAGCGTCGGAGTCTTTTCTGCAGGTGGTCAGAACCTCATCAAACGGTATCTCTAGCAACAGCAACAGAAGACGGTGTTTGACTGTTTACGTAGGCACAATTTGCAAGGTATGTATTTGTCATATGCGAAGATGATGATATATAGTTATAGTTGTATATTCCATATGATGATATTGAATTAGACGTGTGTTACATGTTTTGTATCATAGCCTACTAAACATAAACTGAAATGTATGCCGTGGTTAACTGTCATAGCTGAAAAATCTGTACGCTTTTAGATATTGGGTCTGGCCAACCCAATATCTGATATGCTGTATAGGTTACTAATGTTATGGGAAGAGTTATTGTACTAAACCTAGATGTCTTACTTCCAAAATTATGTTTTATCTACTTATGCTTTGCCTGTTTTAACTTTGAATTTTTTGTGTGATTATTTGGGGAATATCTATATTTAACTGTCGATGTGGTCATGTTTTGGTTTTTTATTTTTATATTTACCTTCTAATTTCGTTATGTTTTTGTACATGCAACCACTTGGGCCTTGATGCCAATGTAGGTAGAGAACATAGTATTTCGGTGTTCGGCGAGTAAAGTAAAGATACTTGTTGACTTTTTATTTCTCTTTCCAAGCCTTTTTCTTTTATCATATTACAGACCTGAATGGTTTCTGACTTGAGCGTCGGAGTCTTTTCTGCAGGTGGTCAGAACCTCATCAAACGGTATCTCTAGCAACAGCAACAGAAGACGGTGTTTGACTGTTTACGTAGGCACAATTTGCAAGGTATGTATTTTTCTTATGCGAAGATGATGATATATAGTTATAGTTGTATATTCCATATGATGATATTGAATTAGACGTGTGTTACATGTTTTGTATCATAGCCTACTAAACCTAAACTGAAATGTATGCCGTGGTTAACTGTCATAGCTGAAAAATCTGTACGCTTTTAGATATTGGGTCTGACCAACCCAATATCTGATATGCTGTATAGGTTACTAATGTTATGGGAAGAGTTATTGTACTAAACCTAGATGTCTTACTTCCAAAATTAAGTTTTATCTACTTATGCTTTGACTGGTTTAACTTTGAATTTTTTGTGTGATTATTTGGGGAATATCTATATTTAACCGTCGATGTAGTCATGTTTTGGTTTTTTATTTTTATATTTAACTTCTAATTTTGTTATGTTTTTGTACATGCAACCACTTGGGCCTTGATGCCAATGTAGGTAGAGAACATAGTATTTCGGTATTCGGCGAGTAAAGTAAAGATACTTGTTGACTTTTTATTTCTCTTTCCAAGCCTTTTTCTTTTATCATATTACAGACCTGAATGGTTTCTGACTTGAGCGTCGGAGTCTTTTCTGCAGGTGGTCAGAACCTCATCAAACGGTATCTCTAGCAACAGCAACAGAAGACGGTGTTTGACTGTTTTCGTAGGCACAATTTGCAAGGTATATATTTGTCTTATGCGAAGATGATGATATATAGTTATAGTTGTATATTCCATATGATGATATTGAATTAGACGTGTGTTACATGTTTTGTATCATAGCCTACTAAACCTAAACTGAAATGTATGCCGTGGTTAACTGTCATAGCTGAAAAATCTGTACGCTTTTAGATATTGGGTCTGGCCAACCCAATATCTGATATGCTGTATAGGTTACTAATGTTATGGGAAGAGTTATTGTACTAAACCTAGATGTCTTACTTCCAAAATTAAGTTTTATCTACTTATGCTTTGCCTGTTTTAACTTTGAATTTTTTGTGTCATTATTTGGGGAATATCTATATTTAACTGTCGATGTGGTCATGTTTTGGTTTTTTATTTTTATATTTACCTTCTAATTTCGTTATGTTTTTGTACATGCAACCACTTGGGCCTTGATGCCAATGTAGGTAGAGAACATAGTATTTTGGTATTCGGCGAGTAAAGTAAAGATACTTGTTGACTTTTTATTTCTCTTTCCAAGCCTTTTTCTTTTATCATATTACAGACCTGAATAGTTTCTGACTTGAGCTTCGGAGTCTTTTCTGCAGGTGGTCGGAACCTCATCAAACAGTATCTCTAGCAACAGCAACAGAAGACGGTGTTTGACTATTTACGTAGGCACAATTTCCAAGGTATATATTTGTTTTATGCGAATATGATGGTATTAAATTATAGTTGTATATTCCATATGATGATATTGAATTACACGTGTTACATTTTTTGTATCATAGCCTGCTAAAGCTAAACTGAAATGTATGCCGTGGTTAACTGTCATAGCTGAAAAATCTGTACGCTTTTAGATATTGGGTCTGGCCAACCCAATATCTGATATGCTGTATAGGTTACTACTGTTATGGGAAGAGTTATTGTACTAAACCTAGATGTCTTACTTCCAAAATTAAGTTTTATCTACTTATGCTTTGCCTGTTTTAACTTTGAAATTTTTGTGTGATTATTTGGGGAATATCTATATTTAACTGTCGATGTGGTCATGTTTTGGTTTTTTATTTTTATATTTACCTTCTAATTTCGTTATGTTTTTGTACATGCAACCACTTGGGCCTTGATGCCAATGTAGGTAGAGAACATAGTATTTCGGTATTCGGCGAGTAAAGTAAAGATACTTGTTGACTTTTTATTTCTCTTTCCAAGCCTTTTTCTTCTATCATATTACAGACCTGAATAGTTTCTGACTTGAGCGTCAGAGTCTTTTCTGCAGGTGGTCAGAACCTCATCAAACCGTATCTCTAGCAATAGCAACAGAAGACGGTGTTTGACTGTTTACGTAGGCACAATTTGCAAGGTATATATTTGTCTTATGCGAAGATGATGATATATAGTCATAGTTGTATATTCCATACGATGATATTGAATTAGACGTGTGTTACATGTTTTGTATCATAGCCTACTAAACCTAAACTGAAATGTATGCCGTGGTTAACTGTCATAGCTGAAAAATATGTACGCTTTTAGATATTGGGTCTGGCCAACCCAATATCTGATATGCTGTATAGATTACTAATGTTATGGCAAGAGTTATTGTACTAAACCTAGATGTCTTACTTCCAAAATTAAGTTTTATCTACTTGTGCTTTGCCTGGTTTAACTTTGAATTTTTTGTGTGATTATTTGGGGAATATCTATATTTAACCGTCGATGTAGTCATGTTTTGGTTTTTTATTTTTATATTTACCTTCTAATTTCGTTATGTTTTTGTACATGCAACCACTTGGGCCTTGATGCCAATGTAGGTAGAGAACATAGTATTTCGGTGTTCGGCGAGTAAAGTAAAGATACTTGTTGACTTTTTATTTCTCTTTCCAAGCCTTTTTCTTTTATCATATTACAGACCTGAATGGTTTCTGACTTGAGCGTCGGAGTCTTTTCTGCAGGTGGTCAGAACCTCATCAAACGGTATCTCTAGCAACAGCAACAGAAGACGGTGTTTGACTGTTTACGTAGGCACAATTTGCAAGGTATGTATTTGTCATATGCGAAGATGATGATATATAGTTATAGTTGTATATTCCATATGATGATATTGAATTAGACGTGTGTTACATGTTTTGTATCATAGCCTACTAAACATAAACTGAAATGTATGCCGTGGTTAACTGTCATAGCTGAAAAATCTGTACGCTTTTAGATATTGGGTCTGGCCAACCCAATATCTGATATGCTGTATAGGTTACTAATGTTATGGGAAGAGTTATTGTACTAAACCTAGATGTCTTACTTCCAAAATTATGTTTTATCTACTTATGCTTTGCCTGTTTTAACTTTGAATTTTTTGTGTGATTATTTGGGGAATATCTATATTTAACTGTCGATGTGGTCATGTTTTGGTTTTTTATTTTTATATTTACCTTCTAATTTCGTTATGTTTTTGTACATGCAACCACTTGGGCCTTGATGCCAATGTAGGTAGAGAACATAGTATTTCGGTGTTCGGCGAGTAAAGTAAAGATACTTGTTGACTTTTTATTTCTCTTTCCAAGCCTTTTTCTTTTATCATATTACAGACCTGAATGGTTTCTGACTTGAGCGTCGGAGTCTTTTCTGCAGGTGGTCAGAACCTCATCAAACGGTATCTCTAGCAACAGCAACAGAAGACGGTGTTTGACTGTTTACGTAGGCACAATTTGCAAGGTATGTATTTTTCTTATGCGAAGATGATGATATATAGTTATAGTTGTATATTCCATATGATGATATTGAATTAGACGTGTGTTACATGTTTTGTATCATAGCCTACTAAACCTAAACTGAAATGTATGCCGTGGTTAACTGTCATAGCTGAAAAATCTGTACGCTTTTAGATATTGGGTCTGACCAACCCAATATCTGATATGCTGTATAGGTTACTAATGTTATGGGAAGAGTTATTGTACTAAACCTAGATGTCTTACTTCCAAAATTAAGTTTTATCTACTTATGCTTTGACTGGTTTAACTTTGAATTTTTTGTGTGATTATTTGGGGAATATCTATATTTAACCGTCGATGTAGTCATGTTTTGGTTTTTTATTTTTATATTTAACTTCTAATTTTGTTATGTTTTTGTACATGCAACCACTTGGGCCTTGATGCCAATGTAGGTAGAGAACATAGTATTTCGGTATTCGGCGAGTAAAGTAAAGATACTTGTTGACTTTTTATTTCTCTTTCCAAGCCTTTTTCTTTTATCATATTACAGACCTGAATGGTTTCTGACTTGAGCGTCGGAGTCTTTTCTGCAGGTGGTCAGAACCTCATCAAACGGTATCTCTAGCAACAGCAACAGAAGACGGTGTTTGACTGTTTACGTAGGCACAATTTGCAAGGTATGTATTTGTCTTATGCGAAGATGATGATATATAGTTATAGGTGTATATTCCATATGATGATATTGAATTAGACGTGTGTTACATGTTTTGTATCATATCCTACTAAACCTAAACTGAAATGTATGCCGTGGTTAACTGTCATAGCTGAAAAATCTGTACGCTTTTAGATATTGGGTCTGGCCAACCCAATATCTGATATGCTGTATAGGTTACTAATGTTATGGGAAGAGTTATTGTACTAAACCTAGATGTCTTACTTCCAAAATTAAGTTTTATCTACTTATGCTTTGCCTGTTTTAACTTTGAAATTTTTGTGTGATTATTTGGGGAATATCTATATTTAACTGTCGATGTGGTCATGTTTTGGTTTTTTATTTTTATATTTACCTTCTAATTTCGTTATGTTTTTGTACATGCAACCACTTGGGCCTTGATGCCAATGTAGGTAGAGAACATAGTATTTCGGTATTCGGCGAGTAAAGTAAAGATACTTGTTGACTTTTTATTTCTCTTTCCAAGCCTTTTTCTTCTATCATATTACAGACCTGAATAGTTTCTGACTTGAGCGTCAGAGTCTTTTCTGCAGGTGGTCAGAACCTCATCAAACCGTATCTCTAGCAATAGCAACAGAAGACGGTGTTTGACTGTTTACGTAGGCACAATTTGCAAGGTATATATTTGTCTTATGCGAAGATGATGATATATAGTCATAGTTGTATATTCCATACGATGATATTGAATTAGACGTGTGTTACATGTTTTGTATCATAGCCTACTAAACCTAAACTGAAATGTATGCCGTGGTTAACTGTCATAGCTGAAAAATATGTACGCTTTTAGATATTGGGTCTGACCAACCCAATATCTGATATGCTGTATAGGTTACTAATGTTATGGGAAGAGTTATTGTACTAAACCTAGATGTCTTACTTCCAAAATTAAGTTTTATCTACTTATGCTTTGACTGGTTTAACTTTGAATTTTTTGTGTGATTATTTGGGGAATATCTATATTTAACCGTCGATGTGGTCATGTTTTGGTTTTTTATTTTTATATTTAACTTCTAATTTTGTTATCTTTTTGTACATGTAACCACTTGGGCCTTGATGCCAATGTAGGTAGAGAACATAGTATTTCGGTATTCGGCGAGTAAAGTAAAGATACTTGTTGACTTTTTATTTCTCTTTCCAAGCCTTTTTCTTTTATCATATTACAGACCTGAATAGTTTCTGACTTGAGCTTCGGAGTCTTTTCTGCAGGTGGTCGAAACCTCATCAAACAGTATCTCTAGCAACAGCAACAGAAGACGGTGTTTGATTATTTACGTAAGCACAATTTGCAAGGGATATATTTGTCTTATGCGAATATGATGGTATTAAACTATAGTTGTATATTCCATATGATGATATTGAATTACACGTGTTACATTTTTTGTATCATAGCCTACTAAAGCTAAACTGAAATGTATGCCGTGGTTAACTGTCATAGCTGAAAAATCTGTACGCTTTTAGATATTGGGTCTGGCCAACCCAATATCTGATATGCTGTATAGGTTACTACTGTTATGGGAAGAGTTATTGTACTAAACCTAGATGTCTTACTTCCAAAATTAAGTTTTATCTACTTATGCTTTGCCTGTTTTAACTTTGAAATTTTTGTGTGATTATTTGGGGAATATCTATATTTAACTGTCGATGTGGTCATGTTTTGGTTTTTTATTTTTATATTTACCTTCTAATTTCGTTATGTTTTTGTACATGCAACCACTTGGGCCTTGATGCCAATGTAGGTAGAGAACATAGTATTTCGGTATTCGGCGAGTAAAGTAAAGATACTTGTTGACTTTTTATTTCTCTTTCCAAGCCTTTTTCTTCTATCATATTACAGACCTGAATAGTTTCTGACTTGAGCGTCAGAGTCTTTTCTGCAGGTGGTCAGAACCTCATCAAACCGTATCTCTAGCAATAGCAACAGAAGACGGTGTTTGACTGTTTACGTAGGCACAATTTGCAAGGTATATATTTGTCTTATGCGAAGATGATGATATATAGTCATAGTTGTATATTCCATACGATGATATTGAATTAGACGTGTGTTACATGTTTTGTATCATAGCCTACTAAACCTAAACTGAAATGTATGCCGTGGTTAACTGTCATAGCTGAAAAATATGTACGCTTTTAGATATTGGGTCTGGCCAACCCAATATCTGATATGCTGTATAGATTACTAATGTTATGGCAAGAGTTATTGTACTAAACCTAGATGTCTTACTTCCAAAATTAAGTTTTATCTACTTGTGCTTTGCCTGGTTTAACTTTGAATTTTTTGTGTGATTATTTGGGGAATATCTATATTTAACCGTCGATGTAGTCATGTTTTGGTTTTTTATTTTTATATTTACCTTCTAATTTCGTTATGTTTTTGTACATGCAACCACTTGGGCCTTGATGCCAATGTAGGTAGAGAACATAGTATTTCGGTGTTCGGCGAGTAAAGTAAAGATACTTGTTGACTTTTTATTTCTCTTTCCAAGCCTTTTTCTTTTATCATATTACAGACCTGAATGGTTTCTGACTTGAGCGTCGGAGTCTTTTCTGCAGGTGGTCAGAACCTCATCAAACGGTATCTCTAGCAACAGCAACAGAAGACGGTGTTTGACTGTTTACGTAGGCACAATTTGCAAGGTATGTATTTGTCATATGCGAAGATGATGATATATAGTTATAGTTGTATATTCCATATGATGATATTGAATTAGACGTGTGTTACATGTTTTGTATCATAGCCTACTAAACATAAACTGAAATGTATGCCGTGGTTAACTGTCATAGCTGAAAAATCTGTACGCTTTTAGATATTGGGTCTGGCCAACCCAATATCTGATATGCTGTATAGGTTACTAATGTTATGGGAAGAGTTATTGTACTAAACCTAGATGTCTTACTTCCAAAATTATGTTTTATCTACTTATGCTTTGCCTGTTTTAACTTTGAATTTTTTGTGTGATTATTTGGGGAATATCTATATTTAACTGTCGATGTGGTCATGTTTTGGTTTTTTATTTTTATATTTACCTTCTAATTTCGTTATGTTTTTGTACATGCAACCACTTGGGCCTTGATGCCAATGTAGGTAGAGAACATAGTATTTCGGTGTTCGGCGAGTAAAGTAAAGATACTTGTTGACTTTTTATTTCTCTTTCCAAGCCTTTTTCTTTTATCATATTACAGACCTGAATGGTTTCTGACTTGAATGTCGGAGTCTTTTCTGCAGGTGGTCAGAACCTCATCAAACGGTATCTCTAGCAACAGCAACAGAAGACGGTGTTTGACTGTTTACGTACGCACAATTTGCAAGGTATGTATTTGTCTTATGCGAAGATGATGATATATAGTTATAGTTGTATATTCCATATGATGATATTGAATTAGACGTGTGTTACATGTTTTGTATCATAGCCTACTAAACCTAAACTGAAATGTATGCCGTGGTTAACTGTCATAGCTGAAAAATCTGTACGCTTTTAGATATTGGGTCTGGCCAACCCAATATCTGATATGCTGTATAGGTTACTAATGTTATGGGAAGAGTTATTGTACTAAACCTAGATGTCTTACTTCCAAAATTAAGTTTTATCTACTTATGCTTTGACTGGTTTAACTTTGAATTTTTTGTGTGATTATTTGGGGAATATCTATATTTAACCGTCGATGTAGTCATGTTTTGGTTTTTTATTTTTATATTTAACTTCTAATTTTGTTATGTTTTTGTACATGCAACCACTTGGGCCTTGATGCCAATGTAGGTAGAGAACATAGTATTTCGGTGTTCGGCGAGTAAAGTAAAGATACTTGTTGACTTTTTATTTCTCTTTCCAAGCCTTTTTCTTTTATCATATTACAGACCTGAATGGTTTCTGACTTGAGCGTCGGAGTCTTTTCTGCAGGTGGTCAGAACCTCATCAAACGGTATCTCTAGCAACAGCAACAGAAGACGGTGTTTGACTGTTTACGTAGGCACAATTTGCAACGTATGTATTTGTCTTATGCGAAGATGATGATATATAGTTATAGGTGTATATTCCATATGATGATATTGAATTAGACGTGTGTTACATGTTTTGTATCATAGCCTACTAAACCTAAACTGAAATGTATGCCGTGGTTAACTGTCATAGCTGAAAAATCTGTACGCTTTTAGATATTGGGTCTGGCCAACCCAATATCTGATATGCTGTATAGGTTACTAATGTTATGGGAAGAGTTATTGTACTAAACCTAGATGTCTTACTTCCAAAATTAAGTTTTATCTACTTATGCTTTGACTGGTTTAACTTTGAATTTTTTGTGTGATTATTTGGGGAATATCTATATTTAACCGTCGATGTATTCATGTTTTGGTTTTTTATTTTTATATTTAACTTCTAATTTTGTTATGTTTTTGTACATGTAACCACTTGGGCCTTGATGCCAATGTAGGTAGAGAACATAGTATTTCGGTATTCGGCGAGTAAAGTAAAGATACTTTTTGACTTTTTATTTCTCTTTCCAAGCCTTTTTCTTTTATCATATTACAGACCTGAATAGTTTCTGACTTGAGCTTCGGAGTCTTTTCTGCAGGTGGTCGAAACCTCATCAAACAGTATCTCTAGCAACAGCAACAGAAGACGGTGTTTGATTATTTACGTAGGCACAATTTGCAAGGGATATATTTGTCTTATGCGAATATGATGGTATTAAACTATAGTTGTATATTCCATATGATGATATTGAATTACACGTGTTACATTTTTTGTATCATAGCCTACTAAAGCTAAACTGAAATGTATGCCGTGGTTAACTGTCATAGCTGAAAAATCTGTACGCTTTTAGATATTGGGTCTGGCCAACCCAATATCTGATATGCTGTATAGGTTACTAATGTTATGGGAAGAGTTATTGTACTAAACCTAGATGTCTTACTTCCAAAATTAAGTTTTATCTACTTATGCTTTGCCTGTTTTAACTTTGAATTTTTTGTGTGATTATTTGGGGAATATCTATATTTAACTGTCGATGTGGTCATGTTTTGGTTTTTTATTTTTATATTTACCTTCTAATTTCGTTATGTTTTTGTACATGCAACCACTTGGGCCTTGATGCCAATGTAGGTAGAGAACATAGTATTTCGGTATTCGGCGAGTAAAGTAAAGAAACTTGTTGACTTTTTATTTCTCTTTCCAAGCCTTTTTCTTCTATCATATTACAGACCTGAATAGTTTCTGACTTGAGCGTCAGAGTCTTTTCTGCAGGTGGTCAGAACCTCATCAAACAGTATCTCTAGCAACAGCAACAGAAGACGGTGTTTGACTGTTTACGTAGGCACAATTTGCAAGCTATGTATTTGTCTTATGCGAAGATGATGATATATAGTTATAGGTGTATATTCCATATGATGATATTGAATTAGACGTGTGTTACATGTTTTGTATCATAGCCTACTAAACCTAAACTGAAATGTATGCCGTGGTTAACTGTCATAGGTGAAAAATATGTACGCTTTTAGATATTGGGTCTGGCCAACCCAATATCTGATATGCTGTATAGATTACTAATGTTATGGCAAGAGTTATTGTACTAAACCTAGATGTCTTACTTCCAAAATTAAGTTTTATCTACTTGTGCTTTGCCTGGTTTAACTTTGAATTTTTTGTGTGATTATTTGGGGAATATCTATATTTAACCGTCGATGTAGTCATGTTTTGGTTTTTTATTTTTATATTTACCTTCTAATTTCGTTATGTTTTTGTACATGCAACCACTTGGGCCTTGATGCCAATGTAGGTAGAGAACATAGTATTTCGGTGTTCGGCGAGTAAAGTAAAGATGCTTGTTGACTTTTTATTTCTTTCCAAGCCTTTTTCTTTTACCATATTATAGACCTGAATGGTTTCTGACTTGAGCGTCGAAGTCTTTTCTGCAGGTGGTTAGAACCTCATCAAACGGTATTTCTAGCAACAGCAACAGAAGACGGTGTTTGACTGTTTACGTAGGCACAATTTGCAAGGTATGTATTTGTCTTATGCGAAGATGATGATATATAGTTATAGGTGTATATTCCATATGATGATATTGAATTAGACGTGTGTTACATGTTTTGTATCATAGCCTACTAAACCTAAACTGAAATGTATGCCGTGGTTAACTGTCATAGCTGAAAAATCTGTACGCTTTTAGATATTGGGTCTGGCCAACCCAATATCTGATATGCTGTATAGGTTACTAATGTTATGGGAAGAGTTATTGTACTAAACCTAGATGTCTTACTTCCAAAATTATGTTTTATCTACTTATGCTTTGCCTGGTTTAACTTTGAATTTTTTGTGTGCTTATTTGGGGAATATCTATATTTAACTGTCGATGTGGTCATGTTTTGGTTTTTTATTTTTATATTTACCTTCTAATTTTGTTATGTTTTTGTACATGCAACCACTTGGGCCTTGATGCCAATATAGGTAGAGAACATAGTATTTCGGTGTTCGGCGAGTAAAGTAAAGATACTTGTTGACTTTTTATTTCTCTTTCCAAGCCTTTTTCTTTTATCATATTACAGACCTGAATGGTTTCTGACTTGAGCGTCGGAGTCTTTTCTGCAGGTGGTCAGAACCTCATCAAACGGTATCTCTAGCAACAGCAACAGAAGACGGTGTTTGACTGTTTACGTAGGCACAATTTGCAAGGTATGTATTTGTCTTATGCGAAGATGATGATATATAGTTATAGGTGTATATTCCATATGATGATATTGAATTAGACGTGTGTTACATGTTTTGTATCATAGCCTACTAAACCTAAACTGAAATGTATGCCGTGGTTAACTGTCATAGCTGAAAAATCTGTACGCTTTTAGATATTGTGTCTGGCCAACCCAATATCTGATATGCTGTATAGGTTACTAATGTTATGGGAAGAGTTATTGTACTAAACCTAGATGTCTTACTTCCAAAATTATGTTTTATCTACTTATGCTTTGCCTGTTTTAACTTTGAATTTTTTGTGTGATTATTTGGGGAATATCTATATTTAACTGTCGATGTGGTCATGTTTTGGTTTTTTATTTTTATATTTACCTTCTAATTTTGTTATGTTTTTGTACATGCAACCACTTGGGCCTTGATGCCAATGTAGGTAGAGAACATATTATTTCGGTGTTCGGCGAGTAAAGTAAAGATACTTGTTGACTTTTTATTTCTCTTTCCAAGCCTTTTTCTTTTATCATATTACAGACCTGAATGGTTTCTGACTTGAGCGTCAGAGTCTTTTCTGCAGGTGGTCAGAACCTCATCAAACGGTATCTCTAGCAACAGCAACAGAAGACGGTGTTTGACTGTTTACGTAGGCACAATTTGCAAGGTATGTATTTGTCTTATGCGAATATGATGGTATTAAACTATAGTTGTATATTCCATATGATGATATTGAATTACACGTGTTAGATTTTTTGTATCATAGCCTACTAAAGCTAAACTGAAATGTATGCCGTGGTTAACTGTCATAGCTGAAAAATCTGTACGCTTTTAGATATTGGGTCTGGCCAACCCAATATCTGATATGCTGTATAGGTTACTAATGTTATGGGAAGAGTTATTGTACTAAACCTAGATGTCTTACTTCCAAAATTAAGTTTTATCTACTTATGCTTTGACTGGTTTAACTTTGAATTTTTTGTGTGATTATTTGGGGAATATCTATATTTAACCGTCGATGTAGTCATGTTTTGGTTTTTTATTTTTATATTTAACTTCTAATTTTGTTATGTTTTTGTACATGCAACCACTTGGGCCTTGATGCCAATGTAGGTAGAGAACATAGTATTTCGGTATTCGGCGAGTAAAGTAAAGATACTTGTTGACTTTTTATTTCTCTTTCCAAGCCTTTTTCTTTTATCATATTACAGACCTGAATGGTTTCTGACTTGAGCGTCGGAGTCTTTTCTGCAGGTGGTCAGAACCTCATCAAACGGTATCTCTAGCAACAGCAACAGAAGACGGTGTTTGACTGTTTACGTAGGCACAATTTGCAAGGTATGTATTTGTCTTATGCGAAGATGATGATATATAGTTATAGGTGTATATTCCATATGATGATATTGAATTAGACGTGTGTTACATGTTTTGTATCATAGCCTACTAAACCTAAACTGAAATGTATGCCGTGGTTAACTGTCATAGCTGAAAAATCTGTACGCTTTTAGATATTGGGTCTGGCCAACCCAATATCTGATATGCTGTATAGGTTACTAATGTTATGGGAAGAGTTATTGTACTAAACCTAGATGTCTTACTTCCAAAATTAAGTTTTATCTACTTATGCTTTGCCTGTTTTAACTTTGAATTTTTTGTGTGCTTATTTGGGGAATATCTATATTTAACTGTCGATGTGGTCATGTTTTGGTTTTTTATTTTTATATTTACCTTCTAATTTTGTTATGTTTTTGTACATGCAACCACTTGGGCCTTGATGCCAATGTAGGTAGAGAACATAGTATTTCGGTGTTCGGCGAGTAAAGTAAAGATACTTGTTGACTTTTTATTTCTCTTTCCAAGCCTTTTTCTTTTATCATATTACAGACCTGAATGGTTTCTGACTTGAATGTCGGAGTCTTTTCTGCAGGTGGTCAGAACCTCATCAAACGGTATCTCTAGCAACAGCAACAGAAGACGGTGTTTGACTGTTTACGTAGGCACAATTTGCAAGGTATGTATTTGTCTTATGCGAAGATGATGATATATAGTTATAGTTGTATATTCCATATGATGATATTGAATTAGACGTGTGTTACATGTTTTGTATCATAGCCTACTAAACCTAAACTGAAATGTATGCCGTGGTTAACTGTCATAGCTGAAAAATCTGTACGCTTTTAGATATTGGGTCTGGCCAACCCAATATCTGATATGCTGTATAGGTTACTAATGTTATGGGAAGAGTTATTGTACTAAACCTAGATGTCTTACTTCCAAAATTAAGTTTTATCTACTTATGCTTTGACTGGTTTAACTTTGAATTTTTTGTGTGATTATTTGGGGAATATCTATATTTAACCGTCGATGTAGTCATGTTTTGGTTTTTTATTTTTATATTTAACTTCTAATTTTGTTATGTTTTTGTACATGCAACCACTTGGGCCTTGATGCCAATGTAGGTAGAGAACATAGTATTTCGGTATTCGGCGAGTAAAGTAAAGATACTTGTTGACTTTTTATTTCTCTTTCCAAGCCTTTTTCTTTTATCATATTACAGACCTGAATGGTTTCTGACTTGAGCGTCGGAGTCTTTTCTGCAGGTGGTCAGAACCTCATCAAACGGTATCTCTAGCAACAGCAACAGAAGACGGTGTTTGACTGTTTACGTAGGCACAATTTGCAACGTATGTATTTGTCTTATGCGAAGATGATGATATATAGTTATAGGTGTATATTCCATATGATGATATTGAATTAGACGTGTGTTACATGTTTTGTATCATAGCCTACTAAACCTAAACTGAAATGTATGCCGTGGTTAACTGTCATAGCTGAAAAATCTGTACGCTTTTAGATATTGGGTCTGGCCAACCCAATATCTGATATGCTGTATAGGTTACTAATGTTATGGGAAGAGTTATTGTACTAAACCTAGATGTCTTACTTCCAAAATTAAGTTTTATCTACTTATGCTTTGACTGGTTTAACTTTGAATTTTTTGTGTGATTATTTGGGGAATATCTATATTTAACCGTCGATGTATTCATGTTTTGGTTTTTTATTTTTATATTTAACTTCTAATTTTGTTATGTTTTTGTACATGTAACCACTTGGGCCTTGATGCCAATGTAGGTAGAGAACATAGTATTTCGGTATTCGGCGAGTAAAGTAAAGATACTTTTTGACTTTTTATTTCTCTTTCCAAGCCTTTTTCTTTTATCATATTACAGACCTGAATAGTTTCTGACTTGAGCTTCGGAGTCTTTTCTGCAGGTGGTCGAAACCTCATCAAACAGTATCTCTAGCAACAGCAACAGAAGACGGTGTTTGATTATTTACGTAGGCACAATTTGCAAGGGATATATTTGTCTTATGCGAATATGATGGTATTAAACTATAGTTGTATATTCCATATGATGATATTGAATTACACGTGTTACATTTTTTGTATCATAGCCTACTAAAGCTAAACTGAAATGTATGCCGTGGTTAACTGTCATAGCTGAAAAATCTGTACGCTTTTAGATATTGGGTCTGGCCAACCCAATATCTGATATGCTGTATAGGTTACTAATGTTATGGGAAGAGTTATTGTACTAAACCTAGATGTCTTACTTCCAAAATTAAGTTTTATCTACTTATGCTTTGCCTGTTTTAACTTTGAATTTTTTGTGTGATTATTTGGGGAATATCTATATTTAACTGTCGATGTGGTCATGTTTTGGTTTTTTATTTTTATATTTACCTTCTAATTTCGTTATGTTTTTGTACATGCAACCACTTGGGCCTTGATGCCAATGTAGGTAGAGAACATAGTATTTCGGTATTCGGCGAGTAAAGTAAAGAAACTTGTTGACTTTTTATTTCTCTTTCCAAGCCTTTTTCTTCTATCATATTACAGACCTGAATAGTTTCTGACTTGAGCGTCAGAGTCTTTTCTGCAGGTGGTCAGAACCTCATCAAACAGTATCTCTAGCAACAGCAACAGAAGACGGTGTTTGACTGTTTACGTAGGCACAATTTGCAAGCTATGTATTTGTCTTATGCGAAGATGATGATATATAGTTATAGGTGTATATTCCATATGATGATATTGAATTAGACGTGTGTTACATGTTTTGTATCATAGCCTACTAAACCTAAACTGAAATGTATGCCGTGGTTAACTGTCATAGGTGAAAAATATGTACGCTTTTAGATATTGGGTCTGGCCAACCCAATATCTGATATGCTGTATAGATTACTAATGTTATGGCAAGAGTTATTGTACTAAACCTAGATGTCTTACTTCCAAAATTAAGTTTTATCTACTTGTGCTTTGCCTGGTTTAACTTTGAATTTTTTGTGTGATTATTTGGGGAATATCTATATTTAACCGTCGATGTAGTCATGTTTTGGTTTTTTATTTTTATATTTACCTTCTAATTTCGTTATGTTTTTGTACATGCAACCACTTGGGCCTTGATGCCAATGTAGGTAGAGAACATAGTATTTCGGTGTTCGGCGAGTAAAGTAAAGATGCTTGTTGACTTTTTATTTCTTTCCAAGCCTTTTTCTTTTACCATATTATAGACCTGAATGGTTTCTGACTTGAGCGTCGGAGTCTTTTCTGCAGGTGGTTAGAACCTCATCAAACGGTATTTCTAGCAACAGCAACAGAAGACGGTGTTTGACTGTTTACGTAGGCACAATTTGCAAGGTATGTATTTGTCTTATGCGAAGATGATGATATATAGTTATAGGTGTATATTCCATATGATGATATTGAATTAGACGTGTGTTACATGTTTTGTATCATAGCCTACTAAACCTAAACTGAAATGTATGCCGTGGTTAACTGTCATAGCTGAAAAATCTGTACGCTTTTAGATATTGGGTCTGGCCAACCCAATATCTGATATGCTGTATAGGTTACTAATGTTATGGGAAGAGTTATTGTACTAAACCTAGATGTCTTACTTCCAAAATTATGTTTTATCTACTTATGCTTTGCCTGGTTTAACTTTGAATTTTTTGTGTGCTTATTTGGGGAATATCTATATTTAACTGTCGATGTGGTCATGTTTTGGTTTTTTATTTTTATATTTACCTTCTAATTTTGTTATGTTTTTGTACATGCAACCACTTGGGCCTTGATGCCAATGTAGGTAGAGAACATAGTATTTCGGTGTTCGGCGAGTAAAGTAAAGATACTTGTTGACTTTTTATTTCTCTTTCCAAGCCTTTTTCTTTTATCATATTACAGACCTGAATGGTTTCTGACTTGAGCGTCGGAGTCTTTTCTGCAGGTGGTCAGAACCTCATCAAACGGTATCTCTAGCAACAGCAACAGAAGACGGTGTTTGACTGTTTACGTAGGCACAATTTGCAAGGTATGTATTTGTCTTATGCGAAGATGATGATATATAGTTATAGGTGTATATTCCATATGATGATATTGAATTAGACGTGTGTTACATGTTTTGTATCATAGCCTACTAAACCTAAAATGAAATGTATGCCGTGGTTAACTGTCATAGCTGAAAAATCTGTACGCTTTTAGATATTGGGTCTGGCCAACCCAATATCTGATATGCTGTATAGGTTACTAATGTTATGGGAAGAGTTATTGTACTAAACCTAGATGTCTTACTTCCAAAATTATGTTTTATCTACTTATGCTTTGCCTGTTTTAACTTTGAATTTTTTGTGTGATTATTTGGGGAATATCTATATTTAACTGTCGATGTGGTCATGTTTTGGTTTTTTATTTTTATATTTACCTTCTAATTTTGTTATGTTTTTGTACATGCAACCACTTGGGCCTTGATGCCAATGTAGGTAGAGAACATATTATTTCGGTGTTCGGCGAGTAAAGTAAAGATACTTGTTGACTTTTTATTTCTCTTTCCAAGCCTTTTTCTTTTATCATATTACAGACCTGAATGGTTTCTGACTTGAGCGTCAGAGTCTTTTCTGCAGGTGGTCAGAACCTCATCAAACGGTATCTCTAGCAACAGCAACAGAAGACGGTGTTTGACTGTTTACGTAGGCACAATTTGCAAGGTATGTATTTGTCTTATGCGAATATGATGGTATTAAACTATAGTTGTATATTCCATATGATGATATTGAATTACACGTGTTACATTTTTTGTATCATAGCCTACTAAAGCTAAACTGAAATGTATGCCGTGGTTAACTGTCATAGCTGAAAAATCTGTACGCTTTTAGATATTGGGTCTGGCCAACCCAATATCTGATATGCTGTATAGGTTACTAATGTTATGGGAAGAGTTATTGTACTAAACCTAGATGTCTTACTTCCAAAATTAAGTTTTATCTACTTATGCTTTGACTGGTTTAACTTTGAATTTTTTGTGTGATTATTTGGGGAATATCTATATTTAACCGTCGATGTAGTCATGTTTTGGTTTTTTATTTTTATATTTAACTTCTAATTTTGTTATGTTTTTGTACATGCAACCACTTGGGCCTTGATGCCAATGTAGGTAGAGAACATAGTATTTCGGTATTCGGCGAGTAAAGTAAAGATACTTGTTGACTTTTTATTTCTCTTTCCAAGCCTTTTTCTTTTATCATATTACAGACCTGAATGGTTTCTGACTTGAGCGTCGGAGTCTTTTCTGCAGGTGGTCAGAACCTCATCAAACGGTATCTCTAGCAACAGCAACAGAAGACGGTGTTTGACTGTTTACGTAGGCACAATTTGCAAGGTATGTATTTGTCTTATGCGAAGATGATGATATATAGTTATAGGTGTATATTCCATATGATGATATTGAATTAGACGTGTGTTACATGTTTTGTATCATAGCCTACTAAACCTAAACTGAAATGTATGCCGTGGTTAACTGTCATAGCTGAAAAATCTGTACGCTTTTAGATATTGGGTCTGGCCAACCCAATATCTGATATGCTGTATAGGTTACTAATGTTATGGGAAGAGTTATTGTACTAAACCTAGATGTCTTACTTCCAAAATTAAGTTTTATCTACTTATGCTTTGCCTGTTTTAACTTTGAATTTTTTGTGTGCTTATTTGGGGAATATCTATATTTAACTGTCGATGTGGTCATGTTTTGGTTTTTTATTTTTATATTTACCTTCTAATTTTGTTATGTTTTTGTACATGCAACCACTTGGGCCTTGATGCCAATGTAGGTAGAGAACATAGTATTTCGGTGTTCGGCGAGTAAAGTAAAGATACTTGTTGACTTTTTATTTCTCTTTCCAAGCCTTTTTCTTTTATCATATTACAGACCTGAATGGTTTCTGACTTGAGCGTCAGAGTCTTTTCTGCAGGTGGTCAGAACCTCATCAAACGGTATCTCTAGCAACAGCAACAGAAGACGGTGTTTGACTGTTTACGTAGGCACAATTTGCAAGGTATGTATTTGTCTTATGCGAAGATGATGATATATAGTTATAGGTGTATATTCCATATGATGATATTGAATTAGACGTGTGTTGCATGTTTTGTATCATAGCCTACTAAACCTAAACTGAAATGTATGCCGTGGTTAACTGTCATAGCTGAAAAATCTGTACGCTTTTAGATATTGGGTCTGGCCAACCCAATATCTGATATGCTGTATAGGTTACTAATGTTATGGGAAGAGTTATTGTACTAAACCTAGATGTCTTACTTCCAAAATTATGTTTTATCTACTTATGCTTTGCCTGTTTTAACTTTGAATTTTTTGTGTGATTATTTGGGGAATATCTATATTTAACTGTCGATGTGGTCATGTTTTGGTTTTTTATTTTTATATTTACCTTCTAATTTTGTTATGTTTTTGTACATGCAACCACTTGGGCCTTGATGCCAATGTAGGTAGAGAACATAGTATTTCGGTGTTCGGCGAGTAAAGTAAAGATACTTGTTGACTTTTTATTTCTCTTTCCAAGCCTTTTTCTTTTATCATATTACAGACCTGAATGGTTTCTGACTTGAGCGTCGGAGTCTTTTCTGCAGGTGGTCAGAACCTCATCAAACGGTATCTCTAGCAACAGCAACAGAAGACGGTGTTTGACTGTTTACGTAGGCACAATTTGCAAGGTATGTATTTTGGTCTTATGCGAAGATGATGATATATAGTTATAGGTGTATATTCCATATGATGATATTGAATTAGACGTGTGTTACATGTTTTGTATCATAGCCTACTAAACCTAAACTGAAATGTATGCCGTGGTTAACTGTCATAGCTGAAAAATCTGTACGCTTTTAGATATTGGGTCTGGCCAACCCAATATCTGATATGCTGTATAGGTTACTAATGTTATGGGAAGAGTTATTGTACTAAACCTAGATGTCTTACTTCCAAAATTAAGTTTTATCTACTTATGCTTTGACTGGTTTAACTTTGAATTTTTTGTGTGATTATTTGGGGAATATCTATATTTAACTGTCGATGTGGTCATGTTTTGGTTTTTTATTTTTATATTTACCTTCTAATTTCGTTATGTTTTTGTACATGCAACCACTTGGGCCTTGATGCCAATGTAGGTAGAGAACATATTATTTCGGTGTTCGGCGAGTAAAGTAAAGATACTTGTTGACTTTTTATTTCTCTTTCCAAGCCTTTTTCTTTTATCATATTACAGACCTGAATGGTTTCTGACTTGAGCGTCAGAGTCTTTTCTGCAGGTGGTCAGAACCTCATCAAACGGTATCTCTAGCAACAGCAACAGAAGACGGTGTTTGACTGTTTACGTAGGCACAATTTGCAAGGTATGTATTTTTCTTATGCGAATATGATGGTATTAAACTATAGTTGTATATTCCATATGATGATATTGAATTACACGTGTTACATTTTTTGTATCATAGCCTACTAAAGCTAAACTGAAATGTATGCCGTGGTTAACTGTCATAGCTGAAAAATCTGTACGCTTTTAGATATTGGGTCTGGCCAACCCAATATCTGATATGCTGTATAGGTTACTAATGTTATGGGAAGAGTTATTGTACTAAACCTAGATGTCTTACTTCCAAAATTAAGTTTTATCTACTTATGCTTTGACTGGTTTAACTTTGAATTTTTTGTGTGATTATTTGGGGAATATCTATATTTAACCGTCGATGTAGTCATGTTTTGGTTTTTTATTTTTATATTTAACTTCTAATTTTGTTATGTTTTTGTACATGCAACCACTTGGGCCTTGATGCCAATGTAGGTAGAGAACATAGTATTTCGGTATTCGGCGAGTAAAGTAAAGATACTTGTTGACTTTTTATTTCTCTTTCCAAGCCTTTTTCTTTTATCATATTACAGACCTGAATGGTTTCTGACTTGAGCGTCGGAGTCTTTTCTGCAGGTGGTCAGAACCTCATCAAACGGTATCTCTAGCAACAGCAACAGAAGACGGTGTTTGACTGTTTACGTAGGCACAATTTGCAAGGTATGTATTTGTCTTATGCGAAGATGATGATATATAGTTATAGGTGTATATTCCATATGATGATATTGAATTAGACGTGTGTTACATGTTTTGTATCATAGCCTACTAAACCTAAACTGAAATGTATGCCGTGGTTAACTGTCATAGCTGAAAAATCTGTACGCTTTTAGATATTGGGTCTGGCCAACCCAATATCTGATATGCTGTATAGGTTACTAATGTTATGGGAAGAGTTATTGTACTAAACCTAGATGTCTTACTTCCAAAATTAAGTTTTATCTACTTATGCTTTGCCTGTTTTAACTTTGAATTTTTTGTGTGCTTATTTGGGGAATATCTATATTTAACTGTCGATGTGGTCATGTTTTGGTTTTTTATTTTTATATTTACCTTCTAATTTTGTTATGTTTTTGTACATGCAACCACTTGGGCCTTGATGCCAATGTAGGTAGAGAACATAGTATTTCGGTGTTCGGCGAGTAAAGTAAAGATACTTGTTGACTTTTTATTTCTCTTTTCAAGCCTTTTTCTTTTATCATGTTACAGACCTGAATGGTTTCTGACTTGAGCGTCAGAGTCTTTTCTGCAGGTGGTCAGAACCTCATCAAACGGTATCTCTAGCAACAGCAACAGAAGACGGTGTTTGACTGTTTACGTAGGCACAATTTGCAAGGTATGTATTTGTCTTATGCGAAGATGATGATATATAGTTATAGGTGTATATTCCATATGATGATATTGAATTAGACGTGTGTTGCATGTTTTGTATCATAGCCTACTAAACCTAAACTGAAATGTATGCCGTGGTTAACTGTCATAGCTGAAAAATCTGTACGCTTTTAGATATTGGGTCTGGCCAACCCAATATCTGATATGCTGTATAGGTTACTAATGTTATGGGAAGAGTTATTGTACTAAACCTAGATGTCTTACTTCCAAAATTATGTTTTATCTACTTATGCTTTGCCTGTTTTAACTTTGAATTTTTTGTGTGATTATTTGGGGAATATCTATATTTAACTGTCGATGTGGTCATGTTTTGGTTTTTTATTTTTATATTTACCTTCTAATTTTGTTATGTTTTTGTACATGCAACCACTTGGGCCTTGATGCCAATGTAGGTAGAGAACATAGTATTTCGGTGTTCGGCTAGTAAAGTAAAGATACTTGTTGACTTTTTATTTCTCTTTCCAAGCCTTTTTCTTTTATCATATTACAGACCTGAATGGTTTCTGACTTGAGAGTCGGAGTCTTTTCTGCAGGTGGTCAGAACCTCATCAAACGGTATCTCTAGCAACAGCAACAGAAGACGGTGTTTGACTGTTTACGTAGGCACAATTTGCAAGGTATGTATTTGTCTTATGCGAAGATGATGATATATAGTTATAGGTGTATATTCCATATGATGATATTGAATTAGACGTGTGTTACATGTTTTGTATCATAGCCTACTAAACCTAAACTGAAATGTATGCCGTGGTTAACTGTCATAGCTGAAAAATCTGTACGCTTTTAGATATTGGGTCTGGCCAACCCAATATCTGATATGCTGTATAGGTTACTAATGTTATGGGAAGAGTTATTGTACTAAACCTAGATGTCTTACTTCCAAAATTATGTTTTATCTACTTATGCTTTGCCTGTTTTAACTTTGAATTTTTTGTGTGATTATTTGGGGAATATCTATATTTAACTGTCGATGTGGTCATGTTTTGGTTTTTTATTTTTATATTTACCTTCTAATTTCGTTATGTTTTTGTACATGCAACCACTTGGGCCTTGATGCCAATGTAGGTAGAGAACATAGTATTTCGGTGTTCGGCGAGTAAAGTAAAGATACTTGTTGACTTTTTATTTCTCTTTCCAAGCCTTTTTCTTTTATCATATTACAGACCTGAATGGTTTCTGACTTGAGCGTCGGAGTCTTTTCTGCAGGTGGTCAGAACCTCATCAAACGGTATCTCTAGCAACAGCAACAGAAGACGGTGTTTGACTGTTTACGTAGGCACAATTTGCAAGGTATGTATTTTTCTTATGCGAATATGATGGTATTAAACTATAGTTGTATATTCCATATGATGATATTGAATTACACGTGTTACATTTTTTGTATCATAGCCTACTAAAGCTAAACTGAAATGTATGCCGTGGTTAACTGTCATAGCTGAAAAATCTGTACGCTTTTAGATATTGGGTCTGGCCAACCCAATATCTGATATGCTGTATAGGTTACTAATGTTATGGGAAGAGTTATTGTACTAAACCTAGATGTCTTACTTCCAAAATTAAGTTTTATCTACTTATGCTTTGACTGGTTTAACTTTGAATTTTTTGTGTGATTATTTGGGGAATATCTATATTTAACTGTCGATGTGGTCATGTTTTGGTTTTTTATTTTTATATTTACCTTCTAATTTTGTTATGTTTTTGTACATGCAACCACTTGGGCCTTGATGCCAATGTAGGTAGAGAACATAGTATTTCGGTGTTCGGCGAGTAAAGTAAAGATACTTGTTGACTTTTTATTTCTCTTTCCAAGCCTTTTTCTTTTATCATATTACAGACCTGAATGGTTTCTGACTTGAGCGTCGGAGTCTTTTCTGCAGGTGGTCAGAACCTCATCAAACGGTATCTCTAGCAACAGCAACAGAAGACGGTGTTTGACTGTTTACGTAGGCACAATTTGCAAGGTATGTATTTGTCTTATGCGAAGATGATGATATATAGTTATAGGTGTATATTCCATATGATGATATTGAATTAGACGTGTGTTACATGTTTTGTATCATAGCCTACTAAACCTAAACTGAAATGTATGCCGTGGTTAACTGTCATAGCTGAAAAATCTGTACGCTTTTAGATATTGGGTCTGGCCAACCCAATATCTGATATGCTGTATAGGTTACTAATGTTATGGGAAGAGTTATTGTACTAAACCTAGATGTCTTACTTCCAAAATTATGTTTTATCTACTTATGCTTTGCCTGTTTTAACTTTGAATTTTTTGTGTGATTATTTGGGGAATATCTATATTTAATTGTCGATGTGGTCATGTTTTGGTTTTTTATTTTTATATTTACCTTCTAATTTCGTTATGTTTTTGTACATGCAACCACTTGGGCCTTGATGCCAATGTAGGTAGAGAACATAGTATTTCGGTGTTCGGCGAGTAAAGTAAAGATACTTGTTGACTTTTTATTTCTCTTTCCAAGCCTTTTTCTTTTATCATATTACAGACCTGAATGGTTTCTGACTTGAGCGTCGGAGTCTTTTCTGCAGGTGGTCAGAACCTCATCAAACGGTATCTCTAGCAACAGCAACAGAAGACGGTGTTTGACTGTTTACGTAGGCACAATTTGCAAGGTATGTATTTTTCTTATGCGAAGATGATGATATATAGTTATAGTTGTATATTCCATATGATGATATTGAATTAGACGTGTGTTACATGTTTTGTATCATAGCCTACTAAACCTAAACTGAAATGTATGCCATGGTTAACTGTCATAGCTGAAAAATCTGTACGCTTTTAGATATTGGATCTGGCCAACCCAATATCTGATATGCTGTATAGGTTACTAATGTTATGGGAAGAGTTATTGTACTAAACCTAGATGTCTTACTTCCAAAATTAAGTTTTATCTACTTATGCTTTGACTGGTTTAACTTTGAATTTTTTGTGTGATTATTTGGGGAATATCTATATTTAACCGTCGATGTGGTCATGTTTTGGTTTTTTATTTTTATATTTAACTTCTAATTTTGTTATGTTTTTGTACATGCAACCACTTGGGCCTTGATGCCAATGTAGGTAGAGAACATAGTATTTCGGTATTCGGCGAGTAAAGTAAAGATACTTGTTGACTTTTTATTTCTCTTTCCAAGCCTTTTTCTTTTATCATATTACAGACCTGAATAGTTTCTGACTTGAGCTTCGGAGTCTTTTCTGCAGGTGGTCGGAACCTCATCAAACAGTATCTCTAGCAACAGCAACAGAAGACGGTGTTTGATTATTTACGTAGGCACAATTTGCAAGGGATATATTTGTCTTATGCGAATATGATGGTATTAAACTATAGTTGTATATTCCATATGATGATATTCCATAATAGTAGTGGGGTTTTATTTTAAAGAGATTCCTTGTCTCTGTTTTTCTTGAAGAACCTAGAAATGCACTAAAGGACTTCTGTCTGCAGGTTATATCCAAAGATGAGTCTGTTAAAACCTCTAAAAGTTTGGAAGATATACAGAAATGTGCTCATCTACAGAAGGTAAATTAAACTTCATTGAAATTTTGTTTGGGAAGATGAGCATAATGATTGATCTTATGTACTCTTCTTTAAAATAATGCATAACATTTCTTTTCTGCTTCTTTCACAACAAATTTCTTTTTTGTATATTGTAAAGCCTGAATAATACTATATTCTTTTTTACGTTTGTTTTATAATTTTCTTTTTTTCTATAGGAGCTCATTCTTGCAGCAATTGACATGGTGGATGCCAATTCAAAATCTGGGGGATATATTGTTTATTCTACATGCTCTATCATGGTTGCTGAGGTTTGATTTTCAGTTGAATGTATTTAGTTGGCATGCTCTTTTTCATTTCTTTTATTTTAAGTTTCTAAAAGTTCTTTCATTAAATATTCTTCAGAATGAAGCTGTTATTGACTATGCACTCAAAAGGCGTGATGTTAAACTGGTTCCATGTGGACTTGATTTTGGGCGTCCAGGGTAATGATTTTATGGCTAATTTTCCTCTCAACTTTGGTTTTGATTAGGAATTATGTATATCACTATATTCAACTGTAACATTTCGTTTTTGTTAGGTTTACAAAGTTTAGGGAACAGCGTTTTCACCCTTCTTTAGAAAAGACAAGACGTTTCTACCCTCATGTACACAATATGGATGGTTTTTTTGTTGCAAAGGTATCTATTCTTAGTTTGAAATGAAATTTTGATTGAATAAAGCAATATTGTTAGATTACAAAAAATTTGATGAAACCAATTTACAAATTTATCTTGTTAGTTTGAATCTTATAAAATTATCTTTGTTGTGGTTTGAGGTCAATTTTACTTATGGGAGTGCAATATAAAAAATATCATTTTGTCTTCATTGTTTTTAGTATCCAACCTCTTAACTGGAAACGTTCACCCGTGTTAATGTCGAAGTTAATCATAGAATACTGTTATTGATATGGACTCAAAACTAATTCATGGTTTTATATTCTAAACTGCAGTTGAAGAAAATGAGCAGCTCAAAGCCTGGTGTAAAACCTTCAGAAACAGCTGAGAAAGAAGAAGAAACTACTACGTTTGTGAAGGAAAAGGAAATAAAAGGTGGAGTAAAAGAAAATGGCAATGTTTCTTCTGAATCTGAATTCAAAAAGAAGAAAAGGAAGTTCTCATCGAAACCAAGTAATGGTCTAAAAGAAAATGGCAAAGAATCTTCTGAATCTGAACACAAGAAGAGGAAGAAAAGACAATTTCCATCTAAGGAAGAGATTTCAAAAGCCAGGTTAGATGTTATCTATGTTTGATACCTTATGCTCCTACTGACACTTTACCAAATATTTCTTTATATACAATAAATACTAATTATGGATACGAGGCATACTATGTAAATCTAAGAATTTGTGATTCCTGCAGGGAGAACAAGAGAAATGCTTTAAGACAGAAAAAGAGAAAAGGTACTAAGCAAGGAAAGTAAAAATAGATGATCGAAGCCTAAGGCAAATTCACAATACAGGAAGCAGGGGTAGTCAAGTGTGCTATTTTAGTGCAGAATTGACAGTGTACTATAGAATCGGTGACATGCCTTAGTCGTAGGGCTCAAATTTTGTTTTGCTTTTAAGGTTGTTTAGCTGAAAAAATATTCTTTTTTGTGCCATCAATTAATTTGTATTTATTTTCTATTTAATTACCTGCATGTTGTAAATCTTATGAATTATTTGTGCTTAAAATGATATTAGAGAATTGATGTTGGATTAAATTATGTTGTAGGGACAACTGACAAATTCAAGGATACTACCTAGTCTTACTCTGTAAACTTCTCTTATGAATCATTTATGCTAGCTGTCCTGTAATTTCTAATAGCTTAGGTCCCGTTTGGGGTTATTTTTTGGTTTTTAGTTTTGAAAATTTTAAAAACAAAAACTAATTTTGGTGTTAAGTTGTCAAAATTTTAAAAACAACATTGTTTTTGTTTTCAAATTTAAAACTTTGGTTTTAATTCTTAACCAAAATACTAATTGAAGGTAGTCATTGAGACAATCGTTGGTTATTGGCGATCAAAGGTGGTTGTCGATGATTGATACTTGGAGGTGGTGGTTGGTGGTCGGAAGTTATTTTTGGTTTAGTTTTGAAAATTTTAAAAACAAAAGCTAGTTTTGGTGTTAAGTTTTTAAAGTTTTAAAAACATTGTTTTTGTTTCTAAATTTAAAACTTTGGTTTCAAATCTTAACCAAATATTAGTTGAAGGTAGTGATTGAGACAACCGTTTGTTATTGGTGATCAAAGGTGGTTGATTGGTGATTGGAGGTGGTGGTTGGTGACTAATGGTCGAAGATAGTGATTGGGTGACCGGTGATCAGGGCGGTAGTCGGTGATTATTGGTCGAATGTAGTGGCCAGTGATTGCTGGTTAGAGGTGGTAGCCAGTGATTGTCAATCGGAGGTGGTGGTTGGTGCCATCGATTGGAGGTGACAGCTGGTGGCCGTCAGCTGGAGGTAGCGTTCGGTGATTACTGATCGAAGGTGGTGATCGGTGATCGTCGGTCAGAGGTGCGGTCGGTAACTGTTGATCGGAGGTAAGAGCTGGTGACTGTTGGTCGGAAGTGACAAATTGATGCCGTTGAACAAAGGCGGCGCTTGGTGACTTTTGGACAGAGGTGGAGGTCAGTGACTGTCGGTTGGAGGTGGCAGTCGGTGACTGTTGGTCGGAGGTGACAATCGGTAATTGTCGGTCGGAGGTAGTCGGTGACCGTCGGTCGGTGACCTCGGTCAGAGGTAGCGGTTGGTGATCGTCGGTCGGAGGTGGCGGTTGGTAATCGACGATCAGAGGTGGCGGTTGATGACCATTGATTGGAGGTGACGACCGGTGACTGCTGGTCAGAGGTAGGGGCTGGTGACCGCCGGTCGGAAGTGGCGACTGATGACCGTCGAACAAAGGTGGCACTCGATGACTTTTGGTTAGAGGTGGAGGTCTTTTGGTTAGAGGTAGAGGTCAGTGATCGTCAAAGATGATGGTAAATGGTGACAACTGATATCAAATAATGAGCTTAAATAAAAACAGAAACAGAAATCCAAAAACGAAATTTTATTGTTTTTAAAATTGAGTGAAAATTATTTTAAAAATGAGGAAAAAATCAAAACAGAACCAATTTTACCGAACAAGTTTCTATTTCCAAAATACATTTCAAAATAAGAATCTAAAAACTCAAAACTACCCTAAAAAGAGCCTTAGAAAATCAATGTGTGGTTGGTCGGCTTTGTAATTGATGGGGCTATATTTGGTTTGAAAATGTGTGGTCCAATTATTTTACTATTGCCAACCTTTTATAAGTAACTAAATCCTCAAATACTTTATTTTTATTTTTGTTGTAATTTTTATGGGTGCTGTATTAAAAATGAGATTCCTTATCCATCACTGGACAATGATTTGGATTTGTTTTTGAAAGATGTATTTGTTTTTCCCTACAGAACAAACAATACCTGTCACTGTTCAAAAATTGTAATTTAAATATCCTATCATATCAAAACAGTTTATAACCTTGGTACAAATTTATGTGATTTAAAAAAATACAATTTGTGTAAACTTACACTAAACATTTACGGGTCAATACAATCTTTTATATGTTATAAAATTTTAAAATAAAATTATATTATTTTTTATAAGATTAATTGTGTCTAAAAATTGATTAATCTAATATATATAAAAATAATTATACTGAATTATACGTTTTTCATAAAAAGTTAACATTAAAAAGTAACATTAATAATTATATGAAAGGATAGTATTTTAATTTAGTGGGAAGTGATATTTCATGGCAAATTTTTTCCATCACCATGTAATATTAGATATACATCTCTTATTTTTATTTTATTATTTTTCAAAATATCCTTATGTTTATTCTTTTTTAAGATTTTTTTTAAGACATACATCTTTTTACTCTATAATATCTTTTTTTTCTCTACATCTAGAATTTCGTAATTCACCTTTCAAAAAATAAAGATATATCTAATTAATATATGGAAGGCATCTTTTCACTCTAAGTTTAAGAAATTTATTTTTTATTTTATTTTTTCATTTTTATGAAATCTAATGATAAATATTAATTATTTATTACAACCATTACATTTCAATAAAATGAATGATAACAATGAAGAGTAACTTTCATATATATATATATATATATATATGTATGGTGTGCAACTAGCATTAATCTTTTTTATATATTAAAATAAATAAAAAATTTCACCGTAATTGTAATATTTTATTATAAAAATTTAATTAATATTATATAATAATTTAACTATTAAACTAAATAATAGTCAATTTTAAAATAATATGTAATGACTCATGTTATATTATTATCTGGGAATGGTTTATCTAATATTTTTAGATAGATTATATTATTATTTTTGTTTATTTATATATGTTCTCCATTTCAAACAATCATGTTTGAGACTTTGGAGATTATTATGGAAAAATTGAAAGTTAATTTACGTGTTCAGTGATAAAAAAACTATGTTCAAATCAGATTATAAAATTAAATAAATTTATAAATGGTTAAAAATAAAATTTATATAAAAAAATTACACTAGAGTATCTCATTGCAATAAGTTATTTTTGTTTTGGCTGATAAAAAAAATATAATGTGATAATTGTTTTTTAAAAGAAAAAATTAACTAAATTAAAAAATCTTTAAAAGAACAAATTAAAAATATTTCTGTAAAAATGAAAAATATATGAAAGCCACTATTTTCTAACAATTAAAAGTTTATTAAACTCGTTTAGAAAAAATATATGAAAGTCATCATTAATTACATTTTTTTTCCTTTTAAGCACAACAACTGGTCAACTACCCACGTTATATTACAATTTTGTTTATAAATTTTATTCGATATCTCTTACCATCTAACCTCCTTTGAAGTCAATACATAAAACAATTATATTTTGGTTATAGGTTGGTCATATATTATTTATTACTCATCCATTTGATTTCTTATTTGTACAACCCATGATAACTCTTTCTTGTGACTCTGGGGAATGCACAGTGAAAAAGGAGTTTTAAGTACTTTTTTATATTAAAAAATATTATCAAAGTTTTTAATTAATTTTTTATTATATTTCTTAATAAAAAAAAATTCATCAATAATAATATTAAAGATGTTTTCTATAATATTTTAGAAACAATGCATGTATTTTTTAAAAATATAATATTTTGATATAATTCAATAGTTTTAGTAAAGTATATCTTCTATATTTTTTTGAAATATTTGTATTTTTAAAATAAATGAAGATTAATATAATATTTTTTCAGTTCATTCAAATTCATAGTTTTAATTTTTAAAATTTATACAAGAAAATAAAACGTGATTCATATTTTTGAATATTATTAAAATTGACTCTTAGTTATAGGGATGAACACCAACCAGGTATTGACCTCTTCAAGTTAAAAATAATTATACCAACCAGAACTAAAATATTAATTGGGGTTATTTCTCTGATGACCAAATAGTCTTTTAGTTTGAGCTGTTTTTGAATTTTACAGGTTTTGGGTTAATCAATTGGCTGTCTACATGTTAATGGTAATCTTGTGATTGACTATTACCATTTGTGTATTACCTGTTTTTTTCATTAAGATTTAAATTAATCTAATATGTTAAAAAAAATCTATTATGGAGACAAAATAAATAATACAAGAGAATCTTTGGCTTAATCTTTTTCAACTCAAATTTTTGAAAATTACTAAAAAAAATATGAGACATGTTGAGGCTAAGAAGAAGGGAGGATTTATATACATGCTCTCATGACAGATAAATGATGCAGTAACATGGCCAATGTACATTGTGTGAATTACATTCTAAAGGCTTAATTATATTTTGAGGAATCATAACATAGTAAACAAATGATGGAATTAAACATGAATATGCAAAAAATCCTTTAACTCATTCAATAATCCGTAATATGATATATTGATTCACAATATGCCCTATTCATGTTACAGATTGTTGATATTTTTAATATGAATGTCTGTTGCAGATAATAGACAAGAAAATAAAACGTGATTTGCAATATGAATTCACATTAAACAACATCTATTTACAATATGGACAAAGTGCTCCAAGTAATTTTTATATTTTATTTATTTTATAATATAAAATATTAAAAATGTATATTATAAATAAATTATATTATTAAAATATAAATTTTAAAAATATAGATATAATATTATAAAAAAATTTATAATTAAAATAAAATTTCAAATATAAAATTTATAAATATAAAAATTTACTTTGGACAAACTACTCTGTAAGTAATTTTTATATTTTATTTATTTTATATTTTTATTAGTGGAGTGTATCTTTTTTTTATATTATTAAATAAAAGATAAAATATAAAAATTGAATAGAAAAAAAATTTACATAAAATATATAATTGGTAGTTATTTTTTAATAGTTACTTAAAAACAAAAAAATTCAAATAAATGTAAACAAGGAAGTATTTCCCTTGCATATTAGATTGATGATGCAAATTATAAAATTAATACTCATGCTTTTTGCGAGGATAATTCACCAAGTTTTAAAAGCAATTATTAAATACAGTTTTAAAATAATTTATTAAAATTATTCTTATTAAATATTAATTTTTATATGACAATGTGTATTCCATATAAAAGTCTAAGTTATATTTTTTGAGATCCATAAGAATATAATAATAAGATGTAATTATTTTATATAACAATGTGTCTCTTTTTATATTATTAAATAAAAGAAAATAAAAATAAAACATGAAGACTTAAAAAAAAAAGTTACATCAAATATGTAATTCATAATTATTTGTTAATAGTTACTTAAGAATAAAAAAATCTAAATAAATATGAACACAAAAATGCATCATTCCTGTTACAATAAATATAAATAATTTTAAAAATATAAATAGAAAATATTCTAAACAAAATTTAAAATATAAAATTATATTAATTTTATTTTAAATTTCTTTTTACGAAAGAGCTATTTGTGGAAGAAAAAGAAAATTTTATTCTATAAAGAAGAGATTCTTTTTCCTCTGCGAACGATTTCTTTCAATAAATAAGTTTGTTTTTATTTTTTTAACTAAATAAATAAGAATATATTAAAATAAAAAAAATGATAGAAAATAAAATTCTTTATATATTGATTATATTCATCCTTTTTTTCTTACACAAGCTTTTGGTTCCATGTTTTACTTCTCGTCCTAAGGACTGAAACGACACCGCTTTGGTCCTTTTGGTCTTTAAACCCTATCTCCCAATCTGACACTTCTGAGTATCTTCTTCTCTCTCGGAGCTGCAATCTCCACACTCCGCCGCCGCCACGAAAGGTTCGTTTCTCTCATCATCTCTTCCATTCTCCGATCGAATCCCATTTTTCACTTTTACTCTTTTCTTCGCTAATCGAATCTCATCACACCCACGCACAAAACCCCTTTCCACGTTCGTTTTCCGTTCTTTCGAAATTTATCAAAACCCTAAAACACACAAAACAAAACCCCCTTTCCACTGTCGCTCTCCGTTCAATTGGTCAAAACCCTAACGTTTACTCCGTAATCTATTGCATAGCATTGTTTAGGAGGAGAAGCAGTGCTTTCCGTTCAATTATTAAAAACCCTAACATTTACTCCGTAATCTATTATATAGCATTGTTTAGGAGGAGATGAAGTGCTCTCAATTTAATTGATAAAAACCCTAACATTTACTCCGAAATCTATTATATAGCATTGTTTAGGCGGAGAAGAAATGTTTTCAATTCAATTAATAAAAACCCTAACGTTTGCTCCGTAATCTATTATATAGCATTCTTTAGGAGGAGAAGTTAACTGTGGAGAGTGTGAACAATGGCTGAATACGACCTAACCCCTCGGATGGCGCCGAATTTGGACCGGCACTTGGTGTTCCCTCTCTTGGAACTTGGTGTTCCCTCTCTTGGAATTTCTCCAGGAGCGTCAGCTATACGACGATGACCACATCCTCAAGGCAAAGATCGATCTTTTGAACAATACCAATATGGTGGACTATGCTATGGACATCCACAAAAGCCTCTACCACACCGAGGATGTCCAACAGGACATGGTCGAGCGCAGGGTCGAGGTTGTTGCGCGGCTTAAGTCCCTTGAGGAGGGTGCCGCTCCCCTTGTGGCCTTCCTACAGAACGCTGCCGCCGTGCAGGAGCTCCGGGCTGATAAGCAGTATAATCTGCAGATGCTCAATGATAGATACCAGGTTTGAAGAATCATATCAATTGTGATGTTTTGTTTTTTATGTGGCTTTAATTATGGTTTGTTTGAAGTTTATCATGATCGTCATAAGTAGTATAATATGCCGAATGCTCAATGGTAGATACCAAGTTTGTTTGAAGCTAATCATGATCATGATCAATTGTTATGGTTTGTTGCTAACGTGGCTTAATTAGGGTTTGTTTTAGATTGTTTTTTGAAAACAGCTAAGCTATATGAGTGAGGTTTTATATATTAGGTATGATAAACTAATTTTAGCTTATGGATTTTTGGATTTTTTTTTTCATTTTCTTTGTAAGTAATGCCTGGAGAAATTTATCCCAACAGGTTCTTGGTGTGGTGTATCGGATTAGATTTTGATTTACTTAAGCTTTATAAAATATATTGCTGTTAGATTAGACCATACCATTTTTTTAATAAGCTCTCAGTGAGATTGTATCATGGTAATGTAATTGGATTATTTTCATAGTAATGTAATGGGATTTTTTCTCCTAATTTTATTTAAGCATATTGCCATTTGGTATCTTTGGGATTGTTTGTTAACTGCTCTTGTAGAAGTTTTAAAAGTATTGTCCTAAATTTTGAAGTTAGAATTTTATGGTGTTTAAATTCTGACTGACTGCATAAATGGTGATTCTGTTGGAACAGATTGGTCCTACACAAATAGAGGCATTGTACCAATATGCCAAATTTCAGTTTGAGTGCGGAAACTACTCTGGCGCTGCTGACTATCTTTATCAGTACAGAGCATTGTGCACAAACAGTGAAAGGAGTTTGAGTGCTTTGTGGGGGAAGCTGGCGGCTGAAATTTTGATGCAGAACTGGGATATTGCTCTTGAGGAGCTCAATCGTTTGAAGGAAATCATTGACTTGAAGGTTGTTCTTGTTTGTCTGTTGATCTTTGGACTAGATGCATGCTTGTTTGTTATGCTAAATATACTAATATACAGACTGCTGAACTTTGTTGCAGAATTTTTCATCACCTTTGAATCAGGTCCAAAGCAGAATATGGCTGATGCATTGGAGTCTGTTCATCTTTTTTAACCATGACAATGGTAGAACACAGATAATTGATCTGTTCAATCAGGACAAGTATGCCTTACCTTACCTCTTCTTTCCTAGGATACCATAGATCACTTGTTGGATACTTTTTATGTCTTACATTTTCTGGGCTTACTATTTGCAAAGTTGCTTCAACTAAGATATGATGTAATTTTCAGGTATCTAAATGCTATCCAAACTAGTGCTCCTCACCTTTTACGATACTTGGCCACAGCATTCATTGTTAACAAGAGAAGGAGGCCTCAATTCAAAGATTTTATTAAAGTTATTCAACAAGAGCAACATTCATATAAGGACCCTATCACTGAGTTTTTGGCTTGTGTTTATGTCAACTATGACTTTGATGGGGCTCAAAAGAAGATGAGGGAATGTGAAGAAGTAAGCTTGCTTTAATATATGTCAACTATATGAGTGTTGTAACTTCTGTGGTTTATTCAGTTCTCCTTTATCTTATAATATATCTGCCATGTTAGCTAATAGCACCTTAATGGATGTTTATGTTATGCTTACCCTTTTAAAAATGCAGGTGATTCTAAATGATCCCTTCCTTGGCAAAAGAGTTGAAGAAAGCAACTTTTCAACAGTACCTCTAAGGGATGAGTTCCTTGAAAATGCTAGGCTATTTATCTTTGAGACATACTGTAGAATACACCAACGCATTGACATGGGGTATGCACCTTTCTAATATAAGATGTTGTAGCTAGCTTCCTTGACTTTATAATTTTTATGATATGCCACAATCTTGCACGTGTGAAGAACACAATGTAGTCTCTATGTATGTCGTTGATCTTTGGGTCAGTCAGTCAAAACCTGAGGCACAAATTAAGAGTTGTTCCTTTTATTTTGTGGCATTGGAAAGGTTTTGCACTATCTCTTACCTTATCTCTCTATTTTAGGTTTTCTTGTTATATAATGTTATATGATATCTGTCTGCATTCGCGACTCTCGATGATATCCTGCAGTGACTTTTCATGTAACACCTGAATGACATACTTATGATTTTTAGTATTAACCAAATCTTGTAAGATAGGATTGCTCAAATCTTTTTTTTTTTTTCAGAGTGCTTGCTGAAAAGTTAAATTTGAATTATGAGGAGGCTGAAAGATGGATTGTTAATCTGATCCGAAGTTCAAAGCTTGATGCCAAAATTGATTCTGAAACTGGAACAGTTATCATGGAACCGAATCATCCCAATGTGTAAGTTAACATTGATTACCAACTTGATATACAAGGGCATTTGTTGCTTTCTCAAGTATTATACCATTCTGACTTAGCTATGTTGAACCCTTTCTTCCTTTGTGTTGCATGCCATTCTTTTCATGACCGTTCATAATCACCTTCAATCTTTAACTAATACATTTGCAGGTATGAGCAACTGATAGAGCATACCAAACCCATTAATGGGCGCACTTACAAGTTGGTCAGTCAACTTGTGGAACATGTTCAAACTCAAACAGCACGATAACTGTGTAGGTAGATAGCTGAGAGTTTTTGTTTTATCTTTCCGGATGCATCATTTTGTTTTTGGTTTTGTCTATTTTGGATTTAGAATTCAAATTTATGGGCTGTTATTGTATACCTCTTGAAGTAGCTTCTTCTGAAGTTACTTGTGGATCCAAACAAGTGGTAGTATTGAATATTACCATTTTGCTTAAAATGTTTAAACTTTCTGATTGATCACGCAGTTGCAGGCATATTTGATCTTCGTCGTCATATTTGATCTTCGTCGTCATGTTTTTGGAACTTACTCGTTTTCCCCTTCGAATTTGTCTCTTTCAAACCTGAAAAAACAATCAATTTGGTCCCTAAAGTATTTTTACAATAATCAATTAAAATTGAAAAGAATAAATATTTTTAACATATCAAAACAAATAATTATGTTAGTTTCTCTTTTAATATTTTTAAAATAAACATAATACATGTAAAATAATTTTATGTTGTCATTTAATTATAAAAAATCTTTTAAAAGTTTAAGATGCTTATTTTCAGTATTATTTTGTTAATTTTATCTATTAATATTTTGAAAGGTTTTACATGGACATTTAGTTATTATTTTACATTTATGGTAAGCAATTTATATTATGATGTATAGATAGATTTGTTTTAAGCTATAGATAATTAAATGATCATGGAAAACCTTTCAAAATATTAATGAATAAATTAACAAAATTAATACCATGACATTTTTATTTTTATAATAAACACCTTAAACTTTTTAAAGATTTTTTATAATTAAATGACAACATAAAATTATTTTGCATTATGTTTATTTTTTATAATTTTATTGATGCATTATAGATAATTTGAAAATATTCAAATTTGAAACAAAGATAAAAACAATAATTTGAAAGAAACAACTTTAAGAAAACAAGAATGCTAACAAATTTAATAGAAAAGATTTAATAACCGACGACATTTTTTTGGACTAACAAAAAAAATTAATTTTAAAATTAAATTAAAAAAGATATTGGAAAGAAATAAAAAATTGAAAGAACAAAAAGTGTTTGTTCAGTATATAAAATTAAAATTTAATATTCTTTTAGTGAGACGTCGTTTGCCTCTTTTATTAAAACAAAACAAACTATAAATTAGTTTTTAAAATTATCGTTAAATTTATTTCTAAAATTCTCTCATTTGAAGTTCAGACTTGAGATATTTATTTATAATATTTTCTTTTAATTTGATATATACAAGTTGCTACCACCTAACCTATGATATTATGCTTATCCATACCCTTCTCTTTCTTCGATATTTAAAACGCACCATGAATTATATTCTACCTTGTCATGCTTATCTTATCAAACAAGTTGAAGAAGTAGCTGTATTGTGACGATGCTTGCTATTTATTATGCCTAATATGAGTATTAATTATGTGGATGTAAGTTATACTGTTATCCTGTTATATTGGCCGTATATAGTATTCTGTTTTGATATGTTGATGACTTTTTATATGTTTCAATCCAAATGTATTTGGCCAATATTTTGCGGTGAACTGTCGAAAATGTGTTTTGTTTATAATGGAAGTGAAGTTGTAAAAAGGAACTTCAATATTGAGAAAATATACGAATTATAGAAAATAAAAAGTAAAGGTAACACAATGAAATGGTGGATATGTATCTCATAACTAGTTATTTATAATAAAAAACATAGGTTCTTACCTGATGGGTATTACTGGTTAAAGTCAGGTATTACCGTTATTTGTCGTGCTCTATATTTAGCCAACTAGTATTTTGTTTACCTGATTCAACTTTATTGGGAATAGATTTAATCAGTAATTATGCTAATCAATCTATGATTAATTTGGTTAATTAGCTGGTTATGAACACAAGGTTTTCAACAAGGTTGAAAACTCTTGTATTATTGACATTAATTCCTTATTTGAATTATGTCATTTTTACATTTTGGTTTTCGGTTATGCCGAACTCCGAAGTCTTTGTGACCCCACCTGTTTCTTGGCATCTTCAGGTTGCTACTGATTTCTGATTTCGGTATGGCTGAAATCCGAAGTCCCTTTATCTTAATGTCCCAAGGGTGCTTTGGTGTTATTTCGGATTTTGGCAAGGCTGAAGTCCAACTTCTCTATCTCCTCTATTTTGAGGGTACTTGGGTCATTTTGTTACCTTTTATTCTTTATACCTATACACTTGCTCCCAGACTTTAACCAAAGGGAGAAGCGCTGGGGTGAAGACTAGAAAGGCCATGCACGTATTCAATAAAGCAGCAGGTTGTTGGGCCAAAATACCTAGGGAGGAGCTAACATAGATTCTCATGTTCTAGGGTTTTGGATTTTTCCCGCCAAGTGACGCTGAGGGTGCAAAATGAAAGTGCATCTGTAGTTACCGTAGAGGAAATGGAGAATGAACAATCACTTAATTTGAACAGTTAATCAAAAGCAAGATCAGTGGTGGTTAAAAGACAGGCAAATTTTCTAGGAAGCTCCTCTATAAAAAGAGGAAAGTGTGGTAAGTTCATATTCACTTTGCCATTTCTTGTCTTTTCCTTTGGCTAAAATCTTTTCTCAACCTTTCTTCTTTAGTCTTCTTTCTTCTGAGTCAGGTACGTACACCCTATATTTTATTTGTTATATTTCGATCAAATGTCTTCTTCTCCTAATTTTGAAGTCTATGCCTCTGCTTCAGGCAGTAATTACAAGTCTATAACTCGTCAAGAGCTACATGCGGATCATGTCGAGCCTTCAGAGCTGAAATTTTTGTCTTACTCAAAGGCGGTCGTTTTAGCTAAAGTAAAGGTAATCCAAAAAAAGATTACCCCTCATTCTAATTCCCTCATACAAATAGGTAAATGGGGAAGTAGGGGTGTTCTCATCCTGTTATTGCAACAGGATAATGCTTAGTGACTTTGTTAATAAAGTCCAAGTTAGTTACTTTGAGGATTTTGATGAGTTCTCTTTCCTTGTTCAACGATGCAAAGATTTTTCTATACCAAACCCAAATTTTTTCTTCTTAGGTTGGTCTGTAGAGGATAAGGAGAATTTCTTTAATATCTATGATTGTATGTTTTCGGTTTTTCATGTTAGGTTTCCTTTTGATTATTTCATTATGGGGATACTTTGGGTGTTAAATTGTGTCCTCACTCAACTTCATCCGAACACTTGGGGTTACATCTAAATGTTCTGAGCTTTATGTTTATTTACCCATATCAAGGCTACTTCTAGCATTTTCCTTCATTATTTTACCATTTGGCCTCATGAGAAATGTAAGTGGGTTTTTCTCTACCGTAAAGTCGAGAACCCTCTTTTTATCACTTACCCCACATCCTTTAAGGGGTTCAAGTCCGGGTTCTTCAAAATCATGATAAATCTTGAGACTGACCGAAATCATTTTTATGACAAAAAAGGAAGTCGTTTATTTCCTTTTTACTAGGAGTCAGTGCTGAAGAGGTAAACAGATTTCCCTATTGAGTTTCTCATTGACAAGGAAAAGGCCGAAGTTGCCTATCTGGATTTGCTTCCACGCCTTCTTCCCATGGGGGATTTGTTGCATTTATATGCATCATCAACTTTGAGTGAGAGTTTGATAAATTTGACTCGTGAACTCAATTCAAAGACTCGTAAGAGGTTACTTTATATAAAATAAAAATATATAAATAACATATAACTAAACATTTCAACAACATAATAAGTCAAGGTAGTAAATCATACATTTAATAATACTTAAATAATTAGGTCTAACAGTGCATCACTATCAAATAATAAATTAAAAATAGTAATAATAATGGTAGAACATTCTCATTGATATTTGGTATTATTGAAAAATGAAGATTTTATATCCTTAGAGATGAGTGTTTTTCGATTAAAGAATAACATACTAAATGAAAATATGTTAAACTCTAAATACGTACTAAACAACTCAATTTTTTGACTTAGTAGCAGTGACGGGTCTAGAAACATTATATTGTGGGAGTAGTATTTATATTAAATATTAATTTTTACACTATATTTTACACACTATAGGGGAAATTTATAATTATATATGCATATATTATTAAAAAAATTAGAATTTAGTGGAGGCAATTGCCCCCAATGCATAACAAGAGATTCGTCCCTGCTTGGTAGTAAACTTGAGAAATTATAAAATCTGCATAGTTTACCGAGTTTACTCAAAATTTACTAAAAAAAAAATTTGCACACGAGTTAATTCATAAAGGGAAATTGGACTCGTAAACTCATAAGAGTTTAAGAGTTAAATCGAGAGTTTGATAACCATGCGTTAATGTAATTATAAATTCTAATTTTTTAGCATAAAAACTATTTTTTTTATAGGCAAATGTTATATGTTAGTTTTGTCAGTGAAAGAATTTGAACTCACGACTTCTTCCACTCTCTTCTCTTTACATGTGGACTTTATCACTAAACTAACCTTATAATTATGAGTGTTCAAAATCAAATCAAACCAAATTAAAAATAAAAAATTGAAAATGGCAAAAAAAAAACCAATTTAATTTAAGGTGGTTTGATTTTTGTAATTACTAAATTGTATAATTTCGTTCAATTTACGACCTCACATGTTGAAATAGCGCACCTTAGTTATTATAGCAAATCCGTGAGAAAACATATACAATTATTTATTTATTTTAAATTTGTTATGATTTGTACTTAATCTTTAATTAATCTTTTTAATTAATATATATTAGTTGGTGAATTAATATTTTAGCAATATTATTTATTTCAATTTCATTTAAAACAATTTGACATTATGTAATGTTTAAATTGATTGATTATTTGTACTTTAACTTTATGTGTACTTCTTTTATATGATTTTATTATAAGCGAGTAACCTTTTATACATTTTTGTAAATAAAAATTTTGAATGCAATTTTTAATACTTAATAATAGAATTTTTAAACATAAAAAAAATTGTTTAGTTTAATTTGAATTTTATAATTAATCCAGACCAAATCAAATTATACTATAATTATTATTTTTAGTTTATTTCGAATCAAATTACACAACAAACACTCCTGCTTGTAGCCCCTTATCAAAACCATAATGCTTATAATCCCACAAATAACATGATTTCTCTAACATGTACAGTGTGCTGATGCTGTTTGAATTACATAAAGTATCAAAATAGTGATGCTCTGAAATTGAAGTATGCTAAGAAATGATCTCATACTGAGTGTGTCTCAATGTATCTTTACTATTAAATAAATTATGAAGAACAAAAGAAAGCGTTCTATCTTTCTCTTCACAAAGACCAATAGTAAATTACCATAAATTGCATTGTTACATAAAACCATATAGCAGGTATGTATCACCATTGCCCAGAAAACTTATCATACATTGCACACAAAATTACAAATGATAAATCAAATTACACCAACCATTCTTGAGATTTATTACATTACACATAATTTCCCCTTTTATTATTTTTATACATGAATTCTTCTTTAAATTTAAAATCATTATACTAAACTTGTAAGTTTGAAAACCAGTATGGTACCACTCTGCTATTAGAATGGGGTAAGCCAATTTATTGTTTGCTAGTTAAAGATATGGCCTATAAATTATTCTAACGGTTCTGCAAACCTTACTCTAACGTTTCTCTAAAAAACAGTTCCTCTGAAAAACAAAAGTAATAGTTCAAAAAACAGAAAAAATTATATAATTATACAAAACTTTATTCATAACTATATTTGTTGACTTTATTTGTTAGTACTTTAAAACTCACACAAATAAAAAATCAATCATATAAAAATCTTTTATACTAATAATATATCAATTAAATTCTTAGTGTAATTAGCTTCAAATGATCAAATAACTAGCACTACCAGATGAAGTCAAACTGGAATTCCAATGAAAACAGTGTGAACAAATATAAACATACATACTAAGAGAATGCTAAAAACCAAGATTAATTTACTCAGAAATGCATTAAAAAACATAAAAAAGAAATATTATATAAAATAATTCATTTATTCATATCTCAAATTACATAAAAATAATGTTTTAAATAAACACAATTATTGACCTAATTAGATGACAACCTTACATGTATACTCATTTTAAGAAATTAAAATAAAAACATTAAAATATAAGTATAAAAATCAGTAACCTATTTAATCTTTCAAACATTGAATCTTATTTCTTTTGCACTACAATAAATCCTAACACATACTAGATTAAAGGTGCACTTTCAAGATTTGTTGCTTGCAAGAGAACGAACGTAGTTGATACCAAAGCTGAAATATTCAATCACACTTTCTCTAGGTGGAATGCAATCTTTGACAGGTGCAGTCTGAATGAAGTTGTGACTCCATTCATGAAGAGAAGGGAACCTCTCAGCATTGAGTAGTTCCATCTCTCCAAGCTCTTCCAAGACACTCAGCCAATGGCACATCCAACCAGCTGCAATATCAAGATAACCTATCTTCTCTCCACCAAAATACTTCTTCCCTTGAATTTCCTTCTCAACAAATGCCAAAGACTCTAATGCAGCATCTATAGCTTTGTCCTTCTCTTCTCCTTGTGCCACAGTTGCTCCCCATACACCTAACACACACTGTTTTCAAGAAAATAAGGTATATCAGGAGCTACAAATTGTGCAATAAGTTTTCATAAATTTGAGTTGTAGCCAAACAGTTATTACCTTATGGTTGAGCTAAACCTATGATTTAGTTGAGAAAAAAAAATCATAACCAATAAACTTTTTTTTATATTGATAAGAAAACTGCCACACAATAAAAATGTAACACCAATGCAAAATGTATTTTAGGTCCAACCTCCAAATAACTACATCAGCACATGCAACAATAGCTAAAGATTATTTGTAAAATGTATTTTAGGTCTTATCTCTCATTAAAATTAGTTTCAGTTCCTCATTTTAGAAGTTATGGTTTTGGACTTGTTGGGTCAAAATCAAGTATATAGAGACAAGAATGAAATTGATCTCACTTTAGAAATACCAAGACAAATTACTGTTTTTTTAGTGTATTTTGGTCAGAAGCCCAAAATTAATCTCTCAAACTACACTTTAGAGAGAGACTAACACCTTCCAACTGATTTTTTTTAACAGGAGACGAAACTGACAAAACTCTAACCTTATGTTTAAAGAACAAGACTATATACAAATTTTTTTTGCTCGTTTTGAACTTAGATTTTATAATTTAAAAACTATCATCCAAATCATAAGACTCTAAGGAAACTAGCAAAACTATATACAGACCATACTACATCTTGTTGGTAAAATATTGCTTTAAATATTAAAACCAATTTTTATAAAAACTTGAGAGATATAAAACATATTTTATGTTGTCCATTCTTTAAAGTTAAAATCAAATATATTAAATTATGTGCTGAAAATTGGTTTATATTATCTTATGTGTTTAATTAGTTGGAGCTACAAGACCTCACACAATCATTGCTAGAAAAAAATTAACAAGTGACAGTGAAAGTCGTGAATTTGAATTCCTTTCTGCTTATATTCTAACAAACAAATTGATATTTGACCAATAAAAAAAAAAGGGTTCTGAGTACCTTCTCATCAATGAACTTAGCCCAGAACCGAGCATGTGCTCTCTCATAAGGATCAAGTGGAAGCAAAGGGTTCTCCTTCCATATCTCATCTATGTATTCAATGATAACAAGTGATTCAGCAATAGGCTTGTCATTATGCAGGAGCACTGGAACTTTCTTGTGGACAGGGTTAGACTGAAGAAGCAAAGCACTCTTATTTGCTAAGTCTTCTCTTAAGTACTCATATTCCACACCCTTTATCCTTAATGCCCATTCAACTCTGGCACAAGGGAAGCTTTGAGGTGTAGCAATCAGCTTCACTTCTTTCATGGTTTTGCTGAATCTCCAAGACCCTTGAGTTAAGTTGAATCTGATTTATGTGCCTCATCATGTCCTTCATGTTTTCACCTTTTATATTGATTCTTCTTCATCCCTATGTGATCTGATAAGGAATATTTTTTTGAGAAAATGAGTGTTCAAATTCACAACTTTCATTGGTCAAGTCTGATAAAATTATCTTAATGAGTATTCATCTGTTGTCTAAGAAAAAGTCACATGAAAATTAGTAATTGTCTAAAATTGACCTAGTATTTTTTATTAACGAATTATTTATCGAGAAACTTAAGACTCTCTTCTGTTGCAAGAGAGAAAAGGAAAAAAAATGTGAGAAAAGAAAAGAAAGAGAGAGATAAAATAGAATAAAAATTAAAATTGTTTAGTTACATAAAAAATGATATGAAAACTTTAAGTTATAAATTAAAGTTATTATAATTACCAAGACTTCCCTCTTATAAAGAAAGATAATTTTGAACGAGTAATTTTATTTTCACTTTCTTTACTTTTTATGTCTGTTTTGAATGAAAAGTTAAAAGGTAAGACCTACCGTATTAATAACATTTTCTTTGCTATTTTCTTTGTTAACCAACTAGAGAAAATGCAAATTTCTTATCATTTTTTTGCACATATAACTTTACACTTTCCTTTCTTTCTTCAAATCGAACAGAGGGTAATTATTAAGACCTACGGTATTAATAACTTTACACTCTCCTTTCTTTACTAGCAAGCTCTTTAACACATTTTTTTAACATATTTTACGAGATAGATTGAAATTTATGGGAAAAAACAAAGTAGATCGTACATGTCATTAAATAATTATCTCTTTTAATTTTATAGTTTTTAACAAATTTAAATACCTATTAAAATTTAGAGAATATGTGGGTAACATTTTTTTTCTAGGCAAGACTTGAACCAGAGAAGAGGACAAAGTGTAACAATGTACTGTTTGGACCAACAAATTGTTGACAAAATTGACCAAATATAAAACATTTTACACAATTATTTCATTACAGTTGGCTTGTATAAATGATAGACTGTGAATGAACGAATATGACCTTTAGACTTTACGTTTATAGTTAAATTTTATTAAAAAATTAAGAACATAAAATATTTAAATTAAATAAAAAACAAATAGATGCATGCTTGTTTAATTAGGCAGTTGAAGATTTTACATATAAATCCAGCCAGCAAATAGTTGGTGTCATGTATTTATTTAGTGTAACGAAAGAATGAATGCATGTTAGATTTTAAAAATGCATCGAATTGGTCTCTCAAACATTATTATTATATACAAAAACATGTTTGTCACTAGTTTTAACATTTCTTTTTGGAAGAACACTTGTTTAATCAACATGTGAATCTGTTTGGGTAAAATATATTTAGAAGTGATTTTTATAAAAAGAACAGAAACTTTTTATATTTGAATATAATTATAAAAATGTATTTTTTAAATATATTAACTTTTAATTTCTCATAAAAAGACTTTCATGTATAAGCTTATTTTAAAAAATAATCTAAATAAGAATAAGTTGTTTCAATTTTCTTTATAAAGAAATTAATTTTTTTTATAATAAGTGTTTATTTTAAAAACATCTAAAAATTACCATAAGTGTTTATTTTATTTAAATAAATATTTTTTCTCATAAAAAATTTAAACAAACTCACCCACTTTAATATATAAAATACATTTGTTATTGAGACTATTGATACGTGCATTGCACTTTGTTAAAAACAACTTCTCGTCTTTTTTTAATTCCTAAATTTTATTTTGATTAATAAACTAATTAATTTTATAAGATTGTAGTTGTATTAATAAAAAATTTATTAATCAAAGTAATAAAAAAAAGACGAGACTTTTTCCTGCCATTACAATTTTATAATATATAATGTTTATATTTCTCCTTCCATTCTGTACAATTGTACTACATGACTTTTTCTTATATAATTTTATAAAAAATTTAAGCTAAAATACAATACGGTCCCATATCAGCAATATATCTTTTTTTTTTATTATATAGGACTTTATCAACTTTTTGTCCTGAGAAAAAAATATTTTTATTTTATTTATTTAAAGTTTTTTAATTTTATTTTAGGATTTAGGAGCATTAAAGGTTGACGTAGTGAACAAAACTCCACGCCATTATGTCAACATACATGTAAGTTTTTAAATATTATTTTATGATAAATATTTTGGCTATAAATCTTTAAAAGTTGATTTCAATAAAACCTATTAAACAATTTCTGACAATTTTAAACCCCCAAAATTGGTATAGAATCATAAATAAAATTTAAAAGCTTAACCTCTAAATAATATTAAGAAGCCATAATCTAAAAGAAGAAGAAAAATATATTATATGATTCAAAAATCTAGCTAAATTAAATTAACTAATAATTTATGTTTCAAATACTACATGATAGTCCAAAGCCAACCCGTATTTATTTAATTTAAACATGCATGGCTAAAACAAAAAATCTCTAACTAGTAAGGTGTTTTGTAAATAAAGAATAGTAAAAAAAACTCATTATTTCCCAATTTAACAAATCCTTTTTAAGCAAAACGAGTAGAATTTACTCGTCTCATCAATACTTTTATTGATATTTTATTTCAAAATACAGAGAAACAACTTATTAATATTTATTTTGATTATCACATGTTGATTACAGCACTAACATATTTGTTCTTCTCTATTCGTCGTTCTGGGTAGTGAGGACAAAAGTGACATTTCCAAATTGGGATGTTAATGGATAGAGTCCGCCCTCTAATCTAAATTTGTAAAAGTGACATCTCATCAACACCTTATTTTTACAAACCTAGATTGTGTAATTTGAATTTGTAAAAAATACCTCTAGATTACTTTATTGGGATGCACAATTATTTTTCAAATTCCACCTTCGGAGTTATTGCAAAAATCAAGATAAAATTAGCAAAGCACTTACCAAATATAATCCATGTTGATCGCAGGAAAAGGGAGAAAGACGTAGTAGGAGTCCAGATTAAGCAATAGAAAAGATAAAAATGCAACAAGAGATAAAAAGAGATGAAAAATAAGCACAAGCATGAACACTACAGTTGTCGTTGCCATCACAAGGAAGAAGGAGAAAAACTTTCAATAAACAATATAAGGTTATGGGAGTTTTTAATTAAGGGCATTTTTTCCTTTTTCAAAGTATATGAAGGTATTAGGAGAAATTGGAAGGTTCAAGGAAAAAAGTCTCATAGGTTAAGGATGGTGGAGGGGAAGAGAATGTAACAATACCAATGGAGATGTTGGGCTGTTTTGTTTTTTTGGTTGAGACTTAAGAGAGTATGATGGGAGTGAGAGAATTCAGAATTGACAATTGATGTTAGGTTATTATATAGGAATGATAGGATTGACCATTCACCTTTCATCGTCTTCAACTTCTAGAATGCACTTCTAGGAGCTTATAGACTCTTCCTTTTGTTAGAGAGATTCTCTTATGATGCAAAGAAGACACAAGAGACTTTTTATGATGTTAACTTTTAATCTTTTGCATTACCTATGATAGATTTTATTGTTTTTAAAAGTAACTATTAAATTTTATGTAACTTCTCTTTTATTATGTAATTGCTTTTATTTTATAACTTCTCTTTTCTTTTCTTTTCAATTTTTATGTTTTATTTTTTTTTATTTAATAATATAAAGAGAGACATAGTCTCTCTCCCAATAGTAAAATAATATAGATAAATGGATTATAAATAGCTTTTTTTAATGAATGAATAAAAATCAAAGTATTGATAAAAAATAAAAATGATAAATAATATTTGTATTTATATTGATAATTTTTATTTATTAACTTTTAACCGTAACTATTGATTTAAAGTAATTTTTCATTATATAGAATTTTAGTAATGTTTCATAGTCACTACTTATATTATAATTATTCACAAAAAAAACTTATTATTATAATTACAAATTTTTTTATTTAATTTTTAAAATTTAGTCCTTCATTATATTTAATTTTATTCAATGGCTAATAAAAAATTCAAATTTTAATTCATGGCTATAATAGTTTAATAATTGTCTTTTCTTTTTCTATTTTGGAGTGCTTTGGATTGGAAACATTGATCAAAATTTGAAATCCATAATAATTTATTATATTTTATCAAATAGAATATTAATAAATATTTAAATAATACATATTAATAATATTTATTACACAAATCTAAAATATTTTTAGATAATATATCAATTAATATAATTATATTTACAATAAATTTATAACTATCAAATGGATAAAAAATTTTGATGTAATAGAAGTTATCAATTTTTTTAAAATAAATTTATAATTTTCACCTATAAAAATTATTTAGTGAAAAAATAATTACTAAGTTTTAATCTAAAATATATTTTAAGCATTAATTTAAAATTTCATTCATTAGTTAAAATTTATTGGAAAAATTATTTAGGTCATGTAATTCTTAAAAAAAGGGTCAATCTAATTCTCTAAAAAAATAAAAATAAAGTTCAAAAAAATTGTAATACTTTAGTGCTTTTTCAAATAATTTAAAAATTTATTGCAATAACTCTTTTGTTGAAAGTCATGATAAGTCACTACTTTAATGTTTTTAATTTTATACTATAACGCTCTTTTAAAATGAGTATTAATATATAAATCTTTAATTTTTTTTAATTCTCCTGATATGAGTTGAAGAGTATAAGGAGGTTTACAACAACTCACCCATGGTAAAACATCACAAAATTTAATATGCAAATATTTAAATATCATTTACTTAAGATAAGATTATGTACTTAAAAAAATATTTTTTAAAAGATAAAAATATCAATATTTTTTTGAATTACAAGATCAAGATAATATTTCCTTTAAAATAGAAAAAGATAAAATAAAGAAAGATTTTATATCATTTTGAATAAGAATATTAAGATAATGTTTTCCTTAAAATAAAATAGTATAAAATAAATAAAGATTTGATATCATTTTGAATTTGAACAGTAAAACTAATCTACTAATCTTCAATCAAAAGAAATGATAGAGAGAGAAATAAATTTTAATAGCAATAAAGATTAGTTGTCTGTTAAAGGGTAAAAAGAGAATAGAAGGACAGAAGAAAATAACAGATTAAAGTTGTGGGATCTTGTCTCAAGGTGAGTAAAACGTCTTTGAAAACTCTACCATGACATGTAAATTATTCTAGAAAAATAAACATTAATCATAAAGATGTTTCAATTTCTGGTGATAATGGTAAGTTCCTTGTTACACACATAATGGTGGTGTCATGGTGAAAATTAATCATTAATACATGTAGTATGCATTACACCGAACAAATTCAACAGAAACATGCTTTTGTTTTACCTAAAAACTGCATTTATTTAATTGTGTCTAATAGACATTAGCCTCAGGACTAAACTTCAGTGGGTTACAAAGAATGATTTTATCACACATATGTTTATGAATGTTTATTTTTTAAACAAATTTTATTATTCTATCAATTTTCATATATGATTAGTTGTGTGGGAAATTAATGGTCACTAATGTATTCGTAATACACATGATCTCTTATTATTATCTCGTCTTGTAGACATATGACTATAATAAAAAGTTGTTTAGACATATATAATGTTTTATGGTTGATTGTTATTTATGAGACTATGTTTTGATTTTAAGAATTGAGATTGATTTAGTTTAGATTTTTTCTTTTTATGAACATTTTTATTACAATTATTCTATATATTTGTTTTAAATATGTTTACATTTGAGAATTATACTTTGTAAGATTCATGAATTTTTATTTATTATTTTGATAATTTTTTATTTTTAATAATTATTTAATTAATATACTCTAGTATTATTGTAATGGAGGACATTACATACTTTCCTCAACAACTAGCTAAACCTCTCCCTTATCTAACAGAATTTTCAATTCTGATTTATGGCTATATATTGAAACATAATATAAAATAAATAACAATTATAAAGTGACTTTTGGTTTATGTAGTATTTTCCTTCTTAATAATATTTTATGTTGGATCTTTATAATATAAGATGTGCAAGTTTCTATATTGTTGTATCTTTCCTTTTATAACATGGTTTCAACTTTGTATACAAGTAAATAATTTTGGATAATTTGATTTAATTTTTTTTTATCTAACTTCTTACATTTCTTTCTATTTTTTCTTCTTTTATTTATATTTTTGTAGGTACATTTTCTTTTCTATTTTTTTAAAGAAGGATTATTTTCATTTATTCTTATTAGATTTTTATTTTATACATCAATTTAGATTGAGTTATTGATATATTAATTTAATTTTAATATAGATTTTGATTCACACACACTCGTGTGTGTGTGTATATATATGGGAAGAGATTCCTAAGTTTAAGAAACTTACTCTTCATACTCACCTTTTATTTAATTGAAAACTTATAATAAATAACTACTTTTTACCATTAAATTTCAAGAAAAAAAAATAAAGGGTGGTTTTGATAAAGAGTAAGTTAGGTAAACTTACTCTTGGAGTAAATAGTTTCCCTTCATATCCCTATAAGAAGGGGGGATACACTTACTCCAAGAGAAAGTAAGTTACATTACAGATATTAGATTTTAAGAATGACGAGAATTCTTTTAATTAAATATAAAAATAATAAACTTCATCATATATTAAATATGATATTAATGAATTATAATATATTTATTAAAATTAATAAATGTAATTTATGATTATTAAGTACATATATAATAAAATTCAATTTTCAAATAAATTTAATTATTAACCTGGATATCTTTCTATATACATTAAGATTTATTATTAATTATTATTAAACTCAATTATCTATTACGTACCACAGTATATTTGAAACTTTTAATTGCTTATGTTTATTTTAAATCTCAATGAAACATTTAAATAGGAAAATATTATATAAATCCATTACCCAGCGCTTTGAAGAATCAATTTTCTCTCTTCCATATCAACAAGGTTCTCTTGTTAAACTACCCCACCATAAAATAAATTATTCAAAGCTAAATTACTTATTGCTCACCTTTTGCTTAATTCTTATTTCTCAGTCTCCTTTCACGACCAATGATAGAGTTCATGGTTATGGTGAACTTGGTTTTGGTCCTAACTTGATTGGAAAAATTTGCAAGATATTTAAAGTACAAGAGGATGCTGTCTATTGCACAAACATTCTTACATCATAACCGAATATCCTTGGTGCAAAAGATGTTGTTGAATTTACAAAGGAGGTCCTAAAGTTGGTCTGGATAAGGGAATAAAAGGGAAATACTCTATTGATGGAATAAGGGAGGAAAGAAAAAATTCTTCCTCCATTGAAGAATGTGCAAACTTGTGCTATACTGGGGTGGTTGGAGCGTTTATAGGTGGCTTGTTTGTGTTAAACTCTTTCCCAGAGCCTCTTAGTTATGATGTTCACACTGTTGTTGATAATGTTGAAATTTGTAAAACAATGTTAGCCACGGAACATGTCGTTGACCCAAGAATTTTTTCTCTTAATAACCAAATATATTTGGTTAGTGTGATTGCAAAAGTAGCCATAGAAGGTCCTCATTGTAATCAACTAGCTAGAAGAGATATATGACATATTTTTGGGTGAACTTAAGGTGTAAGTGTTTGTATTTGTTTTAGCAATCCATTTATTTAGGAGGAAAAGTTAAAATGAAATAAAAATTTAATATTTTATGTCCTAAGGTGTTAACCATCATATAAAATAAAAATTGAATATTGTATGTCCTAAGGTATTAATTACTTGAATTAATCTCTTCATTTTTTTACTAATTTTAATTTTTTATTTTCCCATAGTTACAAATGAAAGTGGAGAAAGCAAGGTCCTCATTCATTTTATATACTTTAATTTGTATCTTCAATTTCATGGCCGTGCATCAAAATCAATTCCTCACCAAAAAAACTATTATAAGATAGGTGCTTAATTTAAGACAACAAGAATGAATCATTTGTTAGGAATTTTTTACTCCACAATCTTTTATTGAAAATTTATTTTATATTTTGGTTAATGTGTAAAAAATAATATTATCATCCTTGGAGCTTTGCTAAATTAATATCCATCGTAAAAATGTAAGTCATTGAAAAATAAAACTTGGCTTGCTTAATCACGTTAGAATGAAATTTATAAATATTGTTAATTGATTGATAAGTTGCTAATAGTTTAGTAGGATAAATTAATCTACCAAAAAATTATTTCTATAAAGTTGTATTAAGTTAATTAAATAAAACTAATTTTAATTTAGTTGCGTAGAAAATATTTTAATTCAACCATAAATCACCATAATATTTTGTTACAAAAAAAACATGTTACAAAAAAAAGATCACAATTACAATTAATGATAAAAAACAACACTAATAGTGAAAGAGAGTTTATCCACTAATAGTGTAAAACTTATAATCATATATAATGAAAGAGAACCCTTATTTATCCACTGAGAGGGATTAGTGCTTCTAATCCTAATTAGGCTCAAGTCCCACATTGCCTAGTTTTGAGTGTCTTGCTCTCTCTTAAGGCTATAAATACACCTAGTCCCCCTTGTACAAATTACGTTTGATTGAATGAAGTAAGACTCCTTTGAGTTTTTATTCTTTGGTGTCATTTTTTAGAAACCTCTCTCTTGACGATTCTCTTCCTTAAAGCTTTTATCAATGGACATTTCCCTTGTGGCAGGCAACATAAAATTTTTTACTTATCTTTCTCCTAAAAAGTGGCGTCAACCCTTCCCCCATTTCTAGCCTCTCCATCCTCCATTTTCTTTGAGAAAGGAATCTTAGTTGAAGAGATCAAGGGAGTGCATCAACTTATATCAACACTAATTACACCACACTCTCTATGAGTCTAAAACTATCTTTTAGTTTAATAATTGTTATTTTGTTTCATCAAAACATCAAGTCGTGATTTTAAAATTCTATTTATCTTTTGTTTGTTGAAAAAACTATACACCCATCAAATATGTCATTTTCTATCTGAATGTAATACTCTTTTTTTAGATAAAGGGGTTGATTATATGTGACATATCTGTATTCCTGAGGTTTTAAGGAATACGTCGTGACAACTTTTTTTGTCTTAGAACATCGTCTCTAAAAAACAAATCATCAGTAAAAATTATTTCCAAAAAATAAAAATAATCCAAAAAGAAAATGTTCAAGTAGATTTACTTAGGCCTCGTTCGGGGTAGTTCTGAGTTTCTGGTTTTTGGTTTTGAAATGTATTTTGAAAACAGAAACCTGTTCGGCAAAAATGATTCTGTTTTTGTTTTTTACTCATTTTCGAAACAGTTTTCACTCAATTTTAAAAACAATAAAATTTTGTTTTTAGATTTCTATTTCTCTTTTTATTTAAATTCATTACTTGACGTCATTTGTCATCATTGGCCATCACCTCTGACCAAAAGTCACCAACTGCCACCGGCCGCCACCTCTGACCGGCAGTTACCGGCCGCCACCTCCGATCGGGAATCACCGGCCACCACCTTCAACCAACAATCACCAGCCGCCACCTCCGACAGGCAGTCACTGGTTGCCACCTCCAACCAGTGATCACCGGCTGCCACCTTCGACTGACGATCATTGGCCGTCACCTCTGACCGGCAGTCACCTGCCGCCACCTCCAACCAACGGTCACTGGCCGCCACCATCGACCGGCAATCACCGACGGTCATCTCTGACCAACGGTCACTGACAGCTACCTCCGACCGGCAGTCACTAACCATACCTCCGACTAGCGATAGCCAATGACTAACTGTGACCTTCAACGATCGTTACCTTCAACTAGTGTTTTGGTTAAGATTTGAAACCAATGTTTTAAATTTGGAAACAAAAACAATGTTTTTAAAATTTTGAAAACTTAAAATTAAAACTAGTTTTTGTTTTTAGAAATTTTAAAACTAGAAACCAAAACCCACCCCGAACGGGGCCTTAGGTGTATAACCCTGTAAATTCTAAATTTTAGGATGTATGAACTATGATAGTGAAAAAATCCTAAATCTCGAAACAAAAACTCAAGTTGAAAAATATTAACACACAAACGTTTTCTACTAAGAACTACATAAACTCTAATTCTCCATTGTACTCGGAAATACATAGGAGTAAGAGATCATCCCTGTCATGCCAAATAACTAAAACAATAATATCAACTCTCTTTCTTGGTTAGGTACATTAATAAATAATAATATGATAGCTATAATAATAATCGCAATAAAGTTATAATAATAATCGCAATAATATCAACTCTCTTTCTTGGTTAGGTACATTAATATCAACTCTCTTTCTTGTCACTTTTGTCCTCACTACCCAGAACGACGAATAGAGAAGAACAAATATGTTAGTGCAGTAATCAACATGTGACAATCAAAATAAATATTAATAAGTTGTTTCTCTATATTTTGAAATAAAATATCAATAAAAGTATTGATGAGAGGAGTAAATTCTACTCGTTTTGCTTAAAAAGGATTTGTTAAATTGAGAAATAATGAGTTTTTTTACTATTCTTTATTTACAAAACACCTTACTAGTTAGAGATTTTTTGTTTTAGCCATGCATGTTTAAATTAAATAAATACGGGTTGGCTTTGGACTATCATATAGTATTTGAAACATAAATTATTAGTTAATTTAATTTAGCTAGATTTTTAAATCATATAATATATTTTTCTTCTTCTTTTAGATTATGGCTTCTTAATATTATTTAGAGGTTAAGCTTTTAAATTTTATTTATGATTCTATACCAATTTTGGGGGTTTAAAATTGTCAGAAATTGTTTAATAGGTTTTATTGAAATCAACTTTTAAAGATTTATAGCCAAAATATTTACCATAAAATAATATTTAAAAACTTACATGTATGTTGACATAATGGCGTGGAGTTTTGTTCACTACGTCAACCTTTAATGCTCCTAAATCCTAAAATAAAATTAAAAAACTTTAAATAAATAAAATAAAAATATTTTTTTCTCAGGACAAAAAGTTGATAAAGTCCTATATAATTAAAAAAAAAGATATATTGCTGATATGGGACCGTATTGTATTTTAGCTTAAATTTTTTATAAAATTATATAAGAAAAAGTCATGTAGTACAATTGTACAGAATGGAAGGAGAAATATAAACATCATATATTATAAAATTGTAATGGCAGGAAAAAGAGAGTTGATATTATTGTGATTATTATTATAACTATCATATTATTATTTATTAATGTACCTAACCAAGAAAGAGAGTTGATATTATTGTTTTAGTTATTTGGCATGACAGGGATGATCTCCTACTCCTATGTATTTCCGAGTACAATGGAGAATTAGAGTTTACGTGGTTCTTAGTAGAAAACATTTGTGTGTTAATATTTTTCAACTTGAGTTTTTGTTTCGAGATTTAGGATTTTTGCACTATCATAGTTCATACATCCTAAAATTTAGAATTTACAGGGTTATACACCTAAGGCCCCGTTCGGGGTGGTTTTTGGTTTCTAGTTTTAAAATTTCTAAAAACAAAAACTAGTTTTAATTTTAAGTTTTCAAAATTTTAAAAACAACATTGTTTTGTTTCCAAATTTAAAACATTGGTTTCAAATCTTAACCAAAACACTAGTTGAAGGTAACGATCGTTGAAGGTTACAGTTAGTCATTAGCTATCGCTAGTCGGAGGTATGGTTAGTGACTACCGGTCGGAGGTAGCTGTCAGTGACCGTTGGTCAGAGATGACCGTCGGTGATTGCTGGTCGATGGTGGCGGCCAGTGACCGTTGGTTGGAGGTGGCGGCAGGTGACTGCCGGTCAGAGGTGACGACCAATGATCGTCAGTCGAAGGTGGCAGCCGGTGATCGCTGGTTGGAGGTGGCAACCAGTGACTGCCGGTCGGAGGTGGCGGCTGGTGATTGTTGGTTGAAGATGGTGGCCGGTGATTCCCGATCGGAGGTGGCGGCCGGTAACTGCCGGTCAGAGGTGGCGGCCGGTGGCAGTTGGTGACTTTTGGTCAGAGGTGATGGCCAATGATGACAAATGATGTCAAGTAATGAATTTAAATAAAAAGAGAAATAGAAATCTAAAAACAAAATTTTATTGTTTTTAAAATTGAGTGAAAACTGTTTCAAAAATGAGTAAAAAACAAAAACAGAATCATTTTTGCCGAACAGGTTTTTGTTTTCAAAATACATTTCAAAACCAAAAACCAGAAACTCAGAACTACCCCGAACGAGGCCTAAGTAAATCTACTTGAACATTTTCTTTTTGGATTATTTTTATTTTTTGGAAATAATTTTTACTGATGATTTGTTTTTTAGAGACGATTTTCTAAGACAAAAAAAGTTGTCACGACGTATTCCTTAAAACCTCAGGAATACAGATATGTCACATATAATCAACCCCTTTATCTACAAAAAGAGTATTACATTCAGATAGAAAATGACATATTTGATGGGTGTATAGTTTTTTCAACAAACAAAAGATAAATAGAATTTTAAAATCACGACTTGATGTTTTGATGAAACAAAATAACAATTATTAAACTAAAAGATAGTTTTAGACTCATAGAGAGTGTGGTGTAATTAGTGTTGATATAAGTTGATGCACTCCCTTGATCTCTTCAACTAAGATTCCTTTCTCAAAGAAAATGGAGGATGGAGAGGCTAGAAATGGGGGAAGGGTTGACGCCACTTTTTAGGAGAAAGATAAGTAAAAAATTTTATGTTGCTTGCTACAAGGAAATGTCCCTTGATAAAAGCTTTAAGGAAGAGAATCCTCAAGAGAGAGGTTTCTAAAAAATGACACTCAAGAATAAAAACTCAAAGGAGTCTTACTTCATTCAATCAAGCGTAATTTGTACAAGGGGGACTAGGTGTATTTATAGCCTTAAGAGAGAGCAAGACACTCAAAACTAGGCAATGTGAGACTTTAGCCTAATTAGGATTAGAAGCACTAATCCCTCTTAGGCCCACTAAAAGTGGCGTCTAGCCTTACGTTAGGGAGTGTCACGACCTAATCAAGGGGGTGTGAAAAGAGATCCACACTCCTTTGGGTTATTAGACCCTCTACTCCCCTCACCTCCCTTCCTAAGCTAATTACATCCTAAACTCTAAAAATTAGCATAAATGGCCGAAATATATGGCCTACAAGGGAATTAAAAGCTAATTAATATTTACAAGAGGAAAACTAAGGACTATGACCTAAAATATTTATCCCTATCATGAGTTGGGGTTTTGATGAGTCTTTCCAGGCTAAGTCCTCTTCAATCCTCCTAGCCATTGCCCTAGTGAGAGGGCCCTTGAGTAGAGAGTGTGGCGTAATTAATGTTAAGATAAGTGCTTCAGTAAACGGTTCCAAGATAGACACTACTGAAAGCTCCAAGGATGAGTTCAAGAAAAGTTCTTCTAAAGGTCCCAAAAACCTCTAGAATACTTTCCCAAAACTCCTCAGGGAAACCCAAGAATTGCTTAATTTAAGTTTCCAAAAACTCTCCCCAACTTTTCTCAAAACTCTTTCCGAATCTCTCCCTCAAAACTCCTTTTGAATCTCTCCCTCAAAACCTCTCCAAAAAGCTCTTAGAAACACTTTCTTAAGAGCTCTACCAAACTCTTCTAAGCTCTTAAGAATAGCCCTTGCATGAGTCTTTCAATCCTTTCCCAAAATCTTAAAAGAGCCCTCAAGAGTCTTAAAAAAACCTCCTCCAAAAAATGAATTGTGCTCCTATTTATAGCCTTCGTGCAAGAAAATTCATTGAGCAAAATTAAATTCGCTAAGTGAATTTCTCAATTCCACTAAGTGAAAATAAATCCACTAAGTGAATTTCTAGTTATTTTTAGGGGCTTCACTTAGTGGAGTTTTTTTCGTTGAGCAACTTTTAGGACGTAATTTTTTTGTGGCTTAGCGAATTTTGACAAAAATTAGCTCCCCTTTTTGTTCCAATGGCATATTTTGTTAAGGTTTGACTTGTGGCCTTCCAAACCACATAAACCAAGACCCTCTTTTGGTCCTATGGCACCTTTGATTGAGGCTTGGACTGTTGCCCTACAATTCACATGATCTAACATCCTCTCTTGGTCCATTGACACCTTTGGTCAAGGCTTGAGCTTTTGTCTTGTGACTTGGGCTTAGGCTTGATTTATTTACACCTTTGGTTGAGACTTGGGCTTTTGTCCTACAACTCACATGAACCAACATCGGGATTTGTTTCTTAGCATCATGCCACTCATTTCTGTTCCTTGCTTCTTGTTGGTCTAAAAGGGAAATTGGACATAAGAAACCATGAGTTGAATGTGCAATTTTAACACTCTATCTTTAGATAAATTTGGGTTGTGGTAAATATTTTCTATAATTTTTCTAGTCGGATAAGTGTCATAAAGATTTAAATTTTTGTACAAAATGCACACTTATCACGACCCCCCAACTTTTATACAGTTTTCTCTTCCTATATTCCTTTTTAGGGTGAAGGCCTTATCCAAACAAATTTGGGTGACTATAGTTGCCCTTTTTATTTAGATTTTACCAAATAATATAAGAACCCAAGTTTATATATTATTTTAGTCAAATATAAATGAAAACATAGACCCCAAGTTTGGTGAACACATGGGTGTGCGAGGATTTGAGCATAACAAGTAGATGAGTGTGAAGTGTGATGAATGATTATGGGGGAAGCACAGACCAACGTATGAGAGGTGATAGGCATGGGAAACCAAGGCATAACAAAAGTTTGGTGTGGGAACCTATAATAATGAATGGGTGTGGGGCAAGGACCCAAAAATGAACAGAATGAGTATGTAGACTTGAGTGACAAATGTGATGGGAGCAAAGATCCGAGACGTAAAAGTAATGAGCATGAGGATCTGAAAGACTTGAAAGTGGATTTAATATTTAATATACTTGAAGTGGGTACAAAGACTCAAAAAACTTAAAAATAAGTAAAAATACCCAACATTATTTGATGGGTACAAACACCTGAAGGCTTGAAAGTGAGTGTAAATGCTCGATAAACTTGAAAGAGGGTTGAATACCTGCTAGACTTGAAGTGGGTGCAAAGAATTAAAAGACTTGAAAATGGATAAAATACCAACATGATTTGATGGGTACAAAGACCCAAAAGACTTGAAAGTGGGTGTGAAAACCCAATAGACTTGATGTGGGTACAAAAACCGAAAGTGCTTGAAAGTAGGTGTGAATACCTGACATGATTTGATGAGTATAAAGACTCAAAAGGCTTGAAAGTAGTGTGAATACCCGATAAACTTGATAGTAAGTCATCATCCCCTGTTTGTAAGGATTAGAGCTTCTCCTGAAAATGTTTTTCTTACCACATGAGGTCCTTTATAATTTGGAGTTCATTTTCCCCTACGATATTTCTAAATTAGCAACATTTTCTTGAATACTAAGTTATCCTCTTGAAATTCATGAGAGCGAACTTTCTTATCATGAATTTTTTTCATTTTCCTTGGTACAACTTACTGTAACATAAGATGGTTAATCTTTTTCTTCAATAGTAATTTTATAAAATTACTATTGCATGAATATTATGCATTATGTTTTTTAAATTAAAAAGTACATTTATTACTTTTTTTAAAATGAATTTTAAATATTCTAAAGGGTAAATTTTAATTATATAATACTGTTATTTAAAATTTTGAATTGATTTATCCTATGTCAAGGGGGTCTAGATGGTTGAGCGGTATCCATGAGTTGTTGTAAACCCCTTACCTTATTTTCAACTCCTATCAAGAGGAAACAAAAAACTTATTTATATGATCTATTGGAATATAAATTGAATATTCTCAAATACGATAAGATATATATTATCATTAATATTCTTATTGTTGTTGTAATTAATTTTTTCTGTTTAATTTTATTTGTCATTAGTTTTAAAAGTAAACTTTATATGTTATAAAATTATTATTTATTAGTAACTATTATTTTTTAATTCTTATCTACTATTGTGATTACGAACTGAATTCTCACATGCTACTAATTAATTTCTACGTTTATTTTAAAATAATTAAAAATAGAAAATATTAGGATTGATAATAATACACTAATATTAATATTATATACTCTACAAATATGTAATATTTATGATCCATAATGAATATTCCTTTTTTTCAGATGTAAGAATAAAAAATCATAATATATTACTTTCTTCCTCTTCATTCTATTATTTGATGCATATTATTGTATTATTAAAAAGTATAATTTCATCACAAAATTTATTTCTGTAAAGCTTTACTAATTTTAATTTATTTGTGTAGAAAATATTTTAATTCAAATCTAAATCACAATAATAGTTTTTTATAAAAAAATGTCACAAAAAAATCAAAATAACATTTATATTAGAAAACATAATTTAAAAAAAAATTAAATATTTATATTAATTTATCTTTAATATATGATTATTTAAATTTTAATTGTTTTTTATTATGGAAATTAAATAATGATTACTGAAAATTTAATTATATTATCTTATTGGATTTTTTAAATAAAAATGTAAATAATATGAAAACTATATTGTAGATAAATGTTCGTATTATTGAAAATTTCTAATTATTCAAAATTTAATTTTATAAATAATTAATTTTTCATATTTTATTCATATTATAATAAAGTAAGTATTTTGTTTTTGCAACTATTTTACTCTTATATATAATTCAATATTTATTTAAATATATGTATATATATATATATATATATATATATATATATATATCATTTTCATTATATGAGTAGTTTAATTGTATATTAGTGATAAATATGATCAAACTAAATCAATGGCTATTACGAAAGTAAAACTTCAGTTAACGACTGAATTGTTAATTTTGTTAACAAAGACCAATTTCACTTATTTTTAAAATTAAAAGACCAAAATCAATTATTTTTTAGATAGTAAAACAAAATTGAGTGTATTTTATAAATAAAATCATATTTAATACAAAACTATAACATAATGGATTTTGCATATTCTAATAAAAACTCACATCCTTTATCTCAAGGCTATTAAAATAAGAAAAACAGAGATGAATAATAAAATGAAACCATCTATTTCGATAGACATAAGATGAATATTTATATAAATTTATTTTATAAATTATTTATGAATATAAAAGATATAATTTCTTATAATCTTTGAGACATTTCTCTACATAGTATTTCTAAGATCAAAATAAGGTCATATTTAAGATTTTAAGCCTAAGAGAAGATAATATCAAGATAAAATGATATTTAAGATTTTGAACACTTTTTCTCAAACTATAGCTTACTAAGCATTCAACCTGTTATAAAAAGTAAATAATAAATAAATAAACAAAAATTGATTAAGTTATTTGAAAAGATAATTCAAGGATGTTACGGAAGTTAGAGAATGTTGCTTTGAAAAATAACATTACAAAATAAATGAAACATCCACCTGACTAAGAAAATCCATGACAAGCAAAATAAGTTACAACTTTCTTAAAATCAACATTTGAAGGCTTCAAACCAATATGTGTGAAGATACAAAAACCATTTAAACTAAGAAACATGCTAGAAAAAGGCTGGAAAAGGAAAATGTTAGGTAGCGACAAACAAGTTTTTTGTCAAAAGATGAGTGGTAAATAGAAGGCGACGGATAGCACAACAGCAATGGTAGCAATCATAGTAAAGATTGTTGAAATAAGATTTGGCCAAAATAAGTTGCAACACACAAAAAAAGCCTTAAAAACATAGTTGTGAAAACTGGTTCGGACAGACAGAATGGACCAAGATCGGCTACATAAATGGGTTGGTTTTCCTGACAAACTGGGCATCTAGGTTTCTAGGCTTGAACCGGTCGTGTCAAATAAAACTGGTGACTTGGACCAGGTTGACTAGACGCGAGTTGAGCTTGTATCTTTTTTTTAAAAAAAAAAATAAATGATGTCATTTTTATTTTTTTTATTTTCTTTTATTTTTATGCAATTTGCGAATGTAGGAAGTAAAAATTACGATGTTACTTATATATTTTATATATACACCAAATTAAATTAGGCTAAGCGATCTGACCACTAATTCATAGACCCACTGCCTTTACCAGGTTAGTGACTAGACTACTTTTCATAGTACTGCTTAAAAACAATATATATATATATATATATATATATATATATATATATATATATATATATATATATATATATATATATTGTTGGAGTGCAAGTGTGAGTTAAAGTCCCACATTGGTAAGAAATTGGGAAGTTGAGTCATATATAAGTGAGAAAGACCCATAACCTAATGCCTTAAGCTTTTGGGTTGAAGGTTGTGTTATATTCTCTTATATATGCGTTGAGTTTCATCTTTGTGGTTCTACCTAACACTTGAATAATGTGGGCTAGATTCTCTTTTTTTCTTGTGAAACTTTCTCTCTATTTTATTTTTAAACCCTTTTTGGCTTTTACTTATGTGAGATATTTTTTATTTTGAGATTCTTATTCGAGATAGTGATTCTAATATTATTGTATGTTACATTGCAGTGCTCTGGCAAAAATGTTTTGACTGGATGGTGTGATTTAGGCATCATATTTATAGCTAATGTTTTGAGTTTAATTAAGTGATTTCTGCCAGTAATTTTCTCATATTTGTAGAAAAATTTGTCAGCTCAATGTATGGTCGTAACCATGGGTGAGTTTAATAGGTGAAGGAAAAACAAAAATAGGGAATTTAATATGTTTAAACTTTATATGCAGAATATGATATAATGTATTTTTAACCACAAAATGTGACTTAAGGTTACAGAGTGCATTATTTATGCAATGTATTGATTTTGTGATGTTAATTTAAGCCTTACTATGATTATTAATTATTGAAATATTAAAGTTAATTGTATGGTTTACAAGGAAGACCATTACTGTTTTATATATTTGTACTTTGTTAAACTTATATTCACTAACTTATGAAATTGAAGTTGTAAATTGTTTGGTGGTTTTTTCTACTTTATGACCAAGGATGAGAATTGTTTTTATGTATGATTTGTTCAATAATATTTTCTTCAATTTTTCATAAAATTTAATAATAAGAAAAAAAAGAAAACGAATTTTATTAGAGTTATACAAGTTGAAAATGTTATTAGAACAGTAATATTATATTATGTTACTATTATTTTTAAAGTAATATTATCTTAGTTTAACTTATTTTTATCAGTTAAAAATTCTAATAGTTTAATAAATTTAATTTTATCTCATGAAATTTAATATATTATTTTATCTTTATATGTCTTTCATTATCTTAAATATGATAATCTTATCTAAATTCTATATTATGTCTACATATCAAATATATTGTCTATAAATACAATATACATGTGAAATATAATAAACATTTATATGAATCATAATTCAAATATAACAAATATCTTATCATATCATTGTTAAGAATCACAATTTAAATATAAAAAAATATTTTCTCATGTCATTATTAAGAATAATAATTCAAATATAACAAGTGTAATAATGATTTCAAAATAATAAATTCTTAATCTTTTAGTTTAAGTATCAATTCTATCATGTTTTCTTTATAGTTTTCTTATTTAAATTTAAAATAAGATAAAATCTTTCCTTGTCTTATCTTACTATTATTTAAAAAGTATTATTATCTTAGCTTAACTTATTTTTATCATTTAAAAATTTTACAGTTTAATATTTTAATTTTATCTAACAAAATTAATATATTATTTTATCTTTATTTTTCTTTCTTTATGTTAAATATGATCATCTTATATAAAATTTATATTATATCTACATCTCAAATATATTGTCTATAAATATAATATACATGTGGATTCCTAATATTTTAGTTTAAATATAAATTCTATAATATTTTCTTTATAGTTTTCTTTAATAGGATAAAATATTTTTTTATCTTATCTTACTATTATTTTTAAAATAATATTATTTTAGCTTAACTTATTTTTATTATTTAAAAATGATAACAGTTTAATATTTTAATTTTATTTAACAAAATTTAATATATTATTTAATCTTTATTTTTCTTTCAATATCTATAAATATAATATACATGTGACATATAATAAATATTTATTTTTCTTTCAATATCTATAAATATAATATACATGTGAGATATAATAAATATTTATATCATTATTAAGATTCATAATTTAAATCTAATAAACATTTAAATCTAATAAACATTTATATTATTATTAAAAATAAAAAATCATGATTCAAATATAATAAACATCTAATCTTAATTGATTTGTAATAATAAAATCCCAATCTTTTAGTTTGATTATAAATTGTATCGTATCTTTTTGTTTTTTTTTTTTTACGATTAAATTAATTATTTTTTCCTTCTAACGGGTGTGTTTCGCGCGTCTATGAATATAGTTGGATTTTATATTAGCTCTGCACCCACTTTCTTCACACTTAGCCCATTCACCGAACCCGCACCGCACAGCACCGCACCTGTGTCCACCGGACCGCCTCCGCTCCGCACTTATCTCCACCGGACCGCCACCGAACTGCACTTATCTCCACCGGACCGCCACCGCGCCGCACTTATCTCCACGCCACCGCACCTCTTTCGTACGTTATCAGTTGCAGACATTTGATATATGATCCTGCGTTAGGGTTGTGTAAGAGCGTGAGAGGGGAGTTCTTGTTGTTGTATCGATTTGTTCAGATTTCACACTCGTTCCCCAACACTCTTCTCCTTCTGTTTATGTCCGAACTCAAGATTGAAGGCATCTCACGTTTCAACTCTGGTAATCCTCTCTGTCCGTTTGTTTTTTCCTTTTCTAACTTTCTTCGCCTTTTCTCTGTTCAATTACTTACGAGATTCATTTATTTTACAATATACATATTCAGGTTCTTTCATGATTCTTGGGTTATTACAACCTTTGATTGCTCTGCACACTCATTTTTGTTGCATCACTGTTGTATAACCGAACTCAGGATTGAAGGCATCTCACGTTTTTAACCAAGTCTGGGAGTTTTTGTTGTTGTATCGATTTGTTCAGATTTCACACTCGTTCCCCAACACTCTTCTCCTAGGGTTTATGTCCGAACTCAATATTGAAGGTACGTTTTTAATAAGTCTGGTAATCCTCTCTGTCCGATTGTTTTTTCCTTTTCTAACTTTCTTTGCCTTTTCTCTATTCAATTACTTACAAGATTCATTCATTTTAAAATAGGTTCTTTCATGATTCTTGGGTTATTATAACCTTTGATTGCTCTGCAAACTCATTTATGGGAATTTCCTGTCTTGGTTCCCATTGATTTAATAGTAATAAGAGTTTTTGTTGGTATCAGTGTTGTATAACAAATAACAAATTGGATTTCAGCATGCAGTATTTTTGTTACTTTTTAAGATCATCTATTTTGCTCTATTTTTAAACTATTCTTTATCAGTATTATTACCAGGTCTTCTCCGTGCGATTTTGCTGTATACTTGTTTAATGCAATGACAACAATGTTGGCTATACAATATGATTGTCACTTTTACTAAATTCATTTATCATTCTTTTACCCAAAATAACATATCTCGTTTGCTAGTAGCTTCTCCACTGTGGTACTAGATTCATCTGTGTGTATGTTTGTTCTTGCTAGATCTGTGTGTATGTTTGTTCTTGCTAGCAACAAGAGGTGCTTCAAACAGCCACTGATATGATCAAGTTTGCTTTCAGTTTGGCTGTGTCATGACATACAAATCTTTTCAGAACGGTCAGGTTCATAGTTCTTACATTTCTTTTATATTTCCACCCAAAACACAAGGACAATGATAAAAATTGTTACTAAAAAGCTGGAGTGGAGGAAGACAAAATAGTTTTCATTACAAAATATTTTAAAGTCAAAATCAATTTTCTTTCATCTCTTTTATTTGTACCTTTGGTTATACATTGTTGCATATATGCGTTTTTAAAAATTTTCTTTTATATGTAATTTTAGATTGTAAATCTTGTTGGGGCTCTTTTTCCCTTGCTTGAAAAGTTTAAAGACACCATCTTAAATCTTTCAAAATATCTTTTAATGATGGTGAGCGCATCACTTTTTTTTTCTTTTCAATTGTGCTGGGTATCCTTTTCTGTTTTGATCATTAAATTGGTTCAAATGATGTACGGGTGGATCATTATGAATTGAAATATATACAAATGCCTCTTGTTTTGAAGAATATTGAAAATAGAAGCTAACTATTGTGCATCATACCTTCAGGTTATGAAAAAGCATCAAAAGTATTTTGCTGAATGTAATGCTAATGGACAATTATTGCCTTATTTTGTTGTTGTAAGTTCTTTTCTTTAATTAGTCTTTTAGAATAATTACATGGTTTGGAATTTAATTTGTTAAATGGCCTGAGATATTTTTAGGTTGCAAATGGAGCCATTTATGAGACTGCAATGAGGAAAAGAAATGAAGTTGTGCCCAGGTATTCTTAACTTAACTTATTTTGTCATATATAGTTTATTGAAAGAGAAGTGCAACAATATCTAGGCTCGTCTTGAGTATTTGTGTCTTTGATGAATTTTCAAACATATATTTTCTAGAAGTGCTACAATTTTTTATTTTCTAACACATATATTATATGTATCTATTAATATAAATTCCATTATTAACTACTATGGGTATGACATGCCTGAGATGTAACAAAATTGAAAAGTGGTTTGAAAAAAATTAATCTTGTTTGAAAATTACATAAGGGATCAAATTTCTATTTTAGCTGTAAAATTAAAAAGGCTTAATTCTTTGGTTCATAATATAATAGTATTGAGTAAGACAGAAAATGGGTATTTGCATATTTCTATTTTAGCTGTAAAATTTTAACAGGACCAAATCAGAAAAATTTAAAAGGGCTGGATTAAAATAATTATATTATAGGGACCATGGTATTTAAGCCAATTAAAAAAAAATTAACTACTATAATTAAATAGGCTGTGGAGTTTCTACCTTGTGTTATGTTCTCAGTTTTAAGTTGATAATGCAGGAGGCTTGAATGTGGAAGGAGAAGCAGACAGCTGGGACTTTGGAGTAGGTATGCTGCTTGGAACCATTATATTTGGGTCTTGAATAGGGATGGGACATAACTGAACCTTTGGCCTGACTTTGTAGGGCATGAAGCGGGCCTTAGTGTTAGTCTTGCAGATTGTTTGTCATATGAGACTGTTGAATTTCTTTCAATTTCCATTTAGATATGGTACTACACCTATGGATGTTCCGTTTATCCTTTGCCACTATTGTTTATGACACAATGGCTAAATTTTCATTTTATATGACCCAATAATGTCTTGTACACTTGGTAATGAATATATTGTGCTTATAGAATTACTATTTTTTAATTATATAATTCTGTATTTGCGTTAGGAAGTTTGTATGTGTAAAGAAAACGAACTTTTTTGCTAGTATAATTCTTTCAACAACATGGCAGTGGAGAGATCCAGGAAATAAACCAGTGTGAGAAGTTTTACTAGTACAAGAATTGTCAATAAAGGGGATTAAAAGTTATTGGATGTTCTCTCAATTCTTCCTGAATGAATGTGGTTCTCGTTTGCATAGTGAAAATATTCTTCCATTTTTTTTCTCCTTTTCTTGTTGTTGTTTTCTTTCTAAGTAGCTGTCTTTGTGTGGTTTTTTGGGATTAGATATAGAACTTATGATGTAATTTTATTACCTTCAATCATAGTTTCATTAAGGGATAGTATATTTCTTTTTTTATAAAATTATGATATTGTGATCTTTATTGTTTATTTTTAATTTAACACTAGTTAGTGAAATCAAGTCTGGGTTTTATTTTTTATAGTTACTTTGTATAAGTTAAATCCTTATAAATTATAATTCTTGTATTCTTGAGGTTTTGACCTTCAGAATATTAATTTGCTAATCCGAATGCTGACCTTTAGTTCTTGTTACTAAAAATTGTTTTAGTTCATAGATTAAAAAAAAAAGCATTTTTATATACTCTGTGCTGTGATTGTAAGTAGATGGGTGCATACATGGGTGAGGGAAATTATCCAAGGTTAGATAAATAGCAATCTAGTTTAGACGTCCATTACCATGTGCATGCCCCACTTCGTCCTAATGTCAAATGCCCCACATGGGCTTTTCATGTTTGCACCTGAACCAATGGTACCTATGATAATGTAAATTGTGAAATGTTGAAGTTATGTGGCATTCAGAAAATTCACTTCAAGAAGTTGTAGTAGATTTTGGATGTTATGTTTTAATTCCTTCTTTATGACTTGGATGTGTATTGTTAAGCTGTGGCATCATTCTGAAATTTTTTTACAACTGTTAGTGTTGTTATTGTTGTGGTGGTGGTTGTTGAGAACATTGGTATCTGACATCCTGTAAAATCAGGATAAATATAAGGTGTTGATTTTTCAATTTTTCAACTGAATTTCTGGTTTTAATATAGTCAAAGAATTACTTTAAAAATTTTGGCAATTTCCTGAACATCATGTATAGTTTTACTAATAGCATATTTCCTAACTGAGATACTACATACTAATATATTTCTGTACTCTACTAACTGTATTGGTATTACTATTTAAGCTTATTGTTTACATTGAACTTTTACTATTTAATAGTTGAGAGAAATTAAAATGATTAAAATCAATTATATTTAAAATCATTTTAAAAGTTCATTGTTATTAATTGATTCTGAACTATTTTTAATTATGCCATCATTGCCTTGTATTCAGAGATGGAGAAAATACAGTCAGGTGCAACTCAACATTTCCAGAGTATTTTTAGTGGTCATTAAAGGCTTAAGTTGCAACTGGAATGCTCAGAAAAGAGAGTTTGAGTTGCAGAGAATTGATTTGGAAAAACGTGAGGCACATAATGAAAGTGAAAGAAAAAGTTAGAAGAAGAGAGTATGGAGGTGTGGTTATTTTCTTATTATTGTTGCATCTCTTTTATAGTTCTATCATGCTGTTATTGAGATTCTGTGAAATGGAAATTCCTATGAAATGGAAGTTGAATGGAAAAATATTATTTAGGGTTGACTAATTAAGATAATCAATATTTATATGTTTTGGTGATTTCAATGGAGGAGTTGGCTACCAAAGTTAATAAGTTTCCTATTTTTATGTTTCCAGTTTGATGAGCACCTTATGATTGGCAAATGTTTTCAGTTGACTTAGTGGAAAACTAAGTCCAAGAATATTGATAATATAATTCAGTTGGTTTCTATTACATTAGTATGCAATTGAAGGCTATACGCTGTCCTTGTTCTTTGAAAAATCAGTTTTTGTCTTTTTGGCGTGTAAAGTGCAGGAAATATTTTTTTTTGTTTTATTATTATTATTTTAGAGTGTGTGGAGGAGGATTTGCTCTAGGATGCTGAATGTAGTAGTATATTCTAAATTGGATGGCAATAATGAAAATAAAATGAACTCCATTTAGTTTTCATATGTTAGAGTTTATGAGACAAATGTAGGTAAAGGTGGGGTGAAAATTAAAACCATGAGTTTAGAGTTGGATGTTCAAGAAGTTTACTTGAATCTCTATTTATACACTGTTTTTCCTTGCTTGTTAAGGATCTCATTATGGAATCTATAAACAAAATAATGGCATTCTTTTGTCTTTGAAACCTTCAACAATGACACTATTGCTAAGATTTTTTTTAGAATATTATGTTTAATAATGCTGATGCCTATTGTTTTTTTTAGAATGTGTTGAGAAATAGCTCTCTTGAAATAGCTGTTTTGGAGCAACAGCAAGCTGGTGAAATGTTTGGAAACTAGCTGCAGATCAAAAGGTTTGTCTAGGCTGTATTTGTCCTTTTTTAATTACTGAAAATGACATTGTCCATATCAAAATAGCTGGTTGTTAATGCTATTTGGCAATCTATTTATCCAGTGGAAAAAAAAAACTGCATGCTAAAATAATTCAGCTTGAAAAACAACTGAATGGAAAATTAAATGCCATGATGCCCATGGAAGATGATGGAGATTTAGAAGTTCTAAATATGCTAAAAATTGGGTCTAACTCAATCTCACAAAATGGGCTTGTAGGGTGAGGTTTACACTTCACTTATAAGCTATTGTTTGACCATATCACTAGTTGATGTGAGATCTCTAATAGACTTAATTAAAAAATTTACAAGTTCAAGGACTCAAATTAAAAGAAAAAAAACTTAGTTACCTAATTACAAATTTTGGCAAAAGTTTAGGGACTTGCAAATTAATCAAACCTTTTTATTTAATGAAAGGCTTGTTAGTCGTAAGGCATGATTACTAAACAACGTACAGTGAAAATATATCAAAGAATAAAATTAGGGAAATAATATATTGAATTGTTATTCAAAAGCTTAGATGACACCTAATTATGTTAAGTTCTTTTCAGTTTTAGTTTCTTTTTTATTATCTATTGAGTGAGAATAACAGTTAACATGTTTGTTTATATTATGTAGTGAAAACTTGTCTTGCAGTCTTTGTAATACTTCTTTGGCTGTTGTCCAGGTGCATGTATGAAGCAATTTATTTCGATAGCTGTCAATATTGGTTACCCTCCTTTCTTTAAAAAAAAAAACTGCTGTAATTTGATGGCAAGTGGAAAGTGCAGAATCTTATTCAGTTGTGATGAAAAATGTGGGAAACAATGTTTGCATTAGCTGAAAGTGTAAATGGCCAAATTCTTATTCCTAAAGGCTTGCTTGATGAGGTAAGAATCACTTGTACCTTTGGTTATACATTGTTGCATATATGCATTTCTAAGAATTTTTTTTTTATATGTAATTTCAGGTTATAAATCTTGTTGGGGCTCTTTTTCCCTTGCTTGGAAAGTATAAAAACACCTTCAATCTTCCAAAATATCTTTTGACTATGGAGCACATCACTTTTTTCCTTTTCAATTGTGTTGGGTATCCTTTTCTGTTTTGATAATTAGATTGGTTCAAATGATGTACGGGTTAGGTGGATCATTATGAATTGAAATATATATAAATGCCTCTTATTTTGTAGAATATTGAAAATAGAACTATTATGCCTCATACCTTCAGGTTATGCAAAAGCATCAAAAGTATTTTGCTCTATGTAATGCTAATGGACAATTATTGCCTTATTTTGTTGTTGTAATTAGTCTTCTAGAATAATTACATGTTTTGGAATTTAACTTGTTAAATGGCTTGATATATTTTTAGGTTGCAAATGGAGCCATTTATGAGGCTGCAATGAGGCAAAGAAATGAAGTTGTGCCCGGTATTCTTAACTCAATTTAGTTTGTCATACATAGTTTATTGAAAGAGAAGTGCAACAATATCTAGGCTGGTCTTGGGTATTGGTGTCTTTGATGAATTTTCAAAAATATATTTTCTAGAAGTGCTACAATTTTTTATTTTCTAACACATATATATTATATGCATCTATATTTGGGTGATTATTTGGGGAATATCTATATTTAACCGTCGATGTGGTCATGTTTTGGTTTTTTATTTTTATATTTACCTTCTAATTTCGTTATGTTTTTGTACATGCAACCACTTGGGCCTTGATGCCAATGTAGGTAGAGAACATAGTATTTCGGTATTCGGCGAGTAAAGTAAAGATACTTGTTGACTTTTTATTTCTCTTTCCAAGCCTTTTTCTTTTATCATATTACAGACCTGAACGGTTTCTGACTTGAGCGTCGGAGTCTTTTCTGCAGGTGGAGAACATAGTATTTCGGTATTCGGCGAGTAAAGTAAAGATACTTGTTGACTTTTTATTTCTCTTTCCAAGCCTTTTTCTTTTATCATATTACAGACCTGAACGGTTTCTGACTTGAGCGTCGGAGTCTTTTCTGCAGGTGGTCAGAACCTCATCAAACGGTATCTCTAGCAACAGCAACAGAAGACGGTGTTTGACTGTTTACGTAGGCACAATTTGCAAGGTATATATTTGTCTTATGCGAAGATGATGATATATAGTCATAGTTGTATATTCCATACGATGATATTGAATTAGACGTGTGTTACATGTTTTGTATCATAGCCTACTAAACCTAAACTGAAATGTATGCCGTGGTTAACTGTCATAGGTTAAAAATCTGTACGCTTTTAGATATTGGGTCTGGCCAACCCAATATATGATATGCTGTATAGATTACTAATGTTATGGGAAGAGTTATTGTACTAAACCTAGATGTCTTACTTCCAAAATTAAGTTTTATCTACTTGTGCTTTGCCTGGTTTAACTTTGAATTTTTTGTGTGATTATTTGGGGAATATCTATATTTAACTGTCGATGTGGTCATGTTTTGGTTTTTTATTTTTATATTTAACTTCTAATTTCGTTATGTTTTTGTACATGCAACCACTTGGGCCTTGATGCCAATGTAGGTAGAGAACATAGTATTTCGGTATTCGGCGAGCAAAGTAAAGATACTTGTTGACTTTTTATTTCTCTTTCCAAGCCTTTTTCTTTTATCATATTACAGACCTGAACGGTTTCTGACTTGAGCGTCGGAGTCTTTTCTGCAGGTGGTCAGAACCTCATCAAACGGTATCTCTAGCAACAGCAACAGAAGACGGTGTTTGACTGTTTACGTAGGCACAATTTGCAAGGTATATGTTTGTCTTATACGAAGATGATGTTATATAGTCATAGTTGTATATTCCATACGATGATATTGAATTAGACGTGTGTTACATGTTTTGTATCATAGCCTACTAAACCTAAACTGAAATGTATGCCGTGGTTAACTGTCATAGGTTAAAAATCTGTACGCTTTTAGATATTTAGGTCTGGCCAACCCAATATCTGATATGCTGTATAGATTACTAATGTTATGGGAAGAGTTATTGTACTAAACCTAGATGTCTTACTTCCAAAATTAAGTTTTATCTACTTGTGCTTTGCCTGATTTAACTTTGAATTTTTTGTGTGATTATTTGGGGAATATCTATATTTAACCGTCGATGTAGTCATGTTTTGGTTTTTTATTTTTATATTTACCTTCTAATTTCGTTATGTTTTTGTACATGCAACCACTTGGGCCTTGATGCCAATGTAGGTAGAGAACATAGTATTTTGGTATTCGGCGAGTAAAGTAAAGATACTTGTTGACTTTTTATTTCTCTTTCCAAGCCTTTTTCTTTTATCATATTACAGACCTGAATAGTTTCTGACTTGAGCTTCGGAGTCTTTTCTGCAGGTGGTCGGAACCTCATCAAACAGTATCTCTAGCAACAGCAACAGAAGACGGTGTTTGACTATTTACGTAGGCACAATTTCCAAGGTATATATTTGTTTTATGCGAATATGATGGTATTAAATTATAGTTGTATATTCCATATGATGATATTGAATTACACGTGTTACATTTTTTGTATCATAGCCTGCTAAAGCTAAACTGAAATGTATGCCGTGGTTAACTGTCATAGCTGAAAAATCTGTACGCTTTTAGATATTGGGTCTGGCCAACCCAATATCTGATATGCTGTATAGGTTACTAATGTTATGGGAATAGTTATTGTACTAAACCTAGATGTCTTACTTCCAAAATTAAGTTTTATCTACTTATGCTTTGCCTGGTTTAACTTTGAATTTTTTGTGTGATTATTTGGGGAATATCTATATTTAACTGTCGATGTGGTCATGTTTTGGTTTTTTATTTTTATATTTAACTTCTAATTTCGTTATGTTTTTGTACATGCAACCACTTGGGCCTTGATGCCAATGTAGGTAGAGAACATAGTATTTCGGTATTCGGCGAGCAAAGTAAAGATACTTGTTGACTTTTTATTTCTCTTTCCAAGCCTTTTTCTTTTATCATATTACAGACCTGAACGGTTTCTGACTTGAGCGTCGGAGTCTTTTCTGCAGGTGGTCAGAACCTCATCAAACGGTATCTCTAGCAACAGCAACAGAAGACGGTGTTTGACTGTTTACGTAGGCACAATTTGCATGGTATATATTTGTCTTATGCGAAGATGATGTTATATAGTCATAGTTGTATATTCCATACGATGATATTGAATTAGACGTGTGTTACATGTTTTGTATCATAGCCTACTAAACCTAAACTGAAATGTATGCCGTGGTTAACTGTCATAGGTTAAAAATCTGTACCCTTTTAGATATTGGGTCTGGCCAACCCAATATATGATATGCTGTATAGATTACTAATGTTATGGGAAGAGTTATTGTACTAAACCTAGATGTCTTACTTCCAAAATTAAGTTTTATCTACTCATGCTTTGCCTGTTTTAACTTTGAATTTTTTGTGTGATTATTTGGGGAATATCTATATTTAACTGTCGGTGTGGTCATGTTTTGGTTTTTTATTTTTATATTTATCTTCTAATTTCGTTATGTTTTTGTACATGCAACCACTTGGGCCTTGATGCCAATGTAGGTAGAGAACATAGTATTTCGGTATTCGGCGAGTAAAGTAAAGATACTTGTTGACTTTTTATTTCTCTTTCCAAGCCTTTTTCTTTTATCATATTACAGACCTGAATGGTTTCTGACTTGAGCGTCGGAGTCTTTTCTGCAGGTGGTCAGAACCTCATCAAACGGTATCTCTAGCAACAGCAACAGAAGACGGTGTTTGACTGTTTACGTAGGCACAATTTGCAAGGTATATATTTGTCTTATGCGAAGATGATGATATATAGTTATAGTTGTATATTCCATATGATGATATTGAATTAGACGTGTGTTACATGTTTTGTATCATAGCCTACTAAACCTAAACTGAAATGTATGCCGTGGTTAACTGTCATAGCTGAAAAATCTGTACGCTTTTAGATATTGGGTCTGGCCAACCCAATATCTGATATGCTGTATAGGTTACTAATGTTATGGGAAGAGTTATTGTACTAAACCTAGATGTCTTACTTCCAAAATTAAGTTTTATCTACTTATGCTTTGCCTGTTTTAACTTTGAATTTTTTGTGTGATTATTTGGGGAATATCTATATTTAACTGTCGATGTGGTCATGTTTTGGTTTTTTATTTTTATATTTACCTTCTAATTTCGTTATGTTTTTGTACATGCAACCACTTGGGCCTTGATGCCAATGTAGGTAGAGAACATAGTATTTCGGTATTCGGCGAGTAAAGTAAAGATACTTGTTGACTTTTTATTTCTCTTTCCAAGCCTTTTTCTTTTATCATATTACAGACCTGAACGGTTTCTGACTTGAGCGTCGGAGTCTTTTCTGCAGGTGGTCAGAACCTCATCAAACGGTATCTCTAGCAACAGCAACAGAAGACGGTGTTTGACTGTTTACGTAGGCACAATTTGCAAGGTATATATTTGTCTTATGCGAAGATGATGATATATAGTTATAGTTGTATATTCCATATGATGATATTGAATTAGACGTGTGTTACATGTTTTGTATCATAGCCTACTAAACCTAAACTGAAATGTATGCCGTGGTTAACTGTCATAGGTTAAAAATCTGCACGCTATGATATGCTGTATAGATTACTAATGTTATGGGAAGAGTTATTGTACTAAACCTAGATGTCTTACTTCCAAAATTAAGTTTTATCTACTTGTGCTTTGCCTGGTTTAACCTTGAATTTTGTGTGATTATTTGGGGAATATCTATATTTAACCGTCGATGTAGTCATGTTTTGGTTTTTTATTTTTATATTTAACTTCTAATTTCGTTATGTTTTTGTACATGCAACCACTTGGGCCTTGATGCCAATGTAGGTAGAGAACATAGTATTTCGGTATTCGGCGAGTAAAGTAAAGATACTTGTTGACTTTTTATTTCTCTTTCCAAGCCTTTTTCTTGTATCATATTACAGACCTGAATAGTTTCTGACTTGAGCTTCGGAGTCTTTTCTGCAGGTGGTCAGAACCTCATCAAACAGTATCTCTAGCAACAGCAACAGAAGACGGTGTTTGACTGTTTACGTAGGCACAATTTGCAAGGTATATGTTTGTCTTATACGAAGATGATGATATATAGTCATAGTTGTATATTCCATACGATGATATTGAATTAGACGTGTGTTACATGTTTTGTATCATAGCCTACTAAACCTAAACTGAAATGTATGCCGTGGTTAACTGTCATAGGTTAAAAATCTGTACGCTTTTAGATATTTAGGTCTGGCCAACCCAATATCTGATATGCTGTATAGATTACTAATGTTATGGGAAGAGTTATTGTACTAAACCTAGATGTCTTACTTCCAAAATTAAGTTTTATCTACTTGTGCTTTGCCTGATTTAACTTTGAATTTTTTGTGTGATTATTTGGGGAATATCTATATTTAACCGTCGATGTAGTCATGTTTTGGTTTTTTATTTTTATATTTACCTTCTAATTTCGTTATGTTTTTGTACATGCAACCACTTGGGCCTTGATGCCAATGTAGGTAGAGAACATAGTATTTTGGTATTCGGCGAGTAAAGTAAAGATACTTGTTGACTTTTTATTTCTCTTTCCGAGCCTTTTTCTTTTATCATATTACAGACCTGAACGGTTTCTGACTTGAGCGTCGGAGTCTTTTCTGCAGGTGGTCAGAACCTCATCAAACGGTATCTCTAGCAACAGCAACAGAAGACGGTGTTTGACTGTTTACGTAGGCACAATTTGCAATGTATATATTTGTCTTATGCGAAGATGATGATATATAGTCATAGTTGTATATTCCATACGATGATATTGAATTAGACGTGTGTTACATGTTTTGTATCATAGCCTACTAAACCTAAACTGAAATGTATGCCGTGGTTAACTGTCATAGGTTAAAAATCTGTACGCTTTTAGATATTGGGTCTGGCCAACCCAATATCTGATATGCTGTATAGGTTACTAATGTTATGGGAAGAGTTATTGTACTAAACCTAGATGTCTTACTTCCAAAATTATGTTTTATCTACTTATGCTTTGCCTGTTTTAACTTTGAATTTTTTGTGTGATTATTTGGGGAATATCTATATTTAACTGTCGATGTGGTCATGTTTTGGTTTTTTATTTTTATATTTACCTTCTAATTTCGTTATGTTTTTGTACATGCAACCACTTGGGCCTTGATGCCAATGTAGGTAGAGAACATAGTATTTCGGTGTTCGGCGAGTAAAGTAAAGATACTTGTTGACTTTTTATTTCTCTTTCCAAGCCTTTTTCTTTTATCATATTACAGACCTGAATGGTTTCTGACTTGAGTGTCGGAGTCTTTTCTGCAGGTGGTCAAAACCTCATCAAACGGTATCTCTAGCAACAGCAACAGAAGACGGTGTTTGACTGTTTACGTAGGCACAATTTGCAAGGTATGTATTTTTCTTATGCGAAGATGATGATATATAGTTATAGTTGTATATTCCATATGATGATATTGAATTAGACGTGTGTTACATGTTTTGTATCATAGCCTACTAAACCTAAACTGAAATGTATGCCGTGGTTAACTGTCATAGCTGAAAAATCTGTACGCTTTTAGATATTGGGTCTGGCCAACCCAATATCTGATATGCTGTATAGGTTACTAATGTTATGGGAAGAGTTATTGTACTAAACCTAGATGTCTTACTTCCAAAATTAAGTTTTATCTACTTGTGCTTTGCCTGGTTTAACCTTGAATTTTTTGTGTGATTATTTGGGGAATATCTATATTTAACCGTCGATGTAGTCATGTTTTGGTTTTTTATTTTTATATTTACCTTCTAATTTCGTTATGTTTTTGTACATGCAACCACTTGGGCCTTGATGCCAATGTAGGTAGAGAACATAGTATTTCGGTGTTCGGCGAGTAAAGTAAAGATGCTTGTTGACTTTTTATGTCTTTCCAAGCCTTTTTCTTTTATCATATTACAGACCTGAATAGTTTCTGACTTGAGCTTCGGAGTCTTTTCTGCAGGTGGTCGAAACCTCATCAAACAGTATCTCTAGCAACAGCAACAGAAGACGGTGTTTGATTATTTACGTAGGCACAATTTGCAAGGGATATATTTGTCTTATGCGAATATGATGGTATTAAACTATAGTTGTATATTCCATATGATGATATTGAATTACACGTGTTACATTTTTTGTATCATAGCCTACTAAAGCTAAACTGAAATGTATGCCGTGGTTAACTGTCATAGCTAAAAAATCTGTACGCTTTTAGATATTGGGTCTGGCCAACCCAATATCTGATATGCTGTATAGGTTACTAATGTTATGAGAATAGTTATTGTACTAAACCTAGATGTCTTACTTCCAAAATTAAGTTTTATCTACTTATGCTTTGCCTGTTTTAACTTTGAATTTTTTGCGTGATTATTTGGGGAATATCTATATTTAACTGTCGATGTGGTCATGTTTTGGTTTTTTATTTTTATATTTAACTTCTAATTTCGTTATGTTTTTGTACATGCAACCACTTGGGCCTTGATGCCAATGTAGGTAGAGAACATAGTATTTCGGTATTCGGCAAGAAAAGTAAAGATACTTGTTGACTTTTTATTTCTCTTTCCAAGCCTTTTTCTTTTATCATATTACAGACCTGAACGGTTTCTGACTTGAGCGTCGGAGTCTTTTCTGCAGGTGGTCAGAACCTCATCAAACGGTATCTCTAGCAACAGCAACAGAAGACGGTGTTTGACTGTTTACGTAGGCACAATTTGCAAGGTATATGTTTGTCTTATACGAAGATGATGTTATATAGTCATAGTTGTATATTCCATACGATGATATTGAATTAGACGTGTGTTACATGTTTTGTATCATAGCCTACTAAACCTAAACTGAAATGTATGCCGTGGTTAACTGTCATAGGTTAAAAATCTGTACGCTTTTAGATATTTAGGTCTGGCCAACCCAATATCTGATATGCTGTATAGATTACTAATGTTATGGGAAGAGTTATTGTACTAAACCTAGATGTCTTACTTCCAAAATTAAGTTTTATCTACTTGTGCTTTGCCTGATTTAACTTTGAATTTTTTGTGTGATTATTTGGGGAATATCTATATTTAACCGTCGATGTAGTCATGTTTTGGTTTTTTATTTTTATATTTACCTTCTAATTTCGTTATGTTTTTGTACATGCAACCACTTGGGCCTTGATGCCAATGTAGGTAGAGAACATAGTATTTCGGTATTCGGCGAGTAAAGTAAAGATACTTGTTGACTTTTTATTTCTCTTTCCAAGCCTTTTTCTTTTATCATATTACAGACCTGAATAGTTTCTGACTTGAGCTTCGGAGTCTTTTCTGCAGGTGGTCGGAACCTCATCAAACAGTATCTCTAGCAACAGCAACAGAAGACGGTGTTTGACTATTTACGTAGGCACAATTTCCAAGGTATATATTTGTTTTATGCGAATATGATGGTATTAAATTATAGTTGTATATTCCATATGATGATATTGAATTACACGTGTTACATTTTTTGTATCATAGCCTGCTAAAGCTAAACTGAAATGTATGCCGTGGTTAACTGTCATAGCTGAAAAATCTGTACGCTTTTAGATATTGGGTCTGGCCAACTCAATATCTGATATGCTGTATAGGTTACTAATGTTATGGGAATAGTTATTGTACTAAACCTAGATGTCTTACTTCCAAAATTAAGTTTTATCTACTTATGCTTTGCCTGGTTTAACTTTGAATTTTTTGTGTCATTATTTGGGGAATATCTATATTTAACTGTCGATGTGGTCATGTTTTGGTTTTTTATTTTTATATTTAACTTCTAATTTCGTTATGTTTTTGTACATGCAACCACTTGGGCCTTGATGCCAATGTAGGTAGAGAACATAGTATTTCGGTATTCGGCGAGCAAAGTAAAGATACTTGTTGACTTTTTATTTCTCTTTCCAAGCCTTTTTCTTTTATCATATTACAGACCTGAACGGTTTCTGACTTGAGCTTCGGAGTCTTTTCTGCAGGTGGTCAGAACCTCATCAAACGGTATCTCTAGCAACAGCAACAGAAGACGGTGTTTGACTGTTTACGTAGGCACAATTTGCAAGGTATATATTTGTCTTAAGCGAAGATGATGTTATATAGTCATAGTTGTATATTCCATACGATGATATTGAATTAGACGTGTGTTACATGTTTTGTATCATAGCCTACTAAACCTAAACTGAAATGTATGCCGTGGTTAACTGTCATAGGTTAAAAATCTGTACGCTTTTAGATATTGGGTCTGGCCAACCCAATATATGATAAGCTGTATAGATTACTAATGTTATGGGAAGAGTTATTGTACTAAACCTAGATGTCTTACTTCCAAAATTAAGTTTTATCTACTTATGCTTTGCCTGTTTTAACTTTGAATTTTTTGTGTGATTATTTGGGGAATATCTATATTTAACTGTCGATGTGGTCATGTTTTGGTTTTTTATTTTTATATTTATCTTCTAATTTCGTTATGTTTTTGTACATGCAACCACTTGGGCCTTGATGCGAATGTAGGTAGAGAACATAGTATTTCGGTATTCGGCGAGTAAAGTAAAGATACTTGTTGACTTTTTATTTCTCTTTCCAAGCCTTTTTCTTTTATCATATTACAGACCTGAATAGTTTCTGACTTGAGCTTCGGAGTCTTTTCTGCAGGTGGTCAGAACCTCATCAAACAGTATCTCTAGCAACAGCAACAGAAGATGGTGTTTGACTGTTTACGTAGGCACAATTTGCAAGGTATATGTTTGTCTTATACGAAGATGATGATATATAGTCATAGTTGTATATTCCATACGATGATATTGAATTAGACGTGTGTTACATGTTTTGTATCATAGCCTACTAAACCTAAACTGAAATGTATGCCGTGGTTAACTGTCATAGGTTAAAAATCTGTACGCTTTTAGATATTTAGGTCTGGCCAACCCAATATCTGATATGCTGTATAGATTACTAATGTTATGGGAAGAGTTATTGTACTAAACCTAGATGTCTTACTTCCAAAATTAAGTTTTATCTACTTGTGCTTTGCCTGATTTAACTTTGAATTTTTTGTGTGATTATTTGGGGAATATCTATATTTAACCGTCGATGTAGTCATGTTTTGGTTTTTTATTTTTATATTTACCTTCTAATTTCGTTATGTTTTTGTACATGCAACCACTTGGGCCTTGATGCCAATGTAGGTAGAGAACATAGTATTTCGGTATTCGGCGAGTAAAGTAAAGATACTTGTTGACTTTTTATTTCTCTTTCCAAGCCTTTTTCTTTTATCATATTACAGACCTGAATAGTTTCTGACTTGAGCTTCGGAGTCTTTTCTGCAGGTGGTCGGAACCTCATCAAACAGTATCTCTAGCAACAGCAACAGAAGACGGTGTTTGACTATTTACGTAGGCACAATTTCCAAGGTATATATTTGTTTTATGCGAATATGATGGTATTAAATTATAGTTGTATATTCCATATGATGATATTGAATTACACGTGTTACATTTTTTGTATCATAGCCTGCTAAAGCTAAACTGAAATGTATGCCGTGGTTAACTGTCATAGCTGAAAAATCTGTACGCTTTTAGATATTGGGTCTGGCCAACTCAATATCTGATATGCTGTATAGGTTACTAATGTTATGGGAATAGTTATTGTACTAAACCTATATGTCTTACTTCCAAAATTAAGTTTTATCTACTTATGCTTTGCCTGGTTTAACTTTGAATTTTTTGTGTGATTATTTGGGGAATATCTATATTTAACTGTCGATGTGGTCATGTTTTGGTTTTTTATTTTTATATTTAACTTCTAATTTCGTTATGTTTTTGTACATGCAACCACTTGGGCCTTGATGCCAATGTAGGTAGAGAACATAGTATTTCGGTATTCGGCGAGCAAAGTAAAGATACTTGTTGACTTTTTATTTCTCTTTCCAAGCCTTTTTCTTTTATCATATTACAGACCTGAACGGTTTCTGACTTGAGCTTCGGAGTCTTTTCTGCAGGTGGTCAGAACCTCATCAAACAGTATCTCTAGCAACAGCAACAGAAGACGGTGTTTGACTGTTTACGTAGGCACAATTTGCAAGGTATATATTTGTCTTAAGCGAAGATGATGTTATATAGTCATAGTTGTATATTCCATACGATGATATTGAATTAGACGTGTGTTACATGTTTTGTATCATAGCCTACTAAACCTAAACTGAAATGTATGCCGTGGTTAACTGTCATAGGTTAAAAATCTGTACGCTTTTAGATATTGGGTCTGGCCAACCCAATATATGATAAGCTGTATAGATTACTAATGTTATGGGAAGAGTTATTGTACTAAACCTAGATGTCTTACTTCCAAAATTAAGTTTTATCTACTTATGCTTTGCCTGTTTTAACTTTGAATTTTTTGTGTGATTATTTGGGGAATATCTATATTTAACTGTCGATGTGGTCATGTTTTGGTTTTTTATTTTTATATTTATCTTCTAATTTCGTTATGTTTTTGTACATGCAACCACTTGGGCCTTGATGCGAATGTAGGTAGAGAACATAGTATTTCGGTATTCGGCGAGTAAAGTAAAGATACTTGTTGACTTTTTATTTCTCTTTCCAAGCCTTTTTCTTTTATCATATTACAGACCTGAATAGTTTCTGACTTGAGCTTCGGAGTCTTTTCTGCAGGTGGTCAGAACCTCATCAAACAGTATCTCTAGCAACAGCAACAGAAGATGGTGTTTGACTGTTTACGTAGGCACAATTTGCAAGGTATATGTTTGTCTTATACGAAGATGATGATATATAGTCATAGTTGTATATTCCATACGATGATATTGAATTAGACGTGTGTTACATGTTTTGTATCATAGCCTACTAAACCTAAACTGAAATGTATGCCGTGGTTAACTGTCATAGGTTAAAAATCTGTACGCTTTTAGATATTTAGGTCTGGCCAACCCAATATCTGATATGCTGTATAGATTACTAATGTTATGGGAAGAGTTATTGTACTAAACCTAGATGTCTTACTTCCAAAATTAAGTTTTATCTACTTGTGCTTTGCCTGATTTAACTTTGAATTTTTTGTGTGATTATTTGGGGAATATCTATATTTAACCGTCGATGTAGTCATGTTTTGGTTTTTTATTTTTATATTTACCTTCTAATTTCGTTATGTTTTTGTACATGCAACCACTTGGGCCTTGATGCCAATGTAGGTAGAGAACATAGTATTTCGGTATTCGGCGAGTAAAGTAAAGATACTTGTTGACTTTTTATTTCTCTTTCCAAGCCTTTTTCTTTTATCATATTACAGACCTGAATAGTTTCTGACTTGAGCTTCGGAGTCTTTTCTGCAGGTGGTCGGAACCTCATCAAACAGTATCTCTAGCAACAGCAACAGAAGACGGTGTTTGACTCTTTACGTAGGCACAATTTCCAAGGTATATATTTGTTTTATGCGAATATGATGGTATTAAATTATAGTTGTATATTCCATATGATGATATTGAATTACACGTGTTACATTTTTTGTATCATAGCCTGCTAAAGCTAAACTGAAATGTATGCCGTGGTTAACTGTCATAGCTGAAAAATCTGTACGCTTTTAGATATTGGGTCTGGCCAACCCAATATCTGATATGCTGTATAGGTTACTAATGTTATGGGAATAGTTATTGTACTAAACCTAGATGTCTTACTTCCAAAATTAAGTTTTATCTACTTATGCTTTGCCTGGTTTAACTTTGAATTTTTTGTGTGATTATTTGGGGAATATCTATATTTAACCGTCGATGTGGTCATGTTTTGGTTTTTTATTTTTATATTTAACTTCTAATTTCGTTATGTTTTTGTACATGCAACCACTTGGGCCTTGATGCCAATGTAGGTAGAGAACATAGTATTTCGGTATTCGGCGAGCAAAGTAAAGATACTTGTTGACTTTTTATTTCTCTTTCCAAGCCTTTTTCTTTTATCATATTACAGACCTGAACGGTTTCTGACTTGAGCGTCGGAGTCTTTTCTGCAGGTGGTCAGAACCTCATCAAACGGTATCTCTAGCAACAGCAACAGAAGACGGTGTTTGACTGTTTACGTAGGCACAATTTGCAAGGTATATATTTGTCTTATGCGAAGATGATGTTATATAGTCATAGTTGTATATTCCATACGATGATATTGAATTAGACGTGTGTTACATGTTTTGTATCATAGCCTACTAAACCTAAACTGAAATGTATGCCGTGGTTAACTGTCATAGGTTAAAAATCTGTACGCTTTTAGATATTGGGTCTGGCCAACCCAATATATGATATGCTGTATAGATTACTAATGTTATGGGAAGAGTTATTGTACTAAACCTAGATGTCTTACTTCCAAAATTAAGTTTTATCTACTTATGCTTTGCCTGTTTTAACTTTGAATTTTTTGTGTGATTATTTGGGCAATATCTATATTTAACTGTCGATGTGGTCATGTTTTGGTTTTTTATTTTTATATTTATCTTCTAATTTCGTTATGTTTTTGTACATGCAACCACTTGGGCCTTGATGCCAATGTAGGTAGAGAACATAGTATTTCGGTATTCGGCGAGTAAAGTAAAGATACTTGTTGACTTTTTATTTCTCTTTCCAAGCCTTTTTCTTTTATCATATTACAGACCTGAATGGTTTCTGACTTGATCGTCGGAGTCTTTTCTGCAGGTGGTCAGAACCTCATCAAACGGTATCTCTAGCAACAGCAACAGAAGACGGTGTTTGACTGTTTACGTAGGCACAATTTGCAAGGTATGTATTTGTCTTATGCGAAGATGATGATATATAGTTATAATTGTATATTCCATATGATGATATTGAATTAGACGTGTGTTACATGTTTTGTATCATAGCCTACTAAACCTAAACTGAAATGTATGCCGTGGTTAACTGTCATAGCTGAAAAATCTGTACGCTTTTAGATATTGGGTCTGGCCAACCCAATATCTGATATGCTGTATAGGTTACTAATGTTATGGGAAGAGTTATTGTACTAAACCTAGATGTCTTACTTCCAAAATTAAGTTTTATCTACTTATGCTTTGCCTGTTTTAACTTTGAATTTTTTGTGTGATTATTTGGGGAATATCTATATTTAACTGTCGATGTGGTCATGTTTTGGTTTTTTATTTTTATATTTACCTTCTAATTTCGTTATGTTTTTGTACATGCAACCACTTGGGCCTTGATGCCAATGTAGGTAGAGAACATAGTATTTCGGTATTCGGCGAGTAAAGTAAAGATACTTGTTGACTTTTTATTTCTCTTTCCAAGCCTTTTTCTTTTATCATATTACAGACCTGAACGGTTTCTGACTTGAGCGTCGGAGTCTTTTCTGCAGGCGTTCAGAACCTCATCAAACGTTATCTCTAGCAACAGCAACAGAAGACGGTGTTTGACTGTTTACGTAGGCACAATTTGCAAGGTATATATTTGTCTTATGCGAAGATGATGATATATAGTTATAGTTGTATATTCCATATGATGATATTGAATTAGACGTGTGTTACATGTTTTGTATCATAGCCTACTAAAGCTAAACTGAAATGTATGCCGTGGTTAACTGTCATAGGTTAAAAATCTGTACGCTTTTAGATATTGGATCTGGCCAACTCAATATATGATATGCTGTATAGATTACTAATGTTATGGGAAGAGTTATTGTACTAAACCTAGATGTCTTACTTCCAAAATTAAGTTTTATCTACTTGTGCTTTGCCTGGTTTAACTTTGAATTTTTTGTGTGATTATTTGGGGAATATCTATATTTAACCGTCGATGTGGTCATGTTTTATTTTTTTATTTTTATATTTAACTTCTAATTTCGTTATGTTTTTGTACATGCAACCACTTGGGCCTTGATGCCAATGTAGGTAGAGAACATAGTATTTCGGTATTCGGCGAGTAAAGTAAAGATACTTGTTGACTTTTTATTTCTCTTTCCAAGCCTTTTTCTTGTATCATATTACAGACCTGAATAGTTTCTGACTTGAGCTTCGGAGTCTTTTCTGCAGGTGGTCAGAACCTCATCAAACAGTATCTCTAGCAACAGCAACAGAAGACGGTGTTTGACTGTTTACGTAGGCACAATTTGCAAGGTATATGTTTGTCTTATGCGAAGATGATGATATATAGTCATAGTTGTATATTCCATACGATGATATTGAATTAGACGTGTGTTACATGTTTTGTATCATAGCCTACTAAACCTAAACTGAAATGTATGCCGTGGTTAACTGTCATAGGTTAAAAATCTGTACGCTTTTAGATATTGGGTCTGGCCAACCCAATATATGATATGCTGTATAGATTACTAATGTTATGGGAAGAGTTATTGTACTAAACCTAGATGTCTTACTTCCAAAATTAAGTTTTATCTACTTGTTCTTTGCCTGGTTTAACTTTGAATTTTTTGTGTGATTATTTGGGGAATATCTATATTTAACCGTCGATGTGGTCATGTTTTGGTTTTTTATTTTTATATTTACCTTCTAATTTCGTTATGTTTTTGTACATGCAACCACTTGGGCCTTGGTGCCAATGTAGGTAGAGAACATAGTATTTCGGTATTCGGCGAGTAAAGTAAAGATACTTGTTGACTTTTTATTTCTCTTTCCAAGCCTTTTTCTTTTATCATATTACAGACCTGAATAGTTTCTGACTTGAGCTTCGGAGTCTTTTCTGCAGGTGGTCGGAACCTCATCAAACAGTATCTCTAGCAACAGCAACAGAAGACGGTGTTTGACTATTTACGTAGGCACAATTTCCAAGGTATATATTTGTTTTATGCGAATATGATGGTATTAAATTTTAGTTGTATATTCCATATGATGATATTGAATTACACGTGTTACATTTTTTGTATCATAGCCTGCTAAAGCTAAACTGAAATGTATGCCGTGGTTAACTGTCATAGCTGAAAAATCTGTACGCTTTTAGATATTGGGTCTGGCCAACCCAATATCTGATATGCTGTATAGGTTACTAATGTTATGGGAATAGTTATTGTACTAAACCTAGATGTCTTACTTCCAAAATTAAGTTTTATCTACTTGTGCTTTGCCTGATTTAACTTTGAATTTTTTGTGTGATTATTTGGGGAATATCTATATTTAACCGTCGATGTAGTCATGTTTTGGTTTTTTATTTTTATATTTACCTTCTAATTTCGTTATGTTTTTGTACATGCAACCACTTGGGCCTTGGTGCCAATGTAGGTAGAGAACATAGTATTTCGGTATTCGGCGAGTAAAGTAAAGATACTTGTTGACTTTTTATTTCTCTTTCCAAGCCTTTTTCTTTTATCATATTACAGACCTGAATAGTTTCTGACTTGAGCTTCGGAGTCTTTTCTGCAGGTGGTCGGAACCTCATCAAACAGTATCTCTAGCAACAGCAACAGAAGACGGTGTTTGACTATTTACGTAGGCACAATTTCCAAGGTATATATTTGTTTTATGCGAATATGATGGTATTAAATTATAGTTGTATATTCCATATGATGATATTGAATTACACGTGTTACATTTTTTGTATCATAGCCTGCTAAAGCTAAACTGAAATGTATGCCGTGGTTAACTGTCATAGCTGAAAAATCTGTACGCTTTTAGATATTGGGTCTGGCCAACCCAATATCTGATATGCTGTATAGGTTACTAATGTTATGGGAAGAGTTATTGTACTAAACCTAGATGTCTTACTTCCAAAATTAAGTTTTATCTACTTGTGCTTTGCCTGATTTAACTTTGAATTTTTTGTGTGATTATTTGGGAATATCTATATTTAACCGTCGATGTAGTCATGTTTTGGTTTTTTATTTTTATATTTACCTTCTAATTTCGTTATGTTTTTGTACATGCAACCACTTGGGCCTTGGTGCCAATGTAGGTAGAGAACATAGTATTTCGGTATTCGGCGAGTAAAGTAAAGATACTTGTTGACTTTTTATTTCTCTTTCCAAGCCTTTTTCTTTTATCATATTACAGACCTGAACGGTTTCTGACTTGAGCGTCGGAGTCTTTTCTGCAGGTGGTCAGAACCTCATCAAACGGTATCTCTAGCAACAGCAACAGAAGACGGTGTTTGACTGTTTACGTAGGCACAATTTGCAAGGTATATATTTGTCTTATGCGAAGATGATGATATATAGTTATAGTTGTATATTCCATATGATGATATTGAATTAGACGTGTGTTACATGTTTTGTATCATAGCCTACTAAAGCTAAACTGAAATGTATGCCGTGGTTAACTGTCATAGGTTAAAAATCTGTACGCTTTTAGATATTGGATCTGGCCAACTCAATATATGATATGCTGTATAGATTACTAATGTTATGGGAAGAGTTATTGTACTAAACCTAGATGTCTTACTTCCAAAATTAAGTTTTATCTACTTGTGCTTTGCCTGGTTTAACTTTGAATTTTTTGTGTGATTATTTGGGGAATATCTATATTTAACCGTCGATGTGGTCATGTTTTGGTTTTTTATTTTTATATTTAACTTCTAATTTCGTTATGTTTTTGTACATGCAACCACTTGGGCCTTGATGCCAATGTAGGTAGAGAACATAGTATTTCGGTATTCGGCGAGTAAAGTAAAGATACTTGTTGACTTTTTATTTCTCTTTCCAAGCCTTTTTCTTGTATCATATTACAGACCTGAATAGTTTCTGACTTGAGCTTCAGAGTCTTTTCTGCAGGTGGTCAGAACCTCATCAAACAGTATCTCTAGCAACAGCAACAGAAGACGGTGTTTGACTGTTTACGTAGGCACAATTTGCAAGGTATATGTTTGTCTTATACGAAGATGATGATATATAGTCATAGTTGTATATTCCATACGATGATATTGAATTAGACGTGTGTTACATGTTTTGTATCATAGCCTACTAAACCTAAACTGAAATGTATGCCGTGGTTAACTGTCATAGGTTAAAAATCTGTACGCTTTTAGATATTTAGGTCTGGCCAACCCAATATCTGATATGCTGTATAGATTACTAATGTTATGGGAAGAGTTATTGTACTAAACCTAGATGTCTTACTTCCAAAATTAAGTTTTATCTACTTGTGCTTTGCCTGATTTAACTTTGAATTTTTTGTGTGATTATTTGGGGAATATCTATATTTAACCGTCGATGTAGTCATGTTTTGGTTTTTTATTTTTATATTTAACTTCTAATTTCGTTATGTTTTTGTACATGCAACCACTTGGGCCTTGATGCCAATGTAGGTAGAGAACATAGTATTTCGGTATTCGGCGAGTAAAGTAAAGATACTTGTTGACTTTTTATTTCTCTTTCCAAGCCTTTTTCTTGTATCATATTACAGACCTGAATAGTTTCTGACTTGAGCTTCAGAGTCTTTTCTGCAGGTGGTCAGAACCTCATCAAACAGTATCTCTAGCAACAGCAACAGAAGACGGTGTTTGACTGTTTACGTAGGCACAATTTGCAAGGTATATGTTTGTCTTATACGAAGATGATGATATATAGTCATAGTTGTATATTCCATATGATGATATTGAATTACACGTGTTACATTTTTTGTATCATAGCCTGCTAAAGCTAAACTGAAATGTATGCCGTGGTTAACTGTCATAGCTGAAAAATCTGTACGCTTTTAGATATTGGGTCTGGCCAACCCAATATCTGATATGCTGTATAGGTTACTAATGTTATGGGAATAGTTATTGTACTAAACCTAGATGTCTTACTTCCAAAATTAAGTTTTATCTACTTGTGCTTTGCCTGATTTAACTTTGAATTTTTTGTGTGATTATTTGGGGAATATCTATATTTAACCGTCGATGTAGTCATGTTTTGGTTTTTTATTTTTATATTTACCTTCTAATTTCGTTATGTTTTTGTACATGCAACCACTTGGGCCTTGGTGCCAATGTAGGTAGAGAACATAGTATTTCGGTATTCGGCGAGTAAAGTAAAGATACTTGTTGACTTTTTATTTCTCTTTCCAAGCCTTTTTCTTTTATCATATTACAGACCTGAATAGTTTCTGACTTGAGCTTCGGAGTCTTTTCTGCAGGTGGTCGGAACCTCATCAAACAGTATCTCTAGCAACAGCAACAGAAGACGGTGTTTGACTATTTACGTAGGCACAATTTCCAAGGTATATATTTGTTTTATGTGAATATGATGGTATTAAATTATAGTTGTATATTCCATATGATGATATTGAATTACACGTGTTACATTTTTTGTATCATAGCCTGCTAAAGCTAAACTGAAATGTATGCCGTGGTTAACTGTCATAGCTGAAAAATCTGTACGCTTTTAGATATTGGGTCTGGCCAACCCAATATCTGATATGCTGTATAGGTTACTAATGTTATGGGAAGAGTTATTGTACTAAACCTAGATGTCTTACTTCCAAAATTAAGTTTTATCTACTTGTGCTTTGCCTGATTTAACTTTGAATTTTTTGTGTGATTATTTGGGAATATCTATATTTAACCGTCGATGTAGTCATGTTTTGGTTTTTTATTTTTATATTTACCTTCTAATTTCGTTATGTTTTTGTACATGCAACCACTTGGGCCTTGGTGCCAATGTAGGTAGAGAACATAGTATTTCGGTATTCGGCGAGTAAAGTAAAGATACTTGTTGACTTTTTATTTCTCTTTCCAAGCCTTTTTCTTTTATCATATTACAGACCTGAACGGTTTCTGACTTGAGCGTCGGAGTCTTTTCTGCAGGTGGTCAGAACCTCATCAAACGGTATCTCTAGCAACAGCAACAGAAGACGGTGTTTGACTGTTTACGTAGGCACAATTTGCAAGGTATATATTTGTCTTATGCGAAGATGATGATATATAGTTATAGTTGTATATTCCATATGATGATATTGAATTAGACGTGTGTTACATGTTTTGTATCATAGCCTACTAAAGCTAAACTGAAATGTATGCCGTGGTTAACTGTCATAGGTTAAAAATCTGTACGCTTTTAGATATTGGATCTGGCCAACTCAATATATGATATGCTGTATAGATTACTAATGTTATGGGAAGAGTTATTGTACTAAACCTAGATGTCTTACTTCCAAAATTAAGTTTTATCTACTTGTGCTTTGCCTGGTTTAACTTTGAATTTTTTGTGTGATTATTTGGGGAATATCTATATTTAACCGTCGATGTGGTCATGTTTTGGTTTTTTATTTTTATATTTAACTTCTAATTTCGTTATGTTTTTGTACATGCAACCACTTGGGCCTTGATGCCAATGTAGGTAGAGAACATAGTATTTCGGTATTCGGCGAGTAAAGTAAAGATACTTGTTGACTTTTTATTTCTCTTTCCAAGCCTTTTTCTTGTATCATATTACAGACCTGAATAGTTTCTGACTTGAGCTTCAGAGTCTTTTCTGCAGGTGGTCAGAACCTCATCAAACAGTATCTCTAGCAACAGCAACAGAAGACGGTGTTTGACTGTTTACGTAGGCACAATTTGCAAGGTATATGTTTGTCTTATACGAAGATGATGATATATAGTCATAGTTGTATATTCCATACGATGATATTGAATTAGACGTGTGTTACATGTTTTGTATCATAGCCTACTAAACCTAAACTGAAATGTATGCCGTGGTTAACTGTCATAGGTTAAAAATCTGTACGCTTTTAGATATTTAGGTCTGGCCAACCCAATATCTGATATGCTGTATAGATTACTAATGTTATGGGAAGAGTTATTGTACTAAACCTAGATGTCTTACTTCCAAAATTAAGTTTTATCTACTTGTGCTTTGCCTGATTTAACTTTGAATTTTTTGTGTGATTATTTGGGGAATATCTATATTTAACCGTCGATGTAGTCATGTTTTGGTTTTTTATTTTTATATTTACCTTCTAATTTCGTTATGTTTTTGTACATGCAACCACTTGGGCCTTGATGCCAATGTAGGTAGAGAACATAGTATTTCGGTATTCGGCGAGTAAAGTAAAGATACTTGTTGACTTTTTATTTCTCTTTCCAAGCCTTTTTCTTTTATGATATTACAGACCTGAATGGTTTCTGACTTGAGCGTCGGAGTCTTTTCTGCAGGTGGTCAGAACCTCATCAAACGGTATCTCTAGCAACAGCAACAGAAGACGGTGTTTGACTGTTTACGTAGGCACAATTTGCAAGGTATGTATTTGTCTTATGCGAAGATGATGATATATAGTTATAGTTGTATATTCCATATGATGATATTGAATTAGACGTGTGTTACATGTTTTGTATCATAGCCTACTAAACCTAAACTGAAATGTATGCCGTGGTTAACTGTCATAGCTGAAAAATCTGTACGCTTTTAGATATTGGGTCTGGCCAACCCAATATCTGATATGCTGTATAGGTTACTAATTCTATGGGAAGAGTTATTGTACCAAACCTAGATGTCTTACTTCCAAAATTAAGTTTTATCTACTTATGCTTTGACTGGTTTAACTTTGAATTTTTTGTGTGATTATTTGGGGAATATCTATATTTAACCGTCGATGTGGTCATGTTTTGGTTTTTTATTTTTATATTTAACTTCTAATTTTGTTATGTTTTTGTACATGCAACCACTTGGGCCTTGATGCCAATGTAGGTAGAGAACATAGTATTTCGGTGTTCGGCGAGTAAAGTAAAGATACTTGTTGACTTTTTATTTCTCTTTCCAAGCCTTTTTCTTTTATCATATTACAGACCTGAATGGTTTCTGACTTGAGCGTCGGAGTCTTTTCTGCAGGTGGTCAGAACCTCATCAAACGGTATCTCTAGCAACAGCAACAGAAGACGGTGTTTGACTGTTTACGTAGGCACAATTTGCAAGGTATGTATTTGTCTTTTGCGAAGACGATGATATATAGTTATAGGTGTATATTCCATATGATGATACTGAATTAGACGTGTGTTACATGTTTTGTATCATAGCCTACTAAACCTAAACTGAAATGTATGCCGTGGTTAACTGTGATAGCTGAAAAATCTGTACGCTTTTAGATATTGGGTCTGGCCAACCCAATATCTGATATGCTGTATAGGTTACTAATGTTATGGGAAGAGTTATTGTACTAAACCTAGATGTCTTACTCCAAAATTATGTTTTATCTACTTATGCTTTGCCTGTTTTAACTTTGAATTTTTTGTGTGATTATTTGGGGAATATCTATATTTAACTGTCGATGTGGTCATGTTTTGGTTTTTTATTTTTATATTTACCTTCTAATTTCGTTATGTTTTTGTACATGCAACCACTTGGGCCTTGATGCCAATGTAGGTAGAGAACATAGTATTTCGGTGTTCGGCGAGTAAAGTAAAGATACCTTTTGACTTTTTATTTCTCTTTCCAAGCCTTTTTCTTTTATCATATTACAGACCTAAAGGGTTTCTGACTTGAGCGTCGGAGTCTTTTCTGCAGGTGGTCAGAACCTCATCAAACGGTATCTCTAGCAACAGCAACAGAAGACGGTGTTTGACTGTTTACGTAGGCACAATTTGCAAGGTATGTATTTTTCTTATGCGAAGATGATGATATATAGTTATAGTTGTATATTCCATATGATGATATTGAATTAGACGTGTGTTACATGTTTTGTATCATAGCCTACTAAACCTAAACTGAAATGTATGCCGTGGTTAACTGTGATAGCTGAAAAATCTGTACGCTTTTAGATATTGGGTCTGGCCAACCCAATATCTGATATGCTGTATAGGTTACTAATGTTATGGAAAGAGTTATTGTACTAAACCTAGATGTCTTACTTCCAAAATTATGTTTTATCTACTTATGCTTTGCCTGTTTTAACTTTGAATTTTTTGTGTGATTATTTGGGGAATATCTATATTTAACTGTCGATGTGGTCATGTTTTGGTTTTTTATTTTTATATTTAACTTCTAATTTCGTTATGTTTTTGTACATGCAACCACTTGGGCCTTGATGCCAATGTAGGTAGAGAACATAGTATTTCGGTATTCGGCGAGTAAAGTAAAGATACTTGTTGACTTTTTATTTCTCTTTCTAAGCCTTTTTTTTCTATCATATTACAGACCTGAATAGTTTCTGACTTGAGCGTCAGAGTCTTTTCTGCAGGTGGTCGGAACCTCATCAAACAGTATCTCTAGCAACAGCAACAGAAGACGGTGTTTGACTGTTTACGTAGGCACAATTTGCAAGGTATATATTTGTCTTATGCGAAGATGATGATATATAGTCATAGTTGTATATTCCATACGATGATATTGAATTAGACGTGTGTTACATGTTTTGTATCATAGCCTACTAAACCTAAACTGAAATGTATGCCGTGGTTAACTGTCATAGGTAAAAAATCTGTACGCTTTTAGATATTGGGTCTGGCCAACCCAATATCTGATATGCTGTATAGGTTACTAATGTTATGGGAAGAGTTATTGTACTAAACCTAGATGTCTTACTTCCAAAATTAAGTTTTATCTACTTATGCTTTGACTGGTTTAACTTTGAATTTTTTGTGTGATTATTTGGGGAATATCTATATTTAACCGTCGATGTGGTCATGTTTTGGTTTTTTATTTTTATATTTAACTTCTAATTTCGTTATGTTTTCTTACATGCAACCACTTGGGCCTTGATGCCAATGTAGGTAGAGAACATAGTATTTCGGTATTCGGCGAGTAAAGTAAAGATACTTGTTGACTTTTTATTTCTCTTTCCAAGCCTTTTTCTTTTATCATATTACAGACCTGAATAATTTCTGACTTGAGCTTCGGAGTCTTTTCTGCAGGTGGTCGGAACCTCATCAAACAGTATCTCTAGCAACAGCAACAGAAGACGGTGTTTGACTGTTTACGTAGGCACAATTTGCAAGGTATATATTTGTCTTATACGAAGATGATGATATATAGTCATAGTTGTATATTCCATACGATGATATTGAATTAGACGTGTGTTACATGTTTTGTATCATAGCCTACTAAACCTAAACTGAAATGTATGCCGTGGTTAACTGTCATAGGTTAAAAATCTGTACGCTTTTAGATATTGGGTCTGGCCAACCCAATATATGATATGCTGTATAGATTACTAATGTTATGGGAAGAGTTATTGTACTAAACCTAGATGTCTTACTTCCAAAATTAAGTTTTATCTACTTGTGCTTTGCCTGGTTTAACTTTGAATTTTTTGTGTGATTATTTGGGGAATATCTATATTTAACCGTCGATGTAGTCATGTTTTGGTTTTTTATTTTTATATTTACCTTCTAATTTCGTTATGTTTTTGTATATGCAACCACTTTGGCGTTGATGCCAATGTAGGTAGAGAACATAGTATTTCGGTATTCGGCGAGTAAAGTAAAGATACTTGTTGACTTTTTATTTCTCTTTCCAAGCCTTTTTCTTTTATCATATTACAGACCTGAATGGTTTCTGACTTGAGCGTCGGAGTCTTTTCTGCAGGTGGTCAAAACCTCATCAAACGGTATCTCTAGCAACAGCAACAGAAGACAGTGTTTGACTGTTTAGGTAGGCACAATTTGCAAGGTATATATTTGTCTTATGCGAAGATGATGATATATATTTATAGTAGTATATTCCATATGATGATATTGAATTAGATGTGTTACATGTTTTGTATCATAGCCTACTAAAGCTAAACTGAAATGTATGCCGTGGTTAACTGTCATAGCTGAAAAATCTGTACGCTTTTAGATATTGGGTCTGGCCAACCCAATATCTGATATGCTGTATAGGTTACTAATGTTATGGGAAGAGTTATTGTACTAAACCTAGATGTCTTACTCCAAAATTATGTTTTATCTACTTATGCTTTGCCTGTTTTAACTTTGAATTTTTTGTGTGATTATTTGGGGAATATCTATATTTAACTGTCGATGTGGTCATGTTTTGGTTTTTTATTTTTATATTTACCTTCTAATTTCGTTATGTTTTTGTACATGCAACCACTTGGGCCTTGATGCCAATGTAGGTAGAGAACATAGTATTTCGGTGTTCGGCGAGTAAAGTAAAGATACTTGTTGACTTTTTATTTCTCTTTCCAAGCCTTTTCCTTTTATCATATTACAGACCTGAATGGTTTCTGACTTGAGCGTCGGAGTCTTTTCTGCAGGTGGTCAGAACCTCATCAAACGGTATCTCTAGCAACAGCAACAGAAGACGGTGTTTGACTGTTTACGTAGGCACAATTTGCAAGGTATGTATTTTTCTTATGCAAAGATGATGATATATAGTTATAGTTGTATATTCCATATGATGATATTGAATTAGACGTGTGTTACATGTTTTGTATCATAGCCTACTAAACCTAAACTGAAATGTATGCCGTGGTTAACTGTCATAGCTGAAAAATCTGTACGCTTTTAGATATTGGGTCTGGCTAACCCAATATCTGATATGCTGTATAGGTTACTAATGCTATGGGAAGAGTTATTGTACTAAACCTAGATGTCTTACTTCCAAAATTAAGTTTTATCTACTTATGCTTTGACTGGTTTAACTTTGAATTTTTTGTGTGATTATTTGGGGAATATCTATATTTAACCGTCGATGTGGTCATGTTTTGGTTTTTTATTTTTATATTTAACTTCTAATTTTGTTATGTTTTTGTACATGCAACCACTTGGGCCTTGATGCCAATGTAGGTAGAGAACATAGTATTTTGGTATTCGGCGAGTAAAGTAAAGATACTTGTTGACTTTTTATTTCTCTTTCCAAGCCTTTTTCTTTTATCATATTACAGACCTGAATAGTTTCTGACTTGAGCTTCGGAGTCTTTTCTGCAGGTGGTCGGAACCTCATCAAACAGTATCTCTAGCAACAGCAACAGAAGACGGTGTTTGATTATTTACGTAGGCACAATTTGCAAGGGATATATTTGTCTTATGCGAATATGATGGTATTAAACTATAGTTGTATATTCCATATGATGATATTGAATTACACGTGTTACATTTTTTGTATCATAGCCTACTAAAGCTAAACTGAAATGTATGCCGTGGTTAACTGTCATAGCTGAAAAATCTGTACGCTTTTAGATATTGGGTCTGGCCAACCCAATATCTGATATGCTGTATAGGTTACTAATGTTATGGGAAGAGTTATTGTACTAAACCTAGATGTCTTACTTCCAAAATTATGTTTTATCTACTTATGCTTTGCCTGTTTTAACTTTGAATTTTTTGTGTGATTATTTGGGGAATATCTATATTTAATTGTCGATGTGGTCATGTTTTGGTTTTTTATTTTTATATTTACCTTCTAATTTCGTTATGTTTTTGTACATGCAACCACTTGGGCCTTGATGCCAATGTCGGTAGAGAACATAGTATTTCGGTGTTCGGCGAGTAAAGTAAAGATACTTGTTGACTTTTTATTTCTCTTTCCAAGCCTTTTTCTTTTATCATATTAAAGACCTGAATGGTTTCTGACTTGAGCGTCAGAGTCTTTTCTGCAGGTGGTCAGAACCTCATCAAACGGTATCTCTAGCAACAGCAACAGAAGACGGTGTTTGACTGTTTACGTAGGCACAATTTGCAAGGTATGTATTTGTCTTATGCGAAGATGATGATATATAGTTATAGGTGTATATTCCATATGATGATATTGAATTAGACGTGTGTTACATGTTTTGTATCATAGCCTACTAAACCTAAACTGAAATGTATGCCGTGGTTAACTGTCATAGCTGAAAAATCTGTACGCTTTTAGATATTGGGTCTGGCCAACCCAATATCTGATATGCTGTATAGGTTACTAATGTTATGGGAAGAGTTATTGTACTAAACCTAGATGTCTTACTCCAAAATTATGTTTTATCTACTTATGCTTTGCCTGTTTTAACTTTGAATTTTTTGTGTGATTATTTGGGGAATATCTATATTTAACTGTCGATGTGGTCATGTTTTGGTTTTTTATTTTTATATTTACCTTCTAATTTCGTTATGTTTTTGTACATGCAACCACTTGGGCCTTGATGCCAATGTAGGTAGAGAACATAGTATTTCGGTGTTCGGCGAGTAAAGTAAAGATACTTGTTGACTTTTTATTTCTCTTTCCAAGCCTTTTCCTTTTATCATATTACAGACCTGAATTGTTTCTGACTTGAGCGTCGGAGTCTTTTCTGCAGGTGGTCAGAACCTCATCAAACGGTATCTCTAGCAACAGCAACAGAAGACGGTGTTTGACTGTTTACGTAGGCACAATTTGCAAGGTATGTATTTTTCTTATGCAAAGATGATGATATATAGTTATAGTTGTATATTCCATTTGATGATATTGAATTAGACGTGTGTTACATGTTTTGTATCATAGCCTACTAAACCTAAACTGAAATGTATGCCGTGGTTAACTGTCATAGCTGAAAAATCTGTACGCTTTTAGATATTGGGTCTGGCTAACCCAATATCTGATATGCTGTATAGGTTACTAATGCTATGGGAAGAGTTATTGTACTAAACCTAGATGTCTTACTTCCAAAATTAAGTTTTATCTACTTATGCTTTGACTGGTTTAACTTTGAATTTTTTGTGTGATTATTTGGGGAATATCTATATTTAACCGTCGATGTGGTCATGTTTTGGTTTTTTATTTTTATATTTAACTTCTAATTTTGTTATGTTTTTGTACATGCAACCACTTGGGCCTTGATGCCAATGTAGGTAGAGAACATAGTATTTTGGTATTCGGCGAGTAAAGTAAAGATACTTGTTGACTTTTTATTTCTCTTTCCAAGCCTTTTTCTTTTATCATATTACAGACCTGAATAGTTTCTGACTTGAGCTTCGGAGTCTTTTCTGCAGGTGGTCGGAACCTCATCAAACAGTATCTCTAGCAACAGCAACAGAAGACGGTGTTTGATTATTTACGTAGGCACAATTTGCAAGGGATATATTTGTCTTATGCGAATATGATGGTATTAAACTATAGTTGTATATTCCATATGATGATATTGAATTACACGTGTTACATTTTTTGTATCATAGCCTACTAAAGCTAAACTGAAATGTATGTCGTGGTTAACTGTCATAGCTGAAAAATCTGTACGCTTTTAGATATTGGGTCTGGCCAACCCAATATCTGATATGCTGTATAGGTTACTAATGTTATGGGAAGAGTTATTGTACTAAACCTAGATGTCTTACTTCCAAAATTAAGTTTTATCTACTTATGCTTTGCCTGTTTTAACTTTGAATTTTTTGTGTGATTATTTGGGGAATATCTATATTTAACTGTCGATGTGGTCATGTTTTGGTTTTTTATTTTTATATTTACCTTCTAATTTCGTTATGTTTTTGTACATGCAACCACTTGGGCCTTGATGCCAATGTAGGTAGAGAACATAGTATTTCGGTATTCGGCGAGTAAAGTAAAGATACTTGTTGACTTTTTATTTCTCTTTCCAAGCCTTTTTCTTTTATCATATTACAGACCTGAACGGTTTCTGACTTGAGCGTCGGAGTCTTTTCTGCAGGTGGTCAGAACCTCATCAAACGGTATCTCTAGCAACAGCAACAGAAGACAGTGTTTGACTGTTTACGTAGGCACAATTTGCAAGGTATGTATTTGTCTTATGCGAAGATGATGATATATAGTTATAGTTGTATATTCCATATGATGATATTGAATTAGACGTGTGTTACATGTTTTGTATCATAGCCTACTAAACCTAAACTGAAATGTATGCCGTGGTTAACTGTCATAGCTGAAAAATCTGTACGCTTTTAGATATTGGGTCTGGCCAACCCAATATCTGATATGCTGTATAGGTTACTAATGTTATGGGAAGAGTTATTGTACTAAACCAAGATGTCTTACTTCCAAAATTATGTTTTATCTACTTATGCTTTGCCTGTTTTAACTTTGAATTTTTTGTGTGATTATTTGGGGAATATCTATATTTAACTGTCGATGAGGTCATGTTTTGGTTTTTTATTTTTATATTTACCTTCTAATTTCGTTATGTTTTTGTACATGCAACCACTTGGGCCTTGATGCCAATGTAGGTAGAGAACATAGTATTTCGGTGTTCGGCGAGTAAAGTAAAGATACTTGTTGACTTTTTATTTCTCTTTCCAAGCCTTTTTCTTTTATCATATTACAGACCTGAATGGTTTCTGACTTGAGCGTCGGAGTCTTTTCTGCAGGTGGTCAGAACCTCATCAAACGGTATCTCTAGCAACAGCAACAGAAGACGGTGTTTGACTGTTTACGTAGGCACAATTTGCAAGGTATGTATTTGTCTTATGCGAAGATGATGATATATAGTTATAGGTGTATATTCCATATGATGATATTGAATTAGACGTGTGTTACATGTTTTGTATCATAGCCTACTAAACCTAAACTGAAATGTATGCCGTGGTTAACTGTCATAGCTGAAAAATCTGTACGCTTTTAGATATTGGGTCTGGCCAACCCAATATCTGATATGCTGTATAGGTTACTAATGTTACGGGAAGAGTTATTGTACTAACCCTAGATGTCTTACTCCAAAATTATGTTTTATCTACTTATGCTTTGCCTGTTTTAACTTTGAATTTTTTGTGTGATTATTTGGGGAATATCTATATTTAACTGTCGATGTGGTCATGTTTTGGTTTTTTATTTTTATATTTACCTTCTAATTTCGTTATGTTTTTGTACATGCAACCACTTGGGCCTTGATGCCAATGTAGGTAGAGAACATAGTATTTCGGTGTTCGCTGAGTAAAGTAAAGATACTTGTTGACTTTTTATTTCTCTTTCCAAGCCTTTTCCTTTTATCATATTACAGACCTGAATGGTTTCTGACTTGAGCGTCGGAGTCTTTTCTGCAGGTGGTCAGAACCTCATCAAACGGTATCTCTAGCAACAGCAACAGAAGACGGTGTTTGACTGTTTACGTAGGCACAATTTGCAAGGTATGTATTTTTCTTATGCGAAGATGATGATATATAGTTATAGGTGTATATTCCATATGATGATATTGAATTAGACGTGTGTTACATGTTTTGTATCATAGCCTACTAAACCTAAACTGAAATGTATGCCGTGGTTAACTGTCATAGCTGAAAAATCTGTACGCTTTTAGATATTGGGTCTGGCCAACCCAATATCTGATATGCTGTATAGGTTACTAATGTTACGGGAAGAGTTATTGTACTAAACCTAGATGTCTTACTCCAAAATTATGTTTTATCTACTTATGCTTTGCCTGTTTTAACTTTGAATTTTTTGTGTGATTATTTGGGGAATATCTATATTTAACTGTCGATGTGGTCATGTTTTGGTTTTTTATTTTTATATTTACCTTCTAATTTCGTTATGTTTTTGTACATGCAACCACTTGGGCCTTGATGCCAATGTAGGTAGAGAACATAGTATTTCGGTGTTCGGCGAGTAAAGTAAAGATACTTGTTGACTTTTTATTTCTCTTTCCAAGCCTTTTCCTTTTATCATATTACAGACCTGAATGGTTTCTGACTTGAGCGTCGGAGTCTTTTCTGCAGGTGGTCAGAACCTCATCAAACGGTATCTCTAGCAACAGCAACAGAAGACGGTGTTTGACTGTTTACGTAGGCACAATTTGCAAGGTATGTATTTTTCTTATGCGAAGATGATGATATATAGTTATAGTTGTATATTCCATATGATGATATTGAATTAGACGTGTGTTACATGTTTTGTATCATAGCCTACTAAACCTAAACTGAAATGTATGCCGTGGTTAACTGTCATAGCTGAAAAATCTGTACGCTTTTAGATATTGGGTCTGGCCAACCCAATATCTGATATGCTGTATAGGTTACTAATGCTATGGGAAGAGTTATTGTACTAAACCTAGATGTCTTACTTCCAAAATTAAGTTTTATCTACTTATGCTTTGACTGGTTTAACTTTGAATTTTTTGTGTGATTATTTGGGGAATATCTATATTTAACCGTCGATGTGGTCATGTTTTGGTTTTTTATTTTTATATTTAACTTCTAATTTTGTTATGTTTTTGTACATGCAACCACTTGGGCCTTGATGCCAATGTAGGTAGAGAACATAGTATTTTGGTATTCGGCGAGTAAAGTAAAGATACTTGTTGACTTTTTATTTCTCTTTCCAAGCCTTTTTCTTTTATCATATTACAGACCTGAATAGTTTCTGACTTGAGCTTCGGAGTCTTTTCTGCAGGTGGTCGGAACCTCATCAAACAGTATCTCTAGCAACAGCAACAGAAGACGGTGTTTGATTATTTACGTAGGCACAATTTGCAAGGGATATATTTGTCTTATGCGAATATGATGGTATTAAACTATAGTTGTATATTCCATATGATGATATTGAATTACACGTGTTACATTTTTTGTATCATAGCCTACTAAAGCTAAACTGAAATGTATGCCGTGGTTAACTGTCATAGCTGAAAAATCTGTACGCTTTTAGATATTGGGTCTGGCCAACCCAATATCTGATATGCTGTATAGGTTACTAATGTTATGGGAAGAGTTATTGTACTAAACCTAGATGTCTTACTTCCAAAATTAAGTTTTATCTACTTATGCTTTGCCTGTTTTAACTTTGAATTTTTTGTGTGATTATTTGGGGAATATCTATATTTAACTGTCGATGTGGTCATGTTTTGGTTTTTTATTTTTATATTTACCTTCTAATTTCGTTATGTTTTTGTACATGCAACCACTTGGGCCTTGATGCCAATGTAGGTAGAGAACATAGTATTTCGGTATTCGGCGAGTAAAGTAAAGATACTTGTTGACTTTTTATTTCTCTTTCCAAGCCTTTTTCTTTTATCATATTACAGACCTGAACGGTTTCTGACTTGAGCGTCGGAGTCTTTTCTGCAGGTGGTCAGAACCTCATCAAACGGTATCTCTAGCAACAGCAACAGAAGACAGTGTTTGACTGTTTACGTAGGCACAATTTGCAAGGTATGTATTTGTCTTATGCGAAGATGATGATATATAGTTATAGTTGTATATTCCATATGATGATATTGAATTAGACGTGTGTTACATGTTTTGTATCATAGCCTACTAAACCTAAACTGAAATGTATGCCGTGGTTAACTGTCATAGCTGAAAAATCTGTACGCTTTTAGATATTGGGTCTGGCCAACCCAATATCTGATATGCTGTATAGGTTACTAATGTTATGGGAAGAGTTATTGTACTAAACCTAGATGTCTTACTCCAAAATTATGTTTTATCTACTTATGCTTTGCCTGTTTTAACTTTGAATTTTTTGTGTGATTATTTGGGGAATATCTATATTTAACTGTCGATGTGGTCATGTTTTGGTTTTTTATTTTTATATTTACCTTCTAATTTCGTTATGTTTTTGTACATGCAACCACTTGGGCCTTGATGCCAATGTAGGTAGAGAACATAGTATTTCGGTGTTCGGCGAGTAAAGTAAAGATACTTGTTGACTTTTTATTTCTCTTTCCAAGCCTTTTTCTTTTATCATATTACAGACCTGAATAGTTTCTGACATGAGCGTCGGAGTCTTTTCTGCAGGTGGTCGGAACCTCATCAAACAGTATCTCTAGCAACAGCAACAGAAGACGGTGTTTGATTATTTACGTAGGCACAATTTGCAAGGGATATATTTGTCTTATGCGAATATGATGGTATTAAACTATAGTTGTATATTCCATATGATGATATTGAATTACACGTGTTACATTTTTTGTATCATAGCCTACTAAAGCTAAACTGAAATGTATGCTGTGGTTAACTGTCATAGCTGAAAAATCTGTACGCTTTTAGATATTGGGTCTGGCCAACCCAATATCTGATATGCTGTATAGGTTACTAATGTTATGGGAAGAGTTATTGTACTAAACCTAGATGTCTTACTTCCAAAATTATGTTTTATCTACTTATGCTTTGCCTGTTTTAACTTTGAATTTTTTGTGTGATTATTTGGGGAATATCTATATTTAACTGTCGATGTGGTCATGTTTTGGTTTTTTATTTTTATATTTACCTTCTAATTTCGTTATGTTTTTGTACATGCAACCACTTGGGCCTTGATGCCAATGTAGGTAGAGAACATAGTATTTCGGTATTCGGCGAGTAAAGTAAAGATACTTGTTGACTTTTTATTTCTCTTTCCAAGCCTTTTTCTTTTATCATATTACAGACCTGAACGGTTTCTGACTTGAGCGTCGGAGTCTTTTCTGCAGGTGGTCAGAACCTCATCAAACGGTATCTCTAGCAACAGCAACAGAAGACAGTGTTTGACTGTTTACGTAGGCACAATTTGCAAGGTATGTATTTGTCTTATGCGAAGATGATGATATATAGTTATAGTTGTATATTCCATATGATGATATTGAATTAGACGTGTGTTACATGTTTTGTATCATAGCCTACTAAACCTAAACTGAAATGTATGCCGTGGTTAACTGTCATAGCTGAAAAATCTGTACGCTTTTAGATATTGGGTCTGGCCAACCCAATATCTGATATGCTGTATAGGTTACTAATGTTATGGGAAGAGTTATTGTACTAAACCTAGATGTCTTACTCCAAAATTATGTTTTATCTACTTATGCTTTGCCTGTTTTAACTTTGAATTTTTTGTGTGATTATTTGGGGAATATCTATATTTAACTGTCGATGTGGTCATGTTTTGGTTTTTTATTTTTATATTTACCTTCTAATTTCGTTATGTTTTTGTACATGCAACCACTTGGGCCTTGATGCCAATGTAGGTAGAGAACATAGTATTTCGGTGTTCGGCGAGTAAAGTAAAGATACTTGTTGACTTTTTATTTCTCTTTCCAAGCCTTTTCCTTTTATCATATTACAGACCTGAATGGTTTCTGACTTGAGCGTCGGAGTCTTTTCTGCAGGTGGTCAGAACCTCATCAAACGGTATCTGTAGCAACAGCAACAGAAGACGGTGTTTGACTGTTTACGTAGGCACAATTTGCAAGGTATGTATTTTTCTTATGCGAAGATGATGATATATAGTTATAGTTGTATATTCCATATGATGATATTGAATTAGACGTGTGTTACATGTTTTGTATCATAGCCTACTAAACCTAAACTGAAATGTATGCCGTGGTTAACTGTCATAGCTGAAAAATCTGTACGCTTTTAGATATTGGGTCTGGCCAACCCAATATCTGATATGCTGTATAGGTTACTAATGTTATGGGAAGAGTTATTGTACTAAACCAAGATGTCTTACTTCCAAAATTATGTTTTATCTACTTATGCTTTGCCTGTTTTAACTTTGATTTTTTTGTGTGATTATTTGGGGAATATCTATATTTAACTGTCGATGTGGTCATGTTTTGGTTTTTTATTTTTATATTTACCTTCTAATTTCGTTATGTTTTTGTACATGCAACCACTTGGGCCTTGATGCCAATGTAGGTAGAGAACATAGTATTTCGATGTTCGGCGAGTAAAGTAAAGATACTTGTTGACTTTTTATTTCTCTTTCCAAGCCTTTTTCTTTTATCATATTACAGACCTGAATGGTTTCTGACTTGAGCGTCGGAGTCTTTTCTGCAGGTGGTCAGAACCTCATCAAACGGTATCTCTAGCAACAGCAACAGAAGACGGTGTTTGACTGTTTACGTAGGCACAATTTGCAAGGTATGTATTTGTCTTATGCGAAGATGATGATATATAGTTATAGGTGTATATTCCATATGATGATATTGAATTAGACGTGTGTTACATGTTTTGTATCATAGCCTACTAAACCTAAACTGAAATGTATGCCGTGGTTAACTATCATAGCTGAAAAATCTGTACGCTTTTAGATATTGGGTCTGGCCAACCCAATATCTGATATGCTGTATAGGTTACTAATGTTACGGGAAGAGTTATTGTACTAAGCCTAGATGTCTTACTCCAAAATTATGTTTTATCTACTTATGCTTTGCCTGTTTTAACTTTGAATTTTTTGTGTGATTATTTGGGGAATATCTATATTTAACTGTCGATGTGGTCATGTTTTGGTTTTTTATTTTTATATTTACCTTCTAATTTCGTTATGTTTTTGTACATGCAACCACTTGGGCCTTGATGCCAATGTAGGTAGAGAACATAGTATTTCGGTGTTCGGCGAGTAAAGTAAAGATACTTGTTGACTTTTTATTTCTCTTTCCAAGCCTTTTCCTTTTATCATATTACAGACCTGATTGGTTTCTGACTTGAGCGTCGGAGTCTTTTCTGCAGGTGGTCAGAACCTCATCAAACGGTATCTCTAGCAACAGCAACAGAAGACGGTGTTTGACTGTTTACGTAGGCACAATTTGCAAGGTATGTATTTGTCTTATGCGAAGATGATGATATATAGTTATAGTTGTATATTCCATATGATGATATTGAATTAGACGTGTGTTACATGTTTTGTATCATAGCCTACTAAACCTAAACTGAAATGTATGCCGTGGTTAACTGTCATAGCTGAAAAATCTGTACGCTTTTAGATATTGGGTCTGGCCAACCCAATATCTGATATGCTGTATAGGTTACTAATGTTACGGGAAGAGTTATTGTACTAAACCTAGATGTCTTACTCCAAAATTATGTTTTATCTACTTATGCTTTGCCTGTTTTAACTTTGAATTTTTTGTGTGATTATTTGGGGAATATCTATATTTAACTGTCGATGTGGTCATGTTTTGGTTTTTTATTTTTATATTTACCTTCTAATTTCGTTATGTTTTTGTACATGCAACCACTTGGGCCTTGATGCCAATGTAGGTAGAGAACATAGTATTTCGGTGTTCGGCGAGTAAAGTAAAGATACTTGTTGACTTTTTATTTCTCTTTCCAAGCCTTTTCCTTTTATCATATTACAGACCTGAATGGTTTCTGACTTGAGCGTCGGAGTCTTTTCTGCAGGTGGTCAGAACCTCATCAAACGGTATCTGTAGCAACAGCAACAGAAGACGGTGTTTGACTGTTTACGTAGGCACAATTTGCAAGGTATGTATTTTTCTTATGCGAAGATGATGATATATAGTTATAGTTGTATATTCCATATGATGATATTGAATTAGACGTGTGTTACATGTTTTGTATCATAGCCTACTAAACCTAAACTGAAATGTATGCCGTGGTTAACTGTCATAGCTGAAAAATCTGTACGCTTTTAGATATTGGGTCTGGCCAACCCAATATCTGATATGCTGTATAGGTTACTAATGTTATGGGAAGAGTTATTGTACTAAACCAAGATGTCTTACTTCTAAAATTATGTTTTATCTACTTATGCTTTGCCTGTTTTAACTTTGATTTTTTTGTGTGATTATTTGGGGAATATCTATATTTAACTGTCGATGTGGTCATGTTTTGGTTTTTTATTTTTATATTTACCTTCTAATTTCGTTATGTTTTTGTACATGCAACCACTTGGGCCTTGATGCCAATGTAGGTAGAGAACATAGTATTTCGGTGTTCGGCGAGTAAAGTAAAGATACTTGTTGACTTTTTATTTCTCTTTCCAAGCCTTTTTCTTTTATCATATTACAGACCTGAATGGTTTCTGACTTGAGCGTCGGAGTCTTTTCTGCAGGTGGTCAGAACCTCATCAAACGGTATCTCTAGCAACAGCAACAGAAGACGGTGTTTGACTGTTTACGTAGGCACAATTTGCAAGGTATGTATTTTTCTTATGCGAAGATGATGATATATAGTTATAGGTGTATATTCCATATGATGATATTGAATTAGACGTGTGTTACATGTTTTGTATCATAGCCTACTAAACCTAAACTGAAATGTATGCCGTGGTTAACTATCATAGCTGAAAAATCTGTACGCTTTTAGATATTGGGTCTGGCCAACCCAATATCTGATATGCTGTATAGGTTACTAATGTTATGGGAAGAGTTATTGTACTAAGCCTAGATGTCTTACTCCAAAATTATGTTTTATCTACTTATGCTTTGCCTGTTTTAACTTTGAATTTTTTGTGTGATTATTTGGGGAATATCTATATTTAACTGTCGATGTGGTCATGTTTTGGTTTTTTATTTTTATATTTACCTTCTAATTTCGTTATGTTTTTGTACATGCAACCACTTGGGCCTTGATGCCAATGTAGGTAGAGAACATAGTATTTCGGTGTTCGGCGAGTAAAGTAAAGATACTTGTTGACTTTTTATTTCTCTTTCCAAGCCTTTTCCTTTTATCATATTACAGACCTGAATGGTTTCTGACTTGAGCGTCGGAGTCTTTTCTGCAGGTGGTCAGAACCTCATCAAACGGTATCTCTAGCAACAGCAACAGAAGACGGTGTTTGACTGTTTACGTAGGCACAATTTGCAAGGTATGTATTTGTCTTATGCGAAGATGATGATATATAGTTATAGTTGTATATTCCATATGATGATATTGAATTAGACGTGTGTTACATGTTTTGTATCATAGCCTACTAAACCTAAACTGAAATGTATGCCGTGGTTAACTGTCATAGCTGAAAAATCTGTACGCTTTTAGATATTGGGTCTGGCCAACCCAATATCTGATATGCTGTATAGGTTACTAATGCTATGGGAAGAGTTATTGTACTAAACCTAGATGTCTTACTTCCAAAATTAAGTTTTATCTACTTATGCTTTGACTGGTTTAACTTTGAATTTTTTGTGTGATTATTTGGGGAATATCTATATTTAACCGTCGATGTGGTCATGTTTTGGTTTTTTATTTTTATATTTAACTTCTAATTTTGTTATGTTTTTGTACATGCAACCACTTGGGCCTTGAGGCCAATGTAGGTAGAGAACATAGTATTTTGGTATTCGGCGAGTAAAGTAAAGATACTTGTTGACTTTTTATTTCTCTTTCCAAGCCTTTTTCTTTTATCATATTACAGACCTGAATAGTTTATGACTTGAGCTTCGGAGTCTTTTCTGCAGGTGGTCGGAACCTCATCAAACAGTATCTCTAGCAACAGCAACAGAAGACGGTGTTTGATTATTTACGTAGGCACAATTTGCAAGGGATATATTTGTCTTATGCGAATATGATGGTATTAAACTATAGTTGTATATTCCATATGATGATATTGAATTACACGTGTTACATTTTTTGTATCATAGCCTACTAAAGCTAAACTGAAATGTATGCCGTGGTTAACTGTCATAGCTGAAAAATCTGTACGCTTTTAGATATTGGGTCTGGCCAACCCAATATCTGATATGCTGTATAGGTTACTAATGTTATGGGAAGAGTTATTGTACTAAACCTAGATGTCTTACTTCCAAAATTAAGTTTTATCTACTTATGCTTTGCCTGTTTTAACTTTGAATTTTTTGTGTGATTATTTGGGGAATATCTATATTTAACTGTCGATGTGGTCATGTTTTGGTTTTTTATTTTTATATTTACCTTCTAATTTCGTTATGTTTTTGTACATGCAACCACTTGGGCCTTGATGCCAATGTAGGTAGAGAACATAGTATTTCGGTATTCGGCGAGTAAAGTAAAGATACTTGTTGACTTTTTATTTCTCTTTCCAAGCCTTTTTCTTTTATCATATTACAGACCTGAACGGTTTCTGACTTGAGCGTCGGAGTCTTTTCTGCAGGTGGTCAGAACCTCATCAAACGGTATCTCTAGCAACAGCAACAGAAGACAGTGTTTGACTGTTTACGTAGGCACAATTTGCAAGGTATGTATTTGTCTTATGCGAAGATGATGATATATAGTTATAGGTGTATATTCCATATGATGATATTGAATTAGACGTGTGTTACATGTTTTGTATCATAGCCTACTAAACCTAAACTGAAATGTATGTCGTGGTTAACTGTCATAGCTGAAAAATCTGTACGCTTTTAGATATTGGGTCTGGCCAACCCAATATCTGATATGCTGTATAGGTTACTAATGTTATGGGAAGAGTTATTGTACTAAACCTAGATGTCTTACTTCCAAAATTAAGTTTTATCTACTTGTGCTTTGCCTGGTTTAGCTTTGAATTTTTTGTGTGATTATTTGGGGAATATCTATATTTAACCGTCGATGTAGTCATGTTTTGGGTTTTTATTTTTATATTTACCTTCTAATTTCGTTATGTTTTTGTACATGCAACCACTTGGGCCTTGATGCCAATGTAGGTAGAGAACATAGTATTTCGGTGTTCGGCGAGTAAAGTAAAGATGCTTGTTGACTTTTTATTTCTCTTTCCAAGCCTTTTTCTTTTATCATATTACAGACCTGAATGGTTTCTGACTTGAGCGTCGGAGTCTTTTCTGCAGGTGGTCAGAACCTCATCAAACGGTATCTCTAGCAACAGCAACAGAAGACGGTGTTTGACTGTTTACGTAGGCACAATTTGCAAGGTATGTATTTGTCATATGCGAAGATGATGATATATAGTTATAGTTGTATATTCCATATGATGATATTGAATTAGACGTGTGTTACATGTTTTGTATCATAGCCTACTAAACCTAAACTGAAATGTATGCCGTGGTTAACTGTCATAGCTGAAAAATCTGTACGCTTTTAGATATTGGGTCTGGCCAACCCAATATCTGATATGCTGTATAGGCTACTAATGTTATGGGAAGAGTTATTGTACTAAACCTAGATGTCTTACTTCCAAAATTATGTTTTATCTACTTATGCTTTGCCTGTTTTAACTTTGAATTTTTTGTGTGATTATTTGGGGAATATCTATATTTAACTGTCGATGTGGTCATGTTTTGGTTTTTTATTTTTATATTTACCTTCTAATTTCGTTATGTTTTTTTACATGCAACCACTTGGGCCTTGATGCCAATGTAGGTAGAGAACATAGTATTTCGGTGTTCGGCGAGTAAAGTAAAGATACTTGTTGACTTTTTATTTCTCTTTCCAAGCCTTTTTCTTCTATCATATTACAGACCTGAATAGTTTCTGACTTGAGCGTCAGAGTCTTTTCTGCAGGTGGTCAGAACCTCATCAAACAGTATCTCTAGCAACAGCAACAGAAGACGGTGTTTGACTGTTTACGTAGGCACAATTTGCAAGGTATGTATTTGTCTTATGCGAAGATGATGATATATAGTTATAGGTGTATATTCCATATGATGATATTGAATTAGACGTGTGTTACATGTTTTGTATCATAGCCTACTAAACCTAAACTGAAATGTATGCCGTGGTTAACTGTCATAGCTGAAAAATCTGTACGCTTTTAGATATTGGGTCTGGCCAACCCAATATCTGATATGCTGTATAGGTTACTAATGTTATGGGAAGAGTTATTGTACTAAACCTAGATGTCTTACTTCCAAAATTATGTTTTATCTACTTATGCTTTGCCTGTTTTAACTTTGAATTTTTTGTGTGATTATTTGGGGAATATCTATATTTAACTGTCGATGTGGTCATGTTTTGGTTTTTTATTTTTATATTTACCTTCTAATTTCATTATGTTTTTGTACATGCAACCACTTGGGCCTTGATGCCAATGTAGGTAGAGAACATAGTATTTCGGTGTTCGGCGAGTAAAGTAAAGATACTTGTTGACTTTTTATTTCTCTTTCCAAGCCTTTTCCTTTTATCATATTACAGACCTGAATGGTTTCTGACTTGAGCGTCGGAGTCTTTTCTGCAGGTGGTCAGAACCTCATCAAACGGTATCTCTAGCAACAGCAACAGAAGACGGTGTTTGACTGTTTACGTAGGCACAATTTGCAAGGTATGTATTTGTCTTATGCGAAGATGATGATATATAGTTATAGTTGTATATTCCATATGATGATATTGAATTAGACGTGTGTTACATGTTTTGTATCATAGCCTACTAAACCTAAACTGAAATGTATGCCGTGGTTAACTGTCATAGCTGAAAAATCTGTACGCTTTTAGATATTGGGTCTGGCCAACCCAATATCTGATATGCTGTATAGGTTACTAATGCTATGGGAAGAGTTATTGTACTAAACCTAGATGTCTTACTTCCAAAATTAAGTTTTATCTACTTATGCTTTGACTGGTTTAACTTTGAATTTTTTGTGTGATTATTTGGGGAATATCTATATTTAACCGTCGATGTGGTCATGTTTTGGTTTTTTATTTTTATATTTAACTTCTAATTTTGTTATGTTTTTGTACATGCAACCACTTGGGCCTTGAGGCCAATGTAGGTAGAGAACATAGTATTTTGGTATTCGGCGAGTAAAGTAAAGATACTTGTTGACTTTTTATTTCTCTTTCCAAGCCTTTTTCTTTTATCATATTACAGACCTGAATAGTTTATGACTTGAGCTTCGGAGTCTTTTCTGCAGGTGGTCGGAACCTCATCAAACAGTATCTCTAGCAACAGCAACAGAAGACGGTGTTTGATTATTTACGTAGGCACAATTTGCAAGGGATATATTTGTCTTATGCGAATATGATGGTATTAAACTATAGTTGTATATTCCATATGATGATATTGAATTACACGTGTTACATTTTTTGTATCATAGCCTACTAAAGCTAAACTGAAATGTATGCCGTGGTTAACTGTCATAGCTGAAAAATCTGTACGCTTTTAGATATTGGGTCTGGCCAACCCAATATCTGATATGCTGTATAGGTTACTAATGTTATGGGAAGAGTTATTGTACTAAACCTAGATGTCTTACTTCCAAAATTAAGTTTTATCTACTTATGCTTTGCCTGTTTTAACTTTGAATTTTTTGTGTGATTATTTGGGGAATATCTATATTTAACTGTCGATGTGGTCATGTTTTGGTTTTTTATTTTTATATTTACCTTCTAATTTCGTTATGTTTTTGTACATGCAACCACTTGGGCCTTGATGCCAATGTAGGTAGAGAACATAGTATTTCGGTATTCGGCGAGTAAAGTAAAGATACTTGTTGACTTTTTATTTCTCTTTCCAAGCCTTTTTCTTTTATCATATTACAGACCTGAACGGTTTCTGACTTGAGCGTCGGAGTCTTTTCTGCAGGTGGTCAGAACCTCATCAAACGGTATCTCTAGCAACAGCAACAGAAGACAGTGTTTGACTGTTTACGTAGGCACAATTTGCAAGGTATGTATTTGTCTTATGCGAAGATGATGATATATAGTTATAGGTGTATATTCCATATGATGATATTGAATTAGACGTGTGTTACATGTTTTGTATCATAGCCTACTAAACCTAAACTGAAATGTATGTCGTGGTTAACTGTCATAGCTGAAAAATCTGTACGCTTTTAGATATTGGGTCTGGCCAACCCAATATCTGATATGCTGTATAGGTTACTAATGTTATGGGAAGAGTTATTGTACTAAACCTAGATGTCTTACTTCCAAAATTAAGTTTTATCTACTTGTGCTTTGCCTGGTTTAGCTTTGAATTTTTTGTGTGATTATTTGGGGAATATCTATATTTAACCGTCGATGTAGTCATGTTTTGGGTTTTTATTTTTATATTTACCTTCTAATTTCGTTATGTTTTTGTACATGCAACCACTTGGGCCTTGATGCCAATGTAGGTAGAGAACATAGCATTTCGGTGTTCGGCGAGTAAAGTAAAGATGCTTGTTGACTTTTTATTTCTCTTTCCAAGCCTTTTTCTTTTATCATATTACAGACCTGAATGGTTTCTGACTTGAGCGTCGGAGTCTTTTCTGCAGGTGGTCAGAACCTCATCAAACGGTATCTCTAGCAACAGCGACAGAAGACGGTGTTTGACTGTTTACGTAGGCACAATTTGCAAGGTATGTATTTGTCATATGCGAAGATGATGATATATAGTTATAGTTGTATATTCCATATGATGATATTGAATTAGACGTGTGTTACATGTTTTGTATCATAGCCTACTAAACCTAAACTGAAATGTATGCCGTGGTTAACTGTCATAGCTGAAAAATCTGTACGCTTTTAGATATTGGGTCTGGCCAACCCAATATCTGATATGCTGTATAGGCTACTAATGTTATGGGAAGAGTTATTGTACTAAACCTAGATGTCTTACTTCCAAAATTATGTTTTATCTACTTATGCTTTGCCTGTTTTAACTTTGAATTTTTTGTGTGATTATTTGGGGAATATCTATATTTAACTGTCGATGTGGTCATGTTTTGGTTTTTTATTTTTATATTTACCTTCTAATTTCGTTATGTTTTTTTACATGCAACCACTTGGGCCTTGATGCCAATGTAGGTAGAGAACATAGTATTTCGGTGTTCGGCGAGTAAAGTAAAGATACTTGTTGACTTTTTATTTCTCTTTCCAAGCCTTTTTCTTCTATCATATTACAGACCTGAATAGTTTCTGACTTGAGCGTCAGAGTCTTTTCTGCAGGTGGTCAGAACCTCATCAAACAGTATCTCTAGCAACAGCAACAGAAGACGGTGTTTGACTGTTTACGTAGGCACAATTTGCAAGGTATGTATTTGTCTTATGCGAAGATGATGATATATAGTTATAGGTGTATATTCCATATGATGATATTGAATTAGACGTGTGTTACATGTTTTGTATCATAGCCTACTAAACCTAAACTGAAATGTATGCCGTGGTTAACTGTCATAGCTGAAAAATCTGTACGCTTTTAGATATTGGGTCTGGCCAACCCAATATCTGATATGCTGTATAGGTTACTAATGTTATGGGAAGAGTTATTGTACTAAACCTAGATGTCTTACTTCCAAAATTATGTTTTATCTACTTATGCTTTGCCTGTTTTAACTTTGAATTTTTTGTGTGATTATTTGGGGAATATCTATATTTAACTGTCGATGTGGTCATGTTTTGGTTTTTTATTTTTATATTTACCTTCTAATTTCATTATGTTTTTGTACATGCAACCACTTGGGCCTTGATGCCAATGTAGGTAGAGAACATAGTATTTCGGTGTTCGGCGAGTAAAGTAAAGATACTTGTTGACTTTTTATTTCTCTTTCCAAGCCTTTTTCTTTTACCATATTACAGACCTGAATGGTTTCTGACTTGAGCGTCGGAGTCTTTTCTGCAGGTGGTTAGAACCTCATCAAACGGTATCTCTAGCAACAGCAACAGAAGACGGTGTTTGACTGTTTACGTAGGCACAATTTGCAAGGTATGTATTTGTCTTATGCGAAGATGATGATATATAGTTATAGGTGCATATTCCATATGATGATATTGAATTAGACGTGTGTTACATGTTTTGTATCATAGCCTACTAAACCTAAACTGAAATGTATGCCGTGGTTAACTGTCATAGTTGAAAAATCTGTACGCTTTTAGATATTGGGTCTGGCCAACCCAATATCTGATATGCTGTATAGGTTACTAATGTTATGGGAAGAGTTATTGTACTAAACCTAGATGTCTTACTTCCAAAATTATGTTTTATCTACTTATGCTTTGCCTTTTTTAACTTTGAATTTTTTGTGTGATTATTTGGGGAATATCTATATTTAACTGTCGATGTGGTCATGTTTTGGTTTTTTATTTTTATATTTACCTTCTAATTTCGTTATGTTTTTGTACATGCAACCACTTGGGCCTTGATGCCAATGTAGGTAGAGAACATAGTATTTCGGTGTTCGGCGAGTAAAGTAAAGATACTTGTTGACTTTTTATTTCTCTTTCCAAGCCTTTTTCTTTTATCATATTACAGACCTGAATGGTTTCTGACTTGAGCGTCGGAGTCTTTTCTGCAGGTGGTCAGAACCTCATCAAACGGTATCTCTAGCAACAGCAACAGAAGACGGTGTTTCACTGTTTACGTAGGCACAATTTGCAAGGTATGTATTTTTCTTATGCGAATATGATGGTATTAAACTATAGTTGTATATTCCATATGATGATATTGAATTACACGTGTTACATTTTTTGTATCATAGCCTACTAAAGCTAAACTGAAATGTATGCCGTGGTTAACTGTCATAGCTGAAAAATCTGTACGCTTTTAGATATTGGGTCTGGCCAACCCAATATCTGATATGCTGTATAGGTTACTAATGTTATGGGAAGAGTTATTGTACTAAACCTAGATGTCTTACTTCCAAAATTAAGTTTTATCTACTTATGCTTTGCCTGTTTTAACTTTGAATTTTTTGTGTGATTATTTGGAGAATATCTATATTTAACTGTCGATGTGGTCATGTTTTGGTTTTTTATTTTTATATTTACCTTCTAATTTCGTTATGTTTTTGTACATGCAACCACTTGGGCCTTGATGCCAATGTAGGTAGAGAACATAGTATTTCGGTATTCGGCGAGTAAAGTAAAGATACTTGTTGACTTTTTATTTCTCTTTCCAAGCCTTTTTCTTCTATCATATTACAGACCTGAATAGTTTCTGACTTGAGCGTCAGAGTCTTTTCTGCAGGTGGCCAGAACCTCATCAAACAGTATCTCTAGCAACAGCAACAGAAGACGGTGTTTGACTGTTTACGTAGGCACAATTTGCAAGGTATATATTTGTCTTATGCGAAGATGATGATATATAGTCATAGTTGTATATTCCATACGATGATATTGAATTAGACGTGTGTTACATGTTTTGTATCATAGCCTACTAAACCTAAACTGAAATGTATGCCGTGGTTAACTGTCATAGGTTAAAAATCTGTACGCTTTTAGATATTGGGTCTGGCCAACCCAATATATGATATGCTGTATAGATTACTAATGTTATGGGAAGAGTTATTGAACTAAACCTAGATGTCTTACTTCCAAAATTAAGTTTTATCTACTTGTGCTTTGCCTGGTTTAACTTTGAATTTTTTGTGTGATTATTTGGGGAATATCTATATTTAACCGTCGATGTAGTCATGTTTTGGTTTTTTATTTTTATATTTACCTTCTAATTTCGTTATGTTTTTGTATATGCAACCACTTGGGCGTTGATGCCAATGTAGGTAGAGAACATAGTATTTCGGTATTCGGCAAGTAAAGTAAAGATACTTGTTGACTTTTTATTTCTCTTTCCAAGCCTTTTTCTTTTATCATATTACAGACCTGAATGGTTTCTGACAAAAGGAAATTTTGCATGTTTGAGGTAGTAATAGTGGCGAGTGGCCCAACCTCAATCCACTTAGTGAAGTGGTCAATTGCTACCAATAAAAACTCCCTTTGTCCAATGGCGATGGAAAAGGGGCCTAATATATCTAACCCTAAACCATAAAATAGCCAGGGGGCTGCTATGAGTGTGAGATCTCCAGTTGGCTGGTGTATGAGGTTCTTGAATTTTTTGCAAAGAAAGCATTTCTTGGCAAATTCTACGCAGTCATTCCTAAGGGTCGGCCAATAATATTTGGCCCTTAAGACTTTTGTTATCATCGTTCTTCCCCCCGAATGTGTGCCACATACCCCTCGTGCATCTCCCACAACACGTAATTTTCTTGATTGGCTCCAAGACACTTTAGTAACGGGCTGTCAATGCTTTTCTTGAACAATTCTTGCTTTGCCAGAGTGTATCAGGCAACTTTAGTCCTTAGAACTCGGGCTTCGTCCTGATTATCTAAGAGTTGCTCATGCTACATGTATTTTCTTATGGGTGTTCTCCAATCATTTGGGCTTTCTTCTGCTTGATGAACTTAGGTTGGGGCTATGCTTGGCTGATTTAGCTCTAAGAATAAGGAAGTTTTCAACTAATCATTTTGCTTGGCACTAGCTAGCTGAGCCAGCTGATCAACCCAGGTTAGTGAAATGTTCCCCCATAAGTTTAATTATAATATGGCTGGTATGGGACAAGTAGTTACATACCAGGTTTTATTGTCATCCTACCGTAAACCTTTAATGTCTCTGAATTTTAGAGACAATAAATAGTACTTAGATTTTTAGATAAATTAGCTTTTAAAAATTTTAAAAGAGCTATTTTATGGATATAGTAATTTTATTAAAAAAAAATTTATGGTTAAGCTTAGTTTCATAAATGGTTATTTCTAGTTATTGTTAAATTCTTTTAGTTTTAGTTTTTTTTTCAATAAAAAACATTGATTAAACTTAAATTCATAATTGCTTATTTCTAGTTACGACACAATCCACACCTCTATGTCAATGATCATATCCCTGTGCAACATGCATTGAAAAGAAAAAATTTTCCTAACATCACTCACATCTATGCGAGAGTGGCTATAACTTGTGAAAAAATGTACTAACGCAAAAAAATTATACACACATCTGTGACCGTCACATCCTTATGGATAATACGCTGAGTAGAAAAATCCTTTTTGATGTCGCATACACCTTTGTGATAATAGCTTTATTCCTATGGATAAACTGCTAAGGAAGAAAAACTTTGCTAACATCTCCAACACTTTTTGTGGTAGTGTCCGCAACCATGTGAATAATTCACTAAACAGAAAAAGCAACCTGCAAAATGATGCACTCTCTTGATCTCTTAAACCAAGGTTCCTTCCTCTAAGAAAATGGAGGATGGAGAGGCTAGAAATAGGGGAGGGTTGACGCCACTTTCTAGGAGAAAGATGAGTAAAAAATTTTATGTTGCTTACCACAAGGGAGAGGTCCCTTGATAAAAGATTTAAGGGAGAGATTCCTCAAGAGAAAGGATTCTCAATGAAACTTGAGAATCATTTGCTCAAAAAGAGTCTTACTTCATTCAATCAAGTGTAATTTATACAAGGGGGACTAGGTGTATTTATAGCCTCCAGAGAGAACAAGACACTCAAAACTAAGCAATGTGGGACTTGGGTCTAATTAGGATTAGGAGCACTAATCCCTATTAGGCCCACTAAAAGTGGCGCCTAGCCTTAAGCTAGGGAGTGTCATGACCTAATCAAGGGGGTGTGGAAAGAGATCCACACTCTTTTGGGTTATTAGGCCCTCTACTCCCTTCACCTCCATTCCTAAGCTAATTACGCCCTAAACTCTAGAAATTAGCATAAATGGCTTAAATACATGGCCTAAAAGGGAATTAACATCTAAGGACTATGGTCTAAAATCTCTATCTCCATCATGAGCTGGGGTCTTGATGAATCTTTCCGGGTCAAGTCCTCTTCAATCCTCCTAGCCATTGCCCTAGTGAGAGGGCCCTTGGTAGGTAGGATTGCATCACGAACCTCACTCATTTTTATGACAAAGATCACAACACTTTGGGTATTTTGCATTTTGAAGAGTAGAAAAAACATTCTGTAGTGTATCCCACACCTCTGTCATTGGCCACATCTATGAGAGAAACATACTTAGTAGAAAAATCAATTTTAAGAATGATTTTATTTTAGAAAATTGGTTATTTAACTGGTAATAGACAAATAACTAGTTAAATAACCTATTATCTATATATTTGATTATGTAACTGGTAATAAATATATAACCGGTTATTTATAATGATAATCAGTTATAATAAATGATAACCAGTTATGAGAGAATGATTATAGCTATAGTTATTATAACTACTTATATGTATATGGTTATTTATTGGTTATGATTAAGTTATTTTAATAATATGATGCACATGAGCACCTTCCTCAAGGAGTTCAAGATATTTTAAAGGAATTTGATGATATATTCCCTAATGAGGTTCCGAAAAGACTTCCTCCCATTAGGGGTATAGAACATCAAATTGATTTGGTGCCTGGTGCAAGTCTACCTAATAGACCTGCCTATAGGACCAACCCCATGGAGACCCAAGAAACTGAGTCTTAAGTGAATGAGTTGTTGGAGAAGGGCTGGGTTCAAAAGAGCCTAAGCCCTTGTGCTGTGTCAGTCTTGTTGGTGCCTAAGAAGAATGACCAATGGAGGATGTGTGTTGATTATCGTGCAATCAACAACATCACCATCAAATATAGGCACCCAATCTCTCGTCTTGATGACATGTTGGATGAATTGCATTGGGCAAAAATATTTTCAAAAATAGATCTTAGAAGTGGTTACCACCAAATAAGGATCAAAGAGGGTAATGAGTGGAAAACTACTTTTAAGACTAAATTTGGTCTTTATGAGTGGTTGGTTATGCCCTTTGGGCTAACCAATGCCTGAAGCACATTTATGCGCTTAATGAATCATGTACTAAGGGATTGTCTTGGTAAATTTTGTGTAGTTTACTTTAATGACATTTTAGTTTACTCTAGGAACCTAGATGATCATTTAGGACATCTAAGGCATGTTTTTTCTCTTCTTAGGAGTAATCATCTTTTTTATAACTTAGAAAAATACACCTTTTGTGTAGATAGTGTAGTTTTCCTAGGTTTTGTAGTTAGCACAAAAGGGGTCCATGTTGACCCCGAAAAGATAAAAGCAATTCAAGAATGACCCACCCCAAAGAGTGTGACAGAGATCAAAAGCTTTCATAGTCTCGCTGGATTTTATAAGCGTTTTGTGCCTAGTTTCTCCACGCTCTTCGCACCAATAAATGATTTGGTGAAAAAGGAAGTTTCTTTCCTTTGGGGTGAGAAACAAGAGAAATCCTTTCAACTAATTAAGCATAAACTGACACATGCACCAGTCTTGGCATTACCTGAATTTTCTAAAACATTTGAAATTGAATGTTATGCCTCTGGTGTAGGTGTAGGAGCTGTTTTGTTGCAAGGAGGGCACCCCATTGCGTATTTCAGTGAAAAACTCAATGGTGCCCCCCTCAACTACCCCACCTATGATAAGGAGTTTTATGCTTTAATTAGGGCCCTTCAAACTTAGGAGCATTATCTTGCTCCTAAGGAGTTTGTCATTCATAGTGACCATGAGTCACTAAAATATTTGAGAGCTCAAGGTAAATTGAACAAAAGGCATGCAACGGGTGGAATATCTTGAATCCTTCCCTTATGTCATCAAGTACAAGAAAGGAAAACAAAATGTAGTGGCTGATGCTCTTTCTAGGCGTCATGCCCTTTATTCATCCTTGAGTGCAAAAATCTTGGGATTTGATGACATTCAGGCTATGTATCCTTCTGACATGGATTTCGGCCCCATCTTTGCTGCCCATTCGCATTAAAGGCCCATGATGGGTACTTCATCAGTGAGGGGTATCTCTACAAAGGGAGTAAGCTTTGTATACCCCAAGGATCAATTAGGAACTTACTCACAAAAGAGAGTCATGAAGGTAGGCTCATGGGGCATTTTGGGATTTTAAAAACCCTTCTGCTTTTACAAGAGAAATTATTTTGGCCCCATATGCGTAAAGATGTCCATAGACATTGCTCTAGATATATAGCTTGCTTGCAAGCAAAGTCTAAAGCAATGCCTCATGGACTATACACACCTTTACCTGCTCCTTCTGCACCTTGGGAGGATATTAGCATGAATTTCATCCTTGGGCTCCCAAGAACCCAATGAGGTGCAGACTCCATATTTGTGGTGGTGGACCGATTTTCAAAAATGGCCCATTTTATTCCCTGCCACAAAGTGGATGATGCGAGCAACATCGCAAGACTTTTCTTTAAAGAGGTTGTCCGATTGCATGGCATACCCTCTTCAATAGTGTCAGATAGGGATGTGAAGTTCCTTAGCCATTTTTGGAAAACTTTTTGGGCTAAGCTGGGAACTAAACTTCTTTTTTCCACTACTTGTCACCCTCAAACTGATGGGCAAACAGAAGTGGTGAATAGATCTTTATCCACTATGCTGAGGACTCTCCTTAAAGGAAATCATAAGTCTTAGGATGAGTACTCCTCTAGATCTTTTACCTTTTCCTCTTTGTGTTGTTGCTGTGCATAAAGAAGGAGAGGCAAAAGCCATTTTTGTAAAACAATTACATGAGAGGGTTAAAGCTAACATAGAGCGTCAATCCTTGAGAGATGCTACTTTCGCCAATAGGGGGAGGAAATAGGTCATCTTTGAAAAGGGCGACTGGTATGACTTCACTTGAGAAATGATAGATTTCCTTCTCAAAGGAAGTCCAAACTTAGCCCTAGAGGAGATAGACCTTTCCAAATCCTTGAGCGAATCGGTAATAATGCCTATGTTTTACTCTGCCTGAGGATTATGGGGTAAGCACTAGTTTTAATGTGTCTGATTTGTCTTCATTTGTAGGTGCTGAAAATTATAAAGACCCCATGGATTTGAGGTCAAATCCTCTCCAAGGGGGTTGAAGATGATGTGACCATGCCTAGCCAAGGACCTATCACTAGGGTCATGGCTAGAAGGATTGAAGAAGACCCAACCCTTGCAGACAAAGGAAGACTTCACCTCTTGTGGAGAGTGAAGATATTACGCTAGGGACTTTAGTTAATAAAATGTAATTTTCCTTTTTTTAATTTTGAGGATCATTAGGAATTTAATCTGGGACATGTATTTAGGCCATTTTTATTTTAGGAGGTGTCTTAGGAATTTAGAGGGTGAAGTTAGCTTTTTGGGTCTTTATATAGGAAATAAGGGGTAGCCTTGATATCTACACCCCTCTTTTCCTTCATAAACCCCTAAGCTAATAAGAAGGAATCTTGGCCCTTGGTTTGAAAAACTTGGGCACCAAGTTTGATGATCTAAGGAGGGGATTGTTTCTCAACCCTCCTCCCTTAGATCTCTCCTTTTAATCCTAACCCTTCTTTTTTAGGTTATCTATAAATAGGAGCTCCTCCCCTCACTTGTATTTTTTACACTTGAATTTAATCTTAGAGACCATATTGGTTGTGAGGTTCTTACCTTTGAGTGTCCTCCCTTCTCCTTTGTGAGAGCTTCTAAGAGTTATCAAGGGACCCCTCCCTTGTGGCCTCTCCCTTAACTTATTAAACCTAGTATTTGTGGAACCTCACCCCATTCCTTTCCTCTCCATAAATTCATTTCCCTTCCAAGTGACCTTAGAAAGGATCCTTTGAGCACGTGATCATCAAAGATCACATCATTTAGTTTCTATGTCAATTAAGAATGAAGATTGTTTTTGGTTAATTAAAATATTATTAGGAAGTTAAATAATTATTTAACAATTATATCATTGAAGAGTAAACTTCAATATGGATCCTTCAAAGTTCTCAAAAGAACTAGTGGACAAATTAATCTATCAATGATTTTTTTTTTAAAAAAAAAACATTATGATATTACTTCTCTAAAAATTTTAAACCAAATTATTAAATTCTTAAAATTCTTTTATTTACCATTTTAATCATCCATAAAAACAAACTTCATATAATATTTTAGATCATTATAGTACTAATTAATTTGATGACAAAACTTTTGAAATATTACAATGATGATAATTATTAATTTTTATCCTCGAGAAAACCATGTAATGATTTAAAGAAAAAGAGATACCAATCTCTATCAAAAAGAAATATCAATCATGCATTATGTATAGGTATTTTTAATTTTAGATAAAGTACTAAAACATATACTAAAAAGTACAAGAACAAATATGTAGTTTAAGGATAATATAAAAATAAAGTAAATATTTTTAAATTATGAATATCATGTAAAAATAATTTGGAAAGTTTTGATAAAAAAAAAAAATCTAACACTGCAATTTCCATACATCATAAAATAATAAACACCGTAAGACTAAGAAAAGTTAACTAGTTCGTGAATAGTGTATAAGAATACTATAAATCTTTCATTACTTTAATTTGATTCGTATGAGTAAAAAGTAAGATTAATAAAATTAATTTTTTCAAAAAAAGGTTTATTTTACACATACATAAAGATATTTGAATATAAATAAATGGAAAATTCTCTTTTAACAGAAAAAATGCTGCCAAGCATTCAAATATAAGCTATGTTAACAGAAAAAAAAAACCATAAAATGACATTAATTCGTGTTTGAGTAAAGACTAGAGTGAAATAGAAAAGAAAACAGAGAGATGAATAAGTATATTTTATTCCTTCTAAAAAAAATAAACTTTCTTAATAATTGAAATAATAAATATCTATAATTTGTTATAGAGAATAAATAAGAAGAAAAGAAATTTCTGGAACACGCCACAAGATACTTCTATTTTAAATTGCTTTGATCTAAAGTCAATTTTAACCTAAAATCCATCATGAACTTTTTGTTTTTCAACCTAAAATCAAATATACTAAAATTTATATGAAATTAATTTTAAATTTAGAATTAATTTTATAACGTGGAATTAAATATGCACACTAAAGATAGAATAAATACCAAAAATAAACTTCTCATCAAAAGAAATTTTTTTATTTAATTTTTATTTCTATCCATCCAACAAAACACATCTTTCATTGTGTTTTTTTCTATTTATATTAGTCTCATTTGTTTTCTTTCTATTTTTTATATTTAAATCATAATTCAAACAAAATATAAGTAAAAACAAACCCTGAAAGAAATTATTCTTAAAGTTATTAACTAGGATTTAATTTGTTAAAATTTATTAGTTTATTTAGGGTAAAAAAAAAACAATGGAAGTTTTTTTTTTTTTTTTTTACAAAAAAATGTCAACTATGTTGCATTGTTTGTGTATCCGTAAGTATAAATAAATATATAAAGTATAAATTCTAAATAAACTACTGTTTAGACCAGATTTAGTTTGTTTAATGTAAGTATACAAGAATATTCAGTATATGACTTAAATTATAGAAAAACAATTGGTAGCTTTAACTTATTAAATCATATATTTTGGGTAAAATAATCTCTTAAATGGCTAATAAATATAAAATGACAAGCAAACATGTTTGTAAAATATTTTATATAATTTTAAATTTTCATTTTATTAACAAAATTACTTTGGGTCTTTACAAATTACAATTTTAGTTTATAATTGACTTTAAACTCCAGTAACTTTGTCTTAAATGACGTGAATTTATATTATTTAATTATTAATAAAACATGCTTCTATATTATATGAGTATTTCACATTCAAATGACATTCATAAATAATAATAAATTAAATAATAAAACGGATATTTACTATTAATAATGATTAAAACATATTTATTATACTATCTCTAGTACTTCCATTCTGATAAAATATCTATTGTCATTGCATAGATTTTTTATTTCAAAAATCACAAAGTTATATTACCCATTACTTAACAAGTCTCACTCATCATTATGTTGTTTTTAATACATAGAAAAAATATGATAAAGATGTGTATTACTAATATATCCTTAACAATTATCATATATCCTCTAGATATAAATATGAGATCAGACTGAACAGTTATACGAAGGGGAGAATATCTTTTTAAGATATATTATTAAAGGATAGAATTTTTAGAGATTTTTGTTAACTATATTTTCAATCTGGTACTTTTAATATTATTTCTACACTTAAGTTTTAATATATCTTTTTTACACCTAAAATAAACTTTAAACTTTGATAATGAATATATACTTTAAGAGTTTAATTTGTATACACGGATAGTATAAAAGAATTTTACAGTAACGTTTAATTATATCTCTTTTCATCTATATCATTTTTAAATATTAATTGATAAAATCAACAAACTTACCATAAAGTAAGGGGTTATAATTAAATAATAAGTGTAAAAGTTTTTACACTGATAATGTATACCATAATTTTTTTACATATAAAATAAACTTTGATAATGAATATATACTTAAATGCTAGTTTTTTTTTAAAATAATCTTTATTCTTAAATGGAAGATTATAAATTTAAAGTACATATTTATGAATATATACTTAAGATTATAAACTTAAATGGAATATTATACATTTAAAGTATATATATTCATGAATATATATTTAAGATTATAAACTTAAACCTAATATCATAAACTTAAACCAAAGATTATACATTTAAGATATTTAGTTAGATAAAATAAACTTTGATCATGAATATATACTTAAATGTTAGTTTTCTTTAAAAACTTAAATAGGAGTTAACAATGGATCAAAAAGATGTCCTAAATTAAATTAAAAAAATAAAAAAGAATCATCCAAATTATGAAAATAAGTTTAATTTTTATATATCAATAAAGCAGAAGAATATTTTTTATAATACACCTCGTTGTGACTTCATATAAAGTAATAAGATTAAAATAATAATAATAATAATAATAAATTTAAAAAATAATTTTGTAATCAGTAAAAAAGTATAATTAAAGATAAAAATAATGCAGTAAAATTATATCACAAAATAATAACCTACAAAAGTATTTTTTAAAACAAATTAAGATCTACAATATAAAAATTAAGAACAGATTAAAAAAATGACTTTAATTGATATATACTGACATCGTAAAAGATACCTTAATGATTGGACGTCTAATCATATCCCTTAATTTATATGACTTTTAAAACATTAATAAGTAAAGTCAACAAACTTAGCATAAATTAAGGAATATGATTGGATGTATTCTTTACACTGTTAGCATATACCAATTAAACTCTAAAAAAAATATAAACATGTATAAGGAGTAAATAAAATAAACATTTAATGTAATATAAATCAAAATTTAATTAGTATGAAAATAAATTTTAAAAATATTTTTATTTTTATCCAACATGATAAAAATAAATTTTAAATAATATTTTATTTAAAAATGAAAAATAATATTTTTAATATTAGAATGTATTAAAGTACTTTCTAACTCATGTTATTTTTAGTTTAAAAATTATTTTTATGTTAAAGATAAAATTATAACTTAAAACATAAATATAAGTTCTGTGAAAAAAATTCTTTCTTTAACTTAAAATTTATGTTAAATTTAAATTTTTTTATAAATTATTCATTTTTATTGACTAATGAAAAAAGTATGTATAAAATAAAAATTAAATTTTATCATAAATTTCTTTAAAAATTATATACAGATAATATTTGATTCAGTTTATTTTTAAAAAATAACTTTTAAGACCAATAACTTCAAATAAATTGTACCTAATAACCCAATTTATTTTTGGGTTGAAAGTTAATTTTAAAAAAAAAGTTGAATAAAACAATATATATATTTAACTTTTAAACTAAAAATAAGTTAAGCCAAATGATATCTAAAAGAAATAAAAAATATAAATAATAGATAAAGTTAATTTTTCAAAAAGAAAATTTATATAATTTCATCTATACAAAAATAACTTTAAAAACATTAACCTTCAATATCAAATGTCGATATATAGTGACCAAGAATGTTGAGAGAGTCAATAAAATGAAATAGGTATATTTAAAGAAAATTATAATATATTTTTTTGTAAAAGATTTTGTATTTGTTAGAAGGAAAAAAAAAGTTTGGGAAGGAAAAAAAAGTTTGGGAAGTAAAAAACAATAAAATAAATATACTACAAAAATAATTACAAATTTTTTATAAAAAATATATATTTACTAAAAGGGAGAAAAAAAGTTTAGGAGAGGGGGTCATGCCTCTCTAACTCCTAAGAAGATCTCCATTAATAATATAAATATAAATATAAATTAATAGATGATTTTAAAAAAAAAATATCTATACCTTCTTTTAGAGAAGAAAAAGATAATTGGATATTCTTAAAATTAATTGGGGCTAGTATCTCAAAATTAGGTGTTGATAGATGTTTACAGGATTTATGATGTGGCAAATAGAAAGAAATAATAGATAATGATAAAGTCTATAAATTTAAAGATGAATGTGCATTATTACTCAAATTTCTCAACTTCTACTGCACCCTTTTAAGCCACACACCTTTTGTTATTCATTCTTCAGCAACACAACCTCTTGTTCTTCTTCATATCTCCTCTCTTTTCCTTCTGGAACATCAATATCATTATGGCTGCCAATACCATATAGGGGAATACTAGCATTGAGTATGCTAAACACTCTCTCCAAAGACTGCAATCTGAATGGATGACTTTGATGATGAGTGGAGATTTTGGGATATCTACATTTCTGGAAGAGGACAACATATTCTTGTGGTGTGAAAGGAAGAATAACAGGGAGCAAATATAGTGTTTGAAGGTACAGAGTATAAGCTATCCTTCTCCTTTTTAAGGTCTCACTAGGCGATAGGCGAAAGTAATCTCTTCATCTTAAATACAACAAGATAGTAAAAGGTTGATATCACCTTGGTCTAAAAGATAGAAACAAATTAGGTTACCAACAAGTAAGAAAAGTAATGACTAAGTTTTTTCGATCTTTAAGAGTTCTTGATTCGATCTTGAAGCTAGTTTTCAAAGATGTTAGTTCAACTCAATTTTCTCTAAAAATCGAAAGTATAATTTTCTCACAAGATGTAGTATTTGTTTTTTTAAATAATGGATTTTCTGAAGTTTCGCTGTCACAACTTTTATAAGAAAGCAATTCTGAGTATTCGATTAAAGTGTTCATCTAGCTTATCAAAATTCATCAGGATCGATTTAATTGATTATCTCAAGTATTTAATGGATTAAATTCTTCTTGAGACCTGCCTTAGCCAACCAAGCATAGATTAATCAAGTATTTAATCGATTATGGGAGCTAATTTAACATATTAAAACAGCAGTTATGCATCTTAATAAGATAAATTACTTCTTTTAACCAATTGTTTTGTCACATAAATGAGATAAAACAGATTTACCAAAATACTTTTCAGTGAATATCTCATTCATGATTTCATCTGGCTAATCAAGTTAGATTTCAATAAAGATTAAGAGAAACATGATCAATGCTCATCTACTTAGATACCCAATGAATAAAAAATATGTCTAACCTAGATGGATGCATGAGTCACAAGCAATCAAGTACAAAGCATGTAAGGCCTGAGATGAGCTCTTATGGAGTCCAATCTTTCATGTACAGCCTAAACAAATTAACTCTGAAATTTCTTATTCGCAATATGTCACTTATATACCTATCCAGCTTGGCTAACAAAATTTTCTCAAATGGAATGGGTGGTCTCTCTTCCATTTCCTCTTTCGAAATTTCTGAAAATTTGCTTGGTATAACACTTATGTTTCCAATGTTTTCTATGACATGTGCTTCCACTAGTGGAGTTACAACTTCCACTATAGTAGTTTCATACACAATTTTTTAAGCCTCTTTCTCGAAAGTTTTTCCCTTCAGCCTTTGACTATGATCAAATGTATTAGCCTTGTAAATCCATTTTTTATCTTTAAATTTCAATCCCATATGACGAAGTGCCATTGTCCTCACAACATGATGACATGTCATGGGATCATTCCTTACTTCCGTCATATCCACATTATAGTGGTCAAAGATTTTAGACAGAAATACTATATAAGCCAAATGGTAATGAGGTAGTCTTCTTGACTTCAACGTGTTCTCCACAATGATAGCAGCTCAATCTATTATTTTTGTTGTATCCTTCAGTACATGTACATGTAAGACAATCAAATAATATGTAGTCAGCTAAGCATGATTACTTCCTCTAAGTATCAAAATCCAAGCAATTGCATAGGCTAGAATATCATCATTCATCTTCATGTCTCTTGCTCCAAAGTGTCTGAAATATTTTATTTTAAGGGGGTTCAACAATTCTTGTATAACCAACCTCTCTTAAAGTTGTTGATGCCCCTTATCACTTTGCACTTCTTTGGGGAACTTAGGAATGTCGTTCCAGACTTCCTCATGTAACATTGCATTTTAAATGTCTTTTATTTATAATTTTAAATTTGTTACGCTTTTAGTGTTTTTTATGTTTTAGGATATAATTGGCTAGATTTTGATGCACTTTTAGATTGATTTAGAGCATTGGAGTATTGAAGTGAAGTTTCGAGCTCTCGAGAAAATTTAGAAGAAAAAATGAATTATGGGTTATTAATAAAAAATTGTACTTCCATGCAAAAATATGCACTCTCTTGTGTAATTAGTTCAAGTGTTCTGTTGTTATGAAATTTTTGGGTTTAGACAAAAAAACATCTCAGTTTAAATAGAAGGTTTCAGTTCAAAACTAGGGTTCAGAACTTCTTATCAAAGACGACATAGAAAGACTTGAAGCTTTTCTTTTTCATTCTTTATTCCAGGTTTTATGAATTTTATTTTCTTGTTTTTTATACTCATGGACATGTGTTCAGTAGACTTTTTTATTCTAAGATTGAGATTTAACCCTTGACTCTATTGATAATTAATTAAGCATTTATAGTATTCTTATGTCGGTTTATCTTGATTTCTTATCTATGGCTTTGACAGATACATTATGCTTAATAACTGCATTTAGTAATAGATAATTAGGGAAGGACGGAAAGGTGAACCTAATTATTAGAACCCTATGGAAGAAACTTAGGAATTAAATCATGAAAGTAGGTTTAACCTTTCGAGGACTCAATGAATTAGCAAGAAACTTAATGAGTTTAACTGAATATAGCTACCACAAAAGTAAATGTTAATTCAATTAAACACGTGTTCATACCTTGAAAGAAGACGGAGGTTCTTAGGTGAGAACTTTTCTAAAATTTGAATTTCAAATCCTTGAAGTATCTCTTCCTTTGTTTTATCAAATATTTGTTGTTTTTCAAATATATTAAAAATCTAAAAGATCTGCCTTTTTATTTTAGTTACAATTTTTTTATATCAAGTTTTATATTATTTAAAAATTGTTATCTTATTTTGATTTTAGAATTCACTTCAAATTTTAATTCTAATTTTTATTAATTATAGAAGTTTGATTTTTTTATTAATTTAAATTACCTTCAAAAATTAATTAAAGTAATAAGAAATTATTTCTTTTCCAAATGCACAGTCCCTATGAAATAACGATTTTTATTGCTTAATGATATCGTACACTTGTGATTTTCTCATATAAAAGTTTTTGACGTTGTTGTTAGGGACCATGTCTCTTGGTGATTATATATTTTTTTTTAATTTTAATTAATTGTCATTTATAAATTTAATTATGTTTTTATTTCCTTTTATTTTGTCTCCTTATTTAATTTTCTCTTTTTACTTTATTTTTAATTATATTTGTTGTTACTTTTATCCTTAATTAGTTTTAAATTTATTTGTTTTTAATTAATTTGATGTTACTTCTAAATTAGTTTTAATTATACTTGATTCACTTAATTAATTTTAATTAACTTGTCTTTTTTTTTCCAACTTCAGAACTTTTTTTCTTTTCTCTAATTTTGCATAATCTTAGATAGTGTATGTCAAGAACTCTACGACTTGGAAAAACAACAGAGGGGAGCCTGAAATTGAAAGAACATTCCATAGAAGGAGAAAAGCACAAAAGCTAGAAATAATATTGACAATTAAGAAATAGAATTTAGTCATGGCTGAAGAAGAGGTGAATGCAAATAGGCCTCTTAGAGATTATGCAACCCCAACCATTCGCAAGTTGCAAGGAGGAATAGCTAGACCCAATCTTAGAAATGCAAATTTTCAGATTCCTCTTGCACTCCTTCACATGTTGAAGTGGAATCAATTCAATGGGTTACCTTCTAAAGACCTTGCAGATCACATAGAGGGGTTCCTAGAGATTTTTGAGATGCAAAATTTTCAAGGAATCACACAAGATGAATTGCACCTATGCCTGTTCCCACTAACACTAGCAGGAAAAGCAAGAGCATGGATGAGAACTATCCTTAGAGATAGCATTACTACTTTGGCATTATGTGAGAGAACCTTTTCGCAGAAATATTACCCACCTTCAAAGATGGATAAAATGAGGAGAAAGATAACCAACTTCCGTCAAGATGATACGAAACTTCTCCTAAAGCTTGGGAGAGATTTTCAGAGCTCCTACTATCCTATCTTCATCATGGCCTTTAGAGACCCTTGACAATCTATTTCTTTTGCGATGGATTGCATTACAATAGTAAGATGTTTTTACATTCTATAGTGGGTGGATCATTTATGGGGAAGTCACTCAATCAAACAATAAATATAATTAATGTTGTAGCAGAAAATCAATGCCAATGGGTAAGAGAGAAGCAATAACTCACAACGAGTAATTCCAGGTACGTAGGAGGTAAATAATGTTTTCCTTATTCTAGCAAAATTTGATGCTTTGAATCAATGATTTGATAAGTTAGAAAAAGGAAATGTTAGTGCAATAGGTGCTTCTAATGTTTTTTGTGAGATTTGTGGTTTACCATGGAAAATGTTGTTGCAAATCATAATTTTTATGGTCATGCTACGAAACAAACATTTGACCCCTACCCAATCACTTATAATGAAGGGTGGAGGAACCATCAAAATTTCTCTTACCGAAATAATCAAGGGCTACGAAGCCAAGGAATAGGGTACTCACAACAAAATTTGAGACAACCACCTTATTTTAATAAAGGGCATAATAGTCAAGAAAACTTAATGGAGAGGTTCATGATGAGCCAAAAGCAAATTAATGAGACCATGGGAAGCTCTATTAAGGAGTTGACCACTCGAATGGATAACATGGCATTTCACAACAAGCAATTGGAAAACCAAATTTCTCAAAGAGCTCAACATATGCCTTCTTTTAGCAAACCCCCATGAAAGTTTCCAAGTAAGCCCGAAACTAATCCAATTGAGCATGCTAATGAAATACCTACTACGAGTGGTAAAGTGTTAGATGAACCTATATCTAGTAAAGCTAAAATGGGAATGGAGGAAGTTCAAGAGAAAATGCAACCTACTATTGAACTTGAAAAAGAAAATAACTTTGAAAAAGAAGTTGCAATTCCGCTTGTTTTTCCACAAGCCCTATGAATCACCCATTCCACTTCCTCAATGATTAGCAAGGTATAAACTTCATAAGCAATTTGAAAATTTTTTGAAAATGATTAAGAAATTTTTTGTCAACATTCCATTTGTAGATCATTTGCAACAAATGTTTATTTATGCAAAGTTTTGTAAATAGATCTTATGTGATCCTCACCTCCTCATGCATATAGTTTTGGAGCCTTAGCCTCTCTTTTACTCTTGTATGTTTTCATAAGTGAAGTGGTCTATAGCTTTTCTTTGGCCTTGTATTTGGGCATTTTTCGTAGACGACATGATAGAATATGCGCTTAGCTCTTATGTGGAGTGTATTAACTAATTGGGCCATTTAGGGGTGTTGGTGGGTTGTTTTATTAACCACACCCCTCTTTTCTAATCACACCCCAATTAGTTAGCACATGAAGCATAAAGGAGACAAGGTGGGGCCCTTTTTCCCTCCCTTAGGCACCAGATTCAACTATTAGCCTACATGACACTTAGTTAGTTCTAAGATCCATGAATTTAGGAGCATGTGCTAATTGCTTGAATTTGAAACCTTTGGATCTCCCTCAAATTTTTCCCACAGCCAAGCTAGCTCTCATCCTATAAATAGACCCCGCCACCTGTTGTAAATGGTACACTTGAGTTTTATAAAATTTTGAGAGTTTGAATTCTTTTTTAGTGTCCCTTCTTCTCATCTTTTGAAAGCATCCTTTAGTGTTTTTATCAAGGGTTTCTTCCCTTGTGGCAAACACCTCCTTCTAGGCTTATCAAGTTCCTTGTGGCGCCTCCACCTCCCTCTTATTTCTCAGTCATCACTCCATCTTCTTTGTGACCTACCATTGAATGGATCTTGGGGAACAAAGCAACCAAGGCGGGTTTCATCAAGACCCTCACTAGTAAGAAAAAGGTTTATGAACATGAAACCTCAACCGTTGTCCAGGCTAAGCTACCTTTTAAGCTAAAGGATCCCAATAGTTTTTCTCTACCATGTCTTATTGGTAACAAAAGGTTTAATAAAATCTTGTGTGATTTGGAGGCTAGTGTTAGTTTAATGCTCTTAGCTATTTATAAAAATCTTGGAATAGGAGAGCTATAACCCACCAACATGTCATTGCAATTGGCAGATCAATCTGTCATACATCCAGTGGGAATCACAGAAGATGTTCCTATTAAGGTAAGATATTTAATTATCCCATGTGACTTTGTAGTGTTAGACATAAAGGAAGATGTCCATATTCCTATTATCTTAGGAAGACCTTTCTTAGCTACTACTGTTGTTAATATAAGTCTAAAGAAAGGAAAGATTTCCTTAACTGTTGGAGAAAAACTATTCAGTTTGACTTGTTTAAAGATAATCATTTTCCATTTGTTGAGAATTCTATGTGCAGGGTTGAATCAGTGGACCAAGTGGTGGAACAAGGAGAAGCTAAGTACCTTGTTAAGGATCCACCTAAGTTACTCTCAATAAAAGCTAAATTTGATAATGATTCTACATTGAAGAGTACTAATGAAATATGTATGTCAAAAGGGAAACCCTACATCCCTTCGTATAGGCATGGATCAAGAAAACTATTTGAGAGAGAAGTCAAATTATCTTTTTGCCACCCTACCGTAGGGGACTAATTTTTTTTCTCTTCTTCTTTATTGTCGAGCTTAGGACATAAAACAAACACTTGTTGGGAGGCAACACAACCACTATGAGCTTTTTTTAGAAATTATTGTATATATTTTGTAATTTTGTTATTTTATTCATTTTCTTTATTTTTCAATTTTACATTTTTGGTTGTTTCTTTGATGTTTTAGGAAAGACGTGAAGAAATTAGAATAAAGAATTTAATAGGAAAAAATAATTATTAATGAAGATGAATATGAAGAAAAAAAAAAGAAGGAAGAAAAAGAAAGGCAAAGCATTTAGAAAGAAAGTTGAAGAAATCCAAAGAGTTGCCCTCTGAGTGCAAATTTTGTGAAATTCATAATTATTTTTCCAGGGAATTGCATTCCCGTTAACTGAAGTGCACTCCAAGTACAAAAATTTCTTGAATTCTGAAAATTTATTTTACAAAAAGTTACACTCTCATGCAATCATAGTGCACTATAAGTGAAAATTTTATGAAATTCCGATATTTTTTTTCTATAGAGAGTTACACTCTCATGCAATTATTTTGCACTTCTGGTACAATTTGAAATTATTCTCTCTCATTTATTATGCGCCAATATTTAAATCTTTTTTCTTTATTTCTTCAATCTTTGTAATATATTTTATTTTATTTGCGTTTCAAATCTTATATTTTTTCTTTCTTGCCATAATCTTTCCTTTTATTTTTATATCAATGTTTTGATTTGCTTCAATCTTATAAATTTTTTTCTCTTTTTCTTTATTGAGATATTCAATACCACATATTCTTGTTAAAGCAACTTTATAGTATTGATATCCATGACTCTCCTAGTTGTCATCCTCACCCATGAGAGGATCCATCTTTTCTTGTTTCATTCCCTTACTCTTAGATTTACATTAGGGACAATTTAACTTTAAGTTTGGGGTTGCTTAGGGTCTTAGTTTTATTTTATTTTACCTTGTTTTAGGAATTTTAATTTATTTTCTCTTTTTTATTTTTTTTATTTTGCAATTATTGTTTAGCAAACCCAATTTTGTGTGACTGTTGAAATCATTCAATAGGACCCTTGCTATTTTTAAAGATTTCCAATAGTAAATTGCATTGGTTGATCTCTTACAAGTTGAAGAATTAACATTGTTTTCTCCAATATCATGCTTGAGGTGAATTTAACCATATATGAGTTTTGAGCCAAAATAGGGGCACATCTAAACTCCATTTTTTTTTTCTCTTGACTATGAATAATATGATCAAGGAAAATGATGACTTTTTCTTTCAAGCCACTGAAGTTGTGAAACACTTTGCCTATTAGTTGTCCCATTGAGGCAAACACTTTAAACTTTCTTGGGCCTACATATCAATGTTTTCATTTTTCTTAGTGTCTTATTATAAGTACATATGGTAATTTGTGTGTGAAGTGTTAATATGTAATAATTGTTTTATGTTGTGGTTGATAATATGTGAGCATTAATATTTATAAAAACAATTATAAAAAAATATATAAGAGACTCCAAATAAATTATTATGAACCAAATATTGAATTACGGTTCCAAAAAAAAAACAAAAAAAACAAAGAGAAGATAAAGGTAGGGATATGCCCAGGTGGATACAGTAGCAGATGCAAAAGAATTAACAATTTTTTCTTGTTGCATGATGTACTTTATAATGAGTATTAAGATTGATTTGTAGCCAAATTATGTATTTTTATTTTCTTTCTTGTTTCCCACCTACAATTTCACATTGGTCACATTACATCCCAATAAAAGAACTTGTGATTTATCTTGATTGAAAGAGCATGAAAGTGGATATAAGGTTTCTTACCAAGCCTATGGTCAGATGTTTTTCTTTGAATTAAAGGAGAAAAATTAGAGTGATGTTATACATCCATTGTTGCGTGATGCAATAAAAGACCACATTTGGGTTGAAATCAATTTGGTTAAAAACCTTATCAAAGTTGAGTGATTTTTCTCTCATATAAAACTTTGTCTTTGTTTTTTAATAAGAATTTTATAGTGCTAGTTCTATCAACATGTCACGCTTAGAGTGATGTTATACATCCATTGTTTCTTGATGCTATAAAAGACCACATCCACGTTGAAATCAATTTGATTAAAAACCTTATCATGTTTAATTTCCATATGTGATAGCAAGTTTCAGCAAATCTAGAATGCAATTACCATAACTATCCTTGTCCACATGAAGCAATAAAGCTCCTTCAATCTAAGGTTTGATATCATGGATAAAGAACTTTTAAGTCAACATATTGGCATTAGAATAACTCAGATGGGTTGAACACAAAGGCAATGACAAAGAATATGCAGATCAATTTCTGTCGTGCAATAACAGAGCGAGCAAACATCTCTATTAGACATGCCATGATAGGATATCCCCCCTTAGCAACTTTCCATAGGAAATTACAAACTTTTGCTCTTCCCTTCTTAAACTTGACTAGGACATTCCAAAGGTTATCCTTATAAAAGCGGGTGTCCTCCATTAAACTAACATAAGTTATTTTGGTTGTAAAGGAACCATTTGAAGTTAGACCTTAAATAATGTGGTCTTTCCCAAAGATGACTGAGAAGTCCCAAATTTGATCTATTATTACTTGAGGAAGCAAACTATGGAGAGCTTCCAAATTCCACTCACCTAGATCAATAACATAGGATTGGATAATTTTCTCTCTAGTGTTTGGGTCTAGTTTATGCATAATAGGCCTTTTTTACATCTGCATTTTTCGTTTGCACCTCCAAAATTTTGAAAATTCTCAAAATACTTTATATTGTGAATTTTAGGATCTACAATGTATTTTTAAGTGCATTGCATACTGGTGTGGATTTCATGATGCGTAATATAGCAAAATAAAATTGCTTTTCAAACCATTAAATACGTAGTTATGAAAAATTGTACGAACAAAACAAGTAATTTGTTTCCCTCATTCCTTATAAGGAAAAACCTATAATACAACCCCGTGAAGCCTCCAAACCATCACACACCAACAGGGGTACAACATAATGTAGAAAAATGTTTGAAACAAAAACTCACATGGGTGTTCGATGATAGTTCAACGTGAAAAAATAGGAAAAAAAGATAATATAAACTTTATAAAGTGATAAGAGACAACATTCTTTCAAATAATAGGGTGAAAAAGCAAAATGGGAGTGCAAAAAGAAAAATAAGTGTGCAAAAGAAAAAAGCCATATATTAACTTAATCAATCTTATACTCAAGTTGAATCATCTATCTTTCCAAAGTTGTTTCTCTATGCTCCATGTTATTTTAAGATCAAAATACTCTTAAGTGACTCTTCGAAATAGATAATCTGAATTTGATTTTTGCTAAATCTAGATCACCTAATCCAGACTTCAAGTTCAAATTAGTTAAATCCAATGGTTGATTTTATTTTTCACAAATCTGGATTCATAAAAATCTAATATTTTAAAAGTTTAGATTAAGTAATATAAACTAATATTAAAAAACCTTCTTGTACCATATCTTAAAAATCTCACCTAATTCGAACTTATTAAAATATATTTTTTTCCAAATCCAAATTAGAATAATCCGAAGATTGGTTTTTATTTTTTCTTTTCAAAATTTGGATTGATAAAAATCTGTTTTTTTACAAATTTAGATTAGGTAATCTGAACTTGTATGGTAAAGACTCCTTGTACAACATCTTAACAGCCTCTTGTACCACATCTTAATGAGTACACACATGTGACATAAACATTCATGCTATAATTTCTTTCATTAAAATTGAATTTATGTACAAAACTACTGGGCTGAACTGTTCATGGATTAAGCATCTACATATTAACAGGCTCAATCTGAGCAAAAAATAATATGCATCTATACTACTTTTCCACATTCAGAAAGCTCCCCAAAATTCCTCTTCCCTTTAAACATAATATGTAAGGGAAATTCGAAGTGGAAGTTGTGCAATTTTTTTTTTCCAAGGCAAGAGTTGCAAAACACATTTCCAGATTGCTGCTATTAACAGTGATTCAGCGTATTCTAGGTAGGGGAAAATGAAGTTGCACATGTTATTAATTTGATGCAAGTCAATCCTGAGATGTAGCAGAATATTCAAAAAGAAGGCGTTTGGATGGAGCAGATTGTAAGAGCACTCGCAAACGACTTGTAAGCAGATAGCTCAATGTCCATTGCATTGCCATCTCAGATTCCTTCATTTGCCTAACGATCGTAGCCTGAAAGAAAAAATGATTTTGCTTTAGAAAAAAGAAAGGAAAATGATAGTAGAAACCGGCAGCTTTAAGATTGGCCTAGGTTCTCAGAAAAGTGGAGAAGTATTTGGAATTTCACTAGACAAGAAATAATTGATGCTCCTATGGTGTAGCAACGAATAACTATATACATCTGTTTATACTTTATGTCGGCTTAATGGAAACCAAACATCTCCCTTATAATGAATAACATAACCAAATCCACTGGCCAGAAGAAAAAAAACTGACAAAGATCATATTATATACCCACAAGATTATATTTAGGAACTGTCAAAAACTTGTTATAAATAAGGCATTGGTTTAGGAAAAATAAAGTGAACAAACCACTTAAGGTTAACAATCTTCAAAGAATGATTAATGAGTAACCAACCAGTAATTATTCCTAAACTAGAAAGGCTTTTACCCAGAATTTCTTTATTTTATTTTGTAATTTTCCGTATTTAGCCATCCTCATTAGAAAAGGGATGTCATCTGGAACCCATATAATGTGTATCATCTGTTGTTCTATATATAAAGAATAATAGCTACTCTTTTCCCTCCATTGATATTTTGATGGATTTTTAAATGATAGACACAAGAAGTCAACAAAAATTAACGGTAACATAGGTCATTGGAAGCAAAGGTTCGAAAGATTGACTAATTTTATTATTATTACCTGAAGACGTTTCCCTAGCTGAACTTCAACTTCAGTACCAAATGATATATTGCTGGCAAGTGACTTGAGAGGATCTGCCGTAGGATCAACAGAAACTAAACTAGGAATCTGAGGTGCATACACTAGCCTCCACCTTGCCTGGCCAAACTCTCCCTTACCTTCTATTCGTGGCATCAATTTTTCCAGAGTTGCAGTTGCAAGCTTTTCAAAGGCAAGCTGACCATTGCCTTCCAAAATGGATTCAGCCAACTGACTCTCAAATCTTCTGGCAGCCTGAATAGATAAAAACAATTAATAGAACCATTTTGCCTGAAAATCATATATCATGAAAGCATTAATTTTTCACTGATGAAACTATTCACACTAACAAATATATTAAAATCCACATAATGGTCCTAGGTTCTCAGTGTTTGTCCAAACCAAGCAGTTTTAGGGACTAAATTAACTTAAAAGACCTGATTGAATACTAACAGGATACAAACAGGGATGTGAAATTTAGGATTTCAATTATTTATGTTTTTGCCTGAGATTACTATAAGTCGAATGTGAAATAAACAGTATATGTATATCCTCAAGTTAGTTCCTGTATCACGAAAATAACTTAAACAACTCATACATTTACAATTTTACATTATTACATTCTATTATTAATTGCTATGAGATGAGTTAAATTGTGTACTTGTAATTGAATGTGTCAAAACAAGAGAAATATTGGAATGAAACTATGTGTTTAAATACATAGCAAAAACATGTTTATATAGGTTAATAACAATAAATACTAATAATGAGGAAATATTTTGTTACCTCAAAATCATATTATCCTTTCCTAGAAATCCTACTTTCCTGTTAATAATAAATGTATATTATTTTATTCTGATTTATGTTTTTGCTTGAGATTACTATAAAGTCCGATGTGAAATATCAAGTAAGTTCCTATATCACGAAAATAACATAAACAACTCATTCATTTACAATTTACATGATTACATTCTATTAGTAATTGCTATGAGATGAAGTCGATTGTTTACTTGTAATTGAATGCATTTGCTTTATTAATAATAATAATAATGTGAATGTGCAAATCCAAATAATAATAATAATAATAATAATAATAATAATAATAATAATAATAATAATAATAATAATAAAGGCCACATTTTTATGTCAGAATTGAAGAGGAAGGATTCACCTATAACAGAAAGAGTAAGGATTCAATAGTGCAGGAGCAAGGAGTCCAGCACAAACTTTATAGGTATGAATAAGGTGAAAAGTTTGTGGTTCTCAACTGAAATAATTTATTCACATCTTCCTCTTTTATTTTAAGGCTAAATTGCAATTTTAGCCCTTTAATGTCTGATGTGCGATTTTAATTCCCCTATATTTTTTTTCAGCATTTCAGTTCCTAGATTTTAGACAATTTATGATTTTTGTTAAAACTTCAATTTCAACTACGGTTTATTTCTGTTATGTTTGCCCCATTGAACATTAGACCTAATATACTTATTTAAAGTACCATAAAGAAATAATTTAATTAATTAAAATATAAAACTTAAAGAAATAAAACTTTGCAAATTGAAGATTGGACAAAATTGCAGACTTTCTAAAATATAGGAACTAAATTTGTTTAAAAAAAATAGGGGACCATAATCATGGTTTAGGAATTGAAATTTAGCCTATTTTTAAATAGATCAAAATTAGCTAAAACATAGGCAAAGTTTAACTGTTAAAGAATATCTCCTATCCCTAGGTACTTTATATGTGCTTGTTTGACAGTAACTGCGTAGATTACAGGACTAACATTGAATTTTGAGCTCCGAATAGATCAAGACAGAATTAGCATATGTTACCTCGGTAGGTGAGAGTGCATCCTGTTCCACAGAACGTGTTGAGGTCACCACAAGTTTATCCTGCCAATTGCTAGCTCTACCTTGAATTCTAAATTGCCACTCAGATCCAACCAAAGCTAAATCAAGCATTGGGTCAAGTCCACACTCCGGTTCAAACTTTGCAATATTTAAATGCTCTCGTTTTAACCTCACCTGCATTTGAAATGGATAGCATCAACATCAACAGTGTGTTAATAATTACATAAGACAAACCAAAGAAAATTGTAAAAGTGTGTCAATGTGTATCTTGTATGGCCACACAATGCCTTTATTTATAATAAATAAATAGGATCACTATTGAGATTTCATAGGACCTATTTAATAATGACTAAGGATCAATCCAATAATAGGTAATAAGGAGTAAATTGTCAATTACTGTCTTTTCATAAATAAGAGAATAATATTTAATCTTTAACACTCCTCCTCGAACTGAAGCATATACATTTGACATTAATCAAACTTGTTACGAATATGGTAAATCTAAAATATCTAATAAGAATAAATTAAAAAGGTAGTTTCGATCGTGTGGTTGTGTCAGATAAACATGGCTTGGCAGCAACATACACAAGTTCCACAGTGACGATAGAGACTAGTGTAATGATTTCCAAAGATATGTCATACATCATGTGCGTGAAGTTCACGCATCAGGGCCCTACTTGGGGCATCATGCAACGGTGTTTTGAGTTGATTGCGCATGTGGATTATATGACAATCTTCAAAAAGGTCATTGGTATGGACTAACAAAAGAGAAACACAATGGCTGCCAAACAAGGTAGAGGCACAATGCAGTCTTGTTTACCTTGATGATGGGTTATGCAAGCAAAAGAACATGTGTGAGAGCACGTTAGTGGTTCTTTCAAGATGTTGTTGATGGAACAACATTTATCAAATGGAAAGAAGATCAATGGGTTATTGGGCGGAAAAGTCACGGAGCTCCTGTGGCAACCACTGGTAGTGGCCGAAAAAAGCCAAAACAAGTTATTGAAATGAAATAATGAGTTGAGAGACCATCAAGACTCACCGAGGACAATGGGTCTTTGGGGAGATACTAATTTTGTGATACCTCGACCAATAATAAGAATAACCTGCTTTGATACCATGTAAATGTGTGTCAATGTTGTGAGTGTTAATCCTGGGATATCATTAGGGTCACCGCATCCAAGGTATTGTTCGCTTTGGAGAGCACTGCCATGTCACGATTTTTTCTTGAAAAGACGCCTCGGTGGATTAAGAAAAGAGGTTGTTTATAAATGTTAAATATAAGTTTGTAATAAGTGTTAGTTTAGTTAATCTTTACTTTATATTTCATATTAATTTGTATGCCAGAGGTAGGGTGGCTATGTCTGCTCCCTAACTTGCTTCTTATGTACTCTTCTCATATATCTCTATAAATACAATGATTTGAGCTAAGTGGGTTAAGACACTCAAGTGATTTCCTATATTCACGTATAAACAACTTTTGGTCTTAATTCCTAAGCAATGTGAGACTTTGAATGTACAAGAGGAACAAGGCCCAATCAAGGTTAAAGGACGAGAGAGTTACCTGGGCCCTCCTTCTAGCGCCGCAGTTACTACTGCTAGTCTTGGGCTATCATTAGAGTTAACATGCCTGAGGTATTATCTACTTTGGAGCTCGATGGCTTCGTCACAGTTTTGTCCTCTAAAGGCACGTTGAAATGGCAGTATCTAAGAGGGATCCAAGGGGTTAACTAACACGAAGATATCTAGAAAATGGACTTGAGTCAAACACAAGTGAGAACTTAACACTACCTTCAACCCAAAACCTTAAGGCAATAGGTTTGTGAATATCCTCACTTATATAATGCTCAACTTATCCATCCTATATAATGTAGAACTTCACCATCACACTTGATCCCAACAATCTCCCCCCTCAAGTGCGAATGTCTTTGATACGGTAATCACTCCAAACCTTTCCCACAACCTTCTTCAAAGTAGGTACCTAGTCGAACAATCGACCCTGATACCATATTAGAAATGGTAAATTTGAGCCTAACTCAAGACACTCAAGCTACTAGAATTCAGTGTTGTCAAAACGGCGTTATGGAGGCACCATAACAGCTTACGGAGAACGCTTTCTGCGATGGGCGTTACGCCCTGGTATGGCGTGGTTCTGCCATTTAGAGTGCGGTGGGCTCCATGGCGGAAACGTCATGGCAGTTCATGGAGGACATGGTGGACGTGGCGCCCAGTTAGGCCTTTTTTTTAAATGTTTTGGACTCAGGTCGATCCGACCTGGTTTGATGCCAAACATAGTGTTTGAGCATCTGTAGTCCTAGCCACAACCTCGGTCACCTTCAGGAGCTCTCCCTAAGTCGCGCATCCTTCGAGACAGTCAATCAACCATCGCGCATCCTCTAGCGAGTTCTCCACGACTCTCACGTTCTCGATCTCTTGCATTCTCTCTCGCACGGCTCGATCTCTCACGTTCTTGATCTCTCGTGCATATTTTCGCAACTGCATGCACCATCTTCGTCCTTGCATTCTCAATCTCTCACGTTTTCTTTCACGCGTTCTGTCTTTCTTGTTGTAAGCTCTATCTCTCATATCTCTTTTTTCTGTAAAAGTGATATTAATTTTTGTTTTTTTTTATTTTTTATTTTTTTTATAAAAATTATTTTTCAATTTTGTTTTTCCAGTTTAATAATCATGTTAAGGGCAGAAAAAAACACCCCAAATGTATCCTCAAATTCAATTAACTCTAAGAGGACTAACGTGGGATGGAAGTTCTATACACCCGTTAAAGAAAATGATACAAATGAAATTTATTATAATTATTGCCGGAAGATTATGAAAGGAGGTATAACAAAGGGAAAACAACATTTGATTGGAAAAGTGAAAAATGTTACAGCTTGCTTGATGGCTCCTGAAGCTGTAAAGGTTGAGATAAGAGCAGCTATGGATGGAAAGAAGCAGAAACAAACTGAAACGTTTAAAAAAGTAATGCAAGATATTGAAGAACATTTTGAAGAAGGGTTCATGGAAATGGGAAGTTCTGATGCTTCGTCTAAGCTACCTTCTATTGGTGATTTGAAATTGAAAGATACAAGGAAGGGACCTATGGATCTTTTTGCTCAAGTTCAATCTACAGCTGCAAAGAATAGGAAAAACAAACTAGTGCAAGCAGGTATAAGAGAGCTTTGTGATAAAAAAACTTTAAAAAGGGTGTACCAATACATAGCTCGCTTTTGGTACCAAGTTGGCCTACCTTTCAACTTAATAAAATTAGAAAGTTTTCAAGATATACTTCGCGAAGTTGGGAATTTTAGAAGACATTTGAAAGCTCCTTCCTACCATGAAATTAGAGTACCACTTCTTCAGAAAGGTGGAATATACTAATGAGTTAATGCAGCCATTAAAGGATCAATGGGCAAATTTTGGATGTTCATTAATGTCAGATGCTTGGACGGATAGAAAACAAATAAGCATCATAAACTTTTTGGTGAACTCATCTTCTGGGACAATGTTCCTAGAGTCTGTTGATGCATCTGACTATGTAAAGACCAGGGAAAAGATGTTTGAGTTATTGGATTCTATTGTGGAGAAGATTGGAGAGGAAAAGGTTGTCCAAGTTATAACGGACAACAGAAATAACTATGTTCTTGCTAGTAAGTTGCTAGAGGAGAAAAGACAAAAGATTTATTGGACGCCTTGTGCTGCACATTGTATAGACTTGATGTTGGAGGATATTGGTAAGTTGTCCACTATAAAGAAGACCATTCAACAAGCTATCTCTCTTGTTGGCTTCATATGTAGCCACTCAAGCACGTTGAGCATGTTAAGATTCTTTACCAATGGAAGGGAGTTAGTAAGGCATGCCATCACTCGATTTACAACATCATATCTTTCCTTAGAGAGGCTTCATGAAGAGAAAACCAATCTTAGAAAGATGTTTGTGTTAGAACAGCGGAATGAAAATAGGCTAGAAAAGGAGGCCAAGGGAAAGGAAGCAACTAAAACTGTCTTGATGCCTAGTTTCTGGAAGAATGTGGTTTTAATTCTGAAAGTGATGGCTCCTCTTGTGAAAGTGCTTAGACTTGTGGATAGTGAGCAAAAACCAGCTATAGGCTACATATATGAAGCAATGGACAAAGCGAACAAAATCATTATGAAATCTTTTAAAAATGAAAGCAAATACAAGGATATGTTTGCAATCATTGATAAAAGATGGGATATTCAACTTCATCGCCTTTTACATGCTGCTGACCACTTTTTGAACCCTGAGTTCTTTTATGCAAACCCACAGATGGAATTTAATGGTGAGATTATTAGGGGTTTGTATGATTTTATAAATAATTGCTGGGAGATTCGGAAATGGAGAAGATTGTTCATAAGGAGTTGGCTCAATATAAAACTGAGAGTGGTATGTTTGGGTCCACAACTACTAAAGCAACGAGGGGTGAAATTGCACCTGGTAAGAGACAAAAGATTGCAACTTCTGAACTTTTATTCTTCAAGTTATTTGCTTAAGTGTCTGAGTTTAACGTATTTTGATTGCATTTGTAGCTTAATGGTGGCAGATGTATGGTTCAGAAACTCCTTATTTGCAACAACTTGCAATTAGGATCTTAGCTTGACATGTAGTGCTTCGGGTTGTGAATGCAATTGGAGTGTGTTTGAGCAAGTAATTAATTTCCTATTTAAAGTCAACAATCAATATCTTCCTTATAGTTATTCCGTAAATAATGAGTATTTATTTAATTGTTTTAGGTTAATACTAAGAGAAAAAATAGACTCGAGCATCAAAGACTACACATGACTTGGTATTTGCCAAGTATAATCAAGCACTCCATCGAAGATGTAACCTTAAGGATGAAATGGATCCAATTAGTCTCACTGGAATTGATGATTGCAAGGAGTGGCTAATGGGAGAGATGGATGGAGAAGGTGACGATGAGAGGGTTCATGAAGGAGATGATGACCTTACTTGCAATCAAGTCTATAAAGCTTCAGGACTTAATGAGCCTAGACAATACACTAGGCGTCATAAAAGGAAGCAACTTGCAATTGGAGATGGGCAAGTAGGAGCATCTTCTAATCCTTTTAAGAGAGCCAAAGGAGTAGCTTCAAAGAAGAAGGGAGGGTTGTTGTTGAAGAAGCTGAATCATTAGAATATTCAGATTCTAGCAGTGAGAAGGAGGAATTAGTGTCAAATGCTAATTTGGCACATTCAGATGGAGAAGAAGCTAAAGGATTCTTGGATGAGCAGCATCACCCTGTTGAAGTTAACTATGCAAACATTGATAAAGATGAGGAGGATTAAATAAAATAGTTTTAGGACTTGCCATTGTGTCTACTGTTTTAATATTGTTTCTTTGTTTTGATGGTTGTTTAATCCTTTTGTTTTGGTAAGGAATTTATGTTTTTAAGTTTTAATGATGACAATATCACTAAATTATGAATTTTAGATTATTAAATTGTTGATTTTGATTAATCTGGTTGTTATTTTGCTGTTTTTGCATTATATTATAATATATATATATATATATATATAGATATATATATATATATTGTCCGCCATAGACCGTCATGGCAGTATAGCGCTTAAAGGTCCTGGCCGCCATCTGCCGTATAACCTTCCTGACAACCTTGCTAGAATTTAGTTTAGGCTTTAATACCATGTAAAAGTGTGTTAATGTGTATCTTAGATAACCGCACAATGTTTTTATTTATAACAAGTGAATAGGATCACTATTGAGATTACAGAGGATCTCTCTAATAATGACCAAGGGTCAAGTATAGGCTTGGTACCATGTAAAAGTGAAAAGTGTGTCAATGTGTATCTTGAATCATCATACAATGTTTTTATTTATAATGAGTAAATAGGACCACTATTGAGATTACATACAATTTCTCTAATAATGACTAAGGATCAACCTAATAATAGATAATAATGAGTAAATCTATAATTACTATCTAATCATAAATAAGGAAATAATATCTAATCTTTAACAAAAGCTAACCTAGAAGAAACCACACCACCATAAGGATCCAATTTGCAAGAGCTTTAAAAATAGGATATTACACATACCTGTGTTGCAACTAGATCAACTTCACCATTCTCAAATGTCAGTATGCCTCTAGGTTTTATCAATTTGGGATGGGCCAGACCATTTAACTCGAGCTCTCCACTTACACCAAAATTAAGAATCAAAGGATAAACAATCTTCAACTCTGGTCCAAGCACAAGCTTCAAATCATTGAGACAGATTTCTAGATTTGGTTTTATCTGCACTTGCTCCATTTGCTTTTCAACCTGAGTTGACTTGTTAACCGCCACTATTGGTTTTTAAGGAAAGAAAAATATCATAATATGTGCTAACAGCCACTCAGAAAAATATAATTATAACATAATGAACACAACTAAATTATGAACAGCATAAGCAAAAGTAGAAGATCAAGCAAAATCCTGGTATATCCTAAGGTTTATTGGGCATGGTAAGAAAATCTAAAATATTTGACATTTGTAAATTGTTTAAACCTTGTCATGATGCATCTTATAAGAACTATTTACTGTTGTAATGCAGACCACACCTCATGCTATTTATAATATGGAAAAGGAATCAATATGGATTACAAGATCTACCACTTCCTGATTAATAGGAAATCAAATATTCTAATAATACAATATCAGGAATAATATCAAGACGTAATTTCACCCTCTCCCTCAAGCTGGAGCATGTATGATATGAACCATGAGTTACCAAGCTTGTTACAAAACTAGTAAACCCTAAATTTTTATGACAAAATTACCAATTTAAAAGCTATTATCCATGGCAGTTACCTTCTAATTGTTGTAATTGTAATTTATTTTAAAAAAGTTCCAGGTAGGGAACATAATGCATATGATTTAGAATCATTCTACAGAGGTGAGTGTTTCTGTAAGTATGCAAATACATTCAATTGAACCTTGTTCATATACATGGGCCAAGCCCAAAATTACTGGGTGTAACAAAGGAAGAATGTGGGGAATCAGTCCATAGGAATCATGACAACATAGGGGTGGAGGGAACCCTTCCTGAGGTAAATCTAATGATATATAGCAAGGGAAGCAAGAGCTTTTTAGATCCAATTAAATAATAAGGGAGTCCATTCTGATTGCAGAGCATTCAGTAATTATAAACAAAAGATAGATCACAGGCTAAACTGACAACATGTAAAGTAATACCAGAGCCCGAGGATTGAGACACTTTCATCCTTGAAGAAGCAGATTCTGAGTTTAGAAATCGTGAAACATATCTTGAGGCAAACATACGACTAACACCGGCAGTAGGAAGCACGTGCTGATCTGATGGAAATCTATTAGAAGCAGGAATACCACCTCTATCATGTGGCAAATATGCTTCTCCCTGACTTATTTTTATATTCCCAGATATGTTTGGTTGCAATATCGAACCAGTTATTTGCAATTGAGAATCAACCTGTCCACTGACAAAGTATAACATTTGCTTTAAAAGAGCCTGGGAGGTGAATCCAGTTCCAAAATACAATAATATTTATGATTTGAAGGTCAGGTAAGCCACTTGTCAAATGTTAACTTAAGAAATCTACAGAAGTGATGGAAGCTACCTTAATATTTTTTGTGCCCGTACTTCTAGATATTCGCACTTCAATTCAATCTTGTCATCCGGGGCTGCTTCACTAGTTCTGAGTGGCAGGTTCCCTTTTACAAGAAGCTTTCCTTTTCTGCTTACCCTACTCTCCAGGGAGGTGATGCATAACCTGTTGGATTGCACGTGAACATTTCCACCAAAATTGGTTAGTGGTTTTCGGAACACTGGTGAAGAAATAGATGCCCTGTGGAAAGATGCGTGTCCATTAAGTACTGGTTGATCAACTGTACCTCTGACCTATTAAGTCAAGCCATATGACTAGATTCAGAGAAGTAAATATCAAATATGTCAGAAAAACTATATTCATTTCACCCACCTCAAGCTTCAAATCTGCATTGCCATGAAGCCAATTTGCATGAGGAGATAAAGCTGTAACCAATGTCATTCCCCCATCTTTTATATCTGCATCAATCCTGACTTCTCCAACATCTAAAATTTGCCAATTTAAACCTTTAAGGCTTTCTACTAATTGAGTATTCCAACCTTCTTCATTTCTATCTCTAGAAACTTTTTTGTCGCTGGCATCATCAATGGTCCCTCTATTCTTCTCCTTCACCCAATCAGGAACCCAATTAACCTGACTCTTATCTAATTCTGCATCTTCCTGTAATGTGTTCGTTTGCACAAATGCAACAGGAATGCTACCTTGAATGAGTACATGACCATTTTGTGTTATAGGTTCAAATTTTGCATTGAATAGAAAACGACTGGTTGAGGTTAGAGAAGCAACAACTTCAGCTCTTCCAAGATCAACACCACCAACGGAACCATCCAGAAGCCTTACTTGCACATCACATTCTGGTTTTGCTAAACTTCCTCTAAGATCTCCTTCCATATGCAATATACCCTTAATGGGTGCCAACAACTGTCGCAGAGAATGAACAACATCCATTGCTGTAGATTCAATTATCTGAACTACAGTTGGGACAAGACTAACAGGAAAATTTAAGACAGCAAAGTGGAGGTTGGTTTTAGGCCCTAGCAATGTTCCATCTGCATGAATGGTGGCATTATCCTTCTGGATAAAAATTTTCTCCAGGTGCATACCATCATCATTACTGTAAGCACCAACTGCCAACACACGTTGAGTTTTGTAGTCTCCCCACTCCCAATCCTCCCCATTAAAGTCAAATTCAGCCTGAAATAACAGAATAAGAAAGTCAACATTCAAAAGTAGATATTCATGCAACTCGCAAGAATACAAAACACTGAAATTCTTTACCAGGGTGTCTCCATTTCCTCCACCACTAGCATCAAGAGATCCATGCCAATGACCTTTCAGTTCAGATAAACCAGGCAGACTTAAATCTTCAAGAACAACATCATTGGATGGAGCATGAAGCCCCCTCACTGTCTGCAAGTTGTGTATGTCATTGACAATAGCCAGAAAAAATCAACTTTTTCAACATATTTTTATTGGGCTAATTAATATTATCAATAAAAAATCATTTCAAATACACTAGAGGACGTATTCAGAGGCATCAGGATAGCATCTTTTGAAAGGAAAATAAGACAGTGATCCATTGACATTACCTCAAGCAGTTGTTGAAGGCTTTCAGTATATAATCCCACTGACTGCAAACTTTGAATGAAGAAATCCTGCATACATGTCAAATGTTAATTCACAATCCTCAGATTGATTATATATGTAACAAGCTTGGAGCTTATATACTCAACTTGAAGGAAAGTGTTAGAATTGTTAGTATTGCACCAATATACCTAAACCTATTTAGGTTCCTCTCCTTTATGTATTCTCCTTTACCCTTCAATTCAGATTATGAAAAATAATTCTCTTTCCACTTAATTAACCAACTGTATGTCTAACAAACACCATGAATTTGATTTTTATATAATGAACATAATAAATATAAAGGTACAATTTCCTAAATGACTATATTTCACAATACAAATATATCATATACTCAAACTGAACCTAGATATATGATACACATTTCAAACAGTTACAAAAACGGAGGCATTAGTAAAGCATCTTAATCAATTATGTTAAAATAGGAAGATTATTTAAGAATTTATGTAACCTCCCAAGACATAAATAATAATAGTGATACAACCTTAGATCTTGAACGAACTGCAGGATCCATACTTCGAGAAAGAAGCCTAGCAAGGGGAAGCATCTCAGCAACCTCAGCTCTACGAACTTCAAGCTTCATTCTCCACCTGCCCATTGAGGATATAGCATTACCAATATGACCGGACATTAGCCTTTTTATAAGGCCACCTTCTTTGTCGATGGGATTACGATCTCTGGTGCCAGGCAACACATATTCACCTTGAAGTTCATAACAACTGTAATTTTGTTGCAAAACCGTTTTTTCAATAGTGATCTGAACAATGGTACATCAACTGGGGATTAGTATTGGACAAAAAGAATCATTAATAGCTCCAAGAACATTGGATTAATAGAGGATGCTCTTTGCATTCCAAGTTAACAAAAGAATCTTAAATAACCTAATACTGATAAACTTAAGATCCATTTAGACATCAAACTTGGTAACAATGACTCCTTTAGTACTAGTAGCACTTTACAGATGTTAAATTATAATATCAATCCAATTGTAGGATTGGAAGTTCTCATGAAGTAGATCACAAAATTTCATATAATTTAAATATTAATAGATACATCCTCACATCACTGTAGTATGTCATTTAAAAAGAAAAGAAATTTTCTACTATAATTACAAATCTACAAATGTCTAAATCATATGAATTGGTGTACATGAGCATCAAAATAAAATAATATGATTCAACAATTGAAGTGATTAAATTTAATATCTATAAAATGTTATCAGAGGTGTAATTTTGTCAACTTTGACACCCATTATCAATTGATTTTGTCACACACATAAAAAAAAAAGGGAGAAAGGAAAAGAGAACGAATTTAGTCCACAGATCTAACACCCATCGTTAATCTTACAACTTAAAAGTTGTTAAATATATTTTGCCCTTTGTCTATTTATGTAATGTATGGATGTACTGTTCTAAATATTTATTTTTAGCTCAGCTGTAACTGTAGGTTCAGGGGACATAGGTTCTGAAAGGCTACATAGTCCACACCTTTTTGCTTCTTGTATATTCAATTGACTAATATATATTACTGAATGAGCTTTAGATGAGTGAAGAAAATCACTAAATCAATATACATTCTTAAGTCATGTAAATTTTTTAAGTGATCATGCAATCATTATATAACTTTTTAATCTTGACCATCAATGGATGTTGGTCAGCTGGTTATATGGTTAAGATTGGCTTATGTTGCTCTCATAAAAATAACCCTCTTGTTCAATCATAGCCTATACACAAACATCAATCTGACAATCAACTGAGCACCAAAACATTTTATATTAAAAGGATATTGCTAGACACCTATTACTGACCATCACCAAGGGAAAACATAAAGATATACTACTTTAGATGTAACACCGAGCAAGTCATATTTTGAACTACACCTAATTCATAATTAAGTCAGAACACTGCACCAGATAGCAATAAGTAAGCTAACAGATAACACAAATTCTGGAGCAAACATGTAAGAGGATGGTCTTATGCACTTACAACATCTCCACTCCACCTAGCTGCCACATCCAGGGCTTCACCGAGCACACCACTAAATTTTGGCCGAAGAACAGACAGGACTCCATGTCCTCTTCGTTTTTGAAGATTAAGCTGGATTTCTGCCTGGAAGCAAAGAAGAGGCAAGAAATACATAGATGAGGGACAATAAATGAGGGAAGTTGGTTGCATTGTCAAATTTATACATTAGAGTTTTCTGCTCAATTTTATTGAACTTGTCCATCTCTTCTCTAATTGTATATTCATGTATTTTATGTTATATATATTAATATTCTGGCCTTCTATCATCTACGTTTCCAGAATTGTTGGTCCAGAATTGGCATCATTGCCTCTGATAGATTAGACCACATTTTAGTCATAAAGGGATTTTAGATGAAGGAGAAACCCATGATATCATTAATCAATAATTATTCCTTGGCCTTCTGTTAACAGCTTAAGAATTTGGAATGGTAAGGGATTAGCCAACACCAAAAAGTCCAATTTAACAAAAATCAAATTGAAAAAATTAACAAATAATTTTACAAATATTTTATGTATTTCTTGACTGATTGATTACTGAGGCCAGTGTCAGATACTCAGCAAATTAATTTTCACTCTCTATCCTGAAAGCAGAAGAACAGCTATACCATTGATGGTTTTTTAAGTTACAGCTAGATTTTCAAGTCACCATTAATTTTCAAGTTACAGCTAAATAATATAAGATTCCGAATCTTAAGCCAAAGCAAATTAATCAATATGACTAATTGGAAAATTTGCTGGCTTTGATATGTTAAGCAACAAAAGAACACGAGAATTACAAATTAAGCAGATGTGGATTTAGGTCAAACTAAACCCCAAAAGCTAGCTCAAGGGGTGAGGGTGTTTGCGCACTTATACATTGTATTTTGGCACTATCTCTAGCTAATAGAAAACAGAGAGAGAGAAAAGTATGGAACAGAACTGAACTTGAATCTTATTAACTTGAGAAAAAGAAGATAGTTACAAGAGAGGGATTTATAGAGCTATTTACATAACAGAACTCTAACAGAATTCTGACAGCTCAACTAACTAGTTGTTAAGAAACACTAACAACTAACTATTAGAGCAGTTTGCAACTATATACAACACTAATATCCCCCCTCAAACTTAATGGGAAGATTTTTCAAAAGAATAATGCTGCACATTCAATTTGCTGCGAAGATACTCAAAGCGAGATGAAGAGAGGGGCTTGGTCAGCACATCTGCCCATTGATCTAATGCTGGAATCTGACGAATACAGAGCTGTTTAGCCAACACATTTTCCAGCACGAAGAAAACACCAATCTCCATGTGTCTTGTGAGACTGTGAAACACAGGATTGTGAGCAATGGGGACAGCACTTTGGTTGTCACAGAAAAGAGCTGGAGCGTTGAAAGGAATTTGTAGTTCAGTGAGCAACGTAGAAATCCAAGACAGTTATGTAGAGGTTTGAGCCAAACTCCTGTACTCAGCTTCAGTACTGAAACGAGCAATCACCTTTTGCTTTCTGGACCACCAGGATATTAGATTTGGACCAAGGTAGATGGCAGTTCCTGAAGTGGATCTTCTATCATCCACATCAGATGCCCAATCAGTATCACAAAAGGCTCTGATTGATAAAGGTCCAGCCAAAGAGGCAGGCTAAAAATGGAGCCCATGAAACAGGGAACCCTTAAGGTACCTGAGAATGCGTTTGACTACAGCCCAATGAGAGTCAAGTGGTGCAGCCATATACTGACAGACTTTGTTAACGGCAAAGCTGATTTCAGGTCTGGTTATAGTGATATACTGCAAAGCACCCACAATTGAACGATATAAAGTAGGATCTTGGAAGAGATCAGCTCCAAACTTGGACAGTTTGCAATTAGAGACCATAAGAGAGGAGATTGAGTGAGCTTCTGTTATGTGTGTCTTATGAAGTAGGTCACGAATATATTTATTTTGAGTCATGACTATAGAGTGATCGGGTAGATATTTCATTTCCAGCCCAAGAAAGTAGCTAAGATGGCCAAGTTGTTTGAGAGAATGCAGCACTAAGATTGGCTGTGAGATGCTGAACCAAAGCTATGGAGCTTCCAATGAGAATAATATCATCAACATAAACTAGAAGGTAAACCACATGACCTTGATTTTTGTAGATGAACAGTGAAGAGTCACACTGACAGCTTAAGAAGCCAAACTGAAGAAGTGTGGATTTTAACTTTTCAAAACCACTGCCAAGGTGCTTGTTTTAACCCATAAAGAGTCTTGTGCAACTTGCAAACCAGAGTTTTATCACCAACTTCAAATCCAGGAGGTTGCGTCATGTAAACTGATTCTTCAAGGACACCATTCAAAAAGGCATTGTTTATATCAAGCTGAAACAGTTCCCAAGCATGTGAGAGAGCAACACTGAGAATGATCCTGATTGTAATGGGTTTCCCTACTGGAAAAAAAGGTCTCATGAAAATCAAAACCATGCACTTGATGAAAACCTTTGGCCACTAACTGTGCTTTATACTTATTAATAGAGTCATCAGCATTTTCCTTGATTCGAAAAACCCATTTGCACCCGATAGTTTGTCTATTTTTCGGTAAAGAGACAAAATCCTGTGTCTTATTTTTCATGAGTGCATTGTATTCTTGCTGCATTGCAGCCAGCCAATTATCATCCCCAAGAGCTTGCTTAACAGTTTTGGTTCAAAACGAGTGAGAAGCAAGGAAGGATGTACTCTGTTTTTGTGAATACCAGACTTAGAACAAGTTTGTATAGGGTGAGTATTAATGATAGGTGCTGCAACAGGGACAGTGACAGAGGCAAGTGGAGACTGCAATGCAGGAGGCTGAATCTGAGTCGATCATAAGGAATATTGGGTGTGGTGGTATTTTGGGTGGTGGAAGGAATAGATGTGACAATTGGTGGGGTAAGATTGGGGTTTAAGTTAAAATAAGAATTAAGATCCTTTACTGTATTAGCAGCCTTAGGAAACAGGTCAGCATAAGGAAACCTAAGTTCATTGAATATTACATCTTCAGAAATGTATATTCTGCCATTAGAAGAAAGATATTTGTATTCTTTGTGAGAGAGAGAGTACCTAAAAACAAACACTCTTCAGAACGAAAGTTAAGTTTGTGCGAATGATAAGGACGCAACAAGGGAAAACAAGCATAGGCAAAAGTATTGAGGAAGAGAAAATCAGGGTCTTTGTGAAAAAGAGTGGTATAAGGGACAGCAAATTTAAGAGAAGCTGTAGGCAACCTGTTGATGAGATAGACAGTTGTAGTGAAGGCATAATCCCAAAACTGTAAAGGAAGAGAAGCATAATGTAACAGGGTAAGACCCAAGTCAACTATATGTCTATGTTTTCTCTCAATAACTCCATTTTGATGATGCATGTGGACAGATAAGTCTATAAGTGATACCATGACTGGCTAAGAATGCAGTAAAGGGTCGGTATTCACCACCCCAATCAGACTGAACACTTTTTATTTTGGCATTAATCTGAAATTCAATGAGAGACTTAAAGTTCTGGAAAACAGATAAGGTTTCAGCCTAAGACTTAATAGGAAAAATCCAAGTGAACCTTGAAAAAGCATCAATGAACGATACATAGTACTTATAACCAGCATAGGAGGTAATGTGAGAGGGACCCCACAAATCAGTGAAAATTAATTCAAGTGGAGAATAGACCGAATTAGAAGCATGAGAGGGCAATCTATGAGACTTGCCAATACAACACGAAGAGAAAAAATGAAACTCAATTTTATTGGATGGAGAAATTACAATGATTCAAGACAAGTTTCATAACATGACTATTAGGGTGACCCAAACTAGCATGCCACAAACTGACATTGGTGGCTGGTAAGTTACACAACTGGTATTTACAGCAGTAGTGTTATTGGTACTAGCTCTAACAGCACTAAATAAAGAGCTGATTACTGCTGATTGACCATGATCTTGAAGCTTGAGATTGTGGAAAGAATAAATGCCATCAGCACCAACAACTCCTTGAAGAAGGACTCTATAGGACTCTATTTGTCCCCTAAGATTTCACAAGACACAAGGATGAAACTCAAAGAAAACTGAATTGTCTTTAGCAAATTGGCTGACACTTAACAGACTTTTAGTGATAGAAGGAACATGTAACAAATTATTTAGTTTAAAAGTAATGTTCGAATCATTGGGTGACACAAAAGAAGAACAACAAGCACTAGAAATACTTAAACCTTCACCATTCCCTATGAAGATTAGATCAGGACCATCAAAATGGCTAAGTTGTTTGATATTTTGTGGTTCTTCAATCACATGAAAGTTGGCTCCTAAATCAGGAATCCAAGATGTGTTACCACTTCCTTGAGAGTTGGAATTTGTTAGCATTGCACTAGGCTAAGTGGTGTTTCCAGACTTACAATTAGGATTAATCCACATGTTGGAAGATTTGAGAGAACCAGCAAAGTAAGGTGGATTGCTGAGTGGCTAGGTCAACAAAATAGAGGGAGTCGTGAGGTTGATAGGACAAGTGAGACCTAAAGTGGCAAACATTTGCAATGTGACCAAATTTCAGACAAATTTGCCACTAAAAATGTGCAAATCTACTACTGCCACAACCTCTACCAAAGCTGTCATCGCGACGACCCGAGCCACCACAATCAGTAAAGCTTCCAGGATCATTACCGCCACGACTGTTGGTGTAGTTCATCAAAGGAGACATTCAGCCTTGTGTCTCTTTAATATAGCGAACCATATGAGTCTCATGACTGAAGAGAAGTGCTTCAATTTCAGCGATAGAGGGAGTGCACTTTTTGCCTTCAATAACCGAGACCATTGGTGCATAATCAGAGAAAATACCTTCAAGAATCACATCCACATATTCTTCATGGCGAACGGGAACTCCAACACTGGCAAGTTCATCAACAAAGCTTTTGATCTTGTGGAGATATTCTTCCATGGACTTATTCTCAAGACAAACCGCACGCATAATAGAACGCAGTTGATGAGCACGCGATTTCATTTGAAGACCAACTTACTTGTGAATCTTCTCCCAAACTTGATAGGAGTGACTCAAACCAAGTACACAAGAGAGAACAGATTTGGAGAATGTAGATTGAAGCCAAAGAAGAAGCGTCTGACCTTGAACTTCCCATGCTTCGTACTCGGGATTGACATGATTGAGTTCGCGATCCTCATCGGTGAGATATCACAACGGAACTACCGGATTCACCACAAACTGCTAAAGCTTGTGCGATTTGATTACAGGTTCTACATGTTGCCTCCAGTGAAGATAATTTGAGTCATCAAGTTTTTCAGCAATGGAATTGGGAAAGGATTGAGAAATGGAGAATTGAGGAGCAGAAGTCATGAGAGGAACAAACAGAAGCAACCCTAGAATTTTCGAAGGAAGAGAAGCTTCGAAAAAATGGCTCTAGATACCATAATAGAAAACATAGAGAGAGAAACGTATGAAACAGAACTGAATTTGAATCTTATTAACTTGAGAAAAAGAAGATATTTACATGAGAGGTATTTATTAAGCTATTTACAAAACAAAACTCTTAACAGTTCAACTAACTAGCTGTTAAGAAACACTAACAACTAACTATTAGAGTAGTTTTCAACTATATACATCACTAATACTAGCTAATGTGGGACTTAGGTTTCTTTCCCAATACATCTCCTCACGCATAGCAACACTATTGGACTTGGTGCGTGGACAATATGGCGGGTGCCCCTCTTAATGGATTAAGATAGGTTCTGACATCATCTTAGAAATGGCAAAATTTAGCCTAACTCAACCTTATAAAAATTGACTTGTAAGGTGAGATTTGCATCTCATATATATACTATTAACTGACTATATCACTAGTCGTCAGTCAATGATATTATAAATGGTTAATTTGGGCCTAGTTCAACCTTACAAAACTAGTTTGTAAGGTGAGGTTTGCAATATCACTAATCGACGTGGGATCTCTAACATCAACAATAAAGGATTACAAATTAAGAAATCTTGGCAAACTTATTCCCAATTTCTAAAGAATTAAACACAGTTGCAAACAATGGACAATCCACTTGTTCAAAGAACAGTAAATGATTAACTTATTAAAGATATGATTTGATTATATATAAATACGGAAATAGAGAATAAATATGCAAGGATTTTATTTTATTTCTTTTTTTATCTTGTACCTATGATTATAAATACATTAGTGCATAGTTATCAAAATCGCGAATTAACTTGTAAAATCGTACGAGTTTACAAGCCCCTAACAAGTTTAATCGCATGTAGAATCGGAAAGATAGTAAAATCAAAATAAACTCAATAAAATCGAAATAAACTCAGTAAAATACGAGCAAATTCGATAGAATCAGGGTAAACTCGTGAGTAGACTCGTTAGCAAATTTCTCAGGTGGTGTTTTCCTACGCTAACTCTAATATTGAGTGTCTTGAGTATAATTATTCTTATATCTAAAAAGGTTTTAAAATTTTGAGTGTTTCAACCCTAATTTGTATTTATTTTAAGTCATTTAAACTTATTATGTGGATTTGAACTTATTATGTATTGAAAATTTTCAATTTTTAAATTATTTTTAAGTAGTTTTTTAATAAAATATACTCTTACAATTCTACGAGTCAAGAAACTTTCGCTTTTGATAACCTTGCATTAGTGTGTGTAACCTAACACCCGCAATTCCTCTACATTGTCTACAATTCCTGGATGGTATCAAAGCCAAAACTAGATCCTAGGAATCCAAGTGCCTTGAGTACCTAAATTGTCTGGCCACCGATGGACCCACCGTTCAGTGACCCACCATCATATTGTCACCTTCCTCACCATTGGATCGACTGTCTAGCAATATACTATCATATCTCCACCTTCCTTTTCGAAGACTCTTTCCGAACACCATTCCTAAAGATCGTCATGTTACCACATGCACAACCAACTCAAAACACCGTTGCACACGGTCAGGGTCGTGGTAGGTGAATTCACACACATGATGCATGACATATCTCTAGAGACTTTTCCGGCTCATGCCATGTTTTTCCTTCTGCCTTAGAACATACTTTATTTATAGGTACCCGTTGTCATCACAGACTTTCATTGGCTATCACTACGCCATGTTTATCTGGCACAACTACGCTATTAGAACTACCTCTTGTTTATATTTTATTAGATTTACCACATCTGTAACAAATTCGGTTCATATCAAACATTAAGACACATATCAATTTTAGATGAAGGATCTTGGTTCGCTCAAATAGTTTCTAAGCATTGAAAGTCGCCCAATCTGTTTAAGATATTACATCCTACAAAGAAAATATGCTCTGATATTCTCACTAAGACTGGTATGATTGAGTATCGTCCGAGTGACACTCCTATGGATCCCAATCTCAAGCTCCTTCCAGGTGAAGGGAAACCTTTGAAAGAAAGATATAGAGTACTGGTTGGCAGGCTCAATTACCTCACCGTCAGTAGGCCGACACTACATTTGTAGTTGGTATAGTAAGTCAATTCCTCAATGCCCCTTGGCATAGCCATTTGAATATTGTTATACGCATCCTTCGTTATCTCAAGAAGGCACCAGGTCGTGGACTCTTATATGAAAGACAAAGGTGATTCTAAAATTGTTTGTTACTCTGACGCTGATTGGGTAGGTTCAACATTAAACAGAAGGCCTACTTCCGGTTATAGTGTCCTTGTTGGGGTAATTTGATATCATGGAAAAACAAGAAGCAGAATACAGTTGTTAGGTCAAGTGTTGAAGCCGAATATTGTGCTATGGCAATAGTTGCAACCTACAAGTGAAATTATATGGCTTCAACAACTGCTCCAACAACTCCAATTAGGAGACATTCAACGCACTAAGCTTATCTGTGACTGTGATAATTAAGTCGTTCTCCATATTGCATCTAATTCGGTCTTGCATGAACAGATTAAACACAGATATCGTAAGAGAGAAAGTGTTCTTAAGAGAAATCACTACTTACTTTGTCAACTCAAATGACCAGTTGACAGATATGCTAACAAAATCTCTCAAGAGGGCTCATATTGATTATATTTGTAACAAATTCGGAACATATAACATATATGTTCTAACTTGAGAGAGAATATTAGATATGATTTGATTATATGTAAATAGGGAAATAGAGAACAAATATCTAGGGATTTGATTTTATTTCCTTTTTTACCTTGTACTTGTGATTATAAATACATTAGTATGTGTGTGACCTAATACACACAATTCCTATAAAAATGTTGCGGTTCTCCAATTCCTTCTTTGCCTAAGGAGGTAAGAGCTCATTACAATCATGTAGAGTTGCATGGGCTCATCCAAGATATGCAGAACTATGATCATCCAATCATAGGAAGATAATCAAGTCTTGACAAATTTGCGTAAAGAGAGTGTGGTTAATTTGATCTCACGGAGAAGCAAGAAGCAAAATACAGTTGCTAGGTCAAGTGTTGAAATTGAATATCGTGTCATGGAAGTAGTTGCAAGTGAAATTACATGGCTAAGACAATTGCTCTAACAACTCCAATTGGGAGACATTCAAGAAACTAAATTTATCTGTGATAATCAAGCCGTTCTCCATATTGCATCTAATCCAATCTTCCATGAACAGACTAAACACATAGAAATTGATTATCACTTTGTAAGAGAGAAAGTGCTCTGAAGAGAAATCACTACTGACTTTGTCAACTCTAATGACCAATTGGCAGATATGTTCACAAAATCTGTCAAGAGGGCTCGCATTAATTATATTTGTAACGACCTTTGAACATATGACATATATGCTCCAACTTGAGAGAGATTGTTAAAGATATGATTTAATTATATGTAAATAGGTAAATAGAGAAGTAGGAATTTTATTTTATTTCCTTTTTTATCTTGTACCTATGATTATAAATACATTAGTGTGTGTGTGTGACCTAACACACATACAATTTCCCATATAACCAAACAATCACTAAAATCACTAACCACCTGTCATATTTTGGTTTACTTTTTCACTTATTTGAACTTGTTTGTGAGGAACTCCTAAGAATCAAGTGTCAAATTTCAAGATAGATTGCTCATAGATATGCTTCCTGATATAATTTGACCAACTTTGTAATGATGCAGATATGTGAAAAAGAGTACAACAAAGACTAAGGACACAGGGATAAATAATCAAAAAAGCTTATATAAAACCTTACTCTCTGTACAGTTCCCCTGAGAGAAGCAAGCTCCAATTCATCAAGTGGAAAATGTCGGACCTACAAGCAAGCTCCACCCAAACATGGAGCAAGAAAGTAAGATTTTCAATACTAACTTTTGGTCTAATTACCAAGTGTAAGTGACTGATCATGCAAGCAGAAAAACAAATAGATCTAGATTCAAGCAGTGGTTCTAAAATTTAAATATAGTGACCTCCAAGTTAACCGAATGAAATGGTTGGAAACAAATGTTAGCTCTCAATTGCCCTTTCTGAAGGGAAATAGACAACAGTTTCCCACTTTGTAGACCATCTTCACTACTGGGCTGTAGTGGACCAACAAACTCCAGTGCAAGACTTTCATCGGGTCTACCAGAGGCATCCAACTATATTAAGAAATAAGTGAAAGTTACAATACAACAACTATTAATATATTACTTGAGATTGAATATTTTTGGGTGACTGCTTCACCCAGCTAAAGCTCATACATTGATATATATATTAGTCAATAGAATTTACAAGAAGCAAAAGAAGGTGCAGACTTTGTAGCTAGGTGCAAGACTATGTACCCTTCTAAGCCTACGATCATACCTCAGCTAAAAATAAACATTTAGGACAGTACACTCATACAAAATGAACATAGGACAAAATATATTTAACAATATTAATTGGAACCAGATGATCTGAAACTGTCTCCTAGAAAGAAACACAGCAAAAACTTGACAACTTAAACAAGCCTATCTCATATAATAAAAACCTGTTATAACCTAAAAGACTAGTGGTTTGATTATAATATATATACTGGTGGAGGATTCTACTAGTATACAATTGAAGTATATATATTGCATTGCTGTTAAATAACTGCTACATAGCATGGTGGATTTTTTGCCAACCGCTATACAGAATTTGTGAAGGAATGTCTGCAATGATGGCACCATAAGACGCAATGGCGTGTTTTTATGGCGGAATTTTGCCCTTCCGCTATGTTCCGCCGTCCGCCATTGACAACACTGATATATTGTAAAAAGGAGCAACTAACCACATAAGATCAACAAGTGGAAGTATCAACTTAGAGGGCGTTTGGGAAAGATTATAATATGTTTTATAGATTATATAGTGTTAAAATCAGACAAATAAAGGAGAATAATAGACCAAAACTACGTGTCTGAATACACACCGAATGAATGTTTATATAGACTTATTTCATAAATTACACATAAATATAGATGATATTGTTTTCTCTAATATCTAAGATAATATGCCTATATACTATATTTAAAATCAAGACTAGATAATATGTAAGATTCTCAACACTTCTCCTCAAGCTAGAACTTACTAAGCATGCAGCTTGTTACAATTAGCAAGTAACAAAATTGAGTTCCACCATAAAACAATATTTGGAAAGACAATTTAAGGATGTTGACAAAGTTGGGGAATATTGTTAGAAATATAACATTGTCAGATAGTTAAAATATCCATCAACCTAAGAAAATTCATGGCAAGCAGAGCAAAGTTGCAACTTTCTTAAAACCAAAAATATTTGGAGGCTTCAAACCAATATTTGTGAAAAAGAGAAACATGCAAGAAAGGACCGGAAAAGGACAACATCAAGTAAGCAACCAAAAGGTTCTCCGCCAAAAGATGAGCAACAAACAAAAGATGATGGCTTGGCACAACAACGGTGGTATCGGTCGTCGAAAAAGGTTGTCAGAACAAGATTCCAGCTTGAACAAGCTGGCAGCAGACAAGAAATAAAATGGAAATGGAAAATATATTTAAAAAAGATTGGTGGAAAAAGGAAAAATATTTTAATAAAGGAATGCAAGCAAAAAGAGTTCACCGAGGGCAGTGGCCCTTGGTGAGGGATGCTTTTTGTCAACATTCCTTCAATGTGACTCTGGTACCAAGGTAGACAAAATCGAGATTCTATTGTAACTCAAAGAGGGGTTCAAAAACTGGTAAACACTAAATCGTAACTCGAAACATAGATTTTATAAGAATTATAAAATTTATATTTATATATATATATATATATATATGCATTCAAATACTAAATTAAACTTAAATTCATAGTAAAAAGTCAATAACATAACATAAGCACAATATAAGTTGAACCAATAGCTAAAATTCACACTAAACTCAAATAATCAAAATGACAAACAAGTGAACCATGTGCATCTCTACTCTCTCCATGAGCTGCGACTCGCTAGTGGAGAAGGAGCAAAGAAGACGAACGTGCGAAGAAGACAAACGTGCAATGAATATGACTCGTGAGTGGAGAAAGAGTTACATAATGGAGAATGCAAAAGAACGAGTTATGTAATGGAGAGGGAGCGATTGGAAGTTGGAACATGAGACAAAGCACTCGTGCGTGATTCATAACAGCAATGGGCTTTTGGGTTTTTGAAACCCAAACCGACAACAGAGCACAACCCGCAACCCGAAGATGTGAAACGACACGAAAACGAGCGACATTCCTACGATTTCATGATTCCGCTCGACGATTCTGCCAATTTTAATCTCCCACAATTCTATCCTTGCATGAGTGTGGAGACCTAAAGCATAACCGCAGAATCGTGCGATTCAATGATTTAACTTGCTATTCTGCCAACCATGTCTGGTACCATGTTAAAATTAGATTAGTAAAGAAGAATAATAGACTGAAATTGTGTGTCTGAATACACACTAAATGAGTGTTTATATAGACTTATTTCATAAATTACACAAATATAAAAGATATTGTTTCCTATAATATATAAAACAATATGCCTACATAATATATTTAAAATGAAGATAAGATAATAGCTAAAATTCTCAACAATAAGTTGATTCAAAAATAAGTTGGATGTTTGGAAACCCAGCTTCAATTTAGAAAAAGCTTTACTTTGAAAAAAGTTGTTTTTAAAAAATTGAAAATTTGTAACGTATGATTATTTTTCATCAACTTATTTTTTTCTTTTAGATGTTTTCACACTTTTACTGCAAAAAAGCTGTTTTTTTGTTGCATCAAAACAAGATTAATTATTTTCAAAGCACTTTTCAACAAACTTATTCAAACAAAAATTGATTCTATTTATAATCAATTATACATATAATCAATCATTGAAATAATCTAATTTTTTCCATTTTCCCAAACACACTCTTAATATACTAAAACTCAAGATATCAGTTGCCAGCTAATGCCTTAAGGAAGAATGATCCACAAAGATAGGAAGCAGCATACCCACTTAATCACATTCTACAAGACCACAACAGATAAAAAAATCAATTTTAAGAGAAGCATTTGACCCTGGCTACAAATAAATACTAGTTTATCAACTGCTTAACATAAACACCATGAACAAAAATACTGTATCTAAATTCCAAAATGTTTTAAGTGAATAATAAATTCACCACAGAAGGCTAGGAGCACAGATTTTACCCAGCATATATGACAAAAATTAAGAGATATAAGATAATAATATAGGGGAATTAGAAAAGAATTTCTTGGACTAGAAAAAACATAAACTGTTCAGGTAACTATGCCAATAAATGATTGTTTAAAATCTATTCTTTGAACATACCCACACCAACTGAGTGGTTCGTTATTATTGAACTAGGAATTTTTACCTAGAATTCATTTTTTCTGATTTTTTCCAATGTTAACTTCAAACATCTACAGTGGAGACTATGTCCATGGATGATGATACTAGAATGTGATATCATATGGCTGAGCAGTGAGATAAACATCAATAAATTCATAATATATCATAATGAAACAATTTTCAAAAGAGGTAATATTATACATCACCTTGATACGCCCAGGAGAAACACTCAACAACCCAGACAATTGAGGTGCAAGCATCAGTTGATTCAGTTTGAGACCAGAGATTCCAACCTCACCAACAAGACTATCTGCAATTCCTCTCTCCAACATTTGCTCATGCTGCCTTGTCATCTCAAAATTTTGTTCACTAATATTACCATTAGGTTTTAAAACCTTTCCCTGAAACTTGATCCTTCCAGCTGCTTTCAAATGCAAAGGCCTTGGGGAATCCATAGCATATCCAGAAACCAAACTAAAAAATTCAAACCCACGCATACGTAAATCTAACTCAACTCCATCAATAGTAAATGGAATGGCTCTTGGAATATTAAAATCTTCTCTTCTTTGATGAAAATCATCAGGATAGGATGTTTGAACTCTCATATACAGATCAAATGCAGCTGAAGCAGAATTCACAGTAATAAAATCACGTGAGATTATGATGTCTCCTCGAGCGTCATTGAAAGAGCCTTCTGCCGTAGGTGCAGTCCATTTTATATCAAACCTTCTGCATTAAATTTAGTTTACAAAATGTTAGAAAGAAAAGATGTATTGAGAACGGAATTGGCACCAAGTGTTTTTAATGATGAAGGCTAAAAATCCGTGATAGATGTTTGCTGGATGAAATAACGACCAACATTGTCATTATAGACAATCATCAACATGGCATTCTTCACTTGAAATAGTACCTCTCACAGAAATTATAGACCAAAGCCCTTGGTAAGCTTTGGTATTTCCTTGGTATCGAATTTTCTCAATCTAAGGACAATTTGGTGATCTCTAAAAGAAAATGTGCTCTTGACATCTTGGAAGAAGCTGACCTATTGAATGTCAAGCCAATGGACACTCACTCATCTAGATATTTCCTTTGCAGTTAGTGCAAGCTAGTTCTTGAACTTTCCCTGTCAGGATCATAGGGATGAAACAATTTGGATACTAAAATACATTAAGAGTGCTCTAGGAAAAGGCTTCATTTATGAAGATAGATGACATGCTCAAATAGTCAATGATAACTTATTCTAAATATTGGAGAAATTATTAAAAAAGGGAAAAGGTTCAACTTACGGTTTTAAAAGAGATCCTGAAAGTTTCGTTTCTCCATTTAATACCCCTAATTTTAGTGGCATTTGATGATAATAACTTGGTATATAGCGAAGTACAATGTTATCAATTGCCAAACTTCCAGAAAAATTTACATCTATCGCTGTCTCATCCTCCTCACCCTGAGAAGAAATATGTACACATTAGTAGCAGTAAGGGGTAAAAATTCTAGAGACATGGTCTATTTTCATCTGGGAAACTAAACAATACGAAGGCATTCACACATTAATTTTTAGCCAAATGAATGAAGCCTAATTTCCAAACTAGTTTGATGAAATATTGATACTTTCATTTAACACATGTATCTGCATCTTATATCAGTACTCGTGGATACTTCACTGATATGTATTTATGAAGTATCAACCTTTCAAAAAATTACAAAACATAATATGGAAACATACAAGCATTATCCCTTGATGAACCAAAAATGGAAACTACTCTTTGTGGATAATGTCACAAATGGAATGAAATTGATACCATCCTATCTTATGAGAATAGAAAGTGATTTATAATGAGAATTATTTATTATTTATAATTCTTTTATCGATAATGCAGAGGAAGTATTTCTTAATTTGGATATGTTGGACATGAAGGTCACGGTCCTTATATTTTATTTTGGTTTTTGGGTTCTCATTTTTCTTTTTGCATTATGTCAAACATGTATGGATGTGGCATTGTATTGATTGTTTTAGAACTTAGGCTTACATGCTTTAGTTTACATTCTATAAGTTTTCAATTTATTTCACAAAGACACAAACATGCTCTTCATCTTGAATCTTAGTTTTGATCAAGGTTTTTACTCTTAAAATGTTTAAAAATCTTTTACACTTTGATCAAAGCAAAGATATCTTGAATACAGATCATGGTTGATTAATTATATGTTCCCAGAATCGATTATTTTAGTTATACTTCAATTAGAGGGAAATTCAACTGAATTTCAGATTTTCACACATATAATCAATTACCATAATCGATTATGCAGTGCCTGAAACGGATTTTTGGTGAATCTTGGTCGAATTAATCGATTAACAAATGTCACAAGTTTAGCTCTCACTCATCGAATTTAATCGATTACCCACTTGTGTAATTGATTAAATGGGCCTCGACTTAATTTTTCTCTATTTAAAAAAGCCCATTTCGAAAATTAGGTCAAGAATCGATATCACACATTTTGAAAAAGTCATTGTTACACTTTCACATCATTCTTACAACCCTAAGAGACTGACCTAATTCTTTTGCATCCATCTGCCCATTCAAGGCATTTATTTGATCCAATCAAGTTTGCGGCTATATCACTCAATCTTTAAAATATTATTTGAGCAACCTTGATCAAGAACACGGTTTAGCTTTCACTTGTGATTTGATCTTAAGTCTTTATACTGGCACAATCCAAGTGTGATTGTTCTATCTTTTTTACTCTCAAATTAACTTATATAATTCATGGATATGGTTTCCCAGTGATTTCTTATGGTAGCATCATCTTACAGATGTGATTTGATACTTTCAGTGTATTACTATGTTTAGGAATTTAGTCATTAATTACATTTATTTTATCTCCCTTTTATTGTACATTCATTATAAATAAGAAATTCATGTTTGCACTAAACACACAGTCATAGTCATACACTTTTATAGGGTATCAAGAGCTTAGGCTTTTGTTCCTTCTACCTTTTTTCCTTTTTCTTTTACCCTTTTTCCCCTCTCAATGGAGACTGTCGCACATCACAGTATCACTCCACTGCGAAGACCCGGTGAGACCCACCTGTTGTGCAACATATCGTCGGAATCATCTCTCTCTGACAAACGTTTTTGTCACCAAATCGTCATTGTCTGCCGTCGCACGCACCGTGTCTCTCTGGCATGTGAGATTCATGCACCTCTCTATTTGCCTCCACGACTCCGCCTCCGGCTGTGCCCTTCTCCAATGACCCTCCCACCACGCTTCTCTACCCTGCCAGCTGTCATTTAGGGGTTGTTTAGCTCCTTCAATGAGTGTCTGTTTGGTTCCTGTTTTGATCTTATTTTTGGTTTTTGATGGCTACTCCTCCGTCCTCTGACTCAGTTGTGACTTTCACCCATTTTCCCATTATCACCTATGAAAAACTCTCTAGAAGTGCCAACTACAGCACATTGTCGTTGTCCAACTGTGGTTCCAAGGCTAAGGACGTGACTTCCACTTGACCACTCAACTCTCAGAGGTTCCAGCTGCCACTCGGCCTTGTTAGAGAGAGGTTGACACCTCTTTATGTACTGTACTTTGGTTCTCCCTTGCTATGAACCTCCAGGAACAGTTTATGGCCTTTACTACTTGTTTTGATGACTAGGCAAAAGCTAAAAAGCTATATTCCAATGATATTCATCATTTGTACAACGTTATAACTGGCTTGATGAATACTAAATTAGAGAACATGGACATGCAAACATACCTTGATAAGCTTGATCGCCTTATTGTCGAATATTCTGCTCTTAATGCCCACTACTAATGCATAGACTTTTCACCAACAACATGATCAATTCTTCATGGTTGTTGCACTTGCTAGACTTCCATCTAAACTGGCGGCTATTCGTAATCAGATTTTATCGGCCCCCAATACTCTGACCTATGACATAGTCCAACAACAGTTATTGCATCTCTCTACCTCATGTTCTTTTGAGTGTTCTTCCACACCCATTGGAGAGTCCTCTACCCTTGTCTCACATTCCTGTAATCGTAGTGGCCGTGGAGGAGGACGTGGTGGTCATGGTAGACGTTATTGCTGTTACCTGTAGATATCACACCAAAGCTAGAGAGCAGTCTCGATCAGCTAATGTGCCTCAAGTCACCACTTCTTCCACCATAAACATTACTATTTCTATCACTGAGTTTAATGAGCTCCTTCAATTACGGCTGCCAATGAAGCAAAGGATGTTACATTACCTGTTACTATTGTGGCTTAATCGGGTAAACCTATAGTTTTCATTTCTCAGTCCCCCTTTCTTGGACTTTGGATCTTTGATTTCAGTGCCTCTTATCACATCACTGGTAACCAATCCTTTTTTTCTTCCTTCACCTTTTTCTATGTTGCCCTTTGTTACTCTTGCAAATGGATCTCAGAAGTCTAGGGCATGAGACATACTTGTCCTCTCCCACCATTTTCCTTAAATTGTCTTATTTGTTCCTGATTGTCCTTTTAATTTAGTTTCTATTAGTAAACTCACCTACATCCTTGATATTTCTGTATTATTTTTTAATAATTCTATTATTAAATAGAAGTAATGCACTGGACGGACGATTGGAGCAGGACATGAGTTTGGAGGACTATACGTACTTACACCTACAGTGGCTTGTGTTTCATTTGCTTCCTGTGTTGTTTGAACATCAAATTTTATGTCCTTTCAACATGAGTCATGTCAGTTAGATAAACATACCCATACTAGTTACGGTCCTGGTCTCAATAAACATGTTGCGTCACATTTTGTTATAGTTCACTCCGATATTTGGAGTCCTAGTTGAGTTTGTTTAACATTCGGATATTTTTACTTTACTACCTTTATTGATGATTTTTTCTCGTTGTACTTGGGTTTTTCTAATGAAACGTTTTGATATTTTCTCTATTTTTCAAACTGTTTTTACTAAAATTCAAACTCAATTTGCATGCTCTATTAAATTTTACGAATTGACAATGCAAAATAATATGTCATCCCAATTTAAGTCCTTTTTTACCTCGCAAGAGATTCTTCATCAAACTTCATATGCTTACACACCACAACAAAATGGTGTAATTGAATGCAAAAACCGTTATTTGATGGAGACAGCTCGTACTTTTCTTCTCCACTGCAATGTCCCCTCACTTTTTTGGGTGATGCAGTTCTTACAGCTTGTCATCTGATTAACCGCATGTCATCATCGCTTCTCAATAATCAGATTCCTTTTTTTCCCAACCTACATCTTACACAGGACATTCATCCAATTCCTCTATGTGTCTTAAGGAATACTTGTTTTGTCCATGATCTCACACCAAGTAAGAACAAACTCTCTGCCAAGTCACTAAAATGTATTTTTCTAGGTTACTCCCACCTCTAGAAAAGTTACCGTTGTTTCTTTTCACAACTTCAAAGGTATTTAGTATTAGCTAATGTTACCTTTTTTTAAAACAGTTCCTTCTTTTTTGCATCGTTGCAAGCATTCCTATGGAGGTCTCACCTACTTTTTAGTTGCTCTTACTCCAGCCCCCTTATTTATCCTACCCCACCTCCAATACTCATAACCTATCATCATTGGGCGCAAGCTCCACCACCATAGTGTGATCCTCCAGCATCATCTGCTGCTCCAAATGTTCTTTCCATACCGTCGTTTGCACATGAACTTATTGCCGCCATTCGCAGAGGTATTCGGTCCACTCGTAATCCTACCCCATCATCATATTACTCATTTGTTTCCTCTTTGGATTTTGTCTCTATTCCTAATTCTACAAGTGAAGTCATGGCTGACAAGTCTACAAGTGAAGTCATGGCTGACCATAATTGGCAACAAGCGATGTTGACAGAAAAAGCTGCATTGGAAGCCAACAACACATGAGAACCCATCCCTTTGTCTTCTCACAAGTCCACTGTTGGGTATCACTGGGTCTATACAGTGAAGGTCACACCTGATCACACTATTGATTGTTATAAAGCTCGTTTGATGGCTAAGGGTTATACTTAGATTTTTGTGCTTGATTATGGTGATACCTTTTCAATGGTGGCTAAAATCATATTTGTTCGCCTTTTTCTTGCTATGGCTCCCATTCGTTACTGGTCTATCCATCAGTTGGACATCAAAAATGTCTTCTTCCATGGTGAATTGCAAGAATACTGGGCCAGTGTTGAAGAGTAAGAAGCAAAAAACATTTTCCAGATCCAGTGTTGAAGCAGAATACTGGGCCATGGCAACAGCTACTTGTGTGATCATAAGGCTCAGACAACTTCACCAATTAAAATTTGGAGATATTGGTGATACTAAGTTAATATATGATAATCAGGTTGTCATGCACATTGCATCAAATCCGATCTTCCATGAACAGACTAAACAAATAGAGATTGACTGTTTTTGTCAAATAGAAAGTGCTCTCTGAAGAAATTACCACTGAATTTGCTAGCTCAAGTGATCAACTTGTAGACATGCTCACTAAATCCCTCAATGGTTCTTGTGTTGATAGTATATGTAACACGCTTGGCTCATATGACATATATGCTCCAACTTAAGGGGGAGTGTTACAAATATGATTTGATAGTATTAAGTAATATATTATCTTTAGGGATTTAGTCATTAATTACATTTACTTTGTTTTCCTTTTATTGTACTCATCACTCATTATAAATAAGAAATTCATGTGTGTTCTAAACACACAATTACATTCATACACTCTTACACACCACAAGTTGTTTTGGCTGAGATTTGGAATAGGGTTTTCCAGTAAATCCTTGTGATAGGGTTTCACGAGGCTATTTAATTCTAGGATAAGGTTTCCAGTGGTTCCTTGTGATAGGGTTTCATAAGGTGATTTGAATTTTGGGATAGGATTTCCTAGTAGTTTCTTGTGATAGTGTTTCACAAGGTGATTCTCTTGTAGGGTTCAAGAGAAGGTTAGTTATAGGCTTGGTGTGTGCATAGTGTTTGTACTCCAATCTATAATGAAAAAGAGAGTTTGACTTAGGTTGTCAAACTAACACTAAACGTAGGTCAAGGATTTGACCGAACCAATATAAATTTTGTGTGTTTGCTCTTCTCCCTTCTCTCATACTTGAATTAATCTTAACAGTTGTTTCTACATACTCCCTTTAATTGAGGTGTTTATCAAATTTATATATATATATATATATACACACACACACATAGTACCTCCATTGACAATCTTCTTTCTAATATTAATTAAAACGTATTCGTTTGGAAATCCACATGTAACCCTTGAAAATTAGTTTATCTTAATTATTATGCATAAACTTTTATTTGGCATTTGTGCATTCCGTTAGTCTCTTCAACATTGTGAATCTATGTGACTTGTCATATTATTATTAATATTTTGGAGATCCCAAAATCAAGTGTTCTTTCAATAGTCTTTCACAATCTTTATTTCCGTTGCATATATTAACTATTTGAAAGAATTTTTATTTACTAAAGGGGGTTCATTGTTTTGAAAGAATACTCACTGATTAGATTAAGTGTTTTTGTTGTAAAGAATTTTTTTTAAAGGAATCTATTCAACCCACTTTTCTAGATTCCCAAGTAGGACCAATAGGGTTTGCATAATTGCAAAATATATATATATATATATATATATATATATATATATATATATTTAATTATGTTTTATTAATTTTTATGCATATCTAGATTCGTATCGCACACATACCATATCCTATATATGGTTAGAATAATTGTATTACCATATAAGATATGTATTGTGTTAGATACAAGCATCCTACCTTGAGTGATTATCACTTTATTGTGTCATATAGAAGACATTTAAAACTGATGTAGAGGATTAAAACACTATTCTTAGAAAATTAAAGAAACATTTTGATGAAAAAATCTCCCTCCAACTGAAAAGTGTCAAAAGTGAGAGTATATATGGCGGTTCCACCTTATATGATGATGCCAATGCTTCCAAGTAGTTCAAGATCCAGAATATTTAAAAAGAAATTTAAAAAATGAAAGGGAAAAAGCCTTTCTAACAGATTGTATACCTCTGGGCATATCCATGCATTCCCGGCCCCACGAATTTCACCACCATCTACAAGGCATGCCCTAATTCCATATAAATCGGCAACCTACAGTATGCAAAGTGCTACCATAGTATAACATAACTCTTTTACAATGAATCACTACTCTAAAGAAGACTAATGCTAAATTATCATCTCTGTCAACTTACACAGTTATCAGTGTTGAAAGTGAAATTAGCAGAAACATATGAGAATGGAACACGATCAAATGCTGCCAGTGCTCCAGCTTCCTTACTTGTAGCTAGTGCTTCAGATGCAACAGATGCAGTGGTCTCAGTCTGTAAATGAGAGAATGTCCTAGAAACCATTCCAGTGCCAACAAATACAGGAGTATCCAGAGGACCTTGACAATTAAATAGGGCAGTTACAGATCCAGCTAGCTGCAATCAACAATTATGAGGAAAAGAAATAGAAATAAAGGAAAGAAGTTAAAATTGATCTTGGAACTTTTTACCATGACTTACAATTTTTGAAAACTAAATTACCACTTTAATTCTATAAGTCAGAACTCAGTAATAACTAGGTAAATTTGTAATGTTTTTTTTTTATCAAGGCTCAAATATTAGCTACACCAACAGTTACATGGAACTGCATTTACAAAATGTAATTCATATTTTGGAAAAAAAAAGTAACGTATATTCCTTTTTCCGTGTACACATTTTTTAGACACTTTTATCCCTTAATCGGTTAATTGATACTAGGCCCACCTCCATGTATGTGCCCACTACTCTGATTTCCAGTGTTAAGCTAACAAAAAAATATGATCAACTGCTATTGCTTCCACTTCAAATTTGAAATCACCTACTCCACTTTTAATTATTTTAGCAAGTAAACATCATAAATTATCTACTTATTTATTTAACAAATTTTCTTACTTTTGTTTTTTATTTTAAAATAAGTAAAGAGAGTAATCACCATAATACAGAGTCTTCCAAATGTGTAGTTAAGCATGCATAAATTTGATTCATCCTATTTTAAATTTAAAACTTGCATAAATATGTACATTAATCCTCCCCTCCCTCCATTGGTATTCTCAGTTTTAGTATCATAACTTCATAATAATCCCACATTTGCTGCATTTGTAATTAATGTAGTCATCGTAAATTATTAGTTACAATACAACTCCACCTATGTTGATGCAATCTGCCCAATGACTCTTTTGGAGGATTCATGAAGATTCATTTGTCTTCCATTTATTAGGATTAGGGTTTCATTTGTATATTGTTGATTTTTTAGTATGTTGATTTTTATAGTTGACCTTTTTATTGATCTTGTATTTTAATTATGGTCACCTTTATTTTAGAGGCCTATGGACTTTGGGCTAAAGGATATATGAGTCATTTACCTTAGGTGTAACCAAATGGACTTGAGAAGCTCAAGAGAATGAGTAGCACCACTTTATGGGCCACACTCCTTGAACTTCTCACAATCCCCTTGGTCACACCTAAAGCATGTTTCATCTCTTCACCCCCTTTTTCTACCCACACCCCCCTAGTCACGTTTCTCACATACACTATGTAACACTCTAATTTTATAGACTATCATCTATGTATTTTTGTAAACCATTGTCTATTATCTACAATAAATCCATATTAAAAAAAATTGATAATATTATGGATAACAAGACTTATGGTATTCTGTAAAATAAATAAATAAATAAAATAATAAAAATAAATTTTAATATTAATTTTTGTAATTCTAATTAGTTTATGAGAAAATTAGAATTTTTCAGAATATTACCGTGAAACTAAATAAAATAAAGACCATGTAGAGTAATTTAATTTTAATTAGTCATAGGAAAAAAAATGTTGCTATGAATTCAAATGTAAAAGTACAATGAATATTTGAATTGAAAGGCGGTGGAAAAAAATATAATAAAATAAATAAATAAATAAAACTACCGAGAAGGCTATAAGTTCTCCAAAGTTCTACAACATTGCATGTGCTTAAAACGTGGTTAGAACTGCAACCATGAAAAAAATATCTGGAACTTCATACAATTTTAGAAAATAACAAAATCTAGACCCATTGAAATTGGAAAATGAATTCTGGACATGAGAATGGCCACATGGCAATTAAAAAGAAATGAAATGAAGTATGTAGAAGATGCAAGAATTCAACCTAGCAATGAAAAAAAAAACAAAAAAATAGAAGAGAATCATTAATTGACACAGTAGAATGTCAGTGGCTTAGGCATAGGATATCAATAAAAGCCTTTCAATTCACCAAAAGCATCATACATTACTTTCCTACAAGATTCACAAAGAAAAAAAAAAAACTGCGGCATAAATTTTACATCAAGTTAAAGGGTTAGATGAATAGAATCTTATAACTTCAAAAGAAAGGAAGCGAAGTAGATAAGAAGAAGAAGAAAAGAAAACGTAGAAATCAAGGAGGAAATTAGCAAGCTTGGAAGAAATAGGTATAGATCTTCTTATTTAATTTCATCTATGAAATTTGAATGACTCTAATTTAAAATTAATTTTATGATTATATTAGTTTAAAACATGAGGTTAGGAGTCATGAAATTGTTGAATGTTAGATGGATTTTGATAATAGTTGGTGTAAATCTTAATTTGAATAATTATTGTTAAGAAATTAATTTTAGTTTCGATTATTTCATTATGAGAAGAGTGATTTGGTTAAAGGAGGAAGATGAGAGTATAGATGAAATTTTGTAAAAGTTTAAATGCTTAAAAATTTAATGATGTTATAAGGATAGAACAATATAAAATTAGTTAGAACTAAATTGTCCAAAATTTTGTAGTATTATCCACAAAACTGTGACTTTAGACATAGAAATGTAATTTTTCCCTGAAGCATGTTATCATAACTGTGTTTACCATTGGATTGTGGTTTATGCCACGTATGTGTAGCTTACATTAAAAATTTTATTTGGAACAATAAAGTTAACATGTATTAATAAAATTCTATAAAATTAGTTTTAATTAATAAGTATTATTATAGAATTGAGTTAAAATTAGAAATAACGTAGTTTAATATATAAAAAGTTTTGGACATGGATGAATTGGATATCAAAACTGTTTATCTATGTGCTCCTATTGTAATGTGAATGATGCATATACCATTTTGGACCATAATGCATAGTGCATCATATGATTTTGAGTCAAAAGATTTTGGGGGGGAAATAGTGAAAATGTTTGCAAACTTGATTTTATATGAATTACTATCAAGGACAGTTGACGGTAAAATACGAAAATGATTTTGAAATAATATTTTCGAAAGTTAAAATTCACTATCAAGAAAGAATAACACATGACATTGAGAATAAGATTAAGAAGTCTTGCGTTAAGGAAACTCATTTATTTGAATATCTTCCTATGCTTGATAGTGAAAAGGGTTTGGGCTGAGTTGGTATACAGAACCGTATAGTCTAGAAAGTGTACAAGTATTGACGATTCCCCATATGATCAGTTCTTATTGGCTCTGTATCAAGGTGGCCTTCCGGGTACATTGACACCTTCTCACTTCTGTATACTGATTCGGTCTAATGGGTCGTTGCCGAATCACCAGACAGGGTGATGATAAGCTTTGACTTCACTAGACATACCCAAAAGGGAAAATCTCCATGGAGTACCAAGTCAAAATGATTTTCAAAATGTTTTTAAGTCAAAAATTGCCTTTCATAAGCATCTTGCATGTCCTGGAGACTATTTGATATTGATGTTTATACTATTTGTTAATTGACCAATATTGTAAACTTGGTTAGCAGAGATACTTAATACCACCAGAGCATTAAGATTTTGGGAATATTTTAGAAGTCATGATGTACTAAAATTACTATTTTGTAGAATATATTGTTGCTAGTTTTTTTGTAATTTAGACAATTACATACATTATTAGTGTCTCTAGTATTAATCTACCAAGTGTTTCTATATGAAATTACTTCAATATATAATTAATAATATTTATATTTAAGTATAAAATTAAGAAAATCATAAATAAATTAAATTTGTAAAAGGGTTACACACTATGTATCTAGACTAGATTGTTAGGTGTGTGCATGATCCATCTCTTCACCCCCCCCCCCCCTTTTTTCCTACCAACAACCCCTTAGTCATGCTTTTCTCATTGCTTAATGTATCTAGACACAAAATGGGGTGTGCCATATATGCATGGATGACCTTTGGAAGTCTAAATTTGACCTCACCTAATTGGGTTAGCTTGGACTCCAAGACTACCTAGCTTATAAATAGACCCCCTCCTCACCCTCTTGTAACACTTTTGAGTCATATGAATTGAGCCTATTTTGTGAAAAAAAAATCTCCTTCCTTAGGTGTGGAGTTCTCTCCCTCTAAAGGTCTTTCCCTTGTGGCAAGCATCATGGCTTATCTCTTCCAATGAGTAGTGCCTCCCTTTCCATCTCCTTCCTCTTCATTATTAGAGTGATATACACAGCTACAGTTACTAAACTACAGCATTGGGCTACATTTTAACCTCTCCGATTTTTTCTAATTCAGTTAGGATTTTAGTGGCAGTAAGTTGGTTTGTCATAACCATGTTGGTGTTCCATTAGCTGTTTTTGTTAGTTTTTAGTTAGCAGTTAGTTAGTTTTGACACATATAAATAGTGTTTCTATTCTCTATAACAAGTTAACCATTCATTAATAACAGATGTCGTACAGGAGGAAGATTGATTTGAGAAAAAATGGATTGTGGACTTAACACTACATAGTTGTTCATTGACCGTCTTCCATGAACCATGTTCAATGATTGGTAATGAGTCAATAGTAGTAGCGAAATGAGTTTCATAGCCCAAACCGGTGATCTACAAAGTGATTTCAAAAGCCTAAGTGGAATAATTGGTATGTCTAATTTCTCAATAGAGTGAAATATTATAGAAAATTGTCAGATCTAACTTGGTAGACGAGGGGGGTGCTGCTACAGCCATGTTAGATGTACTTGCACTACACACACAAAATAGGAGAAAGAAAAATGTTTTGAAGCAAATACACACCAAACAAGCTTCGATTTCCGCAAAACACCAGGGATAGGGTCGGACAGACTGGGTGACCAAGCAGAGAAAGGTGGGGCTGAAAAGGGGCTCACATGTGTCGCCATGCGCCAAGAGGAGGCATTGTTTGGATGCGTGCACCGTGTGAGAGAAGCAAAGCGTGAGGGCACATGAATGACCTTTAGGTGGAGCGATATTAGTGTATATTGTAAAGGTGCAGTTAAAAGTTGCAACCCAGTGTTGTTAGGTGTGGTAAGTTTGTTGTTAACTGTTTTCAATTAGTTGTGCCAGCTGCTATTAACTGTTTTCAGTTAGTTATGCCAGCAGTCTTCATCTGGTCTAGTTAGTTATGCCAATTGTCCTAATCTGGTTGCTAGATATGTGTAGATTGGCTTCCAGCAAGCCCGACAGTGGACCTTTCAGTCTGAACAGTGGCGACGAACGGTCGCAGAGACAGCAACGGTGACCGAAAAGAGCTTTAGAACAAAGTCTCACCAAAGGGAGGTGAACTGGAATCGGCTTTCGGCAAGCCCAACAATGGACTTTTCGGTTTGAAGAGTGGCGACGGACGGCAGCGAAGATAGCAACAATGACCGAAATAAGCATCAGAACAAAGTTTCACCAAAGGGAAGCGAACTGGAAATTAACACAGTTTACAAAAAAAAAAATTCTCCAAAGCCAGTGGGTCTGTCGGGCAAAGAAAAAGTTTCAACTGAGAACCTCTATTTGGCTTTAGAGACCATATTGAAATCAAAGAAAAATAGAAGTATAATGGACTGAAACTGTGTATTTGAATACACAAACAATGAATCTATTTATAATTTTATTTCATAGGTTATACATGAGTATAAAAGATATAATTCTCTATAATCTCAGATATTATTTCTACCTACTATATTTAGAAGCAAGATAATATAATATCAAGATAAGAAGATATCTAAGACTCTCAAAAATTTCAACCAGGTAACGGTTTTTGCATTCAGCAACACCATATTGTTGCGTATGAGCACAGAAAGTTTGATGAAGAATTCTCTATGATATGAGAGAAGACTAACCTAGGAAGATAAATATTCTTTGGCATTATCATTGCATAAAATTTTAATGAATGACCCAAGTTAAGTGGTAATTTCATGTGCAAAATTTTGAAAGATGGAGAAGACATTTGAACAACTTTTCATTACAAAGACCCAAGAACAAGAAAAATCATCAATAAATATGACAAGATAGTATATCCTAAAGTTGAACAAACTCAACTAGTACTACAAATATCGGAGTGGATTAAAGCAAAAAGTGATGCAACACAGTTATTAAGGTAAGAACTATGAGTGACGAACATGTTTACCTAACAGACACAATGCGCATTGTAACGACTTGTGTAGAGAGACTAGGAATTAAAAGATGTAACTTCTCCAAACTGGGATGGCCAAGGCACTGATGGGTAAGATCAGCGGAGGTGGTAAAGACACAGGCAACCGGAGGTGAAAGTTGATATATCCTCCAAACCCATGTCTTGTTCCAATTGTCTGTTCAGTACATTGATCCTGAACAAAAACAGAATTATTAATAAGACAAAAAACTTTTGGGGGTTTAGTTTGCTAACAGAAATCAAAATTGAAAGAACTACCCGGAACAAACATGAAAAAATTTAAATTGGGATTAGAAAGTGGATAGATTTGGCCAATGCCACAAACTTTAATCTAGGAACCATCTTTGAGAGTAACAAAGGGCAAAGAGTTTGATACTGATAATTTAGAGAAAAATGATTGGTTACCAGTCATGTGACCAAAGGTACCAAATCAAGTATGCAAGGTCTAAAAGTGGAAGATTGGGAAACAAAGGCATAGGATTACTAGAGTAAGTCACGACAATAACAAACGATGCAAATTGTTGGACTACCAGAAATTGAAATAACTTATGATAGTCAGAGGCATAGATAGTGACATCCTCGAAGGGAATAGAAGCAGGAGTCAAAGAAGCCATGAAAGACCACACAAACGTCAAAATGGAGCCAAACTAACCAAATTGAGTCAAACAGCATTACAATGCAGCCAAAAGGGGCCAAACAAAGGCCCAATGGTTCAACGGAGGCGGATGAACGTAGGGAGATGGTCGCTGGTAAGTGGGTCACAGGAAAAAGGTGTCATGCACCGGAAAAGGGTGGCGTGCAAAGTACACATGCCGAAGAAAGGTAGTGCATGGAGCACGTGCTACCACTGTTGGTGGTGCGCTTGTCTATACATGATCGCCAGAGCAGGGTAATGGTGGTTGAATTGTTTAACCAACAATTGAAGTTCAAATGTTCAACACAATATTGTTCACCCACAGAGAAGAAAAAAATAGGTTCTAAAAAACAAAACTACACAGGGAATCAAACCCTAATCTAATAAGCATATGTACAAGAAAAAGAAGGAAACAATATAAAATATAATCCCTGCATAATTGTGCTTTATTTTCCTATTTAATATAATCAAATCATATCTTTAACCGTTTCTAAGTTTAAGTATAAAGTATATGGGATCAATGTCACTCTTAGTATTTTAGGTTTGAGTTTAAGTCAAACTCAAAAGCTCATGAGGTCAAGGTTCCACCCTACTTACATATACTACTTTTATTTACCATATGACTAGTTAATATGGAATCTCCAACATTCCCCCTTATGCCAAGAACTAAACAAATTGAGCATAAGTTTTAAGATAGAACATCTTCAAAGGGAAGATTTATCATATTTTTGTATGATAGTGAATGTTGAGCTTTCAAAGGACAAGGAGAAAAAAAGTAGGAGTAGAAGTGAAAATGTTAAGATAGTAACATACATGTGTGGCCACACAATAATAAGCTAGATACATAATGATTGTATACAAACTTATAAAGAGATATTGGTGTGACAGCAAGGAAACGATAATGAAAAAACAATTATGATTCAGACATAATATGCAAAGAAAACCACTAGAAAGGTTAGTGAGGAGTGTAGAGAGCATGGAATCTGAGCCCAATGACATCAAGTGTTAGTGAACAGTTAGTCTTTGTATTATATAGCAATTTGTTAGCTATGGTGACAATTGCAATAGTCACTTTTAGACTCAGTCGTACATTTTATTAGATCTAAACAATTTCAACACTGTATATATGTGTGCCTATTTGTAATATCTTCATAATTCCATATTACAAACTTTCTTGGTTTTTCAATTCTTCAATCTTGAGTCTCTTCACAGTTTGAGTTGTAACATCGTGTTATCCATATAGCCAACCACAAGTAGGATAAAGTTGTTGTATTTTAAATTATTAGCTAGTATAGATGGAGCTTTATTTTAAGAGAGTAACCCTAGGCTATATAACACAATGTTATGTACAATTTCAAATTATTCAAAAATAATATTAGGATTTTACTCTATCAATTCTTGCATATCCAAACTTTAAAGCACAAAAATTAATGCACTTGACTAAAGAAATGTACCGGGAAGAGAAGAGGCTTCATCTTAAAAGTTCTCATCAAAGTATTCACTTCAACACCAGGTACCTGTAAATTTAACCATACAAAATATTAAAGAACACATGAAAAGAATCCGAACTTCACCACAAAATTGAATCAAGTACAAATGTAAAATGAACTCACTATAAAGAACCTTTATCATTGTATATATATAGACATACACACACATACATATATATATATATATATTAGAAGATTTGATCTTATTTCACGATATTCTACTCAATTACTATAAATCATGTTTAATTCTTGATAGTATAATCCCTACAACTAAGGGATCATCTATTTATTGTAATTATTTGGTGATTATTATAAATAAAAAGCTGAAGATCCTATTTTCCTCAAGCATTCAGATAATACAAGTCTATTTATTACAAATGGTGAAATCGGGCCTAACTCAACTTCACAAAACCGGCTTATAAGGTGAGGTTTGTACCTCACTTATATACTATTGTTTGGTCATATCACTACTAGTTGATGTGGGATCTCCAACACACACACCCCACTCCAAGGACTAGACATCTCGAGCGTGAAGTTTAACATTTTTAGGTGATCAAATGGCTACTGCCACAACAACTAGAGCCACCACTAGAACCACTACCCTCTGCTGGAGCTACTGCCACACGACCTGAGCCACCACTAGAACCGCTACAATCAGTAAAGCCGCCACGACTGTATGTGTAGTTCAGTGAAGGAGAAACTAAGCCTTGTGACTCCTTAACATAGCAATTAGCAAACAAGGCAAATTTCATGACCGAAGAGAAAAGCTTCGATTTCAACAATGGAAGGAGTGCGCTTCTTGCCTTCAATAACTGTGACCACCAATGCATAATCGAAGGGAAGTCCTTCAAGAATCGCGTCCACATATTCTTCGTGACGAATAGGAACTCCAACTCTGGCAAATTCATTAACAAAGCTCTTGATCTTTTGAAGATTCCTCCATTGATTTGTTTTCAAGAAGAACTGCATGCATAGCAGATCGCAATTGATGAGAACGAGACTTCGTTTGAAGGCCAAAGTAGTCGTGAATCTTCTCCCAAACTTGATAGGAATGGTTTGATCCAAGCACACGAGACAAAACAGATTTAGAGAGAGTAGATTGAAGCCAAACAAGAAGCGTTTTGATCTTGAACTTTCCACGCTTCATACTCAGGATTGACACGATCGAGTTCGCGATCCTCATTGGTGAGGTATCGCGGTGGAACCATTAGATTCATTTCAAATCGTTGTAACTTGTGCGATTTGATCACTGAAATTCGGAAATGACAGAGAAATGGAGGATTGAGAAGCAGAAGCCATGGACAAAAGCTTGAAAGCAACAATAGGAAGAAACCCTAGAATTTTCAAAAAAGGAGAAGCTTCAAAAAAATGGCTCTAGATGTCATATTAGAAATGGTGGAATTGGACTCAATTCAACCTCACAAAACCAATTTGTAAGGTGAGGTTTGCACTTCACTTATATACTATTATTTGGTCATATCACTAGTCGATGAGGGATCTTCAACACTATCATTTAACTTGGTATCAAAAAGCCACCCACTGTGAACCTGAAAAAGAAAATATATATATATATATATATATATATTATTCAATTAAAACTATGATGTAAACAAAGTCTGTCAAATCATGTCCAACCCCTTGGACACTCATTGAACAGCTGTTAAAAGAATTCTAAGATACGTTAAGGGTACTTTCTCTCATGGTCTTCATATGAAATCAGCCTCAATAATTAAACCTTTCCATATCACAACCTTGTTTGAAGCTGATTGGACATCTGATGTTGATGACATAAAGTCCACCTCTGGGTTTGTAATATTTTTGGGCACTAATTCATTTCTTGGTAGTCCGACAAGCAACATGTCACTACCAAATCAAGCATTGAAGCGTATTATAAATGGTAAAATTGTGTCTAACTCAACCTCACAAAATTAGCTTATAAGGTGAGATTTGCACCTCACTTATATACTCTTGTTTGGCCATATCACTAATCAATGTGGAATTGAGTTTGTTTTCCAATGCACCCTCTCATGCCTAGCACTATCGGGCTTAGTGCGTGGATAATATGGTGGGTGGCTCTTTAATGGATCTAGGATAGGCACTCATATCATATTAGAAATGATGAAATTGTGTAACTCCACCCCACAAAATCAACTTATAAGGTGAGATTTACACCTCACTTATATGTTCTTATTTGGTCATATCACTAGTCAATGTGGGACTTGAGTTTCTTTTCCAATAAGGCTAAATATCGCAGCTTAGCTCAATCTTTAGCAGAAATTATTTGAATTCAAGCTCTTCTAAAAGAATTATACATCCCTTCCTCTACTCCTGTCATGCTCTATGACAATCAAAGGGTTGTCGCTATAGCACACAACCCTGTCTTTTACTCTAGAATAAAGCACATGGAGATTGATGTTTTTTGTGTTCATGATCAAGTGTCATCAAAACAACTTGCAGTTCATATTCCTAGCTTGGATCAGTGGGTGGATATTCTCACCAAGCCTCTATCTCCTAATCCCTTTGAACGTCTTAGGAGCAAACTCAATGTGCAGGATTTTGTTTGTAAAATCTTTCCTTTGTGTTTGAGGGGGATATTAGAAATATACATGTAAATATCCAATCATTCAACTAGATATTAGTGTGTTAGCTTTTCTATTATTATTGTTAGAAGTTAGTTAGTTTTTGTTCTAACTAATTGCAGTTAGTTAGTTTCTGTTTTTGTTCTAACTAATTGCAGTTAGTTAGTTTCTATTCTAACTACTTTGTAATCCTTTCTTGAGCCTATATAAGTTCTGTTGTATCTCCTTTCTCATTTGGTGATGTCAAAAACCGTGATTTGTGCAGCAGTAATTGACGTGACGTAATTTTAGGATGTCTTTATATTTGATGTGCTGTATTCATGCAACAGTTGTGTGTTGTTTTTATTAGGATCATTTATGTTTAATTAATCCCGTAATTATAGGGATTTGTTTTTAGGATTAACAGTCTGCATTTCCTAAAATATGTAGCTGACTCATGTATATTTATAGAGGTTAATAACCTCATAATAATAAGATAAGAAACTATCCTATTTCTTCTAAATTTCATATGGTATCAGAGCACCCGATACCTAGGAGTCTCTGACCGTGCCGTCAAACCTAAACCGCAGCCTTCATTGCTGCGCGACCTATAACCTAAAATCGCAGCCTTCATTTTTGCGCTACCTTTAAGTCTTGGTGCTAGCCTTCATTGCAGCAGAATTCTCTACCTTAATCTCACCTTGTTATGGCTCAAGTCGTGAACCTGGAAACTGGGGACAGCCCTCAAACCATTGGAGAAATGCAGAATATTCATCCAACTTATCGGTTAAATGGGAAGAACTATCTCAAATGGTCTCAAATCATTAGGACCATCTTGAAAGGAAAAGGGAAGATCAGTCACTTGACCGGTAATGCACCTAATGAAACTGATCCTAAATTCAAATCATGGGATGAAGAAGACTATGATTATGAAGAAGATCTAAATTCAAATCACCCGATCCTAAATTCAAATCAGTGATACCTGTATGTTTCTGAAATCAGCAAAGGAAATTTGGGAGGTAGTTGAACAAACTTATTCTAAGGCGAAGGATGCTGCTCAAATCTATGATGTAAAAGTGAAAACCGTGGCTGCCAAACAGGGAAATAAATCAGTCACAGAATATGCCAATCAACTCAAGTCTTTATGGATGGAATTGGATCACTATGGAGTTATAAAAGCAAAGTGCTCAGAGGACTCAGCAATTCTAAAGGAGTATACTGAACAAGATAGGGTCTATGATTTTTTGGTAGGCCTAAACCCTGAATTTGACCAAGTCCAAGTCCAAATCCTGGGAAAAGAAAAAGTTCCAGGGCTTAATGAAGTGGTGGCCATTATCCGGAGTGAAGAAAGCAAGAGAGGGCTGATGCTGGAAAACCCAACCATCGAAAACTCTGAAATGATAGCTGAAGGAGGAACAATTATGATTGTTAACCAGAGAAAAAACTGGGTTCCCAGTATGGAGAAAAAACATGAGGAGGCTTGGTGTACTTATTGTAACAAGCCGCGCCACACAAGGGAAAAATGTTGGAAATTACACGGAAAACCCCCAAGCCGAGAATGGGGGGCTGAAAGATGGAAAGACCTCAAGCAGAGAATGGGGATGGAAAGGAGAAAACTCAAACCGAGAATGGGGGCCAAAAACCCCAAGCCGAGAATGGGGGCTGAAAGGAGGCTTACACAAAAAAGGAGGGCAAGGACAAGCATACATTGCTAATGGGCAAAGTGAAGAATCTATACAGTTGAATCATGAAGAAATAGAATGGGTAAGATCAATTCTTAGTAAATTGGAGAAGCCCACAAGTACAGGTACGTGCTCATTGACATATTCTGGTAAGTTTCCATTTTTGTTTGGGCTCAATGTTTCAGATACACCATTTACACATTACTGGATATTAGACTCTGGAGCCAGTGACCATATGACCCCCTTACCCAAATACTTCTCCACATATTCCCCATGTCCTAGCAACAAGAAAATTTCCACCACAAATGGAACCCTTATAACTGCAGCCGGACAAGGAGAGGTCCAAATAAGCCCATCCATGACTTTAAAAAATGTCCTTCATGTCCCTAAACTATCTACCAAGCTGATTTCTATACAAAAACTCACCAAAGCTCTTTCATGTAATGTTGTCTTTTACAGCAATGCTTGTATATTGCAGGACAAGAACTCGGGGAGGACGATTGGACATGCTAGAGAATGGAATGGCCTATACTACATGGAGAATCCTAATCTGCCTACCAAGAGTCTTATATCTACATCCACCATGACCAATAAAGAGAAAGTTCAACTTTACCATTACCGGCTAGGACATCCGCCATTCCAAGTCATAAAAGTGTTGTTTCCCTCCCTGTTTAAAAATTTAAATGTGGAGAGTCTCCATTGTGAGGTGTGTGAGTTTGCGAAACACAAGCTGTACCTTTTCCCATTAGCAATAAGATGAGTTCTCTCTCGTTTTCTCTTGTTCACACTGATGTATGGGGTCCTGCTTATGTTCCTAATATCTCAGGTGCTAAATGGTTTTTAACATTCATTGATGATTGCACCCGGATGACTTGGGTGTTTTTATTAAAACAAAAATCTGAAGTCAGCTCCGTTTTTATCCAATTTGTCTCAATGATTAAAAATCAATTTGGGGTTAGTATCAAAGAATTAGGTCTGACAATACCAAGGACTACTTTAATCTTGTACTAAACTCCTTTTGCCAACGGGAAGGGATAATCCATGAGTCCTCATGTGTGAACACACCTCAACAGAATGGAATTGCAGAAAGGAAAAATAGGCACCTATTAGATCAAACTAGAGCTCTACTTTTTCAAAACCATGTTCCTAAGAGATTTTGGGGGGAAGCTCTTCTTACTGCCACCTACCTAATTAATAGGTTACCCACTAAAATTTTAAACTCAAAAAGTCCCATGGAAGTTCTATCCTCATTCTACCCACACTTAGACCCTACAAATAAACTCCAACCTAGGATTTTTGGGTGTGTATCCTTTGTGCATGTTCATAATAATGAAAGGGGAAAGTTGGATCCTAGGGCTGTTAAGTGTGTCTTCTTAGGGTACTCTACCACACAAAAGGGGTACAAATGTTTTCAACCCCTCCAAAAAGATTCTATGTGTCAAGAGATGTCACCTTCAATGAACAAGAAAGTTACTTTAAACAGCCTCATCTTCAGGCGGAGACAGTAAGAGAGGAAGATGAGACTCTCATGTTCCTAAATATGATGTTCGGACCTGAAATCGTACCTGAAACTGAGAGAAGTATTGAGCATTCTGCACCTGAACCAGTGAGACCTCCTACATTTGCACCTGAACCAACGAAACAGCCTGCACCTGCACCTGATGCCGAAGGAAAGTTTGGGAAAAACCTGGTATATTCAAGGAGAGAAAAGGCCATTACAGGATCCGGCAATGTCCAAGAATCCAACCCACCGTCACTGCATGAGGTAACACCTTCAAATCCTATAAATTTAAGTGATTCTAATGAACTCTTGTCTGAAAATATAGAAGCACAGGTGGACCAAAATCTGGACTTGCCCATTGCCCTTAGAAAGGGAACTAGAACATGCACCCAACAACCACGTTACCCATTGTCAAATTTTTTATCCTTTGAAAAATTCTCTCCTACCCATAAAACTTTTCTCACTAACCTCAACTCCACACACACACCTTCCTCTGTATCTGAAGCATTGACTGACAGGAAATGGAAACATGCCATGGATGTGGAAATGGAGGCGTTACACAAAAATAGAACATGGGAACTTGTCATCTTACCTCCTGGAAAAAAACCAGTTGGATGTAAGTGGGTGTATACAATAAAGTATCGGGTCGATGGGACAATCGAACGTCACAAAGCAAGGTTGGTGGCTAAAGGCTTCACTCAAACCTATGGAGTTGATTACTTGGAAACATTTGCCCCGGTTGCTAAGATGAACACGGTCAGAGTAATATTGTCATTAGCAGCTAATAATGATTGGGATCTGCAACAATTTGATGTGAAGAATGCCTTTTTGCATGGAGATCTTGAAGAAGAAATATACATGGAATTGCCACTTGGTTACAACGGACATGTTGCTGCTGGAACTGTTTGCAAACTAAGAAAGACTCTATATGGGCTGAAACAATCCCCAAGAGCATGGTTTGGAAGATTTACCAAGATCATGATAGGTTTGGGCTACAAACAGAGCCAAGGAGATCACACATTATTTATCAAACATTCAGTTTCAGGGGGAGTAACACTTTTATTAGTGTATGTAGATGATATTATAGTAAGTGGGGACGACAAGCAGGAACAACAAGTGTTAAGTGAATGTCTTGCCACTGAATTTGAGATCAAGACGCTAGGGAGACTTAAATATTTTTTGGGAATTGAAGTAGCTCATTCCAAGAAAGGGATCTTTATATCTCAACAAAAGTATACTACTGACTTGCTTAAAGAAACAGGGAAGACAGGCTGCAGACCAGCAAACACTCCAGTTGATCCAAATATAAAATTGGGAAGTATGGAGGACGATATTGCTATGGACAAGGAGATGTATCAAAGACTTGTGGGCAGGCTTATCTACTTATCTCATACTAGACCAGACATTGCTTTTGCTGTAAGTCTAGTTAGTCAATTTATGCACCAACCAAAGAAAGCTCATCTACAAGCTGCCCTTAGAATTGTTCAGTACTTAAAAAGAACCCCCGGAAGAGGAATTTTGTTCAAACGAAAGAAGAGTGTAAGTCTTGAAGCATATACAGATGCGGATTATGCAGGGTCAGTTGTAGATAGAAGATCAACCACGGGATACTGTACCTTCCTTGGTAGAAACTTAGTCACTTGGAAGAGTAAAAAACAAAGTGTAGTGGCTAGATCAAGTGCTGAAGCGGAATTTCGGGCAATGGCTCACGGAATATGACTTGAAGATAAAGTGGGACGAACCTATGAGATTATACTGTGACAATAAATCGGCAATTAGCATAGCCCACAACCCGGTGCAACATGATAGAACTAAACATATTGAAGTTGATAGACACTTTATCAAGGAAAAACTTGACAGTGGCATGATTTGCACACCATATGTGTCTACTCAGAACCAACTTGCAGACATCCTCACCAAGGGACTGAACTGCAGTAACTTTGAAGGAATTATATCCAAGCTGGGAATGGAAAACACCTATTCACCAGCTTGAGGGGGAGTGTCAAAAACCGTGATTTGTGCAGCAGTAATTGACGTGACGTAATTTTAAGATGTCTTTATATTTGATGTACTGTATTCATGCAACAGTTGTGTGTTGTTTTTATTAGGATCATTTATGTTTAATTAATCCCGTAATTATAGGGATCTGTTTTTAGGATTAGCAGTCTGCATTTCCTAAAATATGTAGCTGACTCATGTATATTTATAGAGGTTAATAACCTCATAATAATAAGATAAGAAACTATCCTATTTCTTCTAAATTTCAGAGGTGAAAAAGAATTCTCAACCCACTTTTTTGTTAAACATTTCTCTTAGCTTTTCTCTCTTCTCTCAAATCCTGATAGTAGTTCAGTCCAGGTAGCCAGCATCAACTGTAGGGATGCTTGCACCAACAAGAACAGATAATGTCGATCTAGCTGGCGCCAAGGTACCTAGGAAATACCCCTCCATTGACCCCCACAATGTCTTCTCCCTTCTAGCACTTGGCAGCATCTCCTTTCCCACTTTCTGGGGGTCGATTGCTAGTATGTGTTGCATTGCCACTATTTATTATTAACTTAAAAACAACTTCCTTCAGCACAAAGGGCTTTTGTGTTGGCTTTTGGTGTTAGAAGAATGTCAAAGAATAACTAGTTTTTTGAATAAATAATTCTTGAAAAAAATCAAAACTCACACTTGGAAATAAAACTAGTAAGACCAAATATCACAGGAGAATTTTGCAATCACCAATGAAAAATTCTAGCCTACTACAAGGGATGTCTTCCGTAAAACTAGAGACAAAATTATTTGAATGAACTCTTAAATAAAGTACAAATTATATTTGCCCAAGCTACCATGTGTGCATGTGCACATGTCTGAGAGAGAAAAATTACCTGACACATAAGATGAAACTCTCCTTCTTCAGGATGAATGCCAAAGTCTCCTGATGCTTCTAATGGAACACCACCAAACCAGCCGCTAGCATTGTGTAAAAATATTCTTTGACCGCGAAAACATAAACTCGTCGATATGTTCTTCAAAAACATATAAGAAACAGAGCAAAAGGAGGGAACAAATTTCAGTTTCATGGCATGAAAAAATATTTAGTACAGATACATATCTACATGCCTAAGCACTACAGGTTTGTAATAATTTCTTGTAAAAGCTTTTGCAATTACTCATACAGAAGTAGTGATATAGGGTGTTCTCTGCACATGGTACTGACAGGTGGCATTCTCTAACAAACTCCAGAGGTTGTTAGGCTCTATATAGACCTTATATAAATATAAATCAGTTACAACTGTGTTGAATAATAATACAATTTTGAGAAATTCAATAGTGTGATAAAAGATACCGAAGTCATCAACAGTTATCCTATTCAGTCCATGGCAGTAAAAGAAGTATTTCATTAAGATAAATACAAATATGGAAGATAAAAGGTCCTTAAAAGTGAGAATACGTACAAGAAAAGAGAAAACATCAGTGAGCAAAGCTGCCCAAATTCTCTTATGAATAATGATATAAGTACAAAGGTTATAACAATTTGGAAGAAGAAAAAGAAAACAAAAAATAACAAAAGGTTGGCTAAACAATACTCCAGCTGTCCAGCCATACCAAATTATTGCAGAAATCCCTTTTGCAAATCACAATGGAATGTTTTTCATATCAAAAATGCAATTGCAATGTTTTCTAATAACAGATTCCTTATGAAACAAGCCAGTATTGCCTTCCACATAATGGACACATTCCCAACACACACTTGATGATACATGTCCATGCAAGTTCAGTTTAAAAATAATATTTTCAGCTACAGCACAGCTAGGAGTTAGGACACAGCTTTATTCAATTATCTCAGCGCAACCTTTTGTCATATGTCTTCTCACATGAATAGATTGCCTTAGGCAAGCAACGCAAGGGGGAAAAAAACTTAACAGCCTGAAAACCAAGTAACAGAAGTTACTGCTTAATTTTTAAAAAAAAAATGAAATTATAAAAGAGAAACCCTTTAAGAACAATTGATAAATTAAAACCTTTGATAAATTAAAACCTTCACGCTAAAAGGTAAAAGCATGCCCCCCTTCAAAAAATCTTAAATTCTTTTGGCCAATCAATACATCATTATGAAATAAGAAAGGACAACTATTCAAACAAAAGTTGTCACTTTCCTTCCTATCTTTACATAAATCCTTATTTGACAAACAATGAAGAGAAAAGGTGTGTTTTAGTACTGCAATTTCACTTAACCAATAAATAGCACTTTTAATATTTCATATTTATTATATCAGGATGGATAAGGAACTAAATGTACATAAGTGCATCACTCAGGTTTCATGCTGAAACAAAGTGTCTGTTGGGTGAACAATATAAACTGCAGCAAGTGTGCAACAGTTGAGTTACCTTTCAAAATACACCAAGCCTAATCATACTAAAGAAGAAATGCCAAATATATGGAAAAGGAAATATCAAGTATCATAAGAGGAGAATATAGGAAGTCATACAGAAAAATATGATGGAGCATCCAACAATTGGAAATTCAACCCTGTCACATCAAGTTGTCCATGAAAATTGGGAAAAGTCTCCCCCTTTGACATGCACAAGTGAACCTAAACATAGGGTAACAATTATTAAATAAAGAAATATTTATATATATATATATATATATATATATATATATATATATTAAGAAATATTAGCATCATGCAAACAAAATTTATAAGTCAGAAGAACTGGAGGTAACTCCGAGACATAATGTTCCAAAACACAACCTGAGCCAAAAAATATTGGACATAAGTGCCTATGGAATAACATACTGATACTGGTTCATCAAGTAATATACTAAATTTAAGCAATTTAATCTACAATGCGGTACAGATGTATCCAAATCCACATGAATTGTCAAAGAAACCTGGAAATAGACTGTAAAATTATTAAAAGCAAAGATTACAGAGGGAACTAAATAACCAGGCAGTAGACTACCAGAGTGATGGTGTGGGATAGTGGAACTCCAGTTGGGTTTAACCATGTCAGAAAATAATACCAAGCAAAATATAAGGAAAATATCTTCCAGAATTGAATGTGACCTACTCAAACCACTGTGCCCCATAGAACTCAAAAATTTTAGGGTTTAGACATGGTTTGGACAGAGGAAAAAATGTACTGATTATAGCAATATTCATACTGCTCAGGACAATTTGGCTTTTAACTCAAACTAATTGCTCCAGTCAGAAGGCAGATCTTAGACTTATATAACCACTAAAAAACAGTCACTACTACACTTGCCAAATAAATATAAGTAAATGCAGTGTTTGTTATTTAACATTATAATTACATGTAAGAACTCCAAAAAGAAAAATCTTCCTGAAGTATCAAATAGAATAGAAAGGTAAATGAACTTAAGTTAGAAAAACACCTCGCCACTAGCCCTCCCTTTAGACCATGTAATTGGAATTTCAAGGATCCTTTCAAACAGCTGCACAAAACTCCAGCCAGACAAACTACATAAGCAATTTGTAGACTTAGGCAAATCAGGAAATATTGGAACTTTTTAAACTACTATATACATTACCGGGACAAAAAGATTATCAATTTTTAAATTAGCATGCCAATTCTGCTCAATAGTGTCAACAAAAACATTGGCAGACAACCAGCCTCCATCTTCAGATATAATATCTGATCTCCAAGTATTACAATTTCCACTCAAATCCACATGTATGCGATTATAGTGGTTTTGGAACTTTACATGCCCATTGACATTCTCCATCTCCCTGAAAGCAAGAGTGAAAACACACTTCAATTCATGCAGACCATAATTTATCTGTGAAAGGTTCTTCTTTACAAAATAAAAGCATCATTTGTATTTGTATAATTGCATTATATATAGAGAGAGAGAGATAAAAAAAAAACACTTATACATTGTCAATGTAAAAAGTTTTATATTGACAGTTAATCACAATCATTTATATATGATAAGTTTGTTGATTTTATCAATTAATACTTTAAAAGTAATGTAAACAAAGAGTTGTGATTAACCGCCGTAAAACTTTTTTACACTGGCAGTGTGTAAGTATTAAACTCATATATATATATATATATATATATATATATATATATATATATATATATATATATATATTTTGAGGCATTTACTTTAAGTGTAAATATAACAGACTTATTTTTCATCCTCACCATTTACTCAAAGGAAATATATATATATATATATATATATATATATATATATACTTATTACGACTTGAAATTAATGATTGAGAGTATTTACTTATTACGACTCTTAGATTTTAAGAAAATGAATTGTAAAGATGAAAAGTAAGTCTCTTATATCCAGTCTTGGAGTAAGTGGATTTCCTCTCATACATACATACATACATATATATATATATACACAAGTGTTGAGATTAGGATAAGATTGTATTGAGATTTTATGGGATAAAGGCAGAAATGAGGTTAGAAAATTTGATTGATTTCATTGCAATTATTCCCTTTTTATTATTGATTGATTTCATTGCAACTAGGTTAGAACATTTGATTGATATTATTGCAAGTATTCCCTTTTTATTATTTAGGGTAATTAGGCTAAATATTTTGTAGATCTTAAATATTCTTTCCCAAATTATGGGAATCCTTTTGTACAGCTCCATCCTTTTGTGAGCCTGAAATTGGGTTTCTAATTTTAGCTCTATCATATTTATAAGACTCTCCTAAAATGTTGCCCATTCATATCCTGTGCTTTTCTTTCTGTTTTACGTCAGATTCAAGAACAAATACTACATCTCCCAAAAAAGTTTATACTCAATAAAACTGTTAGATAATAAACTAGTTTTATCTATTTATCAGTGCAGTATAGTAAAGGGTTGAAAAAGGTTGTTTGTGTATTTTAAAAAGCCTAAGTAGTAGCAGGTTTCCCTGGTCTGAACTTGTCTTCTCTTTCTTGTTATTGTTGTACTCTTTGTATTATATATATACACAATATGCAGCTGAGTGCAGTAGGATGCACTTGAATAACAATGTAGTCCTTAAAACTTAACAAAAACATTCTACTCAAATATCAACATCTCCTCCTTTCATTGTACAAAACCAAGATTAAACACTATAAAATTCTACATCAGTTCAGACTATTTAGTGAGTCCAATTTAAGATACAAAAGATAACTAGATGATATAGTCTTTAATACCAACATGACAAGCTAAATTAGAAAAGTTTATCTAAAGGATCCACCAAATTGAAGTAAAATATTTTGCAGTTAAATTAACAGTAAACCTAGCTCTTGTAGCCATTTTTCAATACTAAAAATGAGAATTAAGATAAGAGTTTAATGACTACACAGTCAGTGTAAAAACTTTTATCAACAAACACCATGGCTTTTACGCTATCCATAACCTATTTTATCTTAGATATTCTATAACATCAAGTAACTAAACTCATTTTAGCTTACCCCAATTATACCAAGGGCATTAATGTAGTCCTCTAGCAAAAGAAACTTCAATTTAATCTCTCAATGATGAAAAGTGACATCAAAATTATTCCTTCTGCTTTATCCAAAACTAAATATAAAAAATCATTCAAATGAGTGCTTACGTACTCTTTTAGCAACTGAAATCAAAATATCAATATTTTCAAGTTTCAAGGATACACAAAAAAAAGAAATGTTTTTCTTCCATATATAATTATTTCAATCTCAAAAAAATAAAATGACATAAAATTCAATCTCAAATGTTGAGTTGAAAACAATTATCGTATTTACTTGATAAATACAAATATTAAGACTTCACATAATAGTTATTAGTATCTTACGATTCACAATTTGATTTTTATGATTTGACTATCTATTGTTATGTAACTTAAGATGTATCTAAAATTGGTTTTGTATTTTAGATACATGAATGAATCATATGAATCTTACTATTCACATGATTCAACGATTCATGTCAATCTTATGATTCATTATTATTTTAGTTGTTTTTTTTACCAATTCTCATCAAAAAAATTTAAGTCATATAAGCTTAAATCCTTACGTGAAAAGGAATTAAAATAACATTCTAAACTTATCCTATTTTATTATTCAGTACTTTATTTGTTGCTCATTCATTTAATTCATGCACATTAATTAGCTGTTAAATTGTTTTGTTTCCATCCTTCTAAAATAAAGGTTTCACAAACTCATATATAACTAATAATTTTGTTTTATAAGACTTCTAGTTAAGTTGTTTTATGATATACGTTAACTATTAATAAACAATTTATACTAATATTTTTTATCATGAATCTTACGATTCACGATACAATTCAATTCACTATTCAAAAATTAGATTTTCCGATACACAATTTGTGTCCCGATTTAACTACCATGTTTTACATTAGTATATTATTAGCTCAAAGGCAACATGAGCATTTGATAGAACTAGATAAGAAAAAGCAAGATTATATGATATATATGCATCCTCTGAATATGCACATGCTTGTTTCACTTAAAGAAAAGAGAAACTTCAAATATATAAATTAATAAATTCTTCAAGGAACACATAGGAGCAATCAAATTAACGACCTACAGTAGCTTAAATATGGGTGTTTGAAGTTGTTAAATTAATATTGTATTTGGTTATTAGTTGTTAGTTGAGGTATATTTTGTTTCATTTATGATTGTATGTCAGAGGTTGGTGAAAGTTGTATTCACTACTCTGATTTTTCTAGATTGTATTGCATCCCTATTAATAAGAGGTTCTAAGCTGAGTATGCATCTCAAGCTTTTTTTATATTCAAGTTGGTATAGAGCAGGTTCGACCCTGCTCTTTAAAGTTTAGAGTCACACAATAGGTTGTCCGCCGCCTTCTTCGGCAACTTTTTCTCCGGCGAGTATAGATTCAGGTGCGCCTCGACGTGCGTGTTCTACCCCTAAAAACCGCTCCTCCATGAGGTGCTCCACGCGCCTGCACGCGCCGCCCCAGTCCCGTCAAACAGCAAGCGCATGTGCTCCACGTGCCGGCGAAACAGGTTGCGTTCGCCATCATTCCAGTGCCGTCTAACTCGCCGGAGCTGTCTGGAGCCATTGCTGACTTGCGTGGTTCAGTTTGAGCAAGATTTAGTGGATTTAACTCAAATTTCTCTCTCAGGTCTCTAGTTTTCTCTTTTTCAGATCTGGAAAATGTTTTCTTCTACCTCAGTCAACTCTGGTCCCATTCACCCTATTTCTAGATCTGCCGTTATCACAACAGAAAAGTTCAATGGTAAAAATTATTTATCTTGGACTGATTCTGTGAAACTCTGGTTCCTTGGTCAAGGACACCATGAGCATCTAGAAAAGGTAGATATTGAGGGATCAACTGAACAGAAAGCTCAGTGGAAGAAACTTGACTTTCAGCTTTGTGCTCTTCCATGGCAGTCAGTGGAACCTAAGATATTGAAGAACCTCAGAGCATTCAAAACTTGTTATTCGTTTTGGAAGAAAGCCCAAACATCTACTCTAATGACATCCAACGTTTGTTTGATTGTGTTCAAAAGTCAACCTCCTTAAAACCAAATGATCCAGATATGGTGACTTATGTTTCCGAAACTCAAGTCGCTACAGAAGAATTGAAGCTTTTCTTAGAAGCTGATTCTATAAAAGAAATAAGGAAACGGCTTGATAATCTCTATATGGTTATGATTCTCCGTGATATGAACTCGACATTCAATCACATTCTTGATCAAGTTCTGACCGGACAAGATATTCCTTTCATGAAGAACTTAACTACTCGTCTCCTCCGTGTTCCTACCTTAAGGAGTGAGGGTACATCTCTTGAAAGTAATATGGAGTCTTCTGTTATGATATCTTCAAGAGGAAGAGGAGGACATGGAAATAGAGGTCGTGGTGGAAGAGGTAATCATCCATAATGCACTCATTGCAAAAGGATGGGTCATACTCATGAGACATGCTACTCCCTGCATGGTTTTCCAGACAAGTTTACTCATGCATCAAGGTCTGAGAAACCAGAAGAGAGGACACTATCTGAAGAAGAATATCAAGGATACCAAGAGTATTTGAGGATGAAGTCTAACAGCCTTACTGGACCTTCTTCTGGACCTAATGTCTCAACGGCCTGCATTTCTCAATCTATAGAAGGTCAAAACCCATGGATTGTAGACTCTGGTGCTTCAGACCATATCTCTGGTAATAACTCGTTGTTTTCATCTTTATCACCTCCCAAATTTCCCCAATAGAAGGTCAAAACCCATGGATTGTAGACTCTGGTACTTCAGACCATATCTCTGGTAATAACTCGTTGTTTTCATCTTTATCACCTCCCAAATTTCCCCATCTTGTCACATTAGCCAATGGGTCAAAGGTTTCAGCTCAAGGAGTGGGTTCAATATCTATTTCTCCCTCCTTAAATTTACCTTCTGTTTTGTACATTCCTTCTTGTCCTAATTTACTTTCTTTGAGAAAATTAACTGAATCCTTAAATTGTTCAGTTACATTTAATTCTGACTCATTTATCATTCAGGACCGTGGTAAGGGCAGGCAGCTTGGCGCTGGACATAAATCACGAGGCCTTTATTACCTAGAATCTAGCTCTTCAGTGTCTTGTCTTGCACCTATTTCTCCTAAATTGTTACATGATTGGTTTGGACACCTTAGTCTTGCCAAATTAAAGATAATGGCTCCTAGTATCCAGAAAATCCAAACTTATGTGAAGCTTGTCAATTAAGCAAACATGTTAGGTCTTCTTTTTCAAGTAAAGATAAATCAAGAAGTAATTCAGTCTTCTCTACTGTTCATTCAGATATTTGGGGTTCTAGTCGAATTACTTCTTTTGGATTTAAATATTTTGTCACCTTTATTGATGAATATTCTCGGTGTACGTGGCTTTACTTAATGAAAGAAAGGTCTGAACTTCTATCCATATTTGTGTCCTTCTTCCATGAAATAAAAAATCAATTTGGCAAAACAATTAAATGTTTCAAAAGTGATAATACAAAAGAATATTTTTCTTCTGAACTCTCTTCATTTTTGTCCTCTCAAGGTATATTACAACAACTCTCTTCATTAGAGAAAATGATGAAGTCACAATATCTCAACTAAAGCAACAATTATGCAATCACTTTCAAACAAAAGATCTTGGTCATCTGAAATATTTTCTGAGAATAGAAGTAGCTCAATCCAAAGAAGGCATTGTAGTTTCCCAAAGAAAGTATGCCTTGGATCTTCTGGAGGAAACAAAAATGTCTGATTATAAGTCAGTCAACCATCCTATGGACCTATACAAGAAGTTAGTGGCTGATATGGGAGACTTATACTCAGATCCAGAAAGGTATAGAAGGCTGGTTGGGAAGCTCATATATCTCACTATTACGAAGCCAGATATTTCCTTTGCAGTTGGAGTTGTGAGTCGATTCATGAATTCACCTTATGTTGATTATTTGAATGGAGTAATGCGTATTCTCAAATACATAAAAAAGACTCCAGGCCAGGGTTTGTGGTTCGAAGATAAAGGAAATAGCCAAGTTGTTGGATATTGTGATGCTGATTGGGCTGAATCCGATATACATCGACACTCTACTACTAGATATTGTGTGTACCTTGATGGTAATCTTATCTCATGGAAGAATAAGAAACAGAAGACTGTTTCTCGATCTAGTGCAGAAGTTAAATATAGATCTATGGCCCTTGCAGCTTGTGAGTTGGTGTGGGTTAAACAACTCATACAAGAATTGAAGTTCTATGAGTTTTCTCCAATGCAACTTTATTGTGATAATCAAACAGCCCTTCACATTGCTTCCAATCCGATATTTCATGAAAGGACTAAGCACATTGAAATTGATTGTCACTTTGTAAGGGAAAAGGTGTTGTCCAAGGAAATTAGGACCGAATTTGTTAGTTCCAATGATCAGCTTGCAGATCTATTAACCAAACCCTTGAAGGGTCCTCGGATTGAATACTTGATTTCCAAGCTTGGAACATATGATTTATATACTCCAGTTTGAGGGTGAGTGTTAAATTAATATTGTATTTGGTTATTAGTTGTTAGTCGAGGTATCTTCTATTTCATTTATGGTTGTATGTCAGAGGTTGGTGGAACTTGTATTCACTACTCTGATTTTTCTAGATTGTATTGCATCCCTATTAATAAGAGGTTCTAAGCTGAGTATGCATCTCAAGCTTTTTCTATATTCAGGTGAAGTCTTGGACATTGTATTATTAGCAAGCAAAAGATGATCTATCCAATACAAGACACTAATTCTTCATCCTTCTGGGATTCCAATAATAATAATATCTAGTTAGATTCCATTTAAATTCCTATAAGGATGGTTCATTAAATATGCCACCTAGATGTCCACACTACTGGAAGAAGAATTGTCATTGTCATACTAAAAAAACTAATATTAGCAAGTTAACTGCCAATAAATCAATATGATATACTTCTAAAAGAAAACCTGACACAACCTCTATGTCATTGTTGTTAAATGGTGACACCATGACCACCTAACGTAATGGCTTGGCGGATTTTTTGTCTACTGCTACAGGCAATTTGGGAATGGAAGCCTGCTATAATGTGTTTACCTGGCTGAATTTAGGCAATCTGTCTTCTGCCACTAACAAAACTGAAGTATGTATTTAACATTAAAATCATTATCTTGTGAAGAGGTGTCTCTATCACTTCATCTATAGAGTGATTATAGATTCAATAGCAACTGACAAAATCAGCACTCACCTAACTTCCTTGTCACCATATGCAAGTAGCATCAATGTTGCACCTCTAAAATGAACAGAATCCAACGTAACAGGCAGACTCTTCGTAACGCCTTCAGACTGCACAAGATCTAACCCATCAACATGTTCTGAAATAATATCTTCAACTTTCAAACCCACATCAGACTTCAACATTTCAATGGAACCAGAAAGAAAACGAGATATCAACTCTTCCATATTTTTTAAAAATGAGGTTAAGCCAAATTTCACAAGCAAGGGCTCAAGATGATTTTGAAAATATGCTGCTAGCTGGGGCTTAGGCATCACAAAACCCAAATCTTCAATTGTTAAACCTCGTTGGCCACCTGACAAATTATCCTTATCTTCAATTTGATTGTCCGAAACATATGGTACAAACTCCTCATTTTTCATTGTACTACTATTTGGATTAGCAGGTTCTGCAACATCATCATTAGGTTGCAAATTTTCAAATTCATTTTCTCTAGTCCCCAAAGTTGGATCACAAACAAACTTTACATAATCTGATTGATGACTAACATTTTCATTTATTGAGGGGGTCCCAATTCCCAGATGTTTGAATTGTGTTCCATTTTGGTTATCATCACTTCTATTTTCATCATCAACAATAACAGATTTTATATTTCTGTCAACCTCACTTTTCGCCAAATGCATATCATGACTCATAAAAGGATAGCATTCAGAAGGAGATGAAGGCTCCCCAAACTTCCATTCTGGTTGATCACAAAAGTATGCATGAGCAGCTGATGCACTACGTTCAAACATTCTCTTTTTGATAGCAACAGCAGATGCAAAGATGTTACTCCCATTGGCCTTCCTCTTAAACTTGTGTTTCCTAGGCCCTGATATTACCCTGGACCAAAATCCAAACCCTGTTCCAGGAAATCTCACTCCAAATGATTTTTCCAAAGCTGCGTGTTTCGTATCATAATCAACACCTTTGTCCATCAACCGGTGATCGTGCTTCCCATCATTCATGCAGAAAAAGGGTGCAGACTCAGTTGATTCCGTAGAGCGAGTTTCAATCTCCTTTAAACCATCATCACCTTGGAATAGACCACAACTTCGCTCAGAAACAAAGTACCCCAATTCAGCAGCTTCCCGGGCTGCAACATCCCTTTCTCTTTCCCACCGAGTAAAGGCTTCCTCTCGAGCAAGCCTCCTGATTCTTGTACGATAATCTATCCCCTCTTCAGCAGAGAAACTTCTCTCTCCACCACCTTCATTGAAGGGTATTCCCAACCAAGTAAAGTCCTTCTTTTGCACCACCAACAAACTTGGATGTGACAAAACTGCATCAATCACCAACTTCCCCCTCCTCAAACTCACAAATGGATGCACACGAAGCTTCACAGTGGGAGCCTCCCCACATGAAAACTCCTCCTTGTGAGGCCCAAATGAGCATGACTCCAATGTAATGCTCAAGGGCGTAATTCTCCTAACCTTGCCAAAGACAAGGTCACGCTGAATGTACTCACTGATAGCTGAACAAACAGAAGGCAACAAATTGGCCTCAATGAAACCCTTTGCTTTGTTCTGTCCATACCACACCAACACACACACACCAGATACAACAGCAGTGTAAACAGAAGCCCTTACCAAAAGAAGCCCCTCTTTCCACAATGGTGTCAAATAACTAGCCAAAGCTTCACTCCTAAAATAAGGTTCCCTGGCACATTCTAACCTCGACCCACTTCTCAAAATCAAATCTTTTCCCAATAACCCCACATTTTGCCCCGAAAAAACTGAAAACCGTAAAGCTTGGCTTACCAAACGACACCGTCTTGGCGACACGCAGCACGTGCAATTGCAGAGACCCTTCTGCGGCAACTTCCTCTTGTCCCAACCAAAAGGGTTGTTCCTGTTCCTGTTCCTGTTCCAAACAACGTTGGTGCCACTTTCCAAAGAACCATGAACACTTGTCCCAAAAAACAAGGTGTGGTTTTTCAGACTCATTGCGGGGTCTCATTTCCGAATATTCATTGAAGAGGGACGCAATTTTCGATTCTCTGCTTCATCAGCGTTGTGAAAGTGCTTTTCTTTTGTTACCCTTTAGGCGAGAAACGACGTTGGAGGCGAAGAACGAAGGGAGTGTAGAGTCTGAGAATTTTGATGTGTGTTGCGTTTTGCTTATGGCTAGGGGACTCTGCCCAATGATGGATTTTATTGATTGGTTGTGTTTGGAGGTGGAAACAAGAAAGGTAAAAAAAGAAAAGGGTGCCTTGGATCTGCTCATATTTCTCTTCCATTTTAATTTTAGAGGTAGGGATTGGTACAAAATAATTCTTTTTCATGTTGAACAATCATAACTTCTGAATAATTGTGATTTCTATTTGGAAAGTCAAATGTTATTGATACACACTCTCTCACTTTGTCTTTCTAATATTTGTTATTATTCATTAAAATTTATTTATTGTTGAAGAAAAAAAGAGAGTTTGCCTGTTTTTAAAAATTAGAATAATAAAATATAATATTTTGTTTATCCAACTTGTTTTTATTGAAAATAGCGTTAATAAATAATTATATTAACTAATTTATGATTAGTTTGTTTAATTAATTTGTTATTAACATTAGATTTTTGAAAAAGTCGAATTCTTTTGTATAATTGATAATACTTTTTCTTTTAAACGGTGTTATTTTTATATTTCAATTTTTGACTATGTCAATTTCATATTTCTTTATCTTATGTGTGAGTGTGTTTTGATTATTTCATTACCTTTTATTTCTTATACTTATATGATATATTTTTTAAAATTAAGTGTAATTATATATATTTCTACTTTGTTAAACATTTTTTAAATAAATATTAATATAAGATTTAAGAAATATATTAATGCAGTGTTTTTATATATACAAAGATATTATAAAATTAGAAAAGTTAGTGTAGGATTATTTGCTCAAATTAAAAGTGTGTCTTCCCTCAGTAAGGGAGAGTTTTGCTCTTTTTGAGAATTATGAGTGTATTTTATTGTTTAATAGATGTAAATATGGGAGTGGTCTATTCTCATATTTGCAAAATAAAAAATTGAAATTATGAATTTTGAAAAATTATTTTTTATATATTCATTCTTGAAAAGGATGTAATTTTTTCTTTTATTTTCTTACAAGCTATTCTCACGAAGAAGATGTAAATTTTGTATTGTTTATATTTTCATACAATTTATTTTCGTAAAGAAGAAAAGATAGTGATATTTTTACTAGAATAAGAAATATACATGTAACTTATATTTTTATTTATATTTTATTTAAACTTATTTTGATTTTAAAAACTATTTCAATCCAAAGAATATTTAATTTTTTTTATCGGTGAGAAGGCAACCATGTTCAAGTCACGCAGCATGTTAAGAATAAAATTCTCTCTTTAAATATTTAATTCTAGAAAATAGTAAAACTTAACTAAACATATTTTTAAATATATCAAAGAATTGTATTTTGTGTTTTTAAGAATGTGATTGTTGAAAATACAATAAAATTCCATAAACGATGTCCCTGGGAACTATGATTTCTAGAAAATAAAGTTGAGATGATGATACAAATATTAATCAAAATGTAACTACTTACCATATTAAATTAGGGATGGCAATGGGGCACGATAAGGGTGGGTTTGAGCTTCCCTATCCTTGTTCTTGAAAAATGCGGAGCAGGGGTGGAAACGGATATAAAGAAGGTAGGTATGAAATTTTAATTTTCATCCTCATCTTTATTGAGTATTTTTGGGTTCAAGTATACCATTATATTATTTTTTATAATTTAAATTTATCTATAATTTATTAAATAAATTATATGTTAATTTATTAATTACATTTAATTCATTAATTATTAAATAAATTATATGTTAAGTTATTAATTATATTTTAGTTTTAATGATCCACAAAGGTGTGAATTTGTACACATACATGTGAGATTTTGTTATATATTAAACATAGAAGCGAGGCAAGAGCGATGACTAACAAACTCACGCTTGTCTCCATCCCTAATTATCATAAGTGGGGATGGGGATGAGGATAGGAAGGGGACTCAACAAAGTGGGTTTTTCCTATCAAAATTAAGGCGGGGACAAGGCGGTACCCATGAGGGTGGGGATGATTATCATCCCTATAATTTTATTATAATTAAACTTTTTAGCTTAAATAAGTTTTTCTTCCATGAAAATAGGGATATTTTGCTTGAAGTCTTTTATAAATAATTTTTCATTAAAGTTCCTAATTTTGTTAACATGTTATATAGAAACAACATTAATTGAATAACTTTGCTAATCCAATTTTTCATTAAAGTTCCTAATTTTGTTAACATATTATATAGAAACAACATTAATTGAATAACTTTGCTAATCCAATTATTTATCAATTGAGTAATCATAATTCTAAAATATGCAAAATTGCATCACACTAAGAAGTAATTCGCTCGAATTGTAACACAATTATAATCCATAATTCTCATGAATTTTCATAAATCTAATCGATTGAAATAAGTTGTAATCGATCAGCTAGTCTCTTGCGATTTTAATTAATTAATTTGAATCGATCTCAAACCAATTCATACGAAAATCTAATAATAATTTAGCATAAATTGGAGAGGAGAAGAGAATATAATATCACAAAATCACATGCATAAAGTTAATCAAAATCCATATAATATTGTATCTTATGCAAGCACATGGTGTATAACATTGCCAATAAGCTTATTTTATTGGTTTTAGTACTTGGAAACCAATGAGGTACATAGGTAACTAGTGAAGCTTCAAATAAAAAAGAAGTTACATGACATCTAAGAAAGATTATGGAATCTATAGAAAGTATGGACTGTAATGACCCATCTAAAAGTATATGGATCTGTAGAATATATGATTCTCTTGTCCATTGTAGCTTTTGTCAAATCTTAGATAGGAAATTTGGAATCTTTATTTCTTATGTTTGGTATATGTTTTTAAAAATAACATTCTTATGAAAGAATGTTTCTTTGAAGAATTATTTTAGCTATGTTTTTTACAAATTATTCCCATAATTAGAAGATGCAAATTTATCTTTTTTGAGTTAAAGTTTTTTGTCATGGAAAAATAGGATTGTTTTAGTTGTAGTTTTTTATAAATTATTTTTACATTAAAGTCTCTATAAATTTATTTTGTTAAAAACTCATTATCAAGAAGCAACGTTAATGAAGTGACTTAGACAATTAATAAAACACTTTATTATACACACTTTATATCCTTTTTAGTCTTTGTAACTTTATAAATGTTTTTTAATTTTTTAATTTAGTTCATTTTTCATATCTGGGCATTTCTAACTCATGTATTTTTTCTTATTTTGCAGGTTAATGGACATTTTGGGATTTTACTCGTTATTTTGTATTTTTTTTAATTTCTCTTATTTTTGTATTTTTTTAGTGATCTTTAATGTGTTTTTATATGCCAATTTCATTTTGGGAAAAAGTCCAATTTTAAGACACATTTAGAGTCTAATTTAGAGACAAAATATAATCCGTCTCTAATAACCAACCACAACAACGTTTTTCCATTTTCAGTGCGAATTTCATTTTCTTTCTTTCTTCTTTAGCAAGTTTCATTCTCTTTTCTTCTTTTTTCCTATAGAAACTTCCATGGAGATCTCTATGAAAGGCTAAACTCTGAATCGGTTGAGGTTCCCAATGCAATCATACAATATTATATGGATTTTGATTAACTTTATGCATGTGATTTTGTGATATTATATTCTCTTCTCCTCTCCAATTTATGCTAAATTATTATTAGATTTTCGTATGAATTGGTTTGAGATCGATTCAAATTAATTAATTAAAATCGCAAGAGACTAGCTGATCGATTACAACTTATTTCAATCGATTAGATTTATGAAAATTCATGAGAATTATGGATTATAATTGTGTTACAATTCGAGCGAATTAATTCTTAGTGAGAATTATGGTTTCCAAGTACTAAAACCAATAAAATAAGCTTATTGGCAATGTTATACACCATGTGCTTGCATAAGATACTCTTTTCCATTATGTTTCTTGTTCTAATTCTAATGAATGTATAGTGTAAAACTCATAAAAGGGCTATATATATTAATTGAAGCCTAGATTATGAAAAGGTGAAAGACATGTCTTCCAAATACCGGTGTAGGGAGCCTTCCACAAGGGTGGCACTTTAAAGAGAAGTTGAATAAGCCAAGAAGGACTTGAACAAGTGGAGGAAGCAAGACAAGAGTGCAAACACTTGGAGAGAGGAGCTTGGAGTGAAGTTTTCTTTTGGTTGCTTTATTTAATTCCTTGTACTAATCTTTTAGGAAGTATTAAATGCCCCTGAGGGTCACTTCCTTTTATTTGTAATAGTTATATTAGTTTATTGGTTTTAAGGTTTGAAGTAGGAATTAGTAGACCTCTTCATTCCTTTAGGAGCACGTTAGAACCTTGCACTTTTAGTTTCTTGCTTTGTTTTTTACTCAAACCGTTTAGAGGTGCTTTGAGTTTCAAAGGCTCTTGCACCATTAGGATCATGTTTTAAACTTAGTTTTTGTTTGTTCCAAAACACTTTAGTTGAAGGCTTAAGTTCCAAAGACTCTTGTCTTCATTAGGGGAGAAAACATTGAAGGGAAATAAGTGTCTCTAGTGGACTTTGCTTTGCATACTCTCGTAGAATCACATAACTCTAGCAACAAGAGTGTGAACCAATCAGTGAAAGACATGTCTTCCAAATACCGGTGTAGGGAGCCTTCCACAAGGGTGGCACTTTAAAGAGAAGTTGAATAAGCCAAGAAGGACTTGAACAAGTGGAGGAAGCAAGACAAGAGTGCAAACACTTGGAGAGAGGAGCTTGGAGTGAAGTTTTCTTTTGGTTGCTTTATTTAATTCCTTGTACTAATCTTTTAGGAAGTATTAGATGCCCCTGAGGGTCACTTCCTTTTATTTGTAATAGTTATATTAGTTTATTGGTTTTAAGGTTTGAAGTAGGAATTAGTAGACCTCTTCATTCCTTTAGGAGCACGTTAGAACCTTGCACTTTTAGTTTCTTGCTTTGTTTTTTACTCAAACCGTTTAGAGGTGCTTTGAGTTTCAAAGGCTCTTGCACCATTAGGATCATGTTTTAAACTTAGTTTTTGTTTGTTCCAAAACACTTTAGTTGAAGGCTTAAGTTCCAAAGACTCTTGTCTTCATTAGGGGAGAAAACATTGAAGGGAAATAAGTGTCTCTAGTGGACTTTGCTTTGCATACTCTCGTAGAATCACATAACTCTAGCAACAAGAGTATGAACCAATCAAGGGACCCCCCCTAAGGCAAACACTCTTGATAACTTTGTTAGTGAGTTTAGAGAGTGGAGAGTGAGAAAGAGTAAGGCAAGAAAAGAAAGGGGGCAAGAGATGAAAGAAAGAGGAAATAAAAAGAATCAAGGAGAGAGAAAAGAGAGAGAAGAAAAAAGAATGGAAGAAAAAGAAAGAAAAGTAAAAGAGATGAGGGATAAGAGAGAAATGATAGAAAGAGAAAAGAAAGACAAGAGAGGGAAGGAAGAGAGAAAGACAAAAGGGGAGAAAGAGAAGAAAAGAGAGAAACAATAAGCAAAAAGAAGGAGAATAGGGAATAGGTATAGCTCCCCTAGGAGTGAATCAACAAGTGAGGGTGAAGAGTTTAATGGGAGACATAGACCAAATGTGAGGAGAAATCAAAATCAAGAGCCAAAAGAACAAAGAATAGATCCCCACCTTTTTTTGGAAAGGATAATGTGGAAGCCTACCTTGATTGGGAGACGAAGGTAAAACAACTCTTCAAATGTTTTAAAATTAATGAAAAGAAAAAAGTTCCACTAACAACCCTTAGCTTCTAAGGGTATGCTATGTATTGGTGGACCACTCTTAAGGATAAGAGGCATCGTTATCATGATCCTCTTATTGAACATTGGAATGATCTTAAGAGGGCTATGAGGCAGAAACACATTCCCTCTTATCATGAAAAAGGAACTCCTTGATAAGCTTCAAATATTAAGACAACACAACATGAGTGTTCAATAATATAGACAACAAATGGAGCTTTTCATAATAAGAGTTGAAATCGCTAAAAAATTTAGGTCCATTGAAGCTAGATTTCTTAGTGACTTGAGCCTTGATATAAGAGATAAGGTTGACCTCTTGCCATATAGAGATCTAGATGATTTGGTTCAAATTTGCATAAAAGTGGAGCAACAATTAAAGAGAATAGTTTCTTCCAAGAAGAACTACTTTAATAACTCCTCCCACTATTATGCAAATAGGGGCAAACCAAGGGGATTTCTTCCAAGAGTCACCCCAAAGATGAACCCATCACAAGCATGCATGAAAAGAAAAATCCTTTGCATATTAGAGATGACCCTCCTACTAGTTATAGAGCTAGCAACATTAAGTACTTTAAATATCTTAAGAGATGTCATATTGCTTCCTAATACTCCAACAAAAAGACCATGATCACGAGGGGTTAAGACATTGAGAGTGAATCATCTTTCTCTTTTAGTGAGAGCGAGGGAGAAAGGGGTAACATTCATATTGAGGAAACTTATCCTTATGAGGGAAACTTGTTGATGGTTAGGAAGTTTATAGGAATCCAACCTTATAATCCTAGCCAATCTCAAAGAGAGAACATCTTCCATACAATGTTTAAGGTCTATGAACAAGTACCTTCTCTCATTATAGATAATGGTTCTTAACTTCTATTCCTCACCCAAAACCTTATAGACTTGAATAGCTCAATGAAAGTAAAGAAGTGGAAGTCAATCAATAAGTAAAGGTGTCATCCTCTATTGGGAACTACAAGGATGCTATCATCTGTGATGTAATACCAATGGAGGCGGCCCATATCTTGTTAGGCAAACCATTACAATATGATAGAAAATCTCTTCATGATGAACACTATAATGAGATTACCCTCTCCTACTTGGGCATAAAGTTCATGTTGTGTTTTCTTACATCTTCTAAAGGGACCAACTTATTAGGAAGAGGAAGATAAAAAAAATAAAAAAATAAAAACATTGAAAGTTGATAGGATGGAATAAAATGCCACTTTCAAGAAGTTTATGCTAAAAGAGAGTCATTTTTCAACAAAAGTGGACTTAAAACATAGTCTCTTCATCGAATAACCTTTCTACCTTTAACTCATGGAGGCACCATTGCATACACTCCCAAGTGTTGAACTTGAAACCTTCATCCTTTGAGCTTGATCATGCATGTCAAGTTCAGATTTGGAAAACATGGAAGGGAAGGATGACCTTAAAAAAGATTACCTCTTGGACCCCAAGGAGGATCTTGTTGAAGATGATTCTTCCAATAAAGAAGTAAAATTTTATGTTGTGCTCATCACCATTGAGCACAATGCATCACAATTTCAAACTCTACTTGAATATGAGGCCACTGCAGTTGAGCATGAGATTGAGCCCAAAACCTTCGAGACTCAAAGCTAATCTCAATAATGGTCCACCCCTAGGCCCATTATTCTCTCTTGGGGTGAACAAAAGGATAAGGCTTACTTAGCCTTCCTTAGTGAGTGCACTAATACACCTAGTATAGTCTCTTCACTTATTTCCAACTATGTGAGGCTACTACTTAATGCATTAGGCACTAGTTGGGAAACTGCTATGTGGAGGCCTCTACACTACCTCCACTACCCCAACCATAAGGGGCTATCTCATAGACCTCTCACTTTCCTAACTTTTATGAGTTTACACATGTTGATTACCTTGCTTATCTTCTCGTGGGACTAGAAGAAGAGGAAGAAAGACTTAGAATTTGAGGTCAAATCCTCTCCAAGGGAGAGGAGATGATGAAATCTCACCTAGCAAAGACTCTTGGCTAGGAGGATTGGGAGAAGACATGACTAAGAGGGAGCTTCACAAAGACATCTAGGCCATAATCTTAAAATTATGTGTAAATATTATGTAGTTTGTATAGTATTTTGAGTGGGTGTTATTAGCATATTTTGGCCTTTGTATTTTCGGCCATAACCCCTTATTTTTTAGCATAGGGTGATACAATCTTAGATTACTCCTCCCATGATTTTTCTTCTAAAGAATATTTTGGTTGGAGAAGAAGAAGATGGAGAGTAGAGAAATGGTGATGGAGGCGTCACTTCAAGAGAAGATAATCCTAAGTTTGTAGAAGTTTGCCACAATGGAATGAACCCTTGATAAAAGTCATAGAAGCACTTTTGAAGTTAGAGAGAAGATATAGTCATAAAGACCTCACAAGAAGTGAATTTCATTCAAATGATAAAAAAATCTTTACAATAGGTGAATTAATGTTATTTATAGAGCAAGGAGAGGGGATGGACGTCCATTATAAGTTATCTAAGGATTAAGTTGGCTAATCCAAACATGACCCTAAATTAGTGGATCTAGTTCCCTTAAGTGTCACTTAAATCTTGAAAAAGTGGATCTAGTTCTCTTAATATTTGAATTAAGAGACAAATAGATGCCACCTAGGAGAGATAAGGTAAACGACGCCACATGGAGGGGACACGTGGGTCCCATATGCTACTCATGCACAAGTGTATATTTAGGAAGTGTGGAGATCAAACAAGAGGTGTGAGAATTAAAATTGACACATCCTCTTGTTCCAAAAAGGCTCACATTGTACCATACACTCCACACAAATAACTAATGACACCTCATGCAAAACAACAAGGCAAAACCAGGGGATATAACCGAAAATACAAAGGCCTAAAATATGCAAATAGCACCACACAAATTACTACACAATTTTTACACACAATTTTAAGATTATGGTCCTAAATGTCTTCATGAAACTCCATTCTAGCCATGTCTTTCTTTCAATGTCTTTGCTAGGTGGGATTGCATCATGGGGTGTCATTAGTTATTTACGTGGGGCGTATGGTAGAAGGTGAACTTTTTTGGAGCAAGAGGATGTGTGAATTTTAATTCTCACACCACATTGTTTGATTTCCACACCTCCTAAAGATACATATGTGCATGAGTAGCATATGGGACCCACATATCCCTTCTAATTAGCGCCACTTACTTTCTCTCCCCTAGGTGGCATCTACTTGTCCCTTAATTCACATTTGAATTTGAACTAAGAGAACTAGATCCACTATTTTATTATCTAAGTGGCACATGAAGGAATTAGGTCCACTAATCTAGGGCCATGTTTGGATTAGCCAACTTAGTCCTTAGCTATCCTATAGTGGATGTCCAACCCTTCCCCTTAGTCTATAAATACCACTCACTCACCTATTGTAAAGAATCTTTAATCATTTTATGAAATACACTTTGTGTGTGAGCTCTTTGTGAGTATTTCTTCTCTCTAACTTTGAAAGTGTTTCTATGGCTTTTATCAATAGTTCCTTCCCTTGTGGCAAGCTTCTACAAACCTAGGCTTATCTTTTCTTGAAGTGGTGCCTCCACCACCATTTCTCCACTCTCCATCTTCATCTTATTCAATCTAAGGAACCTCTAAAAGAAAGATCTTGGAGGAGCCATCCAAGATTGCATCACTTCTAATAATGAAGAAAAATTCTAAAAATTAGGCATTGATTGGTTTCATTTTGTTCTTTAGTTTTTGAAAAATAGTTTTTAAGAATTGTTTTCTAGAAAAATATGAAAAAAACTTGTTTGGCAAGTGTTTATCTGAAGATTGTTTTAGAAATGTAAAAATGAAAAAACTTTTTTTCCAAATTAGTTTTAAAAACAAAAAAACTGAAAAGTTGTTTGGTTGTAACTTTGTTGACTAACTTTTTTTAATTATAGTATAAGATTTTAAATATATTTATGACTTAAATATACTTTTTTATAGTTAAAAATGTTTTTTAAGTATTAGATGCAAAAAATACTATAAATAGAGACTACAAAATTTGTTGCATAATTTATTTAGAAAACTACAAATAAAAAAATAAATTCAAGTTTGTCATGTATGTTTGAACTTGCATTGGCACATGAGTATAAAAACAATATTTATGAGTACTCCAAAGCAACACCTAATTGTCATTCGTAGTGATGAGTATATATAGTTAAACAACTCTTCATGACTCCTGGATTGTCTATTTTGACTTGGTACTCTTGTGCATAATATCTTTGTCCTCTTAAGAGGAGAAGCAAACCTCTCATACAATGATAACCATAAGCAACAAGATAAAATGAACCTACAAAAAAAATTATTATAAGATAAAAAATTAATGTCATCAATTAGAAAATTGTCATGACTATGTAAGTGGTCACCTGTAAATAGCCAATGATAGTTCTTATTTTAGGTCTTTTTTTCATCAAGGTAATCTTAAGTGGACATTAAACAAGTTGATCCAAACATAGGACTTATAAATTCCTTATTTTAGTTTTTCCCAAAAAAATATATATTTAACAATAATATTTTTTTATTTTTGTAGTTGTCTTAATTTTTTGTTACTTGATGAATAATTATTCATTAATTTTAAGGTAACATAATATTATAATCTTAAGAAAGCCTTAATTCCATGCATTTTGAACATTAACTATCTTTGAAGACAATTATTTAATCGTTGGTGGTGTAAATGTGAATATAAATAAAATTGTGAACCTAAACTATAGGCTATATAAATAAAAAAAATGTTTCAACAATTATTGCAAAATTTAAGTACTTCGTAATTCACACTTTATTGTGAATTTGAAAGACTAACCAACTAGGGAAGCAATTTTTCACGCACGAAGTCAGGCTTATTGTCATAAAAACAATGTTCAACCCCTTTAAGTAAAAAGATTACTTTAAAGTTTCTTTCTAATAAGGCAAGGACAAAAGTACTTGCCAACAAGTCTATCAATTGGAGTAATGAGATCTTCTTCTCCCCATAAAAGGAAAACAAACATGGAGATTTTTGGCAACAACATAAATGCATATAAGTAAATATCATCTAAGAAAGGAATATTAAGAACAATTCAAGTAAATAACAAAGTAGTACCTCTACCATCTATAAACTCCTTATTTACATACACTAAATTCAAAATGTTTCTTAAATTCTTAATGCATCAAACATTACAATTTTAGATCTACCATTTGAGGAAAATTATGGTCAAACCTTATGAGAATACCTCTGTTTAATACGCTAAAAAATTGCTAAGGAAATTTCTTTTTGCTTCAATAAAAAATCAATCATTCTAAGCAAGGGTAATAGTCACTTGATCCTCCAGTCATCAACGATTGCTTTGTTGTACAAGCCATCAGCACACATACCTGTAACAAGAATTTAATTTGAATATGGTTGGAGTCTATTATTCACAGATAAAGCAAAACAAAAATTTCTTATACAAACTCTATAAGTTTAATTGTTTGACAAAAATTCAGCTTACATTTGTAACCACTAAGGGATGAATCAAACATACTTGTAGGTTGCAGCAAGAATGACACAAGCAACACTTCAAACAAGGTTTCCTATTAGTATAGTTGGCTTCAAAATAAATTCATTCAAAAAATCCAAGATCAACGGTTTACCGTGAACACCAAAGCACAAGTTAATGTTATATGTTGTAAATTTCACCAAAAAGATTATTGACGTTTGATTAAAACCTCAACAATGAATAAATAAACGCCTAAGCCTATGTTTCCCTAGCATATAACTTATTTTTATATATAGACATCATATTTTTAATCAATGACTTCATCAAGGATATGGATACCAGAAACAAATGAGGATTACAATTACAGGGGAAAATAAAACACCAAGCATTAACAAAAGCATTTTATTTTGTCTAGTGAATATGTTTGTTTAAAACAATTTCATATGCAACATAGATAAGCCTTCAACTCTTACTAATTAAGTGATGTATCACTAATAATAGTATAAGTTCCAAGCTTAGTAGCCATAAGACTAATAATCCTAATATTGTAACATCTTTCATGTTTTAAGCTCATTACAACTAGCAAACTAACAAACACAAGGAAAATATCGCAAGTCCACAACTAGCCTTGATCAAAGAACTTGTTAACTAGCTCTGTCCCCCTTAATAACAATAATCTAACAGCCTATAAGCTAATCTCCAAACAACAAAAACAAAGCCTTATCCCATTTTGGTACTTAGATTAGGTAAATAAATTATGACCGAGAGAGGAACAATACCAGTTGGAAAAGGGAGAATTCAAAGTCAATTATGAGACTACGTTGGGACTTGGAAAGAAGCTCACCTGTGGCTGGCCTCGTAGAGGTGGATGAGGGACGAGGGGTAGAGGCATTGTATAGAAGGGAGAGAGAAAAGGGGTTTGGTGAGAGGGAGACTACACAAATGAGAACTAGAGAGAAGCGAATGTAGATCTCTAATTCAATTTGCTGATATTTATAAAATTGTCATTAAGGAAAGCATAAAAAAACAACAATAATTCTTTATGTGTTTTCAGTTTTGAAAATAGAAACACAAAATTGAAAACAACACTTCTCAAAATTGTTTATGTTTTTCAGTTTTAAAACTAAAAAATAAAACTATTTAACGCTAACCAAATGACTTTTTTACTTTTTAAAAATTTAGGGGTTGTTAGGGGTGGTGGTGTGTTTTTAGTTTTTGGTTTTCAAATGTATTTTCAAAACCAAAACATGTTCGGGTAAAATATAGCTGAGTTGGTTTTTAAAAGTATTTTCAATATGTTTTTTATCCTTTGCGAAAACACAAAAACAAGGTTTCTTGTTTTAGTTTTAGATCATTGATTCTCAACTCTTCTTGAGAGTGATCATTGTTGTATCTCCTTCGTCTAATGTCCGCCTTCGTTTAAGGGCGACCACTGTGAGTCACCATTGATCTGGTGTTGACCATCCCACAGGTTTGATTTCTTCTCCCTTTCTATTCAATCTTTTTTCCTTTTCCCTCTTTGATTCGAGTTTTACTCCTTCTCTCTAATTCAATTTATTCTTTTTCTGTCTTATTTCTTGTCCTCCTCCTCAGTTTCGGGAATTGCAAGGATGTATCGTTTAATGTCACTTGTTTCACCAATTTGGAACACACAAACTGATTTGCATTACTAGCCATCGCCTCTATGCAGATCTTTCACGATTCATCGTTGCCTCCGTGCAGATCCTTTGTCGTTTATCACTGTTAGGTTGTAAGTTTTTTTCCTTACTAATCTCTCTCTTTATTCTCCAATCTTCTTGTGTAGTAAATATAAAGCTTCATTTGCTTGTATCATCCTCATTTCTTTAAGGGTGCCTCTAATTCTTTAAAGGTCCCATTCACCAACTTTTTAGAGAAAAAAAAACGACTTGATTTGTGCTATGATCATTTTACCAAGGTTATTTTCTTTTGCACAATCTTTTTCTGTATTGGTGTTTCTTGTGTTTGGTAGGCGACCATGAAGTGTACAATAGGATTTGTTTATATGCTCTAAAAATTTATAAAACATATCTTTTATGTTGTTAAGAATGTCTTTCATCAAATTCAAAACTTCATTGACCCTTTTTATAGCAACTTTATGGGAAAGATAAAATTCAAGTGATGATATTTGCTCTAACCTATCAAAATCTCCCTTTCTCTTGTAAATTTGTGTTCTTGAAAGTTGTCAGGTTTCTCGGTATGGCATTAAAACTCCACTAAGGCATTAATCTCCCACTAGGCTTGGTTTCTCACTAATTTTTCCACTATTCCATTATTTTCCAATTTATTTTCCACTTGCGTACTTAGGAACTTTAAAAACTCAATAACTCTTTAGAAAATATGAAAAATCATATGAAATATCACCCAAAAAATATGAAAATTCCATAATAATTAGAAAATAGACCTTAATTGATTATTTAGCCCCAAAACTATGTAATCCACCCTAATAAATTTCATCCCACATATGCAACTTGATTATAAAAAATTAGGTTCATTTTGTTCTCCAAATTATTGTCTTTAACTTTGCTGAGTTTGTCTTCACAATGTAGATATGAACCAATTCTTGGTTTAGATACCTCCATAAATATTTTTTGAAAAAAATTAATAATTTTCCAAAGCTTTGCTTTAATTATTGGGTCTTTTTTTATTGTAAAAGATATCTAAAATAACTATACCGTTAATAGGATCATATCAGTTCTCTAATTTGATTTAAAAGTCATTGAGGGTGAATTTCATTTTGTCATTAAGAGACTTATAGCAAATTAAAGTGTTATATAAGAAGAGTTTTGGGGGAACTTCTCATTCATAACAAATTTGTGGCAGACTAAAATGTTGCCAAATTTTCTTACTTTGAATGTGTTTTGCTAGTTGTTGTGTAGGGAAGGAAGACCTTCCACATATGTATCATCCTTTTACACTTTGGCAAAGATGAAAAGATCACTATAAGAAAAATAACATTTACCTATGCATATTTTTACCTACAAACATGATAAAATGTAGATAAAACTCTAATAATCTTACACCTATGCATCTTTAGTGTAGGTAAACCTTTCATAATACTATGATAGTTGTCATTGGGTGTAAGTAAAATTAAAAGGATTTATACCCACAAATTATTTGGTGTAGGTAAAAATCTAAAAAATTCTATCTACCAACGTTTAGTATAAGTAAAATGTTTTAAGATTTCTACCAATAGATGTGTAGTGTAGATAAAAATGCCATGGACTTTTAGTTATAGACACTTGGTGTCATTTATTTATAGAATAAATTTTTCATTACAAAAATTATTAAATATATTGAATTTTTCATAAAAAAATATGATAAAAATAATTTCAGTTTAAAAGATAATTTATTTTTTTTTGTAGAGATTTGCCAAATGAATTTAAACTTTTTGTTACATGTACATAGTTTTTATGTAAATAGTTAACTAAGGATACTATATAAATAGTTTTATTAAATATTTCAATTTAACAATATTTATTCACATGATAATCAAATTCATAATTTTTTTATTATAATAAATTAATTCTTTAAATATTCTCTAACTAGAAAATAAATAATTAATTCTTTTTTATGAGAAGGTTTATATCCAATTATTTAATATTAATTATAAATGAAATATTTTATAATATAAAATCCATTCTAATTCCCTTAAATATAAAAAGAAAGTTATTCTTTTTTTTTTAAGAAAAACAAATTTTATTAAACATCTGAGAGACAAGCACATAAGGTGTCACTTTATCAAGTCTCAAAAGTTTCATACCATGACCCTTACCATGATATATGTTCCAATTGTTCACAATAATATGAATGACTCATTACCCACTTTGCATAAGAGTGAGATATAATTTTAGCTTAGCAACACTACTCCCAGAAATATGTTGTATAACTTGTTGGACCTCCACCTGCTCTGCTTTAAAGACTGCTGCATTTTTTACCTTCCATAATTGCTAGATTCCCGCAAACCATAAAATACCAAGCTTTCCTAAGTTCATTGAATCCGCCCACAAGTCCCACAAATTGATCACAATGATTTCTAACCTCATTTGGATAAGATGTAGAAATCCTTTACCAAAAACAAAGTGATTGCCACTTGCAATAGGGGCTAGGGCAATGGCTAGGAGGATTGAAGAGGACTTGGCCCGGAAAGGCTCATCAAGACCCCAACTCATGATGGAGATAGATATTTTAGACCATAGTCCTTAGTTTTCCTCTTGTAAATATTAATTAGCTTTTAATTCCCTTTTAGGCCTTGTATTTTGGCCATTTATTCTAGTTTCTAGAGTTTAGGGTGTAATTAGCTTAGGAAGGGAGGTGAGGGGAGTAAAGAGCCTAATAACCCAAAGGAGTGTGGATCTCTTTCCACGCCCCCTTGATTAGGCTGTGACACTCCCTAGCTTAAGGCTAGGCACTACTTTTAGTGGGCCTAAGAGGGATTAGTGCTCCTAATCCTAATTAGGCCTGAGTCCCACATTGCCTAGTTTTGAGTGTCTTGCTCCTTCTTTGGGCTATAAATACACCTAATCTCTCTTGTACAAATCAAACTTGATTGAATGAAGTAAGACTCTTTTTGAGCAATTTATTTTTGAGTGTCATTGAGAATCCTCTCTCTTGAGGAATCTCTCCATTAAAGCTTTTATCAAGGGACCTCTCCCTTGTGGCAAGCAACATAAAATTTTTTACTCATCTTTCTCCAAGAAAGTGGTGTCAACCCTCTCCCATTTCTAACCTCTCCATCCTCAATTTTCTTAGAGGAATGAACCTTTGTTGAAGAGATCAAGGGAGTGCATCAATACATATCTCTACTTCATCCCCACATAGACCACAACTTTCCTCACCAGGCGGAAGAATTCTACTTCACAACAAATTATACCTTGTTGGTAATTTGTTTGCATCCCATTGCTACGCCAGTAGTTGAACCTTTGAAGGAACTCTCTTTGCACATACTAATTTGATGAAAGGATGCAGTGTTGGAAATGATAGTGGATTGATATTAATTAATTATCTTTTATCATTATCTGATAATTTCAGATATGGTTATAGTCATATCTTATCACATCTTTATGATTATTTGAATGAGATTATAGTAAGATTGACTCTGTGATGGGTTGAGCCAATCATAAAAAGCCCATTTGAGGGGTCCTAATGTGATCTTTGATGATCACGTGCCGAAAGGATCCTTTTTGAGGTCACTTGGAAGGGAAATGGATTTATGAAGAGGAAAGGAATGGGGTGAGGCGCCACAAATACTAGGTTTGATAAGCCAAAGGGGAGAGGCCACAAGGGAGGGGTCCCTTGATAACTCTTAGAAGCTCTCACAAAGGAGAAAGGGGGACACTCAAAGGTAAGAACCTCACAACTAATATGGTCTCTAGGATTAAATTCAAGTGTAAAAAATACAAGTGAGGGGAGGAGCTCCTATTTATAGAGGTAGCTAACCTCTTGAACAAGATAACCTAAAAAAGAAGGGCTAGGATTAAAAGGAGAGATCTAAGGGAGGAGGATTGAGAAAAAATTCCCACTTTAGATCATCAAACTTGGTGCCCAAGTTTCTCAAACAAAGGGCCAAAATTCCTTCTTATTAGCTTAGGGGGTTTATGTAGGAAAAGAGGGGTGTAGATATCAAGGTTACCGCTTATTTCCTTCATAAAGACCCAAAAAGCTAAATCTACCCTTTAAATTCGTAAGACACATCCTAAAATAAAAAATGGACTAAATACATGTCCGAAATTAAATTCCTAACGCTCCTCAAAATTAAAATAAAGGAAAATTACATTTTATTAACTAAAATCCCTAGCCTAATATATTCACTCTCCACAGGAGGTGAAGTCTTCTTTTGTCTGCAAGGGCTAGGTCTTCTTCAATCCTTCTAGCCATGACCCTAGTGATAGGTCCTTGGCTAGGCATGGTCACATCATTTCCTCCCTCTTGGAGAGGATTTGACCTCAAATCCGTGGGGTCTTCATCATTTTCAGCACCTACAAATGGAGACAAATCAGAAACATTAAAACTGGTGCTTACCCCATAATCCTCGGGTATATCTAAAACATAGGCATTATTACCGATCCGCTCAAGGATTTGGAAAGGTCCATCTCCTCTAGGGCTAAGTTTGGACTTCCTTTGAGAAGGAAATCTATCATTTCTCAAGTGAAGCCATACCCAGTCGCCCTTTTCAAAGATGACCTCTTTCTTCCCCCTATTGGCGAAAGTAGCATCTCTCAAGGATTGACGCTCTATGTTAGCTTTAACCCTCTCATGTAATTGTTTTACAAAAATGGTTTTTGCCTCTCCTTCTTTATGCACAACAATGGAAAGAGGAAGAGGTAAAAGATCTAGAGGACTACGAGGATTAAAGTCATAGACCACCTCAAATGGAGAATGTTTGGTGGTTCTATGAACCACCCGGTTATAAGCAAATTCAATGTGGGGAAGGTACTCATTCCAAGACTTATGGTTGCCTTTAAGGAGAGCCCTCAGCATAGTGGATAAATATCTATTCACCACTTCTGTTTGCCCATCAGTTTGAGGGTGACACGTAGTGGAAAAAAGAAGTTTAGTTCCTAGCTTAGCCCAAAGAGTTTTCCAAAAATTGCTAAAGAACTTCACATCCCTATCTGACACTATTGAAGAGGGTATGCCATGCAATCGGACAACCTCTTTAAAGAAAAGTCTTGCGATGTTGCTCGCATCATCCACTTTGTGGCAGGGAATAAAATGGGCCATTTTTGAAAATCGTTCCACCACCACAAATATGGAGTCTGCACCTCGTTGGGTTCTTAGGAGCCCAAGGATGAAATCCATGCTAATATCCTCTCAAGGTGCAGAAGGAACAGGTAAAGGTGTGTATAGTCTATGAGGCATTGCTTTAGACTTTGCTTGCAAGTAAGCTATACATCTAGAGCAATGTCTATGGACATCTCTACACATCTGGGGCCAAAAGAATTTCTCTTGTAAAAGTATGAGGGTTTTTGAAATCCCAAAATGCCCCATGAGCCCAACTTCATGACTCTCTTTTGTGAGTAAGTTCCTAATTGATCCTTGGGTTATACAAAGCTTACTCCCTTTATAGAGATACCCTTCACTAATGATGTACCCATCATGGGCCTTTAATGTGAATGCAGATGCAGAGGCAGCAAAGATGGGGCTGAAATCCTTGTCAGAAGGATACATAACCCGAATGTCATCAAATCCCAAGATTTTTGCACTCAAGGATGAATAAAGGGCATGACGTCTAGAAAGAGCATCAGCCACCACATTTTGTTTTCCTTTCTTGTACTTGATGACATAAGGGAAGGATTCAAGATATTCCACCCACGTTGCATGCCTTTTGTTCAATTTACCTTGACCCCTCAAATATTTTAGTGACTCATGGTCACTATGAATGACAAACTCCTTGGGAGCAAGGTAATGCTCCCAAGTTTGAAGGGCCCTAATTAGAGCATAAAACTCCTTATCATAGGTGGGGTAGTTGAGGGGGGCACCATTGAGTTTTTCACTGAAATACACAATGGGGTGCCCTCCTTGCAACAAGACAGCCCCCACAGCTACACCAGAGGCATCACATTCAAGTTCAAATGTTTTAGAAAAGTCAGGTAATGCCAAGACTGGTGCATGGGTCAGTTTATGCTTAATTAGCTGGAAGACTTTGTCTTGTTTCTCACCCCAAAGGAAAGAAACTTCCTTTTTCACCAAATCATTTATTGGTGCGAAGAGCGTGGAGAAATTAGGCACAAAGCGCCTATAAAATCCAGCGAGACCATGAAAGCTTTTGATCTCTGTCACACTCTTTGGGGTGGGCCATTCTTGAATAGCTTTTATCTTTTCGGGGTCAACATGGACCCCTTTTGTGCTAACTACAAAACCTAAGAAAACTACACTATCTACACAAAAGGTGCATTTTTCTAAGTTACCAAAGAGATGATTACTGCTAAGAAGAGAAAAAACATGCCTTAGATGTCCTAAATGATCATCAAAGTAAACTACACAAAATTTACCAAGGCAATCCCTCAGTACATGATTCCTTAAGCGCATGAATGTGCTTGGGGCATTAGTTAGCCCAAAAGGCATAACCAACCACTCATAAAGAACAAATTTAGTCTTAAAAGCAGTTTTCCACTCATCACCCTCTTTGATCCTTATTTGGTGGTAACCACTTCTAAGATCTATTTTTGAAAATATTTTTGCCCCATGCAATTCATCCAACATGTCATCAAGACGGGGAATTGGGTGCCTATATTTGATGGTCATGTTGTTGATTGCACGACAATCAACACATATCCTCCATTGGCCATTCTTCTTGGGCACCAACAAGACTGGCACAGCACAAAGGCTTAGGCTCTTTTGAACCCAACCCTTCTTCAACAGCTCATTCACTTGAGACTCAATCTATTGGGTCTCTATGGGGTTGGTCCTATAGGTAGGTCTATTAGGTAGACTTGTGTCAGGCACCAAATCAATTTGATGTTCTATACCCCTAATGGGAGGAAGTCCTTTCGGAACCTCATTAGGGAATATATCATCAAATTCTTTTAAAATATCTTGAACCCCTTGAGGAAGGTGCTCATGTGCATGGGTTGTGGCAGTGCTCTCAGCAGAAGAATGCAAAATGGGAGAAGGATTTGATGCCTCTTTGCAAAAGAGGAGCTAAAAGGGCTTGTTAGTCAAATGAGCTTCTTTTAAATCACGTTTAGTAGCAAATAGGTTCCTTTTACTAATATTCCCTTTCGAAGGGGCATCACCTTCGGACTCTCTCTCTTTACCCTTTTCAAGCTTTAAGGGTGAAGCTTGTCGTGTTTTTTTTTGTTTTTGTTTTTCCTCAACTCTTTTCTTTTTCATCGCAAATTGATCCTCAGCCACTTGAGAAGGTGACAAAGGATACAATTTGAAGCGCTTTTCATTATAGGTGAGAATTATTTGGTTGGAGTGACCATGGTGAATAGCTTTCTTGTCAAATTGCCATGGTCTCCTCAACAGGATATGACCAGCCTCCATAGGAACTATGTCATAAAGAATCTCATCATTATAAGATCCTATGGAAATTGGAACCATAACTTGTTCATTGACTACCATCTCCCTTTGCTCATTGAGCCATTGCAATTTGTAAGGTTTGGGATAGAGCATGGTAGTCAAGGCTAGCTTTTCAACCAACCTAGAGCTACAATAGTTACAACAGGAGCCACTATCAACAAGGAGAGAACATACTTTGTCATTTACTTTACATCTTGTATGGAAGATGTTCTCTCTTTGTGATTGGCCAAGCTTTAGAGGTTGGCTTCCAAGAAGTCTTTGAACCATAAGGAGGTCCCCCTCATAAGGAAAAACTTCCTCACACTCTTGTTCAAAAGTATGTCTCCCTTCTTCCTCACTCTCACTAGAGGAGGAAGATGAGTTATTCTCACTACAAATGTCTTGTCCCCTCATGATCAAGGTTTTCTTGTTGGGGCATTGGGAGGCAATGTGGCCTCTCCCAAGACATTTGAAGCATTTGATACTACTTTGTCTCTCAGTAGGCTTAGTAGTAGGGGGTTTTCTCTCTACATGAAGTGCTTTTGTATCTTGAAAATGCTTGGGTTCCTCTTTGGGAAAACCCTTGAAAGAGTTTCCCTTAAGTTGGTCTCTCTTTGAGTAAGAGGGAGAATCTTTTTTAAAGCTTTTTCTCTTGAGTTGATTCTCAACTCTTACACAAAGTTCTACCAACTCATCAAGGTTTGAGTATGAAAGAAGCTCTACCTTATCTCTAATGTCAGAGCTTAATCCACACAAAAACCTAGCAAGGGTGGCATTGGGTTCCTCAATGATATTGGCCCTTAGTATGAGAAGCTCCATCTTTTGTCTATACTCCTCAATACTTAGGTTATGTTGCCTAAGTCTTTGGAGCCTATCCAAAAGATCTCTCTCATAATACGAAGGAATGTGCCTTCTTCACAAACAAGTTTTTAAATCATTCCAGTAGCGAATGTCAGGCATTTGTTTACGGGCCCTATCCTTGACTAACCCATCCCACCAATGCAAAGAAGAACCTTGAAAACTAAGGGAGGCCAAAGGTACTTTCCTTTCTTGCCTAATTTCATAGCATCGAAAGAGTTGTTCCACTTTGACTTCCCAATCTAGGTAAGTCTCAACATCTTCCCTACCATGAAAATGGGGTAGGTCTACCTTTGGTTCCCTAGGATGATTTATGTTCTCTTGAGGAGAATGATGATTGTATGATGAATGAGAGTGATGCTTATGTTGATTTCTATAGTATTCTTCTTCACTAGAGCTAAAATGCCTAGATGGGGATCTTATGAGAATTCCTTTATTTTTTCTATCACGCTCCCTCCCATCTCTCCTCTTACTCTCTTCTCCTCTCCTTCTCTCTTCTTCCTCTTTTTCTCTTTTTCTTTCTAGTTCTTTCCTTCTTCTCCTTTCTTCATCCTCTCTTCTCTCTCTTCTCGCTCTTTTTTCTCTTTTCTCATTTCCAACATCTCTTTTTTTAACTCTTCCTTCTCTTTTTGTTTTTCCTTTTCTTTTATTTCTTTTTTTCTCTCTTTTTCTTCTCTCCTTTCTTGTTATTTAGCCATCCATTCCCTAAATTCTAAGTTAAGGTTTTCAAGAGTGTCTCCCTTAGAAGGTTTTCTTTAGTTGACACTCTTACTTGATGAACAACTATGTGCACTAGAATGTGTGTGGGAAGTCATGGTGCTTGGATGCTAAAAACTAAAGGTTAGGCCAAAAACTTTTTTTTCAAGCAACACTCCTCTCTTTTTTTTTTTTTCTCACCTAAGGTGGCTTGATGAGACTTTGGAACTCTTGGCCTCTACACGTTTTTTAAAATAAAATAAAATAAAATAAAAGTGCAAGAATTTAAAACAAAAAGGGCTCTAATGATGCTCCTAAGGTGTTGAAGAAAGTGTACCACTTCTTCCTTCTTCACCTAATTAACGAGGAACTAAGCTAAAATTAACTAAAATTATTACAAACCAAGGGAGGGCCTTAAAAACACTCAAACTCCCAATCTGTAATTAAGTATACACAATACAAAGAATAAAAAATTCACTCCAAGCTTTTTGGTGTGTGTCTCCTTTTGATCAAACCCCTTTGAGTTGCATCAACCCACCCAAGAATACTACCCTTGTTTCCTCTTGTTTGGACTTGCCAAAATTTTATATATGGAACCTTTCCCAACCTTTCCTTACCAAGGCCGAATACAACAGAAGACAACAAACAAAGGTGAATAACAAAACAAGGTTCACAAATCCAAGTGGATAGATTAAACAATGATAAACTCAAAGAAGTAAAGAAGACAAGCAAGAAAACATAAGGCTCACAAAGGAAGGTAGCACACAAATAACTTTCCTAGATTAGCTCTAAGAGTAGAGATAAAAAAGACTCAAACAAAAAAATGAAACCAATAGTTGCACACTTAATAAAATTTAAGTGACCAAAAACTAAAAAGCTTACTCAAGTAATTTTTTTTTGAATCACAATTGGTTCCTCATATCAAATGTTTCTACTATTAGGTACACAACTTCAAATTTGCCTTTCTTTTGAGTTATTTATCTTCTTTTTTTTTAACTTGAACTTTTTCTGTTTTTTTTTTAAATTTTTCTAATCATTTTGTTGCACCTAATAGCTTGTTGAATTTAAATTTTAATGAGGATGCTTGAAATAATAACGCTTGAGTGAATAAGCACAAAGTAAGGTCACAAAATTTTCAAGCAATGCATGCAACTAAAGGCAAAACAACTTAGTAGTTCAAAATACCATTGAACTAATGGTGCTTAAGGAATTATTTAGGGCTGATTTTGATGTAAATTGATTGTTTAAATTACTAACACAATTCACCCAAGCTAAAATTCCATAAAGAGGCACCAATAGTGAAGGTAAACCAAGTGGAAAGCTACTAATAATTCAACATAAAACAAGAAACATATAAAGATTGAATTGAGCATATTTAAGAACAACAAAGAGATTAATATGCTTGAACTAAAAGCATAAAATACTTAAGAGACTCAACAAGAGGTTCACCTCTTAGGAGCTCAATTCAAAATGTTTTTGAAGGTTTTTTTGTAAAACTTTTAAGAGGCTAAAACCTATGGAATTTAAATGAGACAAAATAGGAAACTAACATGACTAGTATTTGACAAAACAAAATACTAAGAAAAATAACACACCTAAAAATAGAGCAAAAATTTCAGTAAGAGACTCAAAACAAAAGGCACAACAAAGTGGCCAGAGTTGATCACCACAATGGTGTGGAAAAATCCTCAACCATGTGGGTTTAATGGTCACAACTTCTTAGGCACACTTTAACATAAAAAACCAAGGGAAAATTAAGCAACTTGAACACGGAAATAAGATGCAAAGAAAGGGACAAATAAAATCGCATCAAATTAAATGGAACATAGGCGTGTAGATAGAAAACAAAAGCGCATATAACAGAAAGAATAAAAAGCTATACTACTAGACAATAAAGGAAATAGAGATGACAAAAAATGAAGGACTTTAAAATAAAGAGATCAAAGACATAAACAACAAAGCAAAAAAAAATTGAGAAAGAACGTGACCTTTAGAAAGTGGCTCTAGATACCACTTGATGTGATCTTTGATGATCACGTGCCCAAAGGATCCTTTCTAAGGTCACTTGGAAGGGAAATTGATTTATGGAGAGGAAAGGAATGGGGTGAGGCGCCACAAATACTAGGTTTGATAAGCCAAAGGGGAGAGGCCACAAGGAAGGGATCCCTTAATAACTCTTAGAAGCTCTCACAAAGGAGAAAGGGAGACATTCAAAGGTAAGAACCTCACAACCAATATGGTCTCTAGGATTAAATGTAAGTGTAAAAAATACAAGTGAGGGGAGGAGCTCCTATTTATAGAGGTAGCTATGTTCTTGAACAAGATAACCTAAAAAAGAAGCGCTATGATTAAATGTAATTTTCCTAGGACACCACCTAAAAATAAAAAATGGACTAAATACATATCCCAAATTAAATTCCTAATGCTCCTAAAAATTAAAATAAAGGAAAATTACATTTTACTAACTAAAGTCCCTAGCCTAATATCTTCACTCTCCACAGGAGGTGAAGTTTTCCTTTGTCTGCAAGGGCTAGGTCTTCTTCAATCTTTCTAGCCATGGCCCTAGTGATAGGTCCTTGGCTAGGCATGGTCACATCAGGTCCCTACCCACTCTAGAGGATTATAAATTTGTCATCCCATTAAGCAAATAACAACACACATTCTCTAAAATAATCCCCTAGAAAGTAGGTAGTAAAACCCTCAAGAATTCTTATTAAACTTATATCTTTATGATAATAATCATATAGAGAGTTGCAAGGGAGTCCAATTCAATATATATGAGTTACATAAAGTCTCTTTTCTCTATTTTTTTATATTTAATTCTCTATACATACTATAATCTTGTATCTATTGATTCAAGGGTTCTTTTTATTTCCATTAATTGGTATTAGAGCCAGATTAGATACATATTATGGTTGTTTTCCTATTAGAGAATTAAATTTGAATTGAACATTTTTTGTGTTATTAGTGATATTTTATAATATAGTTCACTATTATCTTTTACCCAAAAAATTGAGGGCTTATAGTACTTGTTATTGTTAAAATAATATATTGTAGTTTCATTTAATTACTCTTACATGGGTAGATTATATATTGAAACTTCTCTTTAAGTGTTACCCCTTTAAAACCCAGTTTTCTTTTGAATTCAATTACTGGGTAAATTATTTCAAAATTACTTAAGAGTTTTCCTTTTGATGTTTTTATGTTTTACCAATATGAGTCATTTGTGTACACAACATAAGATGATTTGTGTTAACTTTACTTTAGAAAGTGTTAAAGGGGTTGCATAGACTCATTTTTCATACCTATATTTTTGTGATTGTTTGATCAAATGAGAATCTTGTCATTTTGATATGATAAAATCACTCTCAGAAGCATTGAATGGGGTTGCTCATTTTTTGTATTCTTATTTTTTCACAAATATCATATTTATTTGATATTTTAATATTATTGGTAATTTTTAGCATAAATTTTTTTTGATTAATTCAAGATTAAATTAAATTTTTTTACTATATTATAATCTTGAATTTTAGACCTATTTTCATCGCGATAATTCTTTATAGTATTTGTATTCTGCAATTATACTGTACTTTCTTTAAAATATATTGAATTATCATTTGTAAATTAATTTTAGGCCATTTTATTAATTATGCACAATCTTAATTGTCATTCTCTTATGTGCACGATTTTTTTTATTAATTTGCATTATTATTACCCGTTTATTATGAGTATAATAATGTGAATTTTTTATGTTGGTCATATAATATATATGGTTAAAATTATCCAAATTTATTGGATAATAGACATAATTTCTTTTTTCATTTACATAATTGTAATTTCATCTATCGTGGATACATTTATGTGAATTTTGTGATATAGTTATTTTATTTATTGCATTTATGATAATTATACCCTATAAGTGTATTGTTATTAATGTAATTTGGTGTTGTACAATGTACTTCTCTTTGCTCATGTTAATTATTGTTTTATACTCTATCGATATTAGGATTTTATTGACATAAGTATAATGCATTGTAATTTCCTTAGGGATTCTCTTTTAACTAAACTTTTAGAATTACATAATATTTCGCTATTGTTATAATGTTCAGTTTATTTCCCTAATTTTATCATGTTTAGTTATATTTATATAGAACCAAAATTTATACTATCATTTTCCTTTTGTTCCATAATAACTTATAACCTTTAATTGGACCTTTTTTCCTTCCAAACAAAAAAAAATGTTGCATTTTTTTGTGGTGCAAATTTTCTATATATATATATATATATATATATATATTACTGTTATGTAAGTAGTGAACTTAAACTATCGGTATGACATTACTTGACATAATCATAGTGTGATAAATAAATAGTTGAATTTTATTTAGCCTTTTGGGTATTTTTTTGTTATGTCAACTATTTTTTTTCTCTAACAAGTGGAAGGATTTTTAATATTAGATTTTAATTAGTATTTTATAAAATAAATTATCTGGGTATAAGATTTTCACCTTAAATGTCCAATTAATCATACATGTGCAAAAACAAATTTTCTTGATAAAATTATTTTTTCTTATCACATTATTTGTGATCATGTTGTTGGAATCTATATTAAGGATTTTTGTATTGGTCTTTTTGGTGCATTCCTCCCCAAGCCATGCTTGAACAATTTTTTGGAGAAAGAATACTGCCTAAGATCTTGCTCATAGAGGTTCCAAGATTGAAGAAATGGAAGTGGAAGACTAGGAGATGGATGTGAGATAGGGGACACTTCTACTTTGTAGATGATAAGCCATGAGTGAAGCTAGCCACTAGGGAAAGAACCCTTGATAATAGCATGAGGAACTCTCATAAGAGTGGAGAGAACATGAATATTCTCTAATAATAAACAGCTCTCATATTTAGAGAAAGATTATTTTCATTCAAATGAGTGTTAAAAATTACATAAAGGAGGGAATGCTCTATTTATAGAGCAAAGCATGAACCATGGGCTTTGGATCCCAAGTTGAATGTCCAACATGCTTAATTAAGGGTTAGTTGGATTAATTTATTGTTAATTTAGCATGTGCTCAATTAACACTAATTTAATCCAACTAAAGATACAAACATGGCTATAAAAATATGGATCTATGTTCCTTTAGTTTGAATTTGAATTTTGGAGAGAAATGATATGACATTTCAAAAATTCAAATTCATATAAGAAGTAACAAGAATCAGCTATGTAGGAGTAAGAAAGTACGCATGGAGTGAAACAAGGGGACAAGGGGCCCACATGTGTCCTACATGCTTCATGTGTTGGTTAAAAGGGTGTGAAGAGGAATTAAGGGTGTAGAAATAAGATCCTACACATCCAAACTCTCTTGGACCAACCCAAACTAATTAACACACTCCACAAAGAGACTAATTACACCTCTTAAATAAAAAAGAACCTATAGGCCAAAATACAAGGCCAAAAAATAAAACTAACTACACCCCTAAAATCCTAATGACTTAAGGGTGCTTATACAAGTCTAAAAATGGTTAAATGAATACAATTAAATGGAACATGTCCTAAACTAAGCTACTTGAAGCTTCATCCTAGTCATGCTCTTTTCTTATTGGTCCTAGTTCAAACACATGCTAGGCGAGTAAACATCATATCCTTTCTCTTGAGGAGAATTTGACCTCAAATCTTGTGCTCTTTCTTCCTCTTTTTCCAATCGTGCAAAATTACCCTCATAGGAATGAGTATATGATTATGTACACAAATGTTAAGGGTAGGAGGTCTATAGGGAGACCTCATAGACTTAGGGTGGTGGGGGTATGCACTAAGGTTTAAAAATTGTTTGTTGTGCCTATGCCCCTACACAGTAGCTCCCCAAGTGACTTTAAGTTCACTAAAGGCTAGTCCCTTTCGGCTAGGAAGTGGGACAAGCTTAGGTGCCTTGGAGCACTCATCCAAGAAAGCCAAGTAGGCTTTATCTTGTTGTTCACCCCACAAGATGATGATGGGCCTAGGGGTGGACTTTTCTTTCAAGGTCTCTTTGAGTGGGTGATGTGATCCTCCCTAGCAAGGGTCCTATCATTAGGGTCATGGCTACGAGGATAGAGGAGAACATGGCTAGAGTGGATGGAGGAAGACCTCACTTCCTAATGCGTATAGTTATTATGCCATAGTTCTCTTGTATTTACCCTTGTATATTTTCCCCTTAAGTGGAGTGGTCTAGCTTTCTCTATGGCCTTGTATTTGGGCACTTATTTTTTGTAGGTTAAGGGCTAGGTAGTGTGTTTAGTCTTAATGTGGAGTGTATTAACTAATTGGGCCATTTAGGGGTGTTGGTGGGTTATTTTATTAACCACACCCCTATTTTCTAATTAAACCTCAATTAGTTAGCACATGAAGCATGGAGAAGACAAAGTGGGGCCCTTGTTCCCCTTAATAGGTGTCGAATTCACCTAAATGGCCACATGGCATCCTACATGGCACTTAGTTAGTTCTAAGATCCATGATTTTACGAGCATGTGCTAATTATTTGAATTTGGCTCTTATTTAAATCTCCCTCCAATTTCACATGGCCACTCCTCCCTTTTTTTTCTATAAATAAGACCCTTCACTCACTTGTATCATTTACACTTGATTTTGAATGAAATAAAGAGAGTTTTCTTCATCTTTGAGTGTCCTTTCTTCTCTAAATTTGAGAGAGTTCCTTTAGCTTTTATCAAGGGTTCCTTCCCTTGTGGCAAACAACCTCCCTTAAGGCTTATCTCCCCTAGAGTGGCGCCTTCCACCTCCGCCTCCTTCCACTCCACTGAAGTCATCTTCTTCATTGCAACCTCTTGAAATTGATCCTTGGAGGGGCATCCAAAGGTGGATCTCATCAATGGGCCTTGAGATTGGCTATGGATAGAAAAGATTTGTAGCCCAATCTCTTAACCACACTTGGCCATATCCACAATTAGTATTTGAGGTTGTGTTTCATTGTGATCAAAACTTATGGGCACAACCTTATTTCCTACTTGCAAGATGGGATGGTTGTTTCCTTTTTTCTCTTTTTATTTTATCTCTTTCTCTTTTTTCTCTTTCCCATTTTTCATCTTTTTCCTTTTTTTCTCTTTCCCACTTCTATTCTATATCTCTCTTTTATTTTATCTCTCTCTCTAAATTTATCTCTTTCTTTTTCAAAGTGCTCATATGGATACGAAAATGATGTGTAAAATAAGGGAGAATTTGGGTCATGGTAACCACTAAAGAGAAGTTGGTTCCTAGAGTTGAACTCACTCTCTCACCCTTTGTTTGGTTTCTCAATTAAAAGATGTATGAGCCTTTGGAACTTAAACACCACCTAGAAAATGCAAGAGCATATAACATTAACCTACACGAATTCCTACAAGTGCAAGAGCCTTTGGAACTTCATACACTCCTCTAAAAATGCATGAAATAAGCTAAGGTAAACTAAGGCAAAAAACTAAAAAAGGAAAGGGATCTAACATGCTCCTAAAGGTGTGGAAGGTGGTGTACCACTTCCTCCTTCACACCTTAATTGGTGAGAGACTAAGTTAAATACTTAAGAATAATGGCCTTTTACAAACCAAGGAAAAGAAAATACAACTAAGAATTAACAATTAAGGAATTAAACTAAAAACAATTCTTCAAGTCTCTCCGAAGCAATCTCTCCCAAGGTGTCTCATTCTTTGTCCATGCTCTTTCTTTTGTTCAAGTCCTTTTAGCTATTTCAACTTTTCCTTAAGAGGCTACCCTTGTGGAAGGCTTCCTTACTCAAGGCTCACCTACACAAAAGTGGCACCAAACCAAGGCAAGAACCAAAAAGAAGGACAAGCAAAAATAAAGTAAGAAAAGTATAATTTGAATGGTAAACTATCCAAATGGAAAGATTAAAGGAGACAAGACACAAGGAATTCAAGAAGACAAACTAAAAATAAGGCTAGAAATCAAGGCTAAGCACACAAAGAAAATCCTAGAAAGGTTCTAGATTAAAAATAAGGACTAAAATGCAAAATGACACAAATAATTTTCATAAAGTGCACTAATTCAAAGGTGAATGGATGAATGGTTTATGAACTGGTTTCAAGTTATTTCAATTTATTTTAGGTCCTATTTTTCAATTTAAATGATTTCCTATTAGGTACACCAAATTTGTCTATGTATTTTTTTTTACTTCTTTGTTTTTGCACTTTTTTTTGTTTTTTCTTTTTCAAATTTTCTTTTGAGCTTCTTTTGTTTTTTTTTCTTTTTTTTTAAATTCTTTTGGCTGCACCTAATTTAAGATTTGGATAGCCAATTTTAGGAGGAACCAAGAGGTATTAAACGCTTGAAACAAACTTAAGCAAGGCCACACCATTTCAAACCAAAAGTGTAACTAATGAAAATTTTAGTAACTCAAAATGCACCAAAATTAGAAGTGAGTTTAGGTAAAGCTTTTAGAAACTTTGGTAGTGTTTTAGAGCTTCTTGTTTGCACAAGTTTAGGCTCAAGTCATGTCCAAAAGTTCAAGGCACGAATTCCAAAAGTTCCCTTCACAAAAATGGCACAAAAGAGCTACCATTAAAAGCAACACAATATACTAAAATTTAGGAGATGAAATTGAGCTACATTTTTTTTTTTTTGAGAATTTAATTTGGAAACATGCTTGAATTAAAATCAAGTGTGAATTTTTAAGAGACTTAAACAATAGAGAAGAACTCTCTTAGAAGCTCAATTTATAAAAGTGAACACAACTCTTTTTTAAGACACAAAATCAACACATAAATTTAGTAAAACCTATGGAAATTGATATGAGAAAATTAAGGACTAAACAAAACTCTAGATGACAAATACTGTGAGATTTTAAAATTGAAAATAAATCCTAAGATACACAAAATAAAAAACACACAAAAAAACAGCCAAGGAAATGCAAAAATGAAGCCAAAACACCTGAGCCACATCGCTGTGGGAAACACCACACAGGTGTGGGTTCATGGTTTGGTGTTTCTTAGGAACTTCATTATGCAAAAAATGACAAAACAAAAATTTAATGGTGGAAATGAGTCCTAAATACAAGAATACATAATTCAAAGGAAGAATAAGCAATTTGAACCAATTAAAATCAAAATAAAGTGCATACAACACAATTGCATCGATTAAAATGAAGAGAAATGACTTAGAATTTAAAAAAATCAAACAAAATCACAATAACAAGCCAAAGAAAACAAGACAAGTAAGGAATATTATCAAACAACACAGAATGGTGAAAAGAAAATGAAATTGGAGTAGAAGAAGAAGATGACAAAACAATGAACAAGACAAAAAAAATTTAAAAGCTAGAGATAGTAGAAGAACCTCTATAAAAGCCTAAGCTCTGATACCAAATGATGCATTCCTCCCCAAGGAAAGATTGAAGAATCTTTGATGAAGAGAATGCTCCCAAGATCCTTGCTCATAGAGGTTCGAAGGTTGAAGAAACGGAGGTGGAAGACTAGGAGATAAAGGTGAGGTAGGGGGTACTTCTACTTTGTAGATGACAAGCCATGAGTGAAACTAGCCACAAGGGGAGGAACCCTTGATAATAGCATGAGGAACTCTCACTAGAGTGGAGAGAACATGAACACTCCCTAAGAACAAAGAGTTCTCAAATTTAGAGAAAGATTATTTTCATTCAAACGAGTGTTAAAAATTACATAAAGGAGTGAATGCTCTATTTATAGAGAAAAGCATGAACCATGGGCTTAGGATCCCAAGTTGAACATCCAACATGCTTAATTAAGGGTTAATTGGCTTAATTTAGTGTTAACTTAGCATGTGCTCAATTAACACTAATTTAATCCAACTAACGATCCAAACATGACCCTAAAAATAACGATTTATGTTCCCTCTAGTTTGAATTTGAATTTTGGAGGGAAATGACATGACACTTCCAAAATTCAAATTCAAATAATAAGCAACAAGAATCAGCCATGTAGGAGTGAGAAAGCACATGTGGAGTGAAACAAGGGGATAAGGGGCCCACATATCTTCTACTTGCTTCATTTGTTGGTTAGAAGGGTGTGAAAAGGAATTAGGGGTGTAGAAATAAGATCCTACACATCTAAACTCTGTTGGACCAACCTAAACTAATTAACACACCTCACAAAGAAACTAATTACACCTCCTAAATAAAAAATAACCTATAGGGCAAAATACAAGGCCGAAAATAAAACTAACTACACTTCTAAAATCCTAATGAATTAAGGGTGCTTATACAAGCTTAAAAATGGTTAAATGAATACAATTAAATGGAACATGTCATAAACTAAGCTCCTTGAAGCTTCATCCAAGTCATGCTTCTTTTTTATTGGTCCTAGCTTAAGTGCATGCTAGGCATGAATACATCACTCTTGTAGAATATTTTCTTATATAACAAACTCTCTATTGATATGCAATATTAATATGAAATTCTTGTAAGGACAATATAGGAATCCTGAATTTGAAGAGATTAATTTCTCTATACCATATTTTATAATATTGTTGATGGTATTCTTGTAAAAGCTAGAGACTTTATTTTGGGATATATAAATAAACGTATGTCCATAATAAATTTTGATGAGAGTTAGAGATGATTTATTATTATATCCTTAATATTTGTAAGAATAGGTCTCATATTTCTTCCGTTGCATGTGATCATGTTCTCAAATGTGTGTGAATATTGTTTATTGTAGCACTTGATTTTTTTATGATTACTTGAGAATTTGTTTATGATATCATATTCTACGTAAAATTTTGAAGATATCCCTTTTCTCACTCATATAATTATTTTTTCAACATCCTCATAAAGGTAAATAATTTTTAAAGGATTGATTAATATGTGGTTAATTATGAAACCATTTAGTGAGAATTATTTATTCTTATGGATGAATTTGTAAGTTTCATATTCTGATTTTTTAACTATTTCTCTCATTAATCATTTGTTATACTACTACTTTCTAATTTCTTAAGTAGAAAAATAGTGAATTTTAATTCACTTTTATTATTATCTTATAAAGTCATCATCTCACTATCACTATAACTTTTAATACTGGTGTACCTTAATGATAATCCAAATATTTTTTTGGTATATCAATGATTAGTGGGAGTATATATAATCTTGTATTATCTCTCAAGACTTATATATTTTTATTGTCATATATTCGTGTGCACATTTAATGATATGACATATTCTATATGACTTCTCTATTTATTTTTGTCCTATTTTTTATTGAGATACATAAAATTCATTGTATCTTTGTAGACATCTTTAAGAAATATTAATATCATTTTGTTGGGTACTGCACATTAATCTTTTTGACATACAATTATGCCTTGTGTATCTTTTTTACCCAAATTTCATATTTTAATTGATTAAAATTTTATAAGTATATAAGTTTGTATTATGTCTCGAGACTTATCTATCTGTATTGTCATATATTCTTGTGCACATTTAATTATGATATGACATACTCTATAAGACTTGACTATTTATTTTTTTCCTATTTTAATTAAGATACATAAACTTCATTGTATTAATAGACATTTTAAATGGATGTTGAAGAGCATTTTGTTGGGCATAACACATTAATCCTTTTGGTAAGCAATTAAGTATTATGCATTTCTTTTACCCAAAATTTCACATTTTGTTTGGTCAAAATTCTATAAGTATATTGTAGATACAATACTCCTATCAAGTATGATTTTCTACTTTATAAAAGTGCTTATTATGATAGTACTCATATTGAGTACAATTTTGCACTATTGAAGTACTTATGAATTTTTTGTTTAGACTAATTATCTGAGTGTTTGCTCAATTGATATTTTGTGGCCACAATAATCTGAATGTCATTTTATATAAAATAGGTGTATATGTGGTCCTAGTAGGGAATTTATGGATTTCCTACTTGTCTTTAAATTCTTACATAGTCACTCATTTTCTAAAACTCGGATTAGTTAAATGTCAAATATTATAAAGCATTTATGTAGCCTATATGTAATTACATTTGTTGTTGGACTATGATGAGTACTTAGATGCATATGAATTATGCTTTCTTGCCTTTATAACTTTTCGGACTCAAGTAAAAATGATATTAATAGAACGTTTTTGTATTCACTGATCAAATACTTAACTTTGGAGTTTTATAACTCATGATTTTGTTAAGTTTTGATGTCTTAGATCAGTGGGAGTCTAAAAACTCTCTTATGAGATATGTGTGAGGTAATATCATTTTAGTAACATATCTCTTAAAATTTTTGGATGCTTGGGAAGTAGTATCAGTTTATTGAATTACATTATTCTATATACTTTATGAGAAATATTTGTTAACGTGCATGATATATATCCCTATCAGATATTATTTTCTAGCTTAAATTTCTCATATTGTTGTTTAATATAAGATTTGTGTATAACTGTCATTTTAGCTTAATGATTTGTCTTTGTATTATTGATTAATACCATCCAAGTGAGAGAATGTTGGAAATAATAATGGATAATCATATCTTAAGATATGGTGATAATCATATCTTTATGATTATTTGAATGAGATTATAGTAAGATTGACTTTGTGATGAGTTGAGTCAATCATAAAAAGTCCATTTGAGGGGTCGCTGCCTACTCTGAAGATTATAAATTTGCCATCCCATTAAGCAAATAACAACAAACATTCTCTAAAATAATCCCTAGAAAGTAGGTACTAAAACCCCCAAGAGTTCTTATTGAACTTATATCTCTACAATAATAATCATATAGAGAGTGACAAAGAACTTCAATTCAATATATATGAGGTACATAAATTCTCTTTCCTCTATCTTTTTATATTTAATTCTCTATACATACTATAATTTTGTATCTATTGATTAAAGAGTTCTTTTTATCTCCATCATGCAGTTGCACTCATGGTACTCATAGCAATGCCTTATATGCCGATGATATTATGCATCAACAAGAACCTTCCAAATTCTACACCTACCTATCAAGTACTCCCTCTCACAACACTACTTTGCCAGCTTATTAATTTTCTCTGAATCAACAATGTTGTAATTTGCATCTCCATTAGTCTTTTTACTTCCACCTAACCTAGAACCTAGGATAGATTGTAAATGGATTTATTTAAATTTTTTTTGTTAATTCAATAAAAAGTTGTATATTCATCATGGGATACAAATGACATATAGAAAGATATCTATGTGTATCTTTTTTCATGAAAAATTTTAAAAAATAATATAATTTATGAGTTAATCTAACATTTATTTTTCTTTTTAGTAATACTTGTAATTTTTTTTCTAATTCTATTTTTTTACTATCATAACTTGTTTTCTTTAAATGAATAATTATATCATTGGTTAATGCATGAATCTTTAATATTAATACATGTTTTACAATTCCATTAGTTAATGATGCATGTAAATATAATGATGTTGTAACTCTTTTACGTGGTTCATTATTATTAATGCCAATTCCACTTCTATGTCCCTGACTATAAAAAAATAAAAGGTATTTTTTTATTGCATATTTTTTCTTTTCATTAGATAGTAGTTTAGATTTAGGTCGTAAGCTTTCTTTTTAAAAAATACAAACGGTAGAAGAATTTCAATTAAAATTTAATATCTAAATCTGATTTTCATATCTAAGCGGATAGAATAAATTAGATGCAAATGATGATTTTTTTTTTCTAAGAATGAAAAGGTTTTGGAATGACTATTTAAAATGAACTTTTTTATTTTGAAAAATATTTCTTTTATTCTAGGAGTAACAAAATTCTTAATGAAGTGATGATACTTTTGTTTGCTACTTTAAAAATATCAAAAGCTGCGATACACTATTTTACAGTTAATTTGAAATTCTGATTGCAACAATGAAGAAAAAAAATCCTGTAAATCGAGTTTACGTGTGACACATTATGTACAACTTTGGTTAATTGTAATTGCTCTCTCGATAAAAAATTTCACATGCAAATTATTATTATTTTGCAACCAATTTTGTTTTGCAATTTTTTTTATCAAATGGATCCTAGGCAATTTAATTAGTTATTTTTCATTTTAAAGCAAAATTATCACTCTTATAATGGTGAAAATTATAAGACTTGATTATATGTTTAATATTTGTACAGTGACACTTTTCACTTTCAGTACTTAGACAAAAAAAATAATTACGCTTTATTAAAATTATCCATTTTTCCTATGTCTCCATTACAACTAAACAATTCCTTATTCAATTTTATGCAAAATTTTCAATCTCTTACTAAAAACTTTAAGAATTTTTCACTTTTTCTAATGCTCTCAAACATTTAAAGACCTTCAATGGATAAAAATGTTGCATAACTAATGAAGACCTTCGATCACTAATTCAGTTTACCTCCAACAATCAAGTTTCATAATTTTCAATTCAAGTTGATGTAAGAAATATCTGATAGATGAAGGAAAACATGATAAAAGAAAATGTGAAACAAATTCACAACAAAAGAAAATACACTTTTGATTAAAACATAACTCAACATTTCAAAAGATTCAATTGTAGTATGATGTGACCATGCCTAACCAAGGACCTATCACTAGGGTCATGGCTAGAAGGATTGAAGAAGACCTAGCCCTTGCAGACAAAGGAAGACTTCACCTCCTATGGAGAGTAAAGATATTAGGCTAGGGACTTTAGTTAATAAAATGTAATTTTCCTTTATTTTAATTTTGAGAAGCATTAAGAATTTAATTTGGGACATGTATTTAGTCCATTTTTTATTTTTAGGAGGTGTCTTTGGAATTTAGAAGGTGGATTTAGCTTTTTTTATGAAGGAAATAAGGGGTAGCCTTGATATCTACACCCCTCTTTTCCTACATAAACCCCCTAAGCTAATAAGAAGGAATCTTGGCCCTTGGTTTGAGAAACTTGGACACCAAGTTTGATGATCTAAGGAGGGAATTGTTTCTCAATTCTCCTCCCTTAGATCTCTCCTTTTAATCCTAGCCCTTCTTTTTTAGGTTATCTTGTTCAAGAGGTTAGCTACCTCTACAAATAGGAGCTCCTCCCTCACTTGTATTTTTTACACTTGAATTTAATCCTAGAGACCATATTGGTTGAGGTTCTTACCTTTGAGTGTCCCCCTTTCTCCTTTGTGAGAGCTTCTAAGAGTTATCAAGGGACCCCTCCCTTGTGACCTCTCCCCTTTGGCTTATCAAACCTAGTATTTGTGGTGCCTCATCCCATTCCTTTCCTCTCCATAAATCCATTTTCCTTCCAAGTGACCTTAGAAAGGATCCTTTGGGCACGTGATCATCAAAGATCACATCAAGTGGTATCTAGAGCCACTTTCTAAAGGTCACGTTCTTTCTCAATTTTTTTTGCTTTGTTGTTTATCTCTTTGATCTCTTTATTTTAAAGTCCTTCATTTTTTGTCATCTCTATTTCCTTTATTGTCTAGTAGTATAGCTTTTTATTCTTGTTGTTATATGCGCTTTTGTTTTCTATCTACGCGCCTATGTTCCATTTAATTTGATGCGATTTTATTTGTCCCTTTCTTTGCATCTTATTTTCATGTTCAAGTTGCTTAATTTTCCCTTGGTTTTTTATGTTAAAGTGTGCCTAAGAAGTTGTGACCATTAAACCCACATGGTTGAGGATTTTTCCACACTATTGTGGTGATAAACTTTGCCCACTTTGTTGTGCTTTTTGTTTTGAGTCTCTTGCTGAAATTTTTGCTCTATTTTTAGGTGTGTTATTTTTTCTTAATCTTGTGTTTTGTCAAATACTAGTCATGTTAGTTTCCTATTTTGTCTCATTTAAATTCCATAGGTTTTAGCCTCTTAAAAGTTTTACAAAAAAACCTTCAAAAACATTTTGAATTGAGCTCCTAAGAGGTGAACCTCTTATTGAGTCTCTTAAGTCTTTTATGCTTTTAGTTCAAGCATATTAATCTCTTTGTTGTTCTTAAATATTTGCTCAATTCAATCTTTATATGTTTCTTGTTTTATGTTGAATTATTAGTAGCTTTCCACTTGGTTTACCTTCACTATTGGTGCCTCTTTATGGAATTTTAGCTTGGGTGAATTGTGTTAGTAATTTGAGCAATCAATTTACTTCAAAATCAGCCCTAAATCATTCCTTAAGCACCATTAGTTCAGTGGTATTTGGAACTACTAAGTTGTTTTGCCTTTTGTTGCATGCATTGCTTGAAAATTGTGTGACCTTACTTTGTGCTTATTCACTCAAGCGTTATTATTTCAAGCATCCTCATTAAAATTTCAATTCAACAAGCTATTAGGTGCAGCAAAAAGATTAGAAAAATTTAAAAAAAAATACAAAAAGTTCAAGTTAAAAAAGAAAAAGAAGATAAAGAACTCAAAAGAAAGACAAATTTGAAGTTGTGTACCTAATAGTAGAAACATTTTATATGAGGAACCAATTGTGATTCAAAAAAAAATTACTTGAGTAAGCTTTTTAGTTTTTGGTCACTTAAATTTTATTAAGTGTGCAACTATTGGTTTCATTTTTTTTGTTTGAGTCTTTTTTCATCTCTACTCTTAGAGCTAATCTAGGAAAGTTATTTGTGTGCTACCTTCCTTTGTGAGCCTTATGTTTTCTTGCTTGTCTTTTTTACTTCTTTGAGTTTGTCATTGTTTAATCTATCCACTTGGATTTGTGAACCTTGTTTTGTTATTCACCTATGTTTGTTCTCTTGTGTTGTATTCGACCTTGGTAAGGAAAGGTTGGGAAAGGTTCAATATATAAAATTTTGGCAAGTCCAAACAAGAGGAAACAAGGGTAGTATTCTTGGGGTGAGTTGATGCAACTCAAAGGGGCTTGATCAAAAGGAGACAAACACCAAAAAGCTTGGAGTGAAGACTTTGTTTTATTTTTTTTATTCTTTGTATTGTGTATACTTAATTTTAGATTGAGAGTTTGAGTGCCCTTAAGGCCCTCCCTTGGTTTGTAATAATTTTGGTTAATTTTAGCGTAGTTCCTCGTTAATTAGGTGAAGAAGGGAGATGTGGTACACTTCCTTCAACACCTTAGGAGCACGATTAGAGCTTTTTCTCTTTTACATTCTTGCACTTTTATTTTATTTTACGTTATTTTGAAAAAACGTGTAGAGGTTAAGAGTTCCAAAGACTCATCAAGCCACCTTAGGTGAGAAAACAAAAAAAAAAGTTTTTGGCCTACCCTTTAGTTTTTAGCATCCAAGCACCATGACTTCCCACACACATTCTAGTGCACATAGTTGTTCATCAAGTAATAGTGTCAACCAAAGAAAACCTTCTAAGGGAGACACTCTTGAAAACCTTAACTTAGAATTTAGGGAATGGATGGCTAAAGAACAAGAAAGGAGAGAATAAAAAGAGAGAAAAAAAGAAATAAAGAAAAGGAAAAACAAAAAGAGAAGGAAAATTTAAAAAAAGAGATGTTGGAAATGAGAAAAGAGAAAAAAGAGCGAGAAGAGAGAAGGCAAAGAGAGAGAAGAGAGGATGAAGAAAGGAGAAGAAGGAAAGAACTAGAAAGAAAAAGAGAAAAAGAGGAAGAAGAGAGAAGGAGAGGAGAAGAGAGTAAGAGGAGAGATGGGAGAGAGTGTGATAGAAAAAATAAAGGAATTCTCATAAGATCCCCATCTAGGCATTTTAGCTCTAGTGAAGAAGAATACTATAGAAATCAACATAAGCATCACTCTCATTCATCATACAATCATCATTCTCCTTAAGAGAACATAAATCATCCTAGGGAACCAAAGGTAGACCTACCCCATTTTCATGGTAGGGAAGATGTTGAGACTTACCTAGATTGGGAAGTCAAAGTGGAACAACTCTTTCGATGCTATGAAATTAGGCAAGAAAGGAAAGTACCTTTGGCCTCCCTTAGTTTTCAAGGTTCTGCTTTGCATTGGTGGGATGGGTTAGTCAAGGATAGGGCCCGTAAACAAATGCCTGACATTCGCTACTGGAATGATTTAAAAACTTGTTTGCGAAGAAGGCACATTCCTTCTTATTATGAGAGGGATCTTTTGGATAGGCTCCAAAGACTTAGGCAACATAACCTAAGTATTGAGGAGTATAGACAAAAGATAGAGCTTCTCATACTAAGGGCCAATATCATTGAGGAACCCAATGCCACCCTTGCTAGGTTTTTCTGTGGATTAAGCTCTGACATTAGAGATAAGGTAGAGCTTCTTTCATACTCAAACCTTGATGAGTTGGTAGAACTTTGTGTAAGAGCTGAGAATTAACTCAAGAGAAAAAGCTTTAAAAAAGATTCTCCCTCTTACTCAAAGAGAGACCAACTTAAGGGAAACTCTTTCAAGGGTTTTCCCAAAGAGGAACCCAAGCATTTTCAAGATACAAAAGCACCTCATGTAAGGAGAAAAACCCCTACTACTAAGCCTACTGAGAGGCAAAGTAGTATCAAATGCTTCAAATGTCTTGGGAGAGGTCACATTGCCTCTCAATGCCCGAACAAGAAAACCATGATCATGAGGGTACAAGACATTTGTAGTGAGAATAGCTCATCTTCCTCCTCTAGTGAGAGTGAGGAAGAAGGGGGACATACTTTTGAACAAGAGTGTGAGGAAGCTTTTCCTTATGAGGGGGACCTCCTTATGGTCCAAAGGCATCTTGGAAGCCAACCTCTAGAGCTTGGCCAGTCACAAAGAGAGAACATCTTCCATACAAGATGTAAAGTAAATGACAAATTATGTTCTCTCCTTGTTGATAGTGGCTCCTATTGTAACTGTTGTAGCTTTAGGTTGGTTGAAAAGCTAGCCTTGACTACCATGCCCCATCCCAAACCTTACAAATTGCAATGGCTCAATGAACAAGGGGAGATGGTAGTCAATGAACAAGTTATGGTTCCAATTTCCACAGGATCTTATAATGATGGGATTCTTTGTGACATAGTTCCTATGGAGGCTGGTCATATCCTGTTGGGGAGACCATGGTAATTTGACAAAAAAGCTATTCACCATGGTCACTCCAACCAAATAATTCTCACCCATAATGAAAAGCGCTTCAAATTGTATCCTTTGTCACCTTCTCAAGTGGCTGAGGATCAATTTGCGATGAAAAAGAAAAGAGTTGAGGAAAAAAAAACAAAACAAAGCACAACAAGCTTTACCTTTAAAGCTTGAAAAGGGTAAACAGAGAGAGTCGGAAGGTGATGCCCCTTCGAAAGGGAATATTAGTAAAATGAGCCTATTTGCTACTAAACGTGATTTAAGAGAAGCTCTTTTGACTAACAAGCCCTTTTATCTCCTCTTTTGCAAAGAAGCATCAAATCCTTCTCCCATTTTGTATTCTTCTGTTGAGAGCACTACCACAGCCCATGCACATGAGCACCTTCCTCAAGGGGTTCAAGATATTTTAAAAGAATTTGATGACATATTCCCTAATGAGGTTCTGAAAGGACTTTCTCCCATTAGGGGTATAGAACATCAAATTGATTTGGTGCTTGGCGCAAGTCTACCTAATAGACCTGCTTATAGGACAAACCCCATGGAGACCTAAGAGATTAAGTCTCAAGTGAATGAGCTATTGGAGAAGGGTTGGGTTCAAAAGAGTCTAAGCCCTTGTGCTGTGCCAGTCTTGTTAGTGCCCAAGAAGAATGGCCAATGAAGGATGTGTGTTGATTGTCGTGCAATCAACAACATTACCATCAAATATAGGCACCTAATCCCCCGTCTTGATGACATGTTGGATGAATTGCATGGGGCAAAAATATTTTCAAAAATAGATCTTAGAAGTGGTTACCACCAAATAAGGATCAAAGAGGGTGATGAGTGGAAAACTGCTTTTAAGACTAAATTTTGGTCTTTATGAGTGGTTGGTTATGCCTTTTGGGATAACTAATGCCCCAAGTACATTCATGCGCTTAATGAATCATGTACTGAGGGATTGCCTTGGTAAATTTTGTGTAGTTTACTTTGATGATCATTTAGGACATCTAAGGCATGTTTTTTCTCTTCTAGGAGTAATCATCTTTTTGGTAACTTAGAAAAATGCACCTTTTGTGTAGATAGTGTAGTTTTTCTAGGTTTTGTAGTTAGCACAAAAGGGGTTCATGTTGACCCCGAAAAGATAAAAGTTATTCAATAATGGCCCACCCCAAAGAGTGTGACAGAGATCAAAAGCTTTCATGGTCTCGCTGGATTTTATAGGCGCTTTGTGCCTAATTTCTCCAAGCTCTTCGCACCAATAAATGATTTGGTGAAAAAGGAAGTTCCTTTCCTTTGGGGTGAGAAACAAGAGAAAGCCTTCCAGCTAATTAAGCATAAACTGACCCATGCATCAGTCTTGACATTACCTGACTTTTCTAAAACATTTGAACTTGAATGTGATGCCTCTGGTGTAGGTGTGGGGGCTGTCTTGTTGCAAGGAGGGCACCCCATTGCGTATTTCAGTGAAAAACTCAATGGTGCCCCCCTCAACTACCCCACCTATGATAAGGAGTTTTATGCTCTAATTAGGGCCCTTCAAACTTGGGAGCATTACCTTGCTCCCAAGGAGTTTGTCATTCATAGTGACCATGAGTCACTAAAATATTTGAAGGTAAATTGAACAAAAGACATGCAACGTGGTTGGAATATCTTGAATCATTCCCTTATGTCATCAAGTATAAGAAAGGAAAACAAAATGGGGTGGTTGATGCTCTTTCCAGCCGTCATGCCCTTTATTCATCCTTGAGGGCAAAAATCTTGGGATTTGATGACATTCGGGCTATGTATCCGTCTTATAAGGATTTCGGTCCTATATTTGCTACCTCTGCATCTGCATTCGCATTAAAGGCCCATGATGGGTACTTCATCAGTGAGGGGTATCTTTACAAAGGGAGTAAGCTTTGTATACCCTAAGGATCAATTAGGAACTTACTTACAAAAGAGAGTCATGAAGGTGGGCTCATGGGGCATTTTGGGATTTCAAAAACCCTCATGCTTTTACAAGAGAAATTCTTTTGGCCCCATATGCGTAGAGATGTCCATAGACATTGTTCTAAATTTATAGCTTGCTTGTAAGCAAAGTCTAAAGCAATGCCTCATGGACTATACACACCTTTACCAGCTCCTTCTGCACCTTGGGAGGATATTAGCATGGATTTCATCCTTGGGCTCCCAAGAACCCAACGAGGTGCAAACTCCATATTTGTGGTGGTGGACCGATTTTCAAAAATGACCCATTTTATTCCCTGCCACAAAATGGATGATGCTAGCAACATCGCAAGACTTTTCTTTAAAGAGGTTGTCTGATTGCATAGTATACCCTCTTCAATAGTGTCAGATAGGGATGTGAAGTTCCTTAGCCATTTTTGGAAAACTCTTTGGGCTAAGCTGGGAACTAAACTTCTTTTTTCCACTACCTGTCACCCTCAAACTGATGGGCAAACAGAAGTGGTGAATAGATCTTTATCCACTATGCTGAGGGCTCTCCTTAAAGGCAACCATAAGTCTTGGGATGAGTACCTTCCCCACATTGAATTTGCTTATAACCGGGTGGTTCATAGAACCACCAAGCATTCTCCTTTTTAGGTGGTCTATGACTTTAATCCTCGTACTCCTCTAGATCTTTTACCTCTTCCTCTTTCTGTTGCTGTGCATAAAGAAGGAGAGGCAAAAGCCATTTTTGTAAAACAATTACATGAGAGGGTTAAAGCTAACATAGAGCGCCAATCCTTGAGAGATGCTACTTTCGCCAATAGGGGAAGGAAAGAGGTCATCTTTGAAAAGGGCGACTGGGTATGGCTTCACTTGAGAAAGGATAGATTTCCTTCTTAAAGGAAGTCCAAACTTAGCCCTAGAGGAGATGGACCTTTCCAAATCCTTGAGCGGATCGGTAATAATGCCTACGTTTTAGATCTGCCTGAGGATTATGGGGTAAGCACTAGTTTTAATGTTTCTGATTTGTCTCTATTTGTAGGTGCTGAAAATGACGAAGACCCCATGGATTTGAGGTCAAATCCTCTTCAAGGGGGAGGAGATGATGTGACCATACCTAGCCAAGGACCTATCACTAGGGCCATGGCTAGAAGGATTGAAGAAGACCTAGCCCTTGCAGACAAAGGAAGACTTCACCTCCTATGGAGAGTGAAGATATTAGGCTAGGGACTTTAGTTAATAAAATGTAATTTTCCTTTATTTTAATTTTGAGGAGCATTAAGAATTTAATTTGGGACATGTATTTAGTCCATCTTTTATTTTTAGGAGGTGTCTTAGGAATTTAGAGGGTGGATTTAGCTTTTTGAGTCTTTATAAAGGAAATAAGGGGTAGCCTTGATATCTACACCCCTCTTTTCCTACATAAACCCCCTAAGCTAATAAGAAGGAATCTTGACCCTTGGTTTGAGAAACTTGGGCACCAAGTTTGATGATCTAAGGAGGGAATTGTTTCTCAATTCTCCTCCCTTAGATCTCCCCTTTTAATCCTAGCCCTTCTTTTTTAGGTTATCTTGTTCAAGAGGTTAACTACCTTTATAAATAGGAGCTCCTCCCCTCACTTGTATTTTTTGCATTTGAATTTAATCCTAGATACCATATTGGTTGAGGTTCTTACCTTTGAGTGTCCCCCTTTCTCCTTTGTGAGAGCTTCTAAGAGTTATCAAGGGACCCCTCCCTTGTGGCCTCTCCCCTTTGGCTTATCAAACCTAGTATTTGTGGCGTCTCACCCCATTCCTTTCCTCTCCATAAATCCATTTCCCTTCCAAGTGACCTTAGAAAGGATCCTTTGGGCACGTGATCATCAAAGATCACATCATAGTAGTTAATAAAAAAAAAAAAAGGGTTATGACACACAATGAAGCCATTCCAAACCATCAAGAGAGTGATAAAGTAAGATCAAGGAACTCAAAACTTCTAAGAATGTCTTTGTAGGTAGTTCTAACTAACTCTATCATAGGTATTTTCAATATCAATAAAGTCTAACTCCTTTATTAGTTTTGAAATGATTCATATAATGAACCATATTCTTAACAAAAATGCCATCGCTTTTATGGAAAACAAAATTATCCTAGAGAGAACCAATTATCTCATATAGAAAGAATTCTAAGTGCTACACAAAGACATTAGGATGATTTTATAGGCCATGTTATAAATATTTTTTTTACCTAAATTTTTTAAACTACCTATTAGGTCATAGTTTATTGACTTTTAATATACAATCTCATACAATATAAAAATTATAATAAAAAAACACTATTATATTATGAATTTTAAATAATTAATTTGAAAGTCTAATAAACTAAGATTTGTGGGAGGATTGTGTTAAACTATTTCATGCTTTTAGTGATTCTCACTTAAACTCTTTTATCAATTTGATTTACATCCCTTTAATCCATGAATTTGTAACATGATATCGGAACCATGTTGTGCTTTTGCAAATGATTTTGATGAATATCATGATTTTGATTGAAAATATAATGAAGAACATGAAATAGTAGAAATATGCACGCTGGAAAATTATCTTTAATATTTTCGAATTTGCTTCCTTGGAGGTAATGACCACTTCAATTTGTCTTTGGTAATTTTAGGCAAAAATTACATAGTGATTCCATATCTACGATTACTTATATTTAAATTCATTATATCTAATCATCTTCTATTATTTCTTAATAATAAATAAGTTATTTTAGGATTAATTTATTCTCTATTATCACCATTATTTTCTTAAAAGCCTAACGATTAAGGTTAATTATTCTCTTGAATCTAAAATTGAATAGTGAAATTTAATAAAATAATAGTAAAATACATCAAAAGATGATTATTTTTCATAATACATATATTATTTCTGAAACATTATTCACAATCTTTATAATTATTAGTTTTTTGAGAGACATATAATTAATATCATTACTAAAATAAATATTTAAAATTTAAATTCTTCTCTCAAAATTAATAACATCAATTGATAAACTAAATTATTTTTTCATTTTACATATTGTTAGTGAGCCATTAAAAACACTTTATTACAAGATTTTAATAAATGATTTTATGGTCAATAAAAAGTAAAACGAATTAAAATAAACTTTGAATATAAATTCACTAACATTATTAAATTTTTAGTCATGCCTCTTACGAAATCTTTGTTTTGGTGGTGAAAATATCAAAGTACACGTGGCTCTTTTGAGGCAGTGGTTCACACAACTCAATTTCCCTCACCGAGTGATCTTATCAATACTCTCACCATGGCGCCCAAAGACTCAAAAAAGTTCGATGGCATATTCGAAATTTTGTTCAAAAAAGAGGTCAAAACGTAAACCACACAGAGCAAACTAGTAAATTTCGCTTTCTATTTTCCCGTTTTGACTAAATTGTTTTCTTCGAAACCGTTGAATCAGAGCCGCTACGTCGTAATCACTTGCTCATAATTTTAATCAGTTATCTGTCATTGTGCACCTCTCCGCAGTGGATAACAGCCCAGTGAGCGTGATTTCAATCAAACGGTTAGAAATGAGCCACGTGTCGATCTGAAGCCAGTTTCGCGTTTTGATTTTCCATTTAAAGTTCTGGGAATTTTCAATTTAAACCCTTTACCTCCGGAAGCGAGAAAGAAACCCTAGCTAGTCCTCTCGCGGTTAAAAAAACAGAAGAAAAAAAAAAAATAAACCGGAAAAATTAAAAATTCGAAAATTTTGGGAATTTCAATTTCAATTTCAATTTCAGGGATTCTATTAGGGTTTCCAATCGGCAAGAGATTTCTCAAACCCTAATCCGTCAATTCGCGGTCGTGATCTCGGATATCTGTGGGATGAATCGATTGTTTGGTGGCATGTCTGTTGAGGTAAGCAAATTTTTGAGTAATTGTATTTTTTTTTCGGTGTCAAATATTTACATGATTTTGTTGGGTGTTGTTTGATGCAATAAACGCAATGCATGGTAGTGTTGGATATATTGAATTTAGGTTTGTGTTGGATGAGGGATTTTTTGTGATATTTTTGTGGTTTTGGTGTTACAGATCCGAGAAAATGTGTAGATATGTATGATGACATGTCGGAATTAGGGGAATTTTGGTGTGGGGGTCCGTTCTGTTGATTTTCCATGGAAGGCAGAGCAGAGAACTCCAATGAGACTACAATTCCCCAGAAATCAAGATCTCTGGATCTTAAGAGTCTGTATAAATCAAAATTGACAGAAAACAATGCAAAGAAGAACTTAAAGAGGATTGGCAGTAGCGGTGGGGGTGGTGATGAGAATAGGAAGAGAAAGAAGTCTAGAAAAGAAGTCTCTTTAAGTAGCTTAGAAAATGGTGATGGTAGCAGTGAGTTGAAGTTAGGGGCGAGTCAGAGATTGAGTAGTAGTAGTTTGCTAAATAGAGTTTCATTTAGTGTTTGTGGTGATGATGTTCAGATTCCCAAGAGGAAGAGGAGTTTTATGGGGAGGAAGAAATCAGAACATGGTCAGGCATCACATGCAGTGGAGAAGCCTGGTGATAAAATTGGTTTTGGTGATCAGGTGCCAAAGTTAGGTAGTGATGATTTGGGTGGTGTGGTGGAGTTTTCTAAGATAAAGCATAAAAAAGAATTTGATGAATTTAATGAAAATAGGAATAGTGATTCAAATTCAGTTCAGAATTTCAAGGAGAATGGGGATTGTGCATCTCATTCTGTTGTAAATAGTGGTGATTCTTCCCTAGCAAAGTCACGAAGGAAGAAAAGGAAGCGAAAAGCTTCAGCCTTAGATAGAACCAAAGTTTCAAAGGAGGCTGAACCTTTGGTTTCAAGTTGTAAAATATCTGATGATTTGCAAGAAGATGTGCATGAAGATGAAGAGGAAAATCTTGAGGAGAATGCAGCTAGAATGCTATCTTCAAGGTTTGATCCAAGCTGTACTGGTTTTTCTATGAAAGGTTCAAATGGATTGTCCTTTTTCCAATCTCCAGGTCAAAGTATTGTTAACCACAGTTTAAAAACTCAGTCAGGTTCAGAATCAACGTCTGCCGATAATGCTGCCAGAGTTTTAAGGCCTAGGAAACAATATAAAAACAAGGGTAATTCGAGGAAGAGGCGTCACTTTTATGACATTCTTCTAGCTGATGTGGATGCATATTGGGTACTGAACCGGAGAATTAAAATTTTTTGGCCTTTGGACCAGAGTTGGTATTATGGCCTTGTTGATGACTATGATGAAGGAAGCAAGCTTTACCATATCAAATATGATGATCGAGATGTAGAGTGGGTTAATCTCCATTCTGAGAGATTCAAACTCTTGTTACTTCGCAATGAAGTTCCTGGGAAAGCAAAGGGGGAAAGAACCTTCACTAAACGTAGAAATTCTGATAAAAAAAAGGGAAGCAAATCCAGAAAAGATAGGCACAGAACAGAAGAAAATACAGAGGATGACCATTGTGGTGGGAGCAGTATGGATTCCGAACCGATCATATCTTGGTTGGCTCGATCTTCTCATAGGCTTAGATCATCTTTTCAAGGCATTAAGAAGCAAAAACCTTCTGTTACACATCCAAATACGATGCCATCATTCTTATGTGATGAAGCTGTTACAACAAAGGGACATTTAGCCAAGAGTTCTTTGAGAGTTGTTAAAAATAATTTCTCTAGTGGTTCTGTAACACAAGATAAATTAACTGATGATTTTATGGAGAAGTCCTCATTGCAAAGCACCACTTGCAATAGAGATGGAAAACAGCCTATTGTCTATTTCAGAAGGCGGATTCGAAAGCCACCTTTGATATCCCTTGATATCTCTCAAGAAAACCATGCTCTGAATGCAGCAGGTTCTGTTTCCTTTGACCATATGTTTAGTGGTGTTGAGAATGTGAAAAACTCAAGTGACAGCAGTGTTGAGGTTGAGGGCCCATTGTGCTTCACTTGCAAGGCGGGTGTATCCAAAATATTTTGGAAAATGGACTCAGCATCATTCAAATTTGACTTAAAGTTTCCAATGCATTTGGTGTTGAATGACTCTTTTCAAGCAGAAAGTTTGTGGTTGTTTTACACTGTTTTTCTTCTTCGATATGGTACAATTATGACCAAGTGGCCTAGAGTTTGTTGGGAGATGCTTTTTGTGGATAATGTGGTTGGCTTGCGGTTTCTATTTTATGAAGGTTGTTTGAACATGGCTGCAAGTCTTGTCTTCTTTGTCCTTAGGTTATTTCATCAACCTGCTTGCAGAGAGAAGTACGCTGACTTGCAATTTCCATGTACATCTATTGGATTCAAATTTTATAGTGCTCATGTTATTAAGAAGCCACTTGTATTTGAGTTCTATAATTTCTCTGGGGTGAAGAATTCAAAGTGGATGTCCTTAGATTCTAAGCTTAAGAGGCATTGTCTGCTCAGTAAGCAGCTCCATCTCTCTGAATGCACATATGATAACATCCAGGCTCTTCAAAATGGATCAAGTGCACTCTCTATAGCTTCTATACATGGGTCCTCCTTAGTCAAGGTACTTAATCCCTTTTTCCTATATATCTTTGTTGAGAATCTTAGAGATGATTGTCTTGATTTTAAATATAGTATGTAGGCATATTATTTTAGATATTATGGAAAAATTGTATCTTTTAGATTCATGTGTAATTTATGGAATAAGTATATATAAACACTCATCTGCTGTGTATTGAGTCACAGTTTCAGTCCAGTACTCCTCATTTTCTCTGATTTTAACATGATATCAAAGTCAGGTTGAAGGAATATTAAGAAAGTGTCCCTCACTGGGGCCCACTTGCTCTGATGAACTCTTTTTGCTTGCTACTTCTTTTTTAAAACCTTTTCCCCTTCTTCCAGCAAGCTTTTTTTTTTTTTTTTTTTTTTATATATATATATATTCCTTTTCCATATCGTTCTTCTTCTGCTGCCAACTTGTTCAAGTGAGGACCTTGTCCTGACAACCTTTTTTGACGATTGTTGCTTCCATGCCGACCGCCTTCTGTTGCCTACGTGACATTGTTCTTTTCCTGCCCTTTCTTAGCGTGTTTCTCTATTTAAATGATTTTGGGTTTTCACAAATATTGAGTCGAAGCATGAATTGGTTTTAAGAAAGTTGAAACTTGCCATGAATTTTCTTAGGCTAATGGATAGATATTCGTGCTATATGGCAATGTTATATTTCAAGCAATATTCCCTGACTTTACCAATATCTTTGAGTTGTTTTTCAAAAACTTGTTTTTTGGTTAACCCAATTTTTGTTTATTTATTTTGTTATTTGCTTGATTCTTGTAACAAGCTGAATGCTTAGTAAATTCCAGCTTGAGGGGGAGCTTTGAAAATCTTAGATATTATCTTATTTTGATTTTAAATATAGTATATAGGTATATTAACTTAGATATTATAGGAAGCCATATCTTCTAGATTCATTGTAATTTATGAAATAAGTCTATATAAACCCTCATCCATTGTGTATTCAGACACAAAGTTTTAGTCTGTTATTCTTCTCTAATTTTAACAATCTTGATGGTAACTCCAACCTTAACCTGTTAAGAATTTATTGGTCATGTTTAACTAACGTTATTGTAATTCAAAATTGAATATGCTCCTGAAGATATCTGCGTTAGCTTATCTTTTTTTTTTGTGTGTGTATCAAACCATGGAACTTGTGCATCAACAGGTCATGAGGAAGAGGAGTAGACCTAGGATTAACATCATGGGTGTTTCCAAAGTGTCCACCCAAGCTGATGCACATTGGTATTCTGATGCTGCTGAGAGGACACTTCCTCCATTTGCTCTTTCTTTTGCTGCAGCACCAACATTTTTTCTTTCTTTGCATCTCAAGTTGCTGATGAATCAGTCTGCAACTGGTATAAGCTTGTGTGATCACACACCAATATTTGATCAAGAAGACCCTGGTTTGGTGACAGATGGATGTTGTTGCACTGAAGATTGCTCAAACACGAATTCTGAAATTATTCTGAGCACAGATGTGGAGACTTTGCCAAATGGTGTTGCTGGTGATGGAGGGTCTTGTGCTGACACAAATCATTCCTCTACTTGCAGTGAACAAATTCTCTCTCAAAATTACCAGAGCATCAGTGCTAACAGTGCTGGTGCTTCCATTTCCCTTGGTTCTGAGAGGCTTGGTCACTTACCTGAGTGGCAATCCCACCATTTGGAGCAAGAGTTGGGCTCTTTACCTTCCAGTTCTTTAATACATCAAGATAAGGCTGATAATATTTCTCATTCTTTTATTGGTGATATCAGTATCCAAATTCCTGCAGTTGATTCATTTGAGAAACCTGGTGGTGATGATTATTTACGTGATGATGCTGAACACTCTCCTGATTTCTCTTGGAATATAAATGGGGGTGTTATTCCAAGCTCCAATCCAACTGCTCGCAGAAGTTCCTGGTATCGGAACAGAAATAGTTCCTTTTTATTGGGATTTCAGTCTCGTGCATTGTCTGATGGCAAGGCTGATTCTCTTTACAATGATTTTAGCAATGGACCTAAAAAACCACGTACACAAGTGTCATATTCAGTGCCTTCTGCAGGGTATGAATTCAGTTCAAGGCAGAGAAACCAAAATCAGAAAGGGATTCCTCACAAACGAATTAGGAAAGCCAGTGAAAAGAAGTTGTCAGATGTTGCTAGGGCCCCTGAAAAGAATTTTGAATGCTTATCCTGTGGTGCAAATGTCTTGATTACTCTTGGTGATAAGGGATGGAGAGAATCTGAGGCTCATGTCGTACTAGAGCTGTTTGATCACAATGAGTGGAGACTTTCTGTGAAGCTTTTAGGAATTACTAGATATTCATACAAAGCACATCAGTTTCTGCAGCCTGGATCAACAAATCGGTACACACACGCAATGATGTGGAAAGGAGGGAAAGATTGGATCTTGGAATTTCCTGATAGGAGCCAATGGGCGCTGTTCAAGGAGATGCATGAGGAATGCTACAACCGAAACGTTCGTGCTGCTTCTGTTAAAAACATACCTATTCCTGGTGTTCATTTGATAGAAGAAAATGATGATAATGGATGTGATGCAACTTTTGTTCGGAGTTATATGTATTTCCAACAGATACAAACAGATGTTGAGATGGCTCTGGATCCATCCCGTGTTATGTATGACATGGATAGTGAGGATGAGCAATGGGTTGCAAATGCTCAAAATTCTGTGGAACACAACAGTGACCTGAGTTGGATCTCAGAGGAGATGTTTGAGAAGACAATAGACATGTTTGAAAAGGCTGCATATGCTAAGAAGCGTGATAATTTTACTCCCAATGAGATAGAGGAACTCATGTTTGATTTTGGGCCTTTATGTGTTGTCAAAACCATTTATGATCATTGGCAGCATAAAAGGCAGAAGAAGGGAATGGCTTTAATACGACACTTTCAGGTGTAGTTCAAATTACCTTTCTTGTTTATTTTAGAAACTTAATTATTTTGATCTTTGGAATATGTCTCTATTTCCTTTTATCTAATGATTTTATATGAAGACAATGCTTGTTTTGCTAATTGGAGAAGAGGATTAATAAGTGGCAATTGAATTTTGCTTTGTTATTTATAATATTATATCTCTATTTTGGAGGTCTTTCTAATCTAGCACAAGTTTTATGAGCCATTGAATATTTTTTGCTCCACTTAACAATTTCTATGCTTTTACTTGTATTTATGGCTTCCAGGTTAAAATCCTGCTACTTATTTGGATTTCTACCTACTGTATGATATTTATTCTAGTCATTAGTGTTGGGCAAGTCTGTGGTTCGGAAGTATTATTTTAACGGAATAAATTGAGACATGATTAATGCAGTATCAAGCTACCACAGAATAAAGCATTTTAGGAGAGAGCAAATTTATATAATACTTGTTTGATACAACTTTGGAGGATTTATTTCAATTGCTATGGTACAACAAGTGGGCATAATTTGATTGGCTGAAGGCATGATGACTTTATGCAATTTACCTTCACATTTCTTATCATGCCTTTTCTTCTATATACCTAATATGTATGCTTTGTTGTTATGTGTGCCTGAAATTTCATCTCTGAATCTTTATGTACTTTTCAGCCCCCTCTATGGGAAAGATATCAAAAACAAGTCAGAGAGTGGGAAATAGCCATGATGAAGAACAACGCTCCTTCTAATGGATGCCTGGACAAGGTTACAACTTTGGAGAAGCCTGCCATGTTTGCTTTTTGTTTGAAACCCAGGGGTCTGGAATCACAGAACAAGGGATTGAAACATCGATCCCAAAAGAAGATTTCAGTCTCTGGGCATGCAAATAGTAATCTAGATCAAGATGGATTCCACACTTCCAGTAAGCATTTGATTTCATTGGTTACTACATTTTAGAATAAAATTAAAAACATTATCCTTGACATATAATTGTCGTAAACTCAGGAAGAAGACAAAATACCTTACCTTATGGTGATGAGAAGTTTCTATGCCAAGGCCACATGTACGATTATTTTGACGATTCATCACTGGCTCTGACCTCACCAAGGTTGTTCTTACCACACGATGCTGGCAGCTTGAAATACAACACTGGTAACGGAGTGGGATATAGAAATCACATCCAAAAAACTCACAAGTCCAGATACGATTTGACTGGTAACAGGCATCACCTTCTTGCTGGCCCTAAGAGGCAAGGGATTGAGCAGTTGGATCCTTCATTCCTTGAGGAATTAAGACTACGGGATGCCATGGCTGAGGCCCGTTTTAAACGCCATGTGGCTAAGTTGAAGAGAGATAAGGCTAAAAGATTGTTGTATAAAGCAGATGTAGCAATTCACAAGGCTATGACTGCTCTAATGACTGCAGAAGCAATGAAAGCTTCTGTGGACTCTCTTGGTGAAATGAAAGCTTCTGAGGACTAATCTGGCTATTGACATGGTCTTCGGTTTACTTGGGCAACAGTTGTGGCCTTGTTTTTATCATTATCCAGGTGTTCAAAAGAGAATTTAAATCATGAGAGTTGGGTTCAGTGAGAGGAGGAGATTCAATTGCTGCTTGCATACTGCATCTCCCTCTCACTGTCTTTTGGAACCTTTTCCAGCTTGGGATCTGCTCAGTTCAGAGTAACTGTGGCACTGATCTTCATAGTGTATAGGTCTATGAATTTTTGACTGCCTATAGTTGTACAGATTCCCTCCTCCCTTCTCAGTTTCAAACATTCAATATGGAAATAGAAATCGGCCAATAATACAACACCACTTTGAAATAGAAATAGTAATAGTCCTGTTTCTTTCTAGATTTTAGGTAAAATAGTAGACTAGTGCATGGCCCTTTCAGAATTTGGAAACACGTTAAGATCATGTTGAATGGAGGATTGTGGCTTTCAATGCAATAATTTGAAAGTAACAAATGTTTTGCCTTTGCTTCAGTAGGATTGGCGTTTAGTGTAAAACCAATACAAACATCAAACACACACTTACTCCCTTTCGTTAGCTTTCTAATGCTGTGTTTGGAATGATGGAATTAAAACAAGAGAGAGGAGCAAGAATTTGAACAGTAAATTATATTAGTCTTCCTGTGTTTTGTAAGAATTATTGCATTTCACGGCTTTCATTTTTGAGACAAAAAAAAGAAGAGAAAATCTTATTTTAAAACTTTTTTATATTGTTAGTGTAAAATTCTGTTACATTGTATATGTATTTGTATTGTCTATGTATTTGTATTAAACCTAGAAACATGTATTTGTGTTAAACCCAAAAAAATAAAATAAAATCTTATTTTAAAAACTTTATAGTGATGGTCGTTAGTGTAATATATATTTTATGAAAATCACATGTCATAAATTCTTATAATGATGAATGTTGTAAATATTAAACCAGCAAAATTATGATATCTAATTTGAGAGAAAATCAAGAGGTGTTGGTGTAAAATTTAACAAGGGAAAAAGGAAGGAACAATTTGTGGTGTATTTTATTGCGTTTTTATTTATCTTTTTATATTACTTTATCAGTTTTTAAAATTTATTTGTGTTAAAATAAAGTATTTTAAAACAAGTTTATTCAGAAGGATAAAATTATTTTTATGCATATATTTATATTTTATTTAGAAAAGGTATCCAGTCATTTATAAAACATCAAAATAACATTATAAGTAACGGAAAATGGAGAAAAAAAAAAGAATATTGAATTTATTGATCTAAAACTATAAAAATTTAATACCTGACTTGGTAATGATCAAAATACACAATAATTTGAATTAATTTATATTTTAAAAGTTAAAAATTTTCAAAATAATATTTTTAATAGTTTAAAATTCTCAACAAGTTACATATATTTTGAAAAGCTATATATATTGAGAATTTTAAACTATTAAAAATATTATTTTCAAAATGAGGTATCTAATGATCAAAATTTTCAACATATATATAGCTTTCATACTAACTTGGGTATCTAATGATCAAAATTTTCAAAATATATATAGCTTTTCATATAAAAGTAACACTATATATGTTATATTATTATTATTTATTATTATTATTATTTATTTATTCATGAAAACATATCAATATGAAAACTTATGTGTTGTTATTGAAGTACATGTAAACATGACTTCCATGCCCAAGTTAGTGAGAGAGTAAGAGGATAGAGACTAAAGTGTGAGAGATTAGATACTTGAGGGGGGCCTAGTGTCCCCTTTTAAAGAAGGTTTCTAGGTGTGGTTCTAAGTTACTTTTTTTTACTATTCTCCTTAAGATTTTTCCTTTACCTTTTTTACCGTTCTCCTTGAGATTTGTCTCTAATTATCCTTTTTATTGTTCTCTTTAAGATTTGTCTCTAGTTACCTTTTTTATCATTCCCCTTGAGATTTTTTTCTAGTTACCTTTTTTACCATTCTCCTTAAGATTTGTCTCTAGTTACCCTATAGGGATTTCGGTGCTGAGGTAGTGAGGCATCGAGCTTAGGGTGTTGAGCAGAGTACCGAGGTGTTGCAGGTTGGTGGTTCTGATGATAGAGGCCTTAGGAGGGGTAGAGACTGAGCTCCAGTAGGGTACATATGTCCTGCTAGCCTTGAGGTCGATCCGAAGAAGGATGAGACCAAAAAATCTAGAAAGTAGAAGGACATGAACCTGTTACCGTGCGACGTCGGAGCCTCTGTTGAAGATAGAAACATGTTTTTTGTGTTGAAGTATTGTTACATGTTTTTTGTGTTGTATTTCGTTATCATGTAATTGTATCATTTGGGGAGTAATGAAGTTAAGTTTTCAATTTGGTGCCTTTATTCTTTCCTGCACGCTTTGTCGGTGAGAGTGAAGTGGTGATGACATTTTTTCTATGTTTGGATGCTCGAACGAGTTATCGAGAGGGTGAATATAGCGTCGAGTAGGCGAGTTCATTGTTGAGCAGATGACTATTTTTTCGAGTAGGTGATAGAGTGTCGAGTAGGCAATATGGTACCGAGTAGACGGTAGAGCGTCGAGTAGGCGATGTGGCACCAAGTAGGTGGTAGTGCGCCGAGTAGGTAATGGAGCTCTGGGCAGGCAATAAAGTGCCAAGTGGGTGATAGAGTGTCAAGTAGGCGATAGAGCGGAGTAGGCGATAGTGGTCTCATCAGACCAGAGTGACAATTAGGCGATGAGAGTGCTGGGTGGGCGATAAAGCACCGAGTGGGCGATAGAGCGTTGAGAAGGTAATGGTGGTCTCGTCAAACCAGAGCCCTGAGTTGTTTGCGATACTATACTAGAAAATAAAGGAAAACATGCAAAAAGAGAAACAGTGGAGAAAAATGGTAAAAGTATGAAAGGTAAACATTTACTAATGTGTCATTGATTTGCGTTTACACACCGATGTGCCTCATTAAAACCTCCTCGACCAATACCCATATTCTTTTTGCTTGGGGAAAAAGACTGAGGTAGGAAAAAGAGTACATCACCTGTTTTGTCTCCTTTGTAGTATATTTTTGAATAGGTGGTGTTCCGAGTTCTCATGATAGGTTCCTTTTGTGGTGTCTGTAGTTGGTAGGCTCCGTTGCGGAGGGTCTTGGTGATTCTGAATGGTCATTCCCATGTGTAGGTTATTTGTGCTGGTCTTTCTTCATACTGTGACGGGCTCTAAGCCGTTTGCGCCTAGTAGACGCTTCTTCCATGTTGATGAACTTTGAGGATCGCTCTAGGAATTCATCCATTGTCCTTGGGCATCGCTTTGCCACACTATTAGCGAACCTTTCGGCTTTTAGGGCACCAACGATTGTGTGGAGGGCTACCCTCGATTCTAAATCCACGATTTGAGTGATCATCTTAGAAAGCTGATCTATGAATTCGTACAATGACTCATCATCCCTCTATTGGAACCCGATCAAATCGTCGACCGAGACTCTTTGTGGTTGGCAAGGTGCGTAGTGGGTTATGAACTTTTCTACCAAGGTATCGAATGAGTCGATAGAGCGGCGGGAAGCCTTGACCACCAATTGAGAACGGTACCTACAAGAGAAGTAGGGAACATTTTGCACAATACATGATCATCATTTGAGTAAAGATTTACTTGGGTGAGGAATGCCTCAATGTGGTCGTCAGAGTTGGTCAATCCTTCGTAGAGTTCGATCGCTAACGGTTTCCAACCTTGCGAGAGAGCATTGTCGAGTATCCTGTCGGCAAAAGGGATGTCATCGAGGTACGGGGTGACGAGTCACAAGAGCAACATCTCTATTGATCTTTTGCTTCTTTGCTCCTTTGCCGACATCAGTGGCCTTGCTCTGGGTTGACTTGTTGTGTGTTGAAGTGTGGTGGTTTGTGGAGTGATTGTTTCTAGATGTTCCTTTGTCGAGGAAATCTCTACGATGGTGGGATTTGGATCCCCTGTCATGGGTGTCTGCAATGGTCCTATTGTGGTAATGACTTCGGGTCTTGTTGTCGCTAGTGTGATCGTGTGAGTTGTTCTTTTTGTTGTGTTGACTATCCTGGAGGTCTTGAATCATTGTTCTCATGGCAATGTTCTCCTCTTTTAGGAGTAGAGGTCGATCTCATTCTTTTTAGTCATTTCTTGCATTTTCTTGAGTTCTTTCATGAGGGTTGTTTCATTCATGTTGGAAGGAGGGGGGTTGCTCCTTGTTTACACCATAAGGGAAGAAGTAGAGATGGGGCATAGGAATTTTTATGTCCCCACAGACGGCACCAAATGTTCTTACTGGAGTTTGGCAGAACAACTATCCTCTTGATCCTTCGGGCCTTAGAGCTCCATGGGACAGGTGTGTACCTGCAAAAGGGATTTTGACACCCAAGTCAGTGAAAGAGTAAGAGGATAGAGACTAAAGTGTGAGAGATTAAATACCTAAGGGGGGCCTGTGCCCCTCTTTTAAGGAGGTCTCTAGGTGTGGTTCCAAGTTACTTTTTTTACTGTTCTTCTTAAGATTTGTCTCTAGTTACCTTTTTTACCGTTCTCCTTAAGATTTGACTCTAGTTACCCTTTTTACCGTCCTCCTTAAGATTTGTCTCTAGTTACCTTTTTTACCATTCTCCTTAAGATTTATCTCTAGTTACCCTTTTTACTATTCTCCTTAAAATTTCTTTTTAGTTACCCTATTTAAGGATTTCAGTGCCTCGGTAGTGAGACAACTCAGGGTGTTGAGTAGAGTACTGAGGTGTTGCAGGCTGGTGGTTCTGATGACGGAGTCCCTGGGAGGGGTAGAGATCGAGCTCCAATGAGGTACAATATGTAATGGATAAACAATGTATCTTTCTATATTGTTATTATGTAGAAAGTATGAGAATAGTAAAAGACTAAGTAATAAGATGAATTACTTTATAATTTATTAAAATAATTATACTATTACATTAATTATATATTATATTAATAATAATGTTCTATTAAAATAATATTATTGTTAAATAGGTAAGGTTGTCACATTTAGTTTTTTTTAATATGGTTTGACCTATTTAACTAAAAAGACTTTTTAAAAATGTTAAATAGGTAAGTTTGTTACACTTAGTTTTTTTAAAGTCTATGACCAATTTAATTAAAAAGACTTTTAAAAAATTTGAACTTAATCATTTTATTAAATAAGGTGAACCAAGTTAACTTAAGATTTTAACTAAAAGACCTTATTTTCACTCTTATTTGTCGAAGTCGGTTAGGAAGACACCCTCATAGTAAATGATAGTGATATTCTATTTCTCATGAGATTGGGATTGAAGAGGGGATAAAGGGGATTGATTTTGAAAATGTCTCTATACCAATTTGTTACAATTTATATAATTCAAAAAATTATTAATATTTATTAATCACAAAAATTAATTATTATTTTGAAACACTGCTTTGATTTATTTATTTTTTTAATGTAGAAAGTAATATCTATGATAAAAAGAATGAAATTTAACTACGCATCATGGACTAAAATACAATATTTAAAAGATAAGATATTAAAACACGTGCATTTTCTTTTAACACCTACTCATTTGTTATTTGCACTCCACAAAGTTGATATTTTTTTTTCAAATTTCTAATATATCTTTATCCTTATTTGATTTTAAATTTTTTAATTTACTTTTTATTATTCTGTCTTGTTGTGCTTTATCTTGCTACTCTTGTGTGCCAAACACCAATTGCCACATTTTGCACTATTGTAAATTCTTAATCATTCTTATAAGTCTTTAAGGTATTATTCATTGATTTAAGCATTATTTGAAAAGGAAAACACAATTTTATTTATGTATGATTTTCTTGATTTAAAATTTACGCTTTAGGATTTATGATTTAGGGTTTGTTTGCATTTTTTATTCATACTAACGTCGATTCATGAGTATTACAGTGTTCCAGATCAGTTAATCCAGAACTTAAAATAATTACCCCCCATACCACCTAGTCCAGAATACGCATTTGATCCACTTCCGGATTAGTTGATCCAGAATGTAGATAATGCATTCCGGATCAACTGATCTGGAACGCATTATGTACATTCCGGATCATGTTGTCTGGAACATACTTGTTGAATCTCATTTACCTTCTGGATCATATGGTCCAGAACATATTAGGTGAATCTCATTTTGCCTTCCAAATCATGTTGTCCGAAACATACTTGTTGAATCTCATTTGCCTTCCAGATCATTTTGGAACATACTTGTTGAATCCCATTTGCCTTTCGGATCATGTTATCCGGAACATACTTGCTGAGAGGTGCTCGAAGCGATGACTAGAGAGGTGCTCAAAGCAGTGATTGGAGAGGTGCTCAAAGCAGTGACCAGAAAGGTGGTGGAAGCGACGATTGGAGAGGTGTGGTTGTGGCGTGCGCAACTGTTATGATGTGCTTCGTCAGCTAAGTAGGGTAAGAAAAAGGGAAGGTATTTTTGGGTTTTAAAAAAAATTGTAAAGCTTAAAGGGGTGCGAATAAAAGATAAGAGGATATTAAAAGCAATTGCCTAAACCGAATGAAGAAAAAAATAATTATGGAACAAGTTAAAAAAAAGTAATGACAATCTAGGCATAGATTAAGAAAGGACAAAATAATAATAGTGAAGTAATGCCATTTAAAATATAAGAAAAAAAAGAAAATATTTAATGCTAGTTTGATTCACTTTCCATTTTTTAGTTTTTAAACCGTTTCTTAAAACAGTAGTAGTTAATGTTACATTTAAATTCTGTCTAGAAAACTGTGTCTCAAATTAGTGATTTAATAAGCAAAATCGATTATTTCTAAATAACTTTTTCGGGATGGTTTCATTATAATATATTTTTTTTAGATTATAAGTTATTTCAATAAATAAGTTGAATATTTGGAAATCAAAACTAAATTTAGTATAAAATTTAAAAAATAAATTGTTTTTAATAAGTTAAAAATTTATGATTTATAATTATTTTTCAATAACTTATTTTTTCTTTTATCTATTTCATACTCTTCTTTTACTCTATAAAAGTAATTTATTATTGCATCCAAATAAGATTAATTACTTCACAATTTTAAAATAAACTTATTCAAACAAAAAATTCTGATTCCGATTTTTTTTTTTTTTTTTTAAACTTTTGCATAAAAAATTCTAAAAACCTACTAAGTTTCACAATATTGTTTCAATCATTTTGGACAATATTTTAGTAATAAATTCTTTCGTCTCTACGAAATGAAGGATTTAGATATGTTAATTTATACTATCAACCTTTCTGGGTGAGTCTCCTATAGGGATGCCAAAAATACCTATATCCGTGAGTACCCGCCCTAATCCATCTCGATTTTGATGGGTATTACTTATTTTGATCGGGTATGGATACAGGTATTACCCAATTAAACAGGGTAGGGTATAGATATGGGTATGTGACTACCCGCCCCGTACCCGAATCCGTACCCGCCGCGTTATAATTTTAATGATTATATAATACATTTAAATTTATATATTTAATTAAAAATTTTAATTCTTAAACTTTAATTTATAATTTCTTGTTATTAATTATTCTTTATATACTTTTTAAATCAAAATATAATAATATAATTTATATAATAATATAATTTATTTAATAATAAATAAATAAATTTAAATTACAAAAAATAATATGACTGGTACCCGCAGGTATACTCGAACCCGAAAATACCCGATGAGCTTCATACCCAAACCCAAATCCGCCTTGCACTTTGTGGGGACAGGGACGAGAGGGTTAAACCCGCACGTGTCCCACTCTGTTGCCATTTCCCATATGCTTTGAATGGGTTTTATTAATCAACCAAGATTTTAAAAGCAAAACAAATAGCTTCTTATTTAAAAAATATTTCCAACTGGATCACACAATACAAATATAAAAAATATATATTTATTTGATATTTTTAAAATTTAATAAAACTTAAACATAACATAGCAAGATACATGAATAAAAGAAAACAAAAATGTGAAGTTAGTGATGTCACTTAAGGATAAAAAATTAATTGAAGGATCCTTTTTTAGAAACTAATAAAGTTTTTTCTTTTTTTAAATATTTTTAGTATTAAATTTCATTAACCTTGTATTTCGGTCAATATTTTTCTTAAGAGTACTATAGTCATCATGTGTAGCTAAGTGGGATGAATCTTTGGGAATTGGACAAGATGCTATGTGCAACTCCCTTTATGTACAAACCACACCCATAACACATAAAGCTATGAACATCTCTTAAATTTATATAATAATTATTTTTTGGTTACAAGGAAAAGCGCCAAAAGGCTTCACACTAGCTAGAAAGAGGACCTCCAATAAAGTCCTTAATGCTGAGTTGGTAAACTTCCATTGGGGGAGCAATCAAAATTTGAAGACCCAGGGGGTGAGAATGAGCATCAGCTGCCGACGAATCAACAACACCATTAGTTTCTCTAAACACATGCTTTATAGAAAGTGTCCAAGGTTGTTTCAGGAACTACATAATATGCTGAACAATGCTACCATAAAGGGTGATTTGAATCACACCCTTCGACAACCAATTTAACTGCGGCTTCAAAATCACTTTCAATAGTGAAGTTGTTGTACTCATTATTTTAGGAAATGTCAAAGCAGAATGGATACCTCAAAGCTCAGCCATCAACACATCAATCCTACCTAATCGTCTAACAAAACCTATAATCCAATTACCAGTGTAATCTCTTAGCACCCTTTCACAAGTTGCATTTCTTCCCTATAAAGAGATTGTGGCATCAACATTCCACTTAATCTTTCCTAACAAAGGCGACTCTCATTGAAAATTAGCCATGTGCTTAATGACAAGGACCTAGACATTGTACACGTGAATAAGATTGGCTAATCCATGACTTCTACACTCATTTTCCACACAAGAAAGAATGGCTTGGCAATCAAACATGTCATTATTAAACACCTTATCAATGCACCACCTCTATATATGGTAACAAGGTTTTGCAAAACAATCAACCCAACCATCAGAGTCAATAGAAGGAACTTTGGATTGAAGGTTGCCCTTTATCCAAGCTTGCATATCATGGAGAAAGAAGTTAGGGTTGACTAATAGATGGTTAAAACGGGACCATATCAAGCTAATAACAGGGTAGTTCCTAGGGATGTGAATTCCTATGTCAATTGATGAGTTACATATGAGACACATACTAGAACTACCCATTCCTCAGAGTTATCTCATCTCATTTGTCATGAGACCCTTATGATAAAATTTCCATTTCAAATCTCGAACACTGGGTCTCCCTTTGAAATCGTGAACTCCCGACTAGCTAGACGAATAGTAAGGCCCATCACAGTTAGCTATAACTACATAAGCATACTTGGTAGTAAATGATGTTAGATATTTGTCTAATATGTAGGTTTACATATATCATTACTTATGTGTTATAAGTTATATAAAGAATATTCCCTTATGCAGCGATCTTATAAGGATTAATTTTGGGCTTAATAACATCTCACTAAGTATAGGCTTGGTAATGTGTAAATATCAAAAGTCTTATTTCTATTGTTATGATGAGACAAAATAGGAATAAGAAAACTTCAAAGGATACAACTTTTTGTGAAAAAGGGTGTGTTCTTATAATATAAAGTTATATTCTCCAAGTTATATCTACAATTTTATTTTTTGACATCCCATCATTAGAGACGAGGAACTCTTTATTCTACAGAGGAATTGTACATATAAGGCTTAGAAGATAAAACCTACAAGTTTATATATATCGAGTTTGCTAATGGATGATAGTATGCTTTTGTCATTTGTTTATCTTGTTATTCTCTTGGTGATTTGACATAAAAGTTCTCGAATTATGATGATTATCATCTTAAGTTCCTCCATTAAATTTCTAACAAATGATCTATCAAAAGTGTGGGGCCAAACAATCTTATTACTCCCTAACTTTGGCTTAGGAGGTAAAATAGCCAAAATCTCTTTCAAAAGGTGGTAGACGATTTTGTAGCTTTTGAATGTCCTAGTTGCCTTATTAATATAATCTTTAGCAAATCTATCATACTCATTAAGGAACGGGTTGTGGTTACAAACAGTGTCCAACTTGCGTCTTAAAGGAAGCCAAATATTAGACTAGAGGTGAATGTCAACCTGATTTCTAAGAACCCATCTAGAATTGTTAAGAATGTCCTCCCAAGTTTGGGTAAATGACTCTCCAAACTTGGGATTGATTCCTTCAAGCTCGCACCTCAAGAATTAAATGCGGGCCACAAGCATACTTATCACGGAGCACTGGAATCCATAGAGCATCATTAGAGTTCAGAATTCCCCATCCAAACTTGCTTGATTGAACAAATAGATGTCTTTAAACCCTATGTCACCCATTTTTCTTGGTTTGAAAAAATGGTTCCAAGCTATGGAATGACATTTCCTCTCCCCTTGCACTATGCCCCATACAAAATTTCTATTCATGGTGTCCAACTTTTGAAGAATTTGCTTGGGCAATAACACATATTGCATAGTGAAATTGTAAGGCGGAATAAACAACTTTAGCCAAGGTGATTTTCCTTGGGAAAGAGGGAGACATCACACTCTAACTATTTAAACATTGTTATGTTTGATTCAACCAGTAATTATAGTGGACATTATATAATGAATTTAAACTATGTAAATATAAAAACAACTTTTAAGAGATTTGGGATGATAATAAAATAAGGGCGAATGAAGTATCAACCATCTAAAATTTATAAAAAAAATGTAGTTACCTAGGATAATAAATATATACATAGCCATTAACTATCAAGATAATTTGTAATGCTAAGAATAGAATAAAACCAAATTACTAGATAGCACAAATAATAAATCAAGAACAAATGTGTGTGAAAAAAAATCCAAAAATGAGTAATAATGTATAAGTAACTTTTACACATATATGCAAAACAAGTGTACTTGAGGTTAACTTCAGTAAATAAGTTTTAAAATAAAGCATTATAAAAAGAGATAAGAAGAACAAAATAAACTTGTTTCAAAGTTTTATATATATATATATATATATTATTAAAAATATTTTTCTCTAAATGTAGTAAAGAAAAAATTGTTCCAACAATCAATAGAATAAAATAAATATTTTAGACTTGTAATGAGTTTGATTAAGGATTCATATGTAACTTAAATATTAGTTGAATGTTTATATTTATTGATTTTTAATATATATCCAACGGTAAAAATTATACGTATGAAAAAAATTATTATTGTATAACTTTTAAATAATTATATTTACATTGTTTAGCATTCCATTTAAACTCTTTTATCAATTTGATTTCCATCTTTTTATTTATGGATTTGTAACATGGTATCTCTATTTATTGATTGAGAGTAGGATTAAGATCAGGAAAAAAAATAAATTTAAATAACCAAAATCAAACAGATAACCTTTAAAGGACCAAAATAAAAAAATGAATTAATTTTTAAAAATAAAAATGTTATTTAATTATGTTTTGAGTTTAATGCTATGATTAATTACTCTATAGTGAAAATATAATAAAAATAATGAATTACATGAGAAGGTTATCATTTTCAAAATACATACATTATTTTTGACATATTATTCACAATATTTATAATAATTATTTTTGGACAGATTTAAAATTGTTATTGTTACTAGAAATAAATTTTTAGAACTTAAACTATTCTTTCAATAAAAAAAAATAAATTGACAAGCTATAATAAATTAAACTGACATAAATTTCACCAAAATTCTTAGTCAATGCCTCTTACCAAATCTTGTTTTGCTGGTGAAAGTACCAAAATACACGTGGCACCTTTGTACTAAAGTTGTGCGAATTTTTAATTTAAATTAAAACCTTTACCGTACCGTAAGCGATAATGAAACCCTAGTCCTCTCGCGGTTAAAAAAACAGAAGAAAAAAATAAACCGGAAAAAATTAAAAAATCGAAATTATTGGGAATTTCAATTTCAGGGATTCTATTAGGGTTTCCAATCGGCAAGAGATTCTCAAACCCTAATCCGTCAATTCTCGCTCGTGATCTCGAATATCTGTGGGACAAATCGATTCTTTGGTGGCATGTCTGTTAAGGTAGGCAAATTTTCGAGTAATTATATTTTTTTTTTGGTGTTAAATATTTGCATAATTTTGTTGGGTGTTGTTTGATGCAATAAGCGCAATGCATGGGGGTGTTGGGTATATTGAATTTAGGTTTGTGTTGGTTGAGGGATTTTTTGTGATATATTTGTGGTTTTGGTGTTTCAGATCAGAGAAAATGTGTAGATATATGTATGATGACATGGCAGAATTAGGGGAATTTTGGTGTGGGCGTTTGTTCTGTTGATTTTCCATGGAAGGCAGAGCAGAGAACTCCAATGAGACTACAATTCCCAAGAAATCGAGATCTCTGGATCTTAAGAGTCTGTATAAATCAAAATTGACAGAAAACAATGCAAAGAAGAACTTAAAGAGGATTGGCAGTAGCAGTGGGGGTGGTGATGAGAACAGGAAGAAAAAGAAAGCTAGAAAGGAAGTCTCGTTGAGTAGCTTAGAAAATGGTGATGGTAGCAGTGAGTTGAAGTTAGGGGCGAGTCAGAGATTGAGTAGTAGTAGTTTACTAAATAGAGTTTCATTTAGTGTTTGTGGTGATGATGTTCAGATTCCCAAGAGGAAGAGGAGTTTTATGGGGAGGAAGAAATCAGAACTTGGTAAAGCATCAAATGTGGTGAAGCAGCCTAATGATAAAATTGGTTATGGTGATCAGGTGCCAAAGTTAGGAAGTGACGATTTGGGCAGCGGGGTGGAGTCTTTCAAGATTAAGCATAAAAAAGAATTTGATGAATTTAAGGAAAATAGGAATAGTGATTCAAATTCAGTTCAGCATTTCAAGGAGAATGGGGATTGTGCATCTCATTCTGTTGTAAATAGTGGTAATTCTTTCCTAACAAAGTCGCGAAGGAAGAAAAGGAAGCGAAAGGCTTCAGTCTTAGATAGAACCGAAGCTTCAAAGGAGACTGGACCTTTGGTTTCAAGTTGTAAAATATCTGATGATTTGCAAGATGTGCAAGAAGATGAAGAGGAAAATCTTGAGGAGAATGCAGCTAGAATGCTATCTTCAAGGTTTGATCCAAGCTGTACTGGGTTTTCTATGAAATGTTCAAATGGGTTGCCCTTTTTCCAATCTCCCAGTCAAAGTATTGTTAACCACAGTTTAAAGATTCAGTCAGGTTCAGAATCAACGTCTGCCGATACTGCCGCCAGAGTTTTAAGGCCTAGGAAACAATATAAAAACAAGGGTAATTCGAGGAAGAGGCGTCACTTTTATGATATTCTTTTAGCTGATGTGGGTGCATATTGGGTACTGAACCGGAGAATTAAAATTTTCTGGCCTTTGGACCAGAGTTGGTATTATGGCCTTGTTGATGACTATGATGAAGGAAGCAAGCTTTACCATATCAAATATGATGACCGAGATGTAGAATGGGTTAATCTCCATACTGAGAGATTCAAACTCTTGTTACTTCGAAGTGAAGTTCCTGAAAAAGCAAAGGGTGAAAGAGCCTTCACTAAACGTAGAAGTTCTGATAAAAAAAAGGGAAGCAAATTCAGAAAAGAAAGGCAAAGAACAGAAGAAAATACAGAGGATGATCATTGTGGTGGGAGCAGTATGGATTCGGAACCTATAATTTCATGGTTGGCTCGATCTTCTCATCGGCTTAGATCTTCTTTTCAAGGCGTTAAGAAGCAAAAAAATTCTGTTACACTTCCAAATACGATGTCATCATTCTTGTATGATGAACCTGTTACGACAAAGGGACATTTAGCCAAGAGTTCTTTGAGGGGTGTTAAAAATAATTTCTCTAGTGATTCTGTAACACAAGATAAATTAGCTGATGATTTTAGGGAGAAGTCCTCATTGCAAAGCACCACTTCCAATAGAGATGGAAAACAGCCTATTGTCTATTTCAGAAGGCGGATTCGAAAGCCAGCTTTGATATCCTGTCATATCTCTGAAGAAAATGATATTGTAAGCCGATTTGACCAGATGTTTCGTGGGGTTGAGAATGTGAACAATCCATGTGACAGCACGGTTGAGCATGAGGGCCCATTGTGCTTCACTTTCAAGGCGGGAGTATCAAAATTTTTTTGGCACATGGACTCTGCATCATTCAAATTTTTCTTTAAGTTTCCAATGCGTTTGGTGTTGAATGAGTCTTTTCAATCAGAAAATTTGTGGTTGTTTTACACTCTTTTTCTGCTTAGGTATGGTACAGTTATGACCAAGTGGCCTAGAGTTTATTTGGAGATGCTTTTTGTTGATAATGTGGTTGGGTTGAGGTTTCTATTATATGAAGGTTGTTTGAACATGGCTGCAAGTCTTGTCTTTTTTATCCTTAGGGTATTCCATCGATCTGCTTGCAGAGTGAAGTATGCTGACTTGCAATTTCCATGTACATCTATTGGATTCAAGTTTTCTAGTGCTCATGTTATTAAGAAGCCACTTGTATTTGAGTTCTATAATTTCTCTGAGGTGAAGAATTCAAAGTGGATGTGCTTAGATTCTAAGCTTAACAGGCATTGTATACTCAGTAAGCAGCTCCATCTCTCTGATTGCACATATGATAACATCCAGGCACTTCAAAATAGATCAAGTGTGCTCTCGATAACTGCTATAAGTGGGTCCTCTTCAGTCAAGGTAGTTGTTCCTTTTTTCCTATATATCTTGATCTGTAACTCCAACACTTGTTATTGTAATTCAAAATTTTATATGCTTTGAAAGATATCTGCCTTATCTTATCTGTTTTTTCAATCAAATCATTGAACTTGTGCACAAACAGGTCATGCAGAAGAGGAGTTGGCCTGGGATTAACATCATGGGTGCTTCCAGAGTGTCCACCCAAGCTGATGCTCATCAGTATTCTGATGCTGGTGAGAGGACACTTCCTCCATTTGCTCTTTCTTTTGCTGCAGCACCAACATTTTTTGTTTCTTTGCATCTCAAGTTGCTGATGGAGCAGTCTGCAACTACTATAAGCTTTTGTGATCACACAACGATTTTTGATGAGGAAGACCCTGGTTTGGTGACAGATGGATTTCGTTTCACTGGAGATTGCTCAAACAGGAATTCTGAAATTATTCTGAGAGATGTGGAGACTTTGCGAAACGGTGCTTCTGATGATGGAGGGTCTTGTGCTGACACAGATCAGCCCTCTACTTGCAGTGAACAAATTTTCTCTCAGAATTACCAGAGCATCGGTCCTAACAGTGCTGGTGCTTCCATTTCGCTTGGTTCTGAGACACTTGGTCACTTACCTGAATGGCAATCCCACCAGTTGGAGCAAGAGTTAGGCTCTTCACCTTCGAGTTCTTTAATACATCAAGATAAAGCTGATAATAATTCTCTTTCTTTTGGTGATATCAGCATCCAAATTCCTGCAGTTGATTCATTTGAGAAACCTGGTGGTGATGGTTATTTACGTGATGATGCTGAACACTCTCCTGATTTTTCTTGGAATATAAATGGGGGTGTTATTCCAAGCTCCAATCCAACTGCTTGCAGAAGTTCTTGGTATCGGAACCGAAATAGTTCCTTGTCATTGGGATTTCATTCTCATGGATTGTCTGATGGCAAGGCTGATTCTCTTTACAATGATTTTAGCATTGGACCTAAAAAGCCACGTACACAAGTATCATACTCAGTGCCTTCTGCAGGGTATGAATACAGTTCAAGGCAGAGAAACCATAATCAGAAAGGGCTTCCTCACAAACGAATTAGGAAGGCCAGTGAAAAGAAGTCATTAGACGTTGGTAGGGGTTCTGAAAAGAATTTTGAATGCTTATCTTGTGGTGCAAATGTGTTGATTACTCTTGGTGATAAGGGATGGAGAGAATCTGAGGCCCATATCGTACTAGAGCTGTTTGACCACAATGAGTGGAGACTTGCTGTGAAACTTTTAGGAATTACTAGATATTCATACAAAGCACATCAGTTTCTGCAGCCTGGATCAACAAACCGGTACACACACGCAATGATGTGGAAAGGAGGGAAGGATTGGATCTTGGAATTTTCTGATAGGAGCCAATGGGCACTTTTCAAGGAGATGCACGAGGAATGCTACCACCGAAACGTCCGTGCTGCTTCTGTTAAAAACATACCTATTCCTGGTGTTCATTTGATAGAAGAAAATGATGATAATGGATATGAGGCAACTTTTGTTCGGAGTTATATGTATTTCCAACAGATACAAGCAGATGTTGAGATGGCTCTGGATCCATCCCGTGTTATGTATGACATGGATAGTGAGGATGAGCAATGGGTTGCAAATGCTCAAAATTCTGTGGAACACAACAGTGACCTGAGTTGGATCTCAGAGGAGATGTTTGAGAAGACAATAGACATGTTTGAAAAGGCTGCATATGCTAAGAAGTGTGATCATTTTACTCCTAATGAGATAGAGGAACTCGCGGTTGATGTTGGGCCTATGAGTGTTGCCAAAACCATTTATGATCATTGGCAGCAGAGAAGGCAGAAGAAGGGAATGGCTTTAGTCCGACACTTTCAGGTATAGGTCAAATTACCTTTCTTGTTTCTGTTATAATTATTTTGATTATTGGAATATGTCTCTTCTTACATTTATTTAATGATATTATATGAAAGATGTACTAGCTTTACTAATTGAATAAGAGAATTAATAAGTGGTAACGGATTGATCTTTTACTTTGTTACACTTAAAATATGAATCTCTACTTTGGTGGCCTGTCTAATCTAAGGATAGGTTTTATGAGTCATTCAATAAAGGTTGGTCTAGTAGCAATGTCCACATGTGGGGAGGAGGTGAGAGGTAAAGGTCATGGGTTTGAATCTCTCAACTAACAAAACTTGACATATTAACAACTAACATTTGCCTATAAATAAAAAGGATGCATGTTATTTGTTGTTCCACTTAACAATTTCTATGCTTTTACTTGTATTTATGCCGTCCATGTTAAAAACTGCTACTTATTTGAATTTCTACCAACTGTTTTATTAAATACATAAATGTTGGACAAATCTTTGATTCTGGCAAGTACTAAAAACAGAATAAACAATGACATGATTAATGCAGTATTAATGCTACCACAGAATAAAGCATTTTCGGAGAGCCTGAATTTATATAATTCTTGTTTGATACAACATTGAAAGTTATATTTCAATTGCTATGGAACAAGTGGGCATAATTTGATTGGCTGAAAGCCTGATGACTTTATGCAATTTACCCTCACATTTCTCAACATGGTCTGTTTTCATTGTATTTACCCAATGTGTATGTTTTGTTATTATGTGCCTGAAATTTGTACTCTGAATCTTTATGTCCTTTTCAGCCCCCTCGATGGGAAATATATCAAAAACAAGTCAGAGAGTGGGAAATAGCCATGACCAAGAACAATGCCCCTTCTAATGGATGCCTGAACAAGGTTACAACTTTGGAGAAACCTGTCATGTTTGCTTTTTGTTTGAAACCTAGGGGTCTAGAATCACTGAACAAGGGATTGAAACATCGATCCCAGAAGAAGATTTCAGTATCTGGACACGCAAGCAGTAATCTAGATCAAGATGGATTCCACTTTTCCAGTGAGTATTTGATATCCTTGATTATTATATTTTAGCAACAAATTAAAAACATTATCCTTAACATCTAATTGTTGTAAACTTAGGAAGAAGACAGAATGCCTTGCCTTATGGTGATGAGAAGTTTCTATACCAAAGCCATGTTTACGATTATTTTGATGATTCATCACTGGCTTTGACCTCACCGAGGGTTTTCTTACCACATGATGCTGGCAGCTTGAAATACCATAGTACTGGTAACGGAGTGGGATATAGAAATCACATCCAAAAAATTCACAAGTCCAAATATGATTTGCCTGGTAACAGACATCAGTTTCTTGCTAGCCCTAAGAGGCAAGGTATTGAGCAGTTGGATCCTTCAGTTCTTGAGGAGTTAAGACTACGGGATGCCATGGCTGAGGCCCGCTTTAAACACCACGCGGCTAAGTTGAAGAGAGACAGGGCTAAAAGATTGTTGTATAAAGCAGATGTAGCAATGCACAAGGCCATGACTGTTCTAATGACTGCAGAAGCAATGAAGGCTTCTGTGGAATCCCTTGGTGAAATGAAAGCTTCTGAGAACTAATCTGGCTATTGAGATGGCCTTCGGTTTAATTGGTCAACAGTTGTGGCCTTGTTTTTGTCATTATCCAGGTGTTCAATAGAGAATTTAAATCATGAGAGTTGAGTTCAGTGACGGGAGGAGATTCTGTTGCTGCTTGCTACTGCAACTCCCTCTCACTGTGGTTTGGAACCTTTTCCAGCTTGGGATCTGCTCAGTTTTGAGTAATTGTGGCACTTATCTGCATGGTGTATAGGTCTATGAATTTTTGGCTGCCTATACTTGTACAGATTCCCTCCTCCCTTCTCAGTTTCATTCAATATGAAAATAGAAATCAGTCAATAATACAACACCACTTTGAAATGGAAATAGTCCTGTTTCTTTCATAGTTTTAGGTAATATTCTCTTCACCCTCTCAGTTTCGAACATTCAATATGAAAATACAAATAATGGTTTTTCTTTCTACATCTCTGGAATTTCATCCGGCATCTGGGAGTTGTATTTTCACTCCGGATTAGCCATTTGGGAGCATTAGGAATGGGATGCAGGAAGAAAAGTGCTTGCCTAGAAATTGGCCAAATTATCTTCTTTGAAATGGAAATTGTCCTATTTTCTTTCATAGTTTTTAGGTAAAATAGTAGACTAGTGGATGACCAGGAATTGATCGTTACTTTCAGATTTTAGTTACTCTCTTGCGATAGCACTCTTATTCTGTGCTTTGCATGAAGTGAAAACAAGACAAGAAAGAGAAATTTAAAATTTAAAGAGTAAATTTTACCAGTCTCTGTGTTCTGCATGAATTACACCACATACCTCTCCTTTTTGCAGACCTACAGAATTTCTTATTCTAGAAACATTAGGTGCTTGTTATATATATTACACTAAGTTTTCTTAATATTAATAAGAAAAAAATATTTATATACTGTTAATGTAACAGTTAATTATAATATTTTATATATGATAAGTTTATTGACTTTACTAATACTTTAAAAGTAATGAAAATGAAAGATTGTGATGAACTTTCATGATAAATTAAACTGTATTAATAATACATGGTGTATTCTTATAATGATCGGTGTTATAAATATTAAACAAGCAGATATCATATACAATTTGAGAAAACATCATAATTCAGGTGAAATGTGAAGTTTAAATTGAAGAGAATATGAAAGGAAATTTGTGGTGTATTTGATTGTGGGTATAAGATATGTAAAAAAAGTGTTTTAAATGACAGCTGGCAGGGGTGTTTCGATGTAACAAGGACAAAAGAGTTTTTTTAATTAACGAACTGTGAAAAGTAAAAGCCTTAATTGAAATCTTTGGATAGATATTTTCTTCCTACACCATCATACTTTCTCATTGTATCTCTAGTCTTTTAAAATGACAAAAAAGTTCTTGGCTAAAACAGTTAAAAACTTCTTCTCTTTTAGGTGGCTGATTGATCCAAGTAGGTTTATTTTTTAAAAAAATTACCAGTATGGGTCTCTTTTGAAAAATATTACCAGCATGGGTCTGTTTTGGTAGTTGACTCGGTCAAACTGCAACTCCGAATTGCGATTTCGTTCCCACGTCAGCAACGTGATTACGTGGAAGCTAGCGTGGAAAAACGAGTATGAAACCGTAAGTGGGAATTGCGGTTTGACTGGTCTTTGACCAGCACTGCCTTGTTGTCCAATAGGTAAAAAAACACAGAAAACGATGCATGTAAAACCGCAAGTCAAAGTTCCGGTTTTACTGGGGTTTAACCGGCCCCACCCTTTACCCAACGGTTGCAAAAAGGATCCCTGTAAAACCGCAAGTCAGAGTTGCGGTTTGACTGGGGTTTAACCGGCCCCCTTCTTTACGCGACGATTTTTTACGAACGGGTGCGGATATTGAGGAAGAGGCGCGATTTTTTACGCACACAAACCGCAAGTGCGAACTGCGGTTTTCATTAAAAAATATTTTCCACATAAACCGCAGATGCGAGTTGCGGTTTATGTGGAGTTCGCCTCCTATAAATCGACCCCCTGACCCCACAGAACCGCACACCCTTCCGCGCAGAGAATCGCACACCTAGTTGGAGACCACATAGTGATAATCAAAGAAAGCTTTTGTTTTTGCTGGAAATTATTTATAAATATTGAGGTTAGTTTTCGTATATAATATTTGTTTGTTATATATTAATTTTGTATTTTGATATATATTATTTTGGGTATTATGTTAACATAATGTTTTGTATTAAATTGTAGCAATTGTCATGGCATCATCTTCTTCTCGCCCTTCTGTTGATTGTGTTCATTCTGGACCTGTGGAGAATGACGTGTTGTACATGCAAAATCAACACGTTTCTCAACATATATGGAATGGGGAGGACGATAGAACGTGCAGTTCCCACGTACAATGGAGAATAGTCAATTCCTCCTCAAATTGTATGATATTTACGACAAACGGGATTTTACACGGTCGCGCAGATGAGTTTTCTTCATATTAATGCAGGTTTAATTAATGCATTTGTTGAGCGGTGGAGGCCGGAAACTCATACTTTCCACATGAGATGTGGAGAATGCACTATCACCCTTCAAGATGTTGCAATTTTGTTGAGTTTATGAGTAACTGACATTCCTGTCATAGTTTCAACCAATGTTAATTGGGTTGAACTATGTGAAGAACTGTTTGGCGTTTCACCAAATAACGATGAAATTGATGGTAGTTCTATTCGCGTTAGTTGGCTAACTCATAATTTTGGTGATATCGCAAATTTTAAAAATAATGAAGAAAATTTACAGAGGTTTACTAGGGCATATATTTTACGCCTCATTGGTGGTGCCCTGTTTGTAGATAAGTCTAGTAGTAAAGTATCTTTAAGGTATTTGTTATTGTTGCGAGATTTTGGTGAGTGCAGTGCATATGCATGGGGTGCTGCTGTACTTGGTTTTTTGTATAGAGAACTATGTGTTGTAACAAACTACAAAATAAAATCCATGGGTGGTTTATGCCTATTAATACAGATATGGGCATGGGAAAGATTCCCAAAAGTCGCACCGACTATATTACCCCCATACAAACCAAACAAACCCGTTGGATCAAGGTAATTTTTTTATTGAGTATAATGTTAGTTATATTTGAAAATATTATTTGTCAGTTAGTTATATAATATTTAATATTATTCATATAATTTTCGTAGGTGGCTACGACGGGGAAACAGACACATTGGAGCCACCGATGATTTAAAACATCATCGTCGTTTACTGGATACAATGAAGCAAAATGATGTAAGAAAATGTATGTTATTGTTTGTTAATTTTGTTTACGTACTAACTACTTCTTATTTTATATAGGTCATTTGGATGCCATATCCAAATGAAGTTTTGGCACAGTTACCCCTGATATGCTTAGAAGGGGTTAACGTGTGGAAATGTGTTGTGCCATTGCTTTGTTTCAATATTTGTGAATGACATCAACCAAATAGAGTAATGCGGCAGTTTGAGATGCGTCAACCCATACCCCGTCCTCCTTTGTAGCCCAAAAAATTACATGGGTTGACTATGCGAGGAAAAGGTTCTGAAAATTGCCTTATGTTGTTGCAACCTGCCATTGCAATATGGAACAACATAGACCAATTTAGGGTCGAAGAAATTGGAACTCAGGTTGGAGAGCTGACATTCAACTCTGAGTACATGGTTTGGTATCGTGCCAAAACCAAAATGTTTATCGACCCAAGAAATGCAAGAGCATCGTTGTTGGTAAAATTTGTTATAGTTATCGAATTTGTTTTTTAATTTTTGCAATAACATTTTTATGGTTTTAATGTTTTCCATTATATTTTTATTGTAGGGTGAAGTTGGAGAGACATTATCGTATATGGTGTCGCCGGAGGGAAGAAACAAGTGGTCAGTGGATGATTTAGTCCTATATGTTGATAAAATAATGGTCTTGTTGGAAGATGAAGATCGAATCACACGAGCGGCAGTGCCAGCACCCGAAAGTATGCCTGAGGTCGATGTTCCAGATTTTCACGTTAAACAGTCATATCGTGAAAGTCGTGGTCTAACTAGACGGAGGGACGTCGTTCAGGCAGAAGTTTACCCTGTTCCTAATTTGCCTTAACGTCAAGAAGGCATATATTATACACCGACACAACTAACTGGAAATATACCTACTACTTATTATTATCCGTCTCAGACAGACGTAGGACCATCTTACCAAGGTCGTACACCGTACGGTGCTGGCATGCCCCAAGGCCATATTTTTCAACAAATATTTGGATCACTTCGCACACTAGAGATGCCACCAGAGCAACAACCCGCAACGACAACAGCTATCGGCGAACCGCAATTCGATATACCTTGGGATTCTCCCTATGCTGCCGCTAGTCTAGGATTACGTGGACAATTTGATCCAAACTCATGCCAAAATGTAGACGATGATGATGATGGTCAATGAAATATTTTTTTATTTGCAATACAGTTTTTATATTATTTTTTAAAGTTATTATTGTAATGTTTATGAAAAAGATGGTAACAAATTATAAAATATGACAATGTTGCAAAAGTTCGAAAGAGATAATAATAAATTATAAAATATAACAACGTTGAAAAACAGAATAACATTTAAGGTAATTACATATCACCATCGGTTGGTTGAGAGCATCCTACATCATCATGCAAAGGGCAACTTCTTCGATTATAACCCTCTTCTCCACATCGGCCACGTTTATTTTTTCTGTGTGTTTGTGACTCAGTAAAATCCATTTCATTTCTTATCCTCGTTGACTTTGGACGTCCTTTTCCTCGAACAACAGAATAGTTTGGGATAAGAGTCCAACTTTCTTCATTATGAGGGATCAAGTCGTCATTCCCAAGAGGAAACCATTGACCAGAGTATGCACGCATGATGAAGTCATTTGTGTATACTTCATCAACAAATTGATAATAGTCTAAACTAATTGCACCACACACAGCTATTACATGTGAACAAGGGTAATGGAAAGCTTGGAATCGGTCACATTGGCAGTATTTGTCGTTCAAGTTAACTACCCATTTTTGTCCTCCACATTGAGTCAGTGGATTAAAGGCGTCTTCGACTTCGAATCTAGTCGTTTCGATATTGTACTGACGGACTATATGGGAACAAGCGTCTTGTTGGTTTTTATGCAATGCTTGCATCAATTTATGACAATAGACCTTTGCAGCTTCCAATTGGGACCTACCATGGGATCCTCTTTCGACAAAATATGCAACACATTTACTATATGTTGACCTTACCAAAGCACTGATGGGAATATTCCTACAATCCTTGAACACTTTGTTAATGCACTCAGACAAATTAGTTGTCATGTGTCCATACCTGTAACCTTTTGTATCGTATGCCATACTCCATTTTTGCTTCGATATGTCATTTATCCAACTAGCTACTTCAGTGCTTTGTTGACAAAATTTTTCAAAGTTTCTGTCAAATATATGCTTGCATGGAGTGTAAGCTGCAAAACAACACAATACAATCGCTCATTTATAATAATAAAAAATACAGTTGAAAAAAAATGTCATGTGGGTAAAAAGAAGTCATACCTAATTTTATCAACATTTTTTTCTGTGCCATATTTTTAAATCGGGTGTTGAAATTACTTGCAATATGGCGTATGCAATACTTATGATAAGCATATGGTGGTTGCCATCCTAATGCCTCATTTTGCACAGCAGACTTAATCCCAGCATGCCGATCAGAAATTAGACAGATTCCTTGTTTTTGTGTCACATGCAATCGTATGTGGGATAGGAACAAAGACCACGAGGACGAGTTTTCACTTTCAACCACAGCAAAAGCTAAAGGTAATACATTGCTATTTCCATCTTGTGTGGTTGTGATTAACAACGTTCCACGATACTTTCCATATAAATGTGTTCCATCAACCTGTATCAATGGCTTACAGTAGTTAAAGGCATCAGCACACTGCTTAAATGTCCAAAACACTCTTTGAAACTGTTGGTATTGACGGTAACCTCGATTGCCAACAACAAGATCATCATGACATATTTGATAGAAAAAACCTGGTGATTTACTTTCAATGAATTTCAAAAATGTTGGAAGAGTCGCGAATGATTCATCCCAGTCCCCATAAACACGCACAATTGCTTTTTGTTTTGCTTTCCATGCTTTCCTGTATGATATTTTGTATCCATATTGACTACAAATTCTCTCCTGAATCAAATTAATTCTTAAAGATGGGTCTGAACCAACCATTCCTAAAAAAATAAAAAAGTTAATAACAAATCATAATAATTTAATTCAAATATTACGTTATATATGGACAAGTAAGCAAACCTGATATCAAGTTACTGATGAAAGTTGAGTATAATTTTTTGTGGTCTTGTGTGACTGCCGGATTGAGACATAGATGATCTCCACCCCATTGAGTAACCGTCCAATTGACTGTTTTCCGAGACAAAATTGCCCTCATATAGAATGGACACCCATCTTTATAGTTGGGACATTTGATAATGTATTTCGAACTTTTTGACTCCACAACATGATACGTTTGATGTGTTTTTTTCGCATTGAATATTGTATCAGTGCATTTTTTAGATCTTCTTTTGTGTCAAACTGTAGACCTTTGTACAATGCATCTCCAACATTCCATGACTCATGCAAGTCTTCGCCTAAAATATCTTCTTCATCAGGATGCAACCAATTAATGTGTGTATAATGAGCTGCATCAGTCCAAGGTGGACGTTGCCCTGCAACTGTAACAATATTGTTATTCATGTGTCTCTTATTCACCAAATTAAACTAGTAAACCGTAAACAAAATAATAATTTTTGTTAAACATACCTTGTTCAACATTTGTTACCAACAATAACTCCATATTACGAGTTTGATCGTCATCAGTATCAGATGAATTACCATAAATTGAAACGTCATTTTCTTCATCAGATGTTTCCTCACCACATGATTCACCAATAACATCATCATCATCTACTTCAACTATGTCAGAACTGATTATACCAGTGTCTACTGCAGTGCCTGAACTACTACCAACTGATGATTTCTGAACATACAATTCTATTATATCAACATTATTTTGTTGTTCAAATGCATTCAACATAATTTCAATATCTTCATCATCAACAATTTGTAGTGGCACATATTTTCCATATAAATTCATTTGATTGCATTTTTAACTTTTCCTGAATTTTGTTCTTCAATGAAGTAAAACTGATATGACGCGTAATTCTAATTGCTCTTCTACTCCCTTAAAAAATAACACCTTCGTCTCCTTCGTACATTCTTCCATTACTATAAATGAAGGTGACAATTGGAGCAGACATAATATATTCATAAATGTACCTACAAATAAATAATAAAGTAAATTTAAAAATAAAAAACAGAGTTAAAAAAGAAATTTGTTTTTAAAAATATTGAAAAACACAAAAAATTTACAAATTACGTTTTTTACCTGAAAAATTGGACTGTAACGTAAAGCTTTGTTTTACGCCGGGTGCAACTACGTGTGCGGTTCTCTGGGTCGAACGGGTGTGCGGTTCTGTGGGGCGACTGGGGTTTAAATAGCAATTCCACGTAAATCGCAAGTCTGATATGCGGTTTATTAAAATTATTATTTAATACAAACCGCAGTTCGCACTTGCGGTTTACTGGAAAAATAATATTTAATTCAAACCGCAAGTCGCATCTGCGGTTTTATGTGAGTAGAAATTTGTATTTTTTTGCAACCGTTGGGTAAAGGGGGGGCTGGTTAAACCCCAGTAAAACCGCAACTCTGACTTGCGGTTTTACATGCATCGTTTTCTGTGTTTTTTTACCCATTGGACAACAAGGCGGTGCTGGTCAAAGACCAGTCAAACCGCAATTCCCACTTGTAGTTTCGTAGTTGTTTTTCCACGCTGGCTTTCACGTAATCACGTTGCTGACGTGGCAACGAAACTGCAATTCGGAGTTGCGGTTTGACCGTGTCAACCACCAAAACAGACCCATGCTGGTAATATTTTTCAAAACAGACCCATACTGGTAATTTTTTTAAAAAATAAATCCACTTGGGTCAATCAGCCCTTTTAGGCAATTCTCCTTGTCCACAGTTCTTCTTCTTCATGCATCTTCTTCACTGTTCCCTGCCAACGTTGATATAGACCTTCCTCTGCCGCGTGTGTTCTTCTTCTTCTTATCACTAGGTATGTGCTTCTTGCTTAAAATATGTATTTTCATGCAATGAAACAAAAATTCAGATTGTAGAGGTGTTAATTCAGATTCTATATTCAATCGATTTAGTTCTTGCTCTGGAATAGGTTCTAGTTTGCAATTTAGTAGTCTAGATTGGATCCTGATTAGGAATCTAAATGACCAAATCAATGAGCCCGAATTGTTAAATCCGGACTGCCTGTAAGTGCAGCAAATTCGAATGGTTTATATGCATCAAATCCGGATTGACCATTCCATATTGAGTCCGAACCTCCTATTTCGGATTGAGTCCCTATTAGCTAATCCAGACTTGTAAAAATAATTTTTTTCCAAGTTCGGATTAACTACTCCGGACTTCTTAAATACCTTTGTGTTTTGGAATTACACTAAGTTTCGATTAACTGCAAAATGCAAAATGGAGTGAGATGAGATGCAACCACTTATTAGCTATGCCAAGGAGACAGAGCGAGATGCAAAACAAAGTTTGAATTAAGTCGCAGAAGATAAAATGCAAAAGAAAAAAGCAAGCACCTGCATCATCACTGGGAGCGCAAGAACGAAGAAGACTACGGAAGAAGGATGAAGAGGAGACTTTTTACCTTATGAATTTTTAACCTAAGGATACTTTTGTCCTTTTGTAAGACTATGGAGGTGTAGTCAGAAAGTATGGAGGTGCAGGGAAAAAAACTCCTTTAAATTGGTTTAATTGGATCTTTAGTTTTGCAATTTTTTTAGCACCCACATTTGGTTTCGAATTTCTCATAATGTTGAATTTTTAGGTTTGTCCTTTTGTATGCTTATAAAATTAAAATATTTTTTAATTAATCAATTAGTAATTAGATAATTGTATTTTAGATAGGTTAATAGGTAATTTTTTTGAAAAATATATTTTGGATTTTGCAATCTGTAAAACATTTTTTTTACAATCTTGATTCATCTACCTAGAATTAAAGAAATGACTTAAATAAGTTTTTTATTTTTAAAGTTTTTCAAAAAACTACTTGTAGTTTTTGAAATTCAAAAACATTTTTTTAGTCCCTACAATTAATTTGCTTTTTTATTAATGTTGTTTGTTTATAAGCTCTGGTGTATTTAGTTGTACCGGATATAAAATTGAAGATTGAAGAGGTTAGAATTAAGGAGGAGAGTGACTCATGAGTAATAAAACATATTTTTTAGAGCGCTAACTAGAAAGAAAAACTAAAAGTAAATCAAGAGCTAAAAAAATACTTTTTTATTTTAAGTATTAAAAGTGATTTTTGATGAAACATTATAGATAAAAAAATTACTTTTGATAAAAATGTATTCTAGAATTTCCAACTGAAAAACAATTTTTTACATGGCGAATTTGAAATGTAAAGTTTTATGGATTGGAAAATCCAAAATGGTTTGATCGAAAATGTGTTCCGAAATTTTCTATACAAGAGTCCAATTTTTTCATATTCCGAATTGACCAATCTTGAATGTAACAAAACTCTAGCAATTGCTTTTAATACTTCCCTATCTTCTATTCGCACCCACAGGTTTTACAATTTTTTTCAAAACCCAAAAATACCCTTCCCTTTTCTTACCTTACTTGCATAACAAAGTACATTCTGAATAACATGATCCAGAAGCCAAATGAGATTTAGTTAGTATATTCCAAACCACATGATCTAGAAGGCAAATGAGATTCAGCAAGTATGTTCCGGACAATATGATCCGGAATGTATTATGTCCATTATGGATTAACTGATCCGGAAGTGGATCAAATGAGTATTCCAGACTAGGTGGTATGAGGTAAATATTGTTAGTTCTGGATCAACTGATTCGGAATACTGTAACACTCAATGTAGTACAAATAAAAACGCAAACAAACCCTCAATCATAAATTCCAAAATCCTAAACCCTAAACTTTAAATCAAGAAAATCATACCTGAATAAAATTGTGTTTTCCTTTTCAAATAGTGCTTAAATCAACAGATAATACCCTAAAGACATATAAGAATGATTAGGGATTTACAATAGGGAGAATGTGAGAATTTGTGTTTCGTACACAAGAGTAGCAAGAAAAAGCACAACAAGACAAGAAAATAAAAAATAAATTCAAAAAATTTAAATAAAATAAGGATAAGGGTATATTAGGAATATACAAAAATATAAACTTTGGGGTGCAAATAGCAAATGGGGGATGTTAAAAGAAAATGCCCAAAACTGCATGTAGATTGGAAAATCCGGAAGCAAAATTTATTCTAGCCTAAAAAACTATGTTCCGGATGTTAGTATCCGCAAGGTTAATTTTCGGATAATGACATTCACCATGATGGTACCATTAAACCACAATCTCGACCAGCATTTAATTTGACAAAAAACTGGAGTTCCTCAAACGAAAATTGTGCTGCTTTTTCGTTAAAAACACAAGGATAATACGTGTATTTTGTGGTTTTAGAAGGTGCCAAAAGAAAAGTGGGAGTATAAATAAAATTACCATAGTTTTAGGGTATGATCCTATGCTCTAGGTATAGGGTTCTCATTGAACAAAATATAAATTGTTGTCAACTAAATACATGTCTTAATCAATCTAATCATCATATATTGTATAATTTTTTTTATAAAATTAAAATAATGTTTTTTCATAATCCACTTCAAGGCATATATAATTTCATTTTTCCTTTTGGTTTTACCTACCGCTTCATTAGTTGCAAGTAATCCATCCAAGAGATTTCTCTCCATAATAAATGCATATTACTTCCATTAATAACTTTCTTCAACCTTTAATAATAGTGATTTTTTTCATAAGTCAATAAATATTATTAAAAATAAGTTGTAAAAATTAGAGGTGGGTATACGAACTTAAGTTTGTGGACTTGTAAGTTCTTACGAATTTTGAACATTATTTTTTAAAAAATTCATAACTATAGAAGAAATTTGAGTCCGGTTTACGAAACCCGCAATCTGTGAGCTCATGAGCTTGACCTGTAACCCATTTAAAGGGGCAAAATTATCATATATGATATTTGTTTGTGTTAATGTTGTGACTTTTTTGTTGTAAATTGTGATATTTTACTTTTAATACTAAAAATATTTAATGTTTTAAATTATTATAAATAATGATATATTATAATTTAGTTAGTTTAAAAAATAATAGAAATTTTTTAATTATTTTTAAAAAAAATGTGTATATGCGGACCAGTCCGTTAAACTTGTGGACTTCGCAGTCTGGATATGAACTCGTAAAAAAAAAAATCCATTTATTTAAGCGGACCAAATTTATCCGGCCCGTTTAAAATGCGGCTTCGTGGGCTGGACTTAAACGGGTTAGATAAATCTGTATACCCACTCCAATACAAGGTGTGCCTACATAGTAAAAACAAAAGAAACCTCCGTTTCAAGATATAGAGGATAAAACAGTGGATACACTTTAAGCACAAAACATGAGATTGATGACCTACTTAGCAAAAGAATGTGATGTTAACTTGGCAACACAACATTATTCTCATGAGTAGGAACGTTCACGGTTTAGTTTGGTTCGATTTTGAGGAAAAATAAAAATCGAACCAACTAATTTTAATTAGGTTGAGTTGGTTCGATTTTCTAGATTTCTTTTCCAAACTCGAACCAAATCGAATCAATAATAATTGGGTTGGTTCAATTCGGTTCCAAGAAAAATTGATCAAGAAATTAAAAAAGCAATTTTTTGCTTAAATAGTAAAAGAATGGTTTTATATCTGAAACTAGTCAAATTAATTAATCTACTAAATTCATAAATTTGTAAAATATCAAGTGCTTCATATATACTAAATTAATCAAATTAAACTATTAAAACAATAAATACAAATAAAAAATTATATAAATTTAAAGTATAAAATAAATTTACTAACTTAAAAATATAAAATAAATATATAATAATATAATGGGTTGGTTTAGGTTAGATCAGAGTTTTGAAATGCAAAAACTGCGAACCGAACCAGAAATGGTCGATTCTGGTCGGTTTGGGTTGGGTCTAGAATCAAGTGAAAAAACTGAACCAAACTAATTGGTTTGGTTTGGTTTACTAGATTTGTCAGGTTGACCCAAACCGATGAACATCCTTACTCACGACCTCAGTTGTATAGCATGAACAAGTATGTCTACCTCGTGAGGCTGACTCTAAAAAATTGTAGCATTTCTAGCCTTCCATATACATTAGGGACTTGAAAATCAAACAACTGACCAAGCCTTCCTTAGCTCTCTTTGTTCGCTGACTAGACCCTGAAATTTTAGCAACGGTTTATAGTATCCTTATGTAAGATTGTGGTAAGCTCTCACCAAACACATATTTTTATCCATACTTGAGAAGCCAATTTACAGGCTACAAATAAGTGTTGCCTTATTTCTAGTGAATCACCATAGAAATTAACATACAAGAAATTGTAATGGGATAATGTGTCGCCTATACAAATTGTTTCTTGTTGGTAGCCTATTAACCAAATATTGCACTTTTGTTGGTACCCCTTTTGCCCATACTATGTTATAGATTTCATCCACTTGACGAGCTATGTCCTGGGAGAGAACTTGATAGGCAGAGCTCACCAAATAATTCCCTAATCTCTTTGAGGCCCAAGCCTAACCATATGAGAAGTCTACAACCAATTAGACATCATTTAGCTTGTTTTTTAAACCCTGCAACTGTTCCTCTTCCCATACAAGTAATTTTCTCCTCCAATGCCCTCTTTCGCCATAAAGTCCTTCACTGTGATGTTCTTATCAACAACTAAATCAAAAAGTTCGCTGTGTTTTTTGCTTAAACTTCGATCCCCCAACCATATGTCCCAAATAAGTGAACAAGATATGTCCCACCTGGCCATTAAGCAGCACATATGCCTTCTCCAACCACCGTTTGGAAACATTGACAACAACAAGCTGACTCTTATGGTAATTCACCTTAAAGACCGATATTAATTCAAAATTATACAACACAAATCTTATTGTCTATATCGACTCTTAATTCCTTTGCATAAGAAAGAGAGTATCATAAACAAACTATAGGTGAGATACACATATCTCTTCCTTTCCTACAATATGCCCCGTCCATAGATCTGTTGGAGAACTGTTCTAACCAATTGACTAAGCCCTTCAATTGTAATCAGAAATAAAAATGGTAATAATGGGTCACCATGTTGAAATCCACGCTTAATCCTAAACTCCTTTGTCGTGCTACCATTCAACAATACCGACATTCTTGTTGAGTCCATACATTCTTAAATCCATATCATCCACCTATCACAACCCCCTGTCATTACCGTTACATCCCATAGGTAACACGAACTCATTGAATCATAAGCTTTCTCAAACTTAACCTTTAAACATACTAGGTCCTTTTTCCTTTGCTTTGCCTATCCACTATCTCATTAACAGTCAGAATACCATAAAAAATTTTTCCTTCTTTTCATGAATTTTGATTATGAATCGGATATGATAATAATATACATTATCCTTGCCATCCTATTAGTCAAAATTTTTGTCAGAACTTTGTACATACAACTTACAAGTGAAATTGGGTGGTAATCACCAACACACTTAGGGTTGTTCTTTTTAGGCACCAAAGCCAGAAAATGGCTAGCTAAACCCTTCATTAACTCACTATTTGTGTGAAATTCTTAAAAAATAAAAGCTAGAACATCAGTCTTCATCACATACCAAAAATCTTTTAGAAAATTGAAATTAATACAATCCAGACCAGGACTCTTATTACTATGCTATTCCAAAGGGCATCCTTTATCTCTAGATATGTAAAAGGATTTTCTAGTGACTGAGGGGCCTCCCTAGTGATTGTATGAAACTTAATCGCCTCCATCTGCATTCGTATCCACTCTTTTTCCTTAAAATGTTTCTAAAAATGCTGATTCACCTTATTTTTTAAGATGTGTATTCCCCCACCGCCCCCATTAAAAGCAAGACTTAATATTATATTACCATTCCTCATTATTACTATTGATCTATGAAAGAACTTTGAATTTGCATCCCCAACAAGCAACCGATGAACCTTGCAGTTTTTACTCAACAAGGAACACTTGCACCTTATCTAATTCTTAAGGGTCTCCATCTTTTGATTTCTTCTACCATGTTCCTCCTCATCGAAGCCCTCTTCCTCTTCATGCATATCCAACACATGTATATTTATCCTTTCCTGCTCAATATGCTTATCAATATCACCAAACATTTCTTTATTCCATGATTTTAGTTTGGTTTTATTAATCATTTTCAACTTTTCTTTCAAGACAAAAGCTGTTTGTCCCTCTACCTTCAAATTCTTCCACTCATTCCATGAACGGTTTAAACCTTTTGTTATCAATGCAACAATTCAGTACCTGAAAAGGTTAAGGCCCGTAGTTAACATCCCCATCTAACAACATCACTGGACATTGCTTAGATACATTCCTTAGTAGACCCTATTGTACTGCATTCCATCTGGCCTTCAAAAACACATTTGTCATTAAGAATTTGTCCAACCTATTTATTGTCTTCCCATAATTATTATACCGCATGTACTTTCTTCCATACATTGGTATGTTAACCAATTCAGTGTATTGACTAAATTCCTTAAAACTCGTCATCTCCTCATTACAGTTGTGTCTTTCCACTCCTTTTGGTCGTCTTCACTGATGATGGAGTTAAAATCTCCCATGATACACCAAAGGTCGCCTCCTCTGATCTCCTTACACCTTTGTAATCTACCAACAACATTTCTTGCTCTCTAAATCAGGCAGCACATAAATGTTCTTTGTGCCACTTCCCTCCTACACCCACAAACTGATTACCACGAAAGGTCTCTTCCGTTACGAACTGAGATTGATCCCAAATAACCAATAATCTCTCCGTACTTCCATGTGAGGCCTTAAAAACCATCCTACCCGTGTTACCCCACAAATACTCATATATAACCCCCTTCACCCACTTTATTTTAGTTTCCTGAACGCGTACCATCCCTGACTTGTGTTGTTTAATAAGCTTCATCACCTCCCACTTCTTTACCTACCATTAACCCCTAATATTCAAGGATAACACCTTCATAAACACCTCTATTTGTCTCCACCTCTCACTTCCTTCTTATCCTTTGTATCCATGGAAACTAATCTATCAATATATGTTGGAACTCCTTCTCAAGGAGTTTGTTGGAATGATGGAACTCACTCTCATGTCTCAATCTTAATAGATGAAGATAATAAACTTGTATTAGGTTGATATTAGCCTTATAGTTTTGATGGTGAACTCTAAGTATAACCTAAGATGGATGTTACTTGCTTTACTAATGACGACTCGTGACTAATGTCATGCATCCATATAGGTTAGAAATATCCTTGATTCATTGTGCATTCTTATGATCATTGATTTAGATTCTTAATTGGATTGGCCATAAGAAGCATGAATGAGATATTCATATAAAATGTTTTGGAAAATCTAATTTATCTCATTGATGTGGCAAACAATTGATTTGTGAAGGAGTTTAGTTGATTGAAATGTATAACTGCTATTTTAATATATTAAATTACCTTCATAATCGATTAAATAATGTATTAATCGATTAACAACTTGAATTAATCAATTAATATGTGCTTGTTGGCTAAAACAAGTCTCAAGAAAAATTTAATTGATTAAATACTTGAGATAATCGATTAAATTCCTCCTAATCAATCTGGAAATGAGTTTAGAACAATTTAATCGATTAAATGCTCATTTTAATCGATTAAATAAGAGCTGAGAAGATTTTATATAAAAGTTGAACTTAGAAACTTTTAAAAAGAGAGAACATTTTCGAAAGATCAAATTTGAGAGATAGATTTTGCAATTTTTAGAGGAAAAAACTCTTGAAATTTTCTACAAGAAGCTAAAAAAGATTGAATCAAGATTCGTTCAAGATCAAGAGAATTTTGCATTGAATATTGAATTTTGTTGATAACTTGAACTTGCTCTATCATTTGCATTAAATCTCTCAGGTGACATTAACCCTTTATTTCTTTCTTTGAAGTATTTGGTTGTATAAGTTGCATCTAGGTAGGTTTTCTAGATAATATGAAATCGTGCATAGGTTTTGCATTGTTAGGATCAATCTTGATAGGTTTTCAAGACTTGAACATATATGTGTTCATGTTCATGTGAGTTTGGTTGTATAACTCATTGATTCTAGTGAATTTCAGTCCAAGACAAGTTGTCTTGCGTATTGAAAACTGGATGTAGCCCAAAGTTTGGGTGAACCAGTATAAATTCTTGAGTGTTCTATCTCTATCTCTACTATCTCTCTTTATGTTTTAGTTTCTCCCATGTAAATTCACATTATTATTTGCAAGATTTGATAATTTAATAAATAAATTTGAATTAAAATCTAATGTAATTTGTTTTGTGCATTCTTATTTGTACTTTTCATGAAGAAATTATATTCTATTCAATCCAAAGCACGACAAAATAAATTGATTCAACAAATCTCAAAAGTTAAAAAGTTCTATTTTTGAAGAATAAAAAAAATAATTTTAAAACCAAATTTCCCCCTCTTGCTTCCCTTTCATTCATAAAACTCTTACATTATCACAACTGCCTTCCCACATGTTATTCCCTTTTTACTACCAATATTTCAAACCTTCATCGCCACCTCACCCACGTTCAAAGTATTAATAGTTAGAAGATTCTATGTCAATCTAAAAATGTTTTAACAATAGTGTAGCATAATTTTATACATCTACCTAATAAGTGAGATTGGTTTTGTAAAAAGAAAAAAGGGTGAGGTTGGTCTAAATACCAATTTAAGCTTAATTAAACTATTAAATATTGAAAAAATATTTTAAATGGTTATATAACCCCTCTCTCTCTTTTAAAAAACATTTTTGTTTATTTTTAAAGCAAATTAATAATTTTAAGGAATGATTCCTCTTCACATGTCTTTTACTTTTATTAAAATATATACAAGAAAATAAGTGTCTGAGATTAATTAATTTTTATTTAATATTTTTAAAATAAAAACTTTCTTCCTCTTTTCTCATTTCCAATTAATTTTTATTCATTGTTGCTTGGCTGCACTACCGAATTTCTCTCTAAACTTTTTTAATTTTGGCAGTTTAGATAAATTTATCCAAGAGAAGAAAAGAAAAACTTCATAAACTAATTAGCTCATGCATAAGTTAAAATAATCTTTTCTCATTTCATTTATTTTTATTTTTTATTCCTAAAAATATTTCTCGATAAGCTTATCCAAGCATAAAAAAAATTCAAAATGACATATAAATTTTGAAAATGAAAAGAATGAAATATAAATAATTAAGATGTTTAATAACTGTTTAAAATTCATAATTAATTTTAACACATATTTTAGATACTTCCTTTGATCTTTTTTATAGGACACATGGAATTTAAAAGAAATGGATATTCCTTTTGTCCTCTTCAATAGATATTTGTATTTATCCATGCATTTATCGTACTCATCTTGTGGGTAGATGAAATTAATAGTAAATTATATGTTCATACTAGGCATGATTACTCGAGTTAAGATGATGAAGTATTCAACAAAAAAAAGGGTTAAGATGACGAAGAAAGGTAATTATTATGTATATGTGTGTAGATTTTTTTTTTCGTTTAAACCATATGTATTAATATTTTTACCAAATATAACCTTTTTGATTGTGGGTACACCGTATCTATATCATCCATTAAGTTTTGATGAGAATAAAAGGTCAAGATTTTGTAAAAATGACCATGTCTCGTTTCGGCCTAAATATAATAAAGTATGTATAAAAAAGAAATACATTACCAAAAGAAATTACATTCATTGGTAGAAAGAGGTAAAAGAGATTTTGTGGTTACCATTATTATCGGCAACTATCCCTCCTTGGCCTAAACTACTAAATTTTCTTAACACATCTTTGTTTCTAATTTCTCATACTTTTGAGATTCTTTCTTTAACATCAATTTTCTATGCCATAGAGGTTGTTGTTTCTCTCTGGGATAGGAGCAGGTTCATTTTCTAAAACTTTTCTTTTTTTATATTATTGTTTTGACATGCAAGACAACATGATAATTAATCTCATTATGAATTGTTTACATATTGAAGAATATGATAGTAATCATGAAGACAACGTTTTGGCAAGAGTGTTTAGATATTTTGATAGCTTTGGCATAATATTGGATGATGTTAGTTTTTTAACATTCTCTTAACATTAATTGATAAAATTGTAGCTATTTTTTTAATGTATAGCATACAAAAGTTTTAGATAATTGTCTAGCTACAACTCACAAAGTAAATTCCTTTTATGTTATTGCTTAAGAATAATCCGTATTCTCAATTAATGTAAAAAAATTAATCAGTGTAACACTTATTATTTATTGTTACATCGTTCAAATATGCTTGTTTAACTTTCAAGTATTTGTCATATATTCAGTTCTTTAAATAATTTTACAACATGTAATATTGGGTTAGATAATGCTATTTATTACTAATTTTATGTTGATATTTTTTTAAATTTTTATAGTAATTATCTTAAAGACATATAATCTATGATTTGTGATCGCACAAAGGTGTAAAATTTGCACATTTGATCACCATTAAAGTCCAAATCTGTTGAATAGCATCAATTTAACATTTTCTAAACCTAACTTTGCTTCCACCAAGTACAAAAGTAGAAAAACATGAGGTGAATAATTAATAATTAATGCAAAGTTCTTCTCACTTGTTATATTATAATTTAACAAAATTTACTTTATGATGTTTATTGTGGTAAAGGTTCTGAGAAATTGAAAATGGGAAATCGGAAGACAGAAGAGGAGATGATTGAAAGAGTAATTCGGGGTCTTTTAAAACTTCCAGAAAATAGAAGATGCATCAACTGCAATCTTTTGGTATAATTTTTTTTGTAAGCTCTTTTGGTATAAAATTATTTTTGTTTTCTGCAATATCTAGCACTTGGACCGATAAAAAATGACTATTGATTGCTTACGTGAACAAATTGTTTTTTAACATAAAAGTAAAATGAAGTAGTGGGTTATTGCAGAATATTGTAGACTGAACTCATGATTTCATTCTGAAAGATACCTTAATAGGTTGAAGAAAAAGAGTGTTTATAAACAACCTTTGACCTTGACTAATGATGTTCTGGACTTGTGGTAGGAACATTGACGTCCACCGTGGGACTCAACCCCACACTCTCACACTCTTTAACCATGATTGAGGACTTGTTCCGATACACCTGAAGTCCTACATCGCTTAAGAGTCGTGACTAATGATTGTTTATAAACACCCTCACCCCTTAATCTATCATGGAACTTTTTCAGAACAAAACGGTTTCTGAGTCAACTAACTTTAAAGAGTGGCCATAGTAATGTCCGGTTGATTACAATAATTTGCATGTGCAAAAAAAGTTATTATAAAACAATGGTGAACACCATAAATTATATGGTTTTTAATTCTATAAAAATTAAGAGATAGAGAAGAACCAATGATATTGGAAGAAATTGATGAAAGAGATTTCTTGAAATGATATTTGGAGTAAAGCAATCAAAGATTAATAACTAAGAATGTTTTTTTTAAAGATAAATGTTAATTTTTATTAATAGAAAAATTTGAATGTATGACTTTTTTTTTTTTTCTCTTATAGAGACTTTGATATTAAACTAACTTTATAACTCTTAAGAACTATGTTATGTTTATCCTTACAAATGACTTGTCAATTAAAGAAAAATCAGTTTAAATCCCAACTTTACGAACCTTCATTGACTTCTTAAAGTAATTTAATTTGCTTAAATGGTTAGAGCTTGGAATTACACGACATGCCGCTAAAGATATAAACAGAGGGTATCTTCAGTTTCTTTTTTAATTAAATTCTCAAAAGATATGTTCCTTTACCTTAAGTTATACAATCAAAGATAAACATAGTGGTTGGTATACAAATTAATTTTGTATATGCAAATATGTTTTGTTTGTTGTTATTTGGTTGTTGTTGTTGTTATGCTTTGATGGTGGTTCAAGTCTACCTTTTAAGGAAGATTGTTGGAAGTTCACGTGGGAAAATCATGTACATCTTAAATACAATAAAAAAGAGTAGTGTCTTTAATCTAAAGGATTCTAAGAGGGATTATAAGGATTTTAATAGAGGGATGACAACGAGGCAAGGTCGTTTTAGTGGATACAGGATCTATGTTCTCATCATCGTCAGGTATTGAGTATACCTTACCCATCCCATACTCGAAAAAAAATAAATTATAATAATTGAGTATGTATATTTTAGTCATTAAAATATAAAACCTTTTTTATTTTAAAATAAATAAATATTTTAGTCATTAAAATAAGAATAGGGTGGGATGAGGTGAGTATGTATATTCCTATTTTCGATTTAGCAAATTGAGTATTCTCATGCCTTACCCGGTCAAATTGAGAATTCTCAGAACTTGAGTGTGAATGCAAAAATTACCCATAAATACAAGTTTATTTGTCATCTTTAGAGAGAGATAATCCTGTTATTTAGTTTAAAAAAATATATGTAATATATATATATATATATATATATATATATATATATAGAGAGAGAGAGAGAGGTAGATAGCAAAAAGGTAGTTATACTACATGTATTTCTATGTTTTGAGAGTATTTTTATTTTTTATTTTGAAAAAATATGTTAAAATTACTTACTTAACAATTTAATATGATTAATTTTACATAAGATTTTGAAAAAGTGTACTGAATTATTTGAGTCCAAGGATTAATAGTATAATAGAATATGTTACTTAAGAATTTTCTTTATAATAACATGATTCACATCTAGAGAGAAATTCTAACATTAGGAATACATTCTTTTAAATATTTGAGTGCAAAGGATTAATAGAATATATAAATTAAGGATTTCCTTTACAATCATATCTTGAGAGATAAATGATAACATTAAATAACTTATCTTTTAAAAAATTCTTTAAAACACACAATATTTATTGTTGGTTGAAATTTATCTAAAATTATATTTTTTTAATCTAATTACTTATTTTATGAGTTTTGTTTTTAATTTATAATTTTTAATAAACTTTAATCAATAGCAAAATATATTAAAAGATATGTTACTAATACTATACATAGTAATGGAAAAAATGATAGACAAAGCAAGAGTTCCATGCAATTTCTTTAGGGCAAACTAAAATTATAAACCACTTTTTGTTTAAAAAATTCTCAATATTGAAGACGAAAACAAGAAGGGTTAGTCTTCCAAACCATAGTAATCCATTGAGAGAGGTGTGTTCATATTGAGGGTACTCGAAATCAAACGGGTTCTGTTGGAATAATTCACGTTTGGTGGTTTGTACTTCAAATAGTTTCTTAAGGAGGATACTTGAAAAAAATTAAAATAAATAAAATATAGGAAGCTAGAGATAATAAGTTAATAACCAAAATTTTGAAACAAACAAAATCAAAACTACAAAAAGAATTCCTCCCATGCTTTACATTTTCCTCTTACCAACACATTGTATAGGGATATATATAATTAATGAGTAGAGTTTTTGAAATTGATTAGAGATTCATTTATCCGATTCATATAGACTGTGCAGGCTTATACATGTTGATTTCATTAATTCTTATTTGGTTAGAAAAGATCTATTTAGGGCTTATTTGAGTAATTTCTTCAGAAATACTTAAAAAAGTTAAAACAACTTTTCTATAAGTTTTTAAAAATAATGTGAGACTTTTTACGGGTTAACTTTTAAAAAGTTTCACATATTTTCAAAATTTATATGAGAAAACTTTTATAAATTAGTAAAAATTAGTTTGAAATATTTTATGATTTTTTTTTTGTATTTTTTTTTCTAGAAATGCTTTTAGAGATCTTATCCAAACACCTTTATAGAACGATGCATTATTGATTTCTACAATAGACATGCAGCTGGACCTCTTCTAGTATTTGTATTTTCTAATCCAACAATTATTCAACATTTTATGGTTGTCTAAATGATTTATCTGCTTAAAACTACGAATAATTATTTTCCATTTGAACTTGAAGAGTATAGTTTTTGTTAAACTGTATTGCTTACTATTCTTTCACTTTCCTTGTGTGTAACATTTTCGTATGACAATATATGTATCTAACATAGCATTGCCTATCCCCATGAATCAGGGACCACAATATGTGTGTACAACTTTCTTCACATTTGTCTGCACAAATTGCAGTGGGATACAGTAAGCATAGAAATCAATTTGCTTTTACTTTTGTTTCTTACAAATTTTGAGGTACTTGAAGGATTGATATATATTTGAACAGATTACTGCAAACACTCTTAATTTTGTTTTTTCAAATTACATCTAACACTTAGCAACACACTCTTTTAAACACTCTCTATGATTGATCGAAATTTAAAAAAAAACACAAATTCATATGATTTCTATTTGTTATTAAATAACTTTATATCCAAATTTTATAGTTTTCAATAAAATTTAACTAGTGACAGAGTCTGTATTAGAAAATATGTTGTTAGCATTCTTCTTTCTCTATTCCTATTCTAATCTTGCATATTTGAAAAGCACTAACACCCTTTTATATCTTACACTAACATCTCCTTTTCAAAATATTACATTTACTCCCTTTATGTATTTAACAAAAGGTTTAAAAATCAGGGCTTATGTAATTTCATAAAATGATTAGTGTAATTTACTCTATATATTTCTATACATATGCACACTATATCTTCTTACTTCATTCAATTGTGCATGTTCCACGAAACTTTATTTGTATATTGTTTGAGATTTATATTTTTTACCATTGCTTATGGTCATTTGTGTATACTATGTTGAATGAATTTCAGTCGGGAGTTTACTCACAGAATAAAATCTGTGTCAATGGCTAAATTTACTCCAGAAGAAGTCACTGCTCTTCAAGCAGGTGGCAATGAGGTATGCATTATCAAGCTACTTTGTTTTTGCTCAAATTTCAAGCTACTTGTAATTTGGTAATAAATATCTAACATTAGTCCATGCACAGAGAGCAAAGCAACTTTATTTTAAAGAATGGGATCCTCTGCGCCACTCTTACCCAGATTCCTGGTAATTTTGCATCTCTATTAGACATAAAAAATTGTAAAAGTAAACATAAACCAGCTTATAGCAAAGTCATAAGCCTAATAATTAAGCTCTTCCAAACACACCTTATATATCAACATGCTCTCATTTGTTAAGATTGAATAGTACTTAGTGATGTTATTTATCCACACATGAACTTATAGTAATATAGTTCATAGAAAAAAAAACTTAGATATAGTTCTTTAAGTGCTTTTAGTGTTGTTCTCCAATAAAAAATTTCACTCCTTAATATATATTGACATTCAATGCAAACCTTTGTTATGTGGATTTCCAAAGTGAAACTCTAATTTTGATTGAAACTATATGTAAATTTTGTCCTAGTTTATATAACATCTCTTCTAATTCGAATCTTTGCTTCCAGTAATATACACAGACTTCGAGATTTCATTAAGCAGGTCTATGTGGAAAGAAGGTTTACTGGTGAAAATTGTAGTAGCAGTCTTCCTAAGCTTAGATTGGTAACTTTTTAAAACTCTTCTACATCTATAATCTGATGTAATAGAAACTAAACAACCCAAACATGTTAAAAAACATAAATAACACAGTTCGGATCATTTAAAAGTGAAAGCTAGAATCACGAATAAGCAATGTTGTTGCCCCTCACTGCTGCACTACTCTTACTCAGTGTTCTCTTTGATTTCCAAACCTTCACTTTCAATACACATGGTGCTTTATGCCGAAGAGGAGAGCAAGTTCAGTGACCAAAAGAAAAGGCAAAACACTTCTTTTATAGAGGAGTTTTGGCCATCATAAAACTCAATTTGTGTGCAGAACTTGGATAGTGGGATGTAATAATGGATCACAAAGGTGGACCATATCAGACAATGTTCCCATAAAAATAGGTAGCAGCAATTGTAGTTTGCAAACCAATTAAAAGAAATGGAGCATGTGAGGTCCGAAAATAGGGAAACTGCCAACATAATCATGACTTTAACTAAGAAAAAAATGACTGAAATGAGTTTATTTTGGTGTTTTTTTTATACAGACTGAGAAGGAGGAGTCATATGCAAATAAGAAGAGTAGTTCATTTCGTTTTGAGTTGAGAAGTCCTCAATCAAGTCCTGGTCCAAGAAGTGATGATAAGAATTTGAGATATTTATATGATGAAAGCAGAAGTCCAAAGTATACACAAAAGTATTCAAGGCATGGAGGCCATGTCAGAAGTCCTATACAAATTGAAGTTGTTGATGACAGGTTCAGAGATGATGATCGTAGAAATCGCAGGCAGAGTAATATAGAATCAAAGCTGAAACAAATTTCAATTGATGGTCCGAAGAACGTGGACAAATCTCAATTTCCTATTATACGTCCTTTGGGAGAAGTATTAAAGGAGAAGGCTCCATCTCTACAAGTAGGTGAACCTCCTAAAGCACCAAATCATTTAGTTACCACTATCAAAAGAAAGGATATTTGTTATTTCCTTCTGAGGATTGAAAGTATAAATGTTACATTATTTGTCAATGTGACTACCATGCATTTAATTGTGCAATCATGTAGTCTTACAACAATGTGAATTCCTCTTGCCTTTAGTTTCTACTCTCTAGTGCTGAACTTATGTTAAAAAATTCATAAAAGGTATGTGAAGCAAATAACAAAAAACTAATTCTTGTACTAGGGGTCAGTTTGGACAAACTTATTAAAAAGCACTTACAGGAGAAAAAGTTTAGAATTTGAAATGATTAAAACATTATGTGTAAGTTAAAATCAACTTATCTAACTGTTATTATCTCTTGACAAGCTTTTTCATGCATTTCTTGAAAAAGTAGAAGTGTATAAATTGATTTTACTTTATGGCAAAAGTTAAGTGATTTTTGATAGGTTTTATCCCAACTGGACCTAAGTCTTTGATGATTGATTGAGTGTAGTGTACATCTTCTCTCATAATTTTTTATATACTTCTGCAGATGTTGAAATAGGTTTTTTAGTTTAGTTTTTGAAAAAAAAAGACAGAACAATCTATTTTTGTTTCATAGATGTCTCATAGCGTCAACCATATTGCAGTTTTATATAGTTATAGATTACCACTTGAACTGAATCTTTGTTAAATTTTATCTGAAAAAAAGGTCAAAAATTCTGGTGGCGAGGGTTCTGTTAAGGAAAAACCATCTGAAAAAAAGAAAAATAATCCAGAAAGCTCCAGGGATTTGAGTACTAAGTCTGAGGCTACTCATTCTGCTTCTGGAGGTGGACCAGAATCACCAAGTATAACACAAACACAATCACCAAGTATAACGCAAACACAATCACCAAGTATAACACAATCAAATGAAAATAACTGGGCCATATTTGGAGCTTCTACAGAGAACAATGATTCTACAACACCAAACACAAAAACCTCCAACCCTTCTACAACAAAGGCAACATCTGAAGCAGCAGTACCCGCAAAAAGTCCTCTAGACCTTTTACTTCTTGAATTGTCAGGCCCTGTGACTCCAGTGACACAAGCCCCAAGTGGTGCTAATAATGATCCATCAAATACAACAGTAGAAAATGCCAATACTTGGGACATTCAACATACTTCAGTGGGCCAGACAACTGCATCATCTAATAATAGTAGTGTTTGGTCATTTACATCAACCCCAGCCACCGAGTTAGCAAAACCATATAATGAAGTGCCTCCAAAAATTGAAGTTTCACATGCACATAAATCATCTAGCATGCAATATCTTCCTTCAGTATCACAACCTTCCAATGAAGTTCCTCCAAAAACTGAAGTTTCACATGCACATAAACCATCAAGCATGCAATATCTTCCTTCTGTATCACAACCTTCTAATGAAGTTCCTCCAAAAACTGAAGTTTCACATGCACGTAAACCATCAAGCATGCAATATCTTCCTTCTGTATCACAACCTTCTAATGAAGTTCCTCCAAAAACTGAAGTTTCACATGCACATAAACCTTCAAGCATGCAATATCTTCCTTCTGTATCACAGCCTTCTAATGAAGTTCCTCCAAAAAATGATGTTTCACATGCACAGAAACCATCAAGCATGCAAAATTTTCCTTTTGTATCACAACCTTCTAATGAAGTTCCTCCAAAAACTGAAGTTTCACATGCACATAAACCATCAAGCATGCAAAATTTTCCTTTTGTATCACAACCTTCTAATGAAGTTCCTCCAAAAACTGAAGTTTCACATGGACATAAACCATCAAGCATGCAATATCTTCCTCCTGTATCGACAGTTTGTAGTTCAACCACACAACCAATAAATTCACCAGCCAAAGATATAGCTTCAAATAATCAGGTGAGATATGCATGTATCCTTCTTGATATAAAGTATTGAAGTCTTATCATTATTGCCAATTCTTTGGAAAAATCTAGCTCATACCATTGCTTCATCCTAATCTGGGAAGTAACATTATCAACAGAATTTTCTAGTTTTATATATTGAAATACATACATGGTTTGATTTTGTTTCTTCTTGTCTACTTACATGGTTACTCATCTTGTTCTGTAATTTGATTGATTACATACAGCCATCAGTTGCTCCTAATAGAAATGACTCTTTTTATGCTTTTACTGAACTATCTTCTCAAACTCAAACTACCTCAAAACTTACTCAAGAAACCAGACCTAATGTTGGCTCCCAGCTCAATAAAGTGGAAACCAGGTCTAGTGGAAGACAGGAACTTCCACAGGTAAAAGATGTAACCATCTCTCTTAAGTGTCTTTATTTTTAAAATTAAGAGAACCTAAATTCATAAATAAAATCTCTGCAGGACCTTTTTACATCAAGCTACTTATCTGCTGGACCTGCACAACTTGCCGGTTGGCAGAATGTTCAACCACAAGGCATGGGATATGGCATGCAGTATTATCATAATGCAGGGGTACCATTCTATCCAATTCATTACAAACTTCGTCTCTTCTCTTGGTTTAGATATGGATTGGTGAGTAATTGATATGATGCTTCATTTACAGCCTCTCTCAGCCCTTCCAAATGTACCAACACCAAAGACCGCAAACCCCTTTGAATTATCTGATGGGAGAAGTCTAATCCATGCCTCGTCCGTATGTACAGCATTAAACTGATTTAATGTAGCAAGTTTTGTTGTAGTTCCATTATAGAATGTTCTAGTCTTAGTTATTCTAGCTTGTTTCTGCAATTACACCTGAACTTCCGATGCAATTCAAAGCATAGTGATAGCATGAAATTACTCTCAAGTTGGTAAATGAAAACAACTTTTGTGTAATTCTGAGCCATTGAGATGAAATAATTACATGATTAACTGTGTATATCTAGTCCATCAATCCTTGTCTCATCTTAAATGTATCCTTTTGAGGGAGTATAATTAATTAACGAGATTCATTAACATAAAGCAATTACTTCAGTTGTTTACAATTTGAAACTCAATAAGGACTTACTTTTAGGCATGAGATATAAAGTATTTAATGTGGACAGTTTTTTAATTGCATTTGTATTCAATAATCTGATACTAACTCTATGAAATAGGCCAAAACTTATTGATAGTGATACTATTGACTGTTTGAGTAAATATGAACACATTGTTAGCAACGGTTAGATTTGGGATTAGTTTAGGACTAATTTAAGATTATAAAACTTTCCATGATTAATTGAGCAAACAGTTTTTTGTTAAACTGAGAGTGAAGTATCATTTTAGTCTTTAAAAATTAAGCCCTAACTGTTAAGTCCTTGAAAAAAATTTTTAGATAAATTCATCTTTAATATTATTGTTATTTTTGTTCAATTTGGTCCTTGAAATGCTATCCAAATCACTTTTTAAAGTGTTTTAAAATGATATGTAAAGAACTTTAGGGACCAAATTGCGCAAAAATGGAAACATAAGGACTAATTTGACTGAAAATTTTGGACACTTATAACTTTCAAAGATTAAAATAATACTTCACTTGAAAAGCCTGTGAAACAAGTTTATTTTGGATGGGGCTTTCCTTGTCATATTCTTAGATTGGAATGATTACAACTTTGATGCTACATTGTATAATATATTATTTTATTTTATGTTCTAGGAAGATGTCTTATCATCTGATCTGGTGCTCTCAACCTCTTGTTTTCTTTACTCCACTAAAATTTTCTCCAAACAAGTACATTGGCATGTATTGTTTATGTTCAAGCATAACTTTTCATCACATTGTCTTTCTGCATTGTTATCAGGCTTGTGTTTTTTAAATTAACACATTTGCATGAAGCCAATAAATTGTTTTAACCTTCAAGATTGGTGGTATTGTCTATATACAGCTTCCTGCTATGGCATCTTTCAACGTTGTACCGCCATCTGGATCTCCTAGAACAGGATTATGTCATGCTTCAAGCCTTGATTCTTTAGGGATGACAATGGCCTCTCAGTCCCCATTTTATGTATCTCCAGTTCCCATGGGTATATATTTCCCTTGTTATCTTCCATTTCCTTTGAAGATTTTTTATTTATTTTCTTGTCATGGTTATTTTTTGTTTACTTTCCACAGGTGGTTACTTTGGTCAAGTTAATAATAAGGAGCAACCGACAAGGTAAATCCTATTCTTGATATTACAGTATAGACACTGGATTATATAAGTTATGAAGCATGTCACCCAGTTAGATTCTCTTCACTTGAAGAGTAAATTATATGTATATTCTTAAAATTTGATATTATTATACTTAGCACTCTTCAATGTTAGAATTCCTTATTTTTTTTTAAATTTTTGTTACACCGATCCTTCGTGAGTTTTTACTTTCATTGAATCAACTCTTTTTAGACAAAAATAAATAAAATACTAGACCTAGTCACCAGCTCCCTTAGGAGACTAAAAGTAATGTAACAAAATGGAATTATAATAAATGTAACAAGGACAACTCTTATTTAAAATAATAGACATGAATTTCTTATTGTTAGAAGATTTACCTAAAGAGGGATATAAAGAAAAATAAAATCAATTTAATTTAAAGAAACAAGTTTCTCCTTAAAATTGAATGTCAATATACATAAAAGAATAGTTTTAAGAAGCAAGACACAATTGGTTATCCATTTCCTTTCCTATTATGCCTTGTACTGCCTATCTAGGATCAAGCATGCCAATAACTTGAACTGGTATTAGAAAAACTTAACCTTACTACTACAATCTTTTCCAATAATAAGAAATCAATAAAATAAGATGAAGATAACAGCTATTAAAATTGTACCTCATTAATGGAAGGAGAATTTGAGGTGTGTTAGATGAAATAGCAGGATGTAATTACACCCCAATATTATTGTTAGGAATTCTTACTTGTGGATTTTGGAGATTAAAAAGAGTGAAGGGTACTATGTTTTAAAATGGTTACTTCTTCTAATCAGAAGACTTCAAACCTTTCTCATGAACAAATATGCCACACTTATGTTTATTCTGTCAAATACTCTGTATCTTTGTGCATATGTTTATTATTTATGACATTTCACAGCTAATGCTTCTCAGTTAAAAATGTTAATCCTATTCTAATTGTAACTGCCTTTTAATATTTTTAAATCACAAAGATCTGACAGCTTCAACAATGAGCTAGATGCTTTTGGATCCTTAGACCTCATTCAACAGTCAAATAGGGGATACATGGACCCCAAACCTACAATTTTTTTTTCCAATACAAGAGGAAACCCATTTGACTAGTTTAAACAACATGCCACACTGTCACAATCTTCTGTCTTATGTATTGGAGAATGACTCCCGTCATTCCTGTGCCTAGTTCAGTTAGTTTCCTTGGTAAATTGTAATGTAAATATAAAGATAAAGCACATACATTCCATAGTGCATGCAGAAAACTTTACACACAGATGAATATCATAGTGCTGCTAATCAACTGATTTAGCCATACATACAATGCAGACCTACATGGTAATTTACCTGTATATATTGGAATTACATGTAAATTTTTCAGTTTTTGTACGTAGCAATACAAGTCAAATATATTCTTTGCTCATCATTGGTGAGAGCTTAGGGTTGGAAAAATGAAATGGTCTCTTTTGCTATAATTGTTTCCATATGGTATAGACCTTATAGTAATGTTGATTTGATTTCCAAATATAATGGTAATGTTGTTACTGGTAGTGGTAGTGAAAAACTCAACTCTAATTAGCATGTGCCCTGCATTCAATATTGTGAGAACGTATGGTTCACTTCTAACATCTTTGAACAAGGCTTTCTTTCTGTTTGTCTCCCCCTTAGGTTGGATAATATGAAAGAGGTGTAATGTTAATACTCTAGTCAATAATGTTTCTTGTACAATCTCTTCAATAGTGAAGGTATTGCAATTCGAGCTATATGACAAGCATAACAATTAGAGTTATAGAAGTCTATTGCTGTTGGCCTGTCGAAGATACATGTGTCTGTGGCAGAAATCACAGAATTATATAACATTTTCATCCTCAAAAATAGTCTTGTTGATTTTGATCCTTTAACTTTTTTTTTTGAATTTGATCGTTTGAATTATTTTTTGTTTTGTTTTAATTCTTATTGTTAAACAACAATTAAGCAATTCTCGTAGTCAAATGACTTTACAGGTCATCTAGAAGAAATAATATAAACTGTGTTTTTAATATCCTGTTAAAAGTAATATAACATCAGATAAATTTATAAGTTACTAAAAGTACAATTTATTTAAATTATTAAATGGTTAATGTCAACATTACTTTTAATTTAACATTCTTCCTGGAATCAAAGACTAAAATCAAGTCAAAAAATGCCTTAGAAGATTAAATTAAAGTCTGTTTGGTTTGTCATTTTAGCTAACTGAAAGTTAAAAAGTTAGTTGAAATAGTTTCAGCTCCATTTAAATAGCAAAAATCTAAAACTTTTATAAGAGCTACTAGTTTTTTTAAAAGAACTACTCCAAGTAGCTTTTCCGCATTTAAATAGCAAAAATCTAAGACTTTTTTAAGAGCTACTAGTTTTTTTAAAAGAATTACTCCAAGTAGCTTTTCCGCGGTTACATGTTTGCTCTTAATTGATTAATGTATTTTGTCCTAGCAATTCCCTCTCCTCACATTATACAACCTCTTTCTTTCATTTCCCTCTCATTCATGAATGTAATTATAGTAATTTATAATATAAATATATAATTATAAAAAATTATTATTTAAATATGTAATTTAAAATTTATATGTGTAATTATAGAAATTATAATTTAAATATTAATTATAGTAATTTATTATTTAAATATGTAATTACATAAATTTATAATTTAAATATGTTATTATAGAAATTTATAATTTAAATATATAATTATAATAATTTATAATTTAAATATATAATTAATTTATATTATTAAAATATGTTATAATTACTTTAAATACTGTATTATTACTCTAATGATTAATGATGCTCTTATTTATCATTCTACAACTTTTAGCTATTTTTGTCAAATACACAACTAACTTTTCAACTTTCACATAACTTTTAGCTATCACCTAATTTTTCAGTTTTTAGTTAACTTTTTTATTTTTAACTAGCTTTTAAGCTAACTTTTGAACTAGTTTTGTCAAACACATCCTAAAAAAATTCTTTAAAAAAACTAAATAAAAAAGAAACTATTTTCAAGATAAAAAAATAATCGTTAAGCCAAACCAATATAAAATTGTGTACAGTTCTTGCAAATTGAGCTATATGACAAGCATAACAATTTTACATTATTCTAAAGCCATGCTTCTAATTGTTAAAAGATATTCGATTATCGAGATAAGGACTTGCCACTGCAAAATCTAAACGTTCATTCATGCCCATGATTGTAATGCTACATTGAGAACTTATTATATTGAACTCTAATGAAGTGTAGATCAATCATAGGAGTATCTACCCATATCAATATAAATCTAAAAAAGCTAAAGTGAGAAGAATGGAACCTACTTACCATATTAACTTTTTTTGGCTTTTAGCGAATTTTCTATTGGATATTTATTAATTTTTGTTTTATATTAAATTTTATTTTAATAAGTTTTTATTTTTTATTACTAAATTTTTTTAGGTAATTTTTTAAATTACTTTAAAATAATTGTTGTTGGTAACGGATTTTTTTTAACAATTTTAAAAATAATTTAGATAACACTTTATGATCAACAATAAAATAAAATATTTATCGGAATCAAAGTAAAAATTTAGTAGAAACTCAAATGAAATATTAAAAAAAATATTATGTATGTTAAACATATATAACCCAAAAATTTTAAATACATATTTTGAACTTAAAAATATATTCTTTTTTATATTTATTTCGTGCTTTCTATCTTAAAATTCATCACTTTTCACCTCCGCTGCCAATACCTTTTCCGCTGTCCATTTATTGTTGCCACTCTTTTTTTATCAGAAAATGAAAATTCTTATAAATTTTTTGTATCTAAACACATTTTCTTAAACTTTCATACTTTTTTAAAAAATAAAAAATTTAAAATACTAATTGAAAACTATTCTAACTTTTCTTGCCTTGCCTTTTAAACTTTTTCTCACTTTCACCTCGTAGGTTACAAATGTTATATGTAACTTTTGATGATGTAAACACTTTGTCTATAAATTACTTCTGAACCCTTTTGATACTTTGTTTTTACCTTTTCCAATAAAGCTGCCATTTAGATTTCACTAACTCAACACAATTTTCTACTAATTGTTCTGTTGAACTTGACTCAAGCTAGGAGCTTTGTCAAATGATCTTTTCTTGTCGTGATCACATGGTCAAGACACTCACCATAAACCTTGTCCTACTCAATCTTAAAGATCACTCATTAATGGTTTCTTTATGTTTAGTGTAACCTTACATAAACTTTCCCTATTACCAAACGTTGTAAAAGTTAGATAGTGGAGTCAAGTAAGTTAACTTTAAAACTAAAGGTAGGTAATCTAGGTAATTGTGGACAAGAGAATATGCTTTGGGAGCATCCACTTTAGACTTGGCATTTACTTCAAAGATTTTAACCTTTTCAACCTCTTGCCCCTTCAGTAAGGATAAAGGAAAAATTTGAATTAAAAACTTGCAAATAGTTTGTCGAAAATGAATATGGCATGAAGAATGATAAGAGGAACAACCATGCATTATTACTCCTCCAAGTGGATGGTTCAAATAAAATAAGACTAGAAAATTGGAAGGAAATTTTTTTTTATTACATTAATAAAATGAGTGTTTTGCACAGTAAACCAGTAAAAATGAAAATAAAAAACAGATAATAAAATAAAGAAAAGAAAAAAAAACATTGTAAATTGTCAAGTAATGATAATTGAACAATTTTTATAATACTATTGACAATTTTATTAATTTCTTATATTAATGAATTTTCTAAAATCAATTAATTATTTGTAATGTAGAACTTATTTATTAATAAAAAATAATAAAATATAATTAAATGTGATTATTTTCTGTATAACTATAAATTTAATTTTGACAACATTACTCTCTTAAAGTTAAAGAGGTTTGTATAAATAAAAAAGTACATAAAAAATTAAATAAAAATAATAAAATTATTTTTATTAAAAATAACTCATATATTATTTCATTATAATTAATTTAATTTATGAATTTTTTGAAAGGAAAATAAAATATATCAATAACTGCCTTAAACCAGAAGACATGAGATGTGTCAAAATTACACCAAGAGTCTAAAACCAAAAAACACTCTACTAATATGTGTTGTTACTACTTAATGTGTGTAAAGTCCATGGGGCATCACGTTAGATTTAGCTTACAAGCAAGCTATGAATCTAGAACAATGTCTTTGGATATCTCTTTTAATATGGGGCCAAAATAATTTATTTTAAAAGCATAAGGGTTTTCTAATTCCAAAATGCCTCATGAGCCCACCTTCACGACTTTCTTTTATAAAAAATTTTCTCATATATCCTTGGGGTATGCAAAGTTTGCCTTCTTTGAACAAATACCCCTCACTCAGATAGAACCCATCATGGGCTTTGGATAATGAAGTAACAAAGATGGGACCAAAGTCCTTGTCAGAGGGATACATGTCACTAATGTCATCAAAGCCTAAAATTTGAGTAATAAAAGTGGTAAAAGAGAGTGTGTCTTCTAGATAAGACATCAACTATCACATTTGTTCTTCCTTTTTGTACTTGATGACATATGGGAAAGGTTAAGGAATTCAACACATTTTGCATGCCTTTTTTTGAGTTTGCCTTGCCCTCTTAGATACTTAAGTGACTCATGGTCACTGTGAATGACAAACTCCTTGAAAACAAGATAATATTCCCAAGTCTAGAGGGCTCTTATCAAAGAGTAAAATTCTTTATCATAGGTAGGGTAGTTGAGGAAGACTCCATGAAAAATTTCACTAAAATAGGCAATGGGATGCCTACGATGCAACAAAAAAACTTCCACACCTACTTTAGATGCATCACATTCTAGCTCAAATGTTTTAGAGAAATCAAGAAGAGCTAGATTGAGTGGTGAAGCAAGTGTGGAGAAATTAGGCACAAAACACCTATATAAACTTGCAAGACCATGGAAGCTCTTTATCTTAGTCACATTTGTAGGGGTGGACCATTCTTAGATAACTTTGATTTTCTTGGTGTCCACATGGACCCTTTATGCACTAACAACAAATCCTAAAAATACCACACTCTTCACACAAAAGGTGCTTTTCTCAATGTTTACAAAGAGGTGGTTGGTACTAAGAATGCAAAAGACTTGCCTTAGATTTCCTAAGTTATCATCTAGGCACCTACTATATACAAGAATGTGATCAACATATATACTACACAAAATTTAACAAGACAATCCCTCAAAACATGATTCATTAGGCACATGAAAGTACTAGGAGAATTTGTGAGCTTAAAGGGTATCACTAACCACTCATAAAACCCAAATTTGGTCTTAAAAGCAGTTTTCCATTCATCACCCTATTTAATCCTTATCTGGTGATAATCACTTCTAAGATCAATTTTTGAAAAAAGCTTTGCTCTATGTAGTTCATCTAACATGTCATCAAGCTTAGGGATTGGGTTCCTATATTTAATGATAATGTTATTGATGGCTCTATAATCAACACACATTCTCCATTTTCCATCCTTCTTGGGCACTAATAAGATTAACACAACACAAGGGCTGATGCTCTTTTGAACCCAACCTTTCTCCAACAAATCTTGAACTGGAGACTCAATTTCTTTAGTCTCAAGGGACTTGGTCCTATATGTAGGTCTATTGGATAGGCTAGCACAAGGAATAAGGTCTATTTAATGTTCTATCTACCTTAAAGGAGGTAAACCCTTAGGGATTTCCTTAGAGAATAGATAATCAAATTCATTAAGAAGAATTTGAACCCCTTGTGAAAGAGACTCAACCTAAAGATTTGTGGCAGTGCAAAAGGACAAAATGGTGTCCTTTTGCAAAGGAGGAGATAAAAGGGTTTGTCAAGCAAGAAAACATTTTTAGTATCCTCTTTTGTAGCAAAGTGGTTTTTTTTTCGTAACAAACTCCTTGGAGGAGGCAGTTCCTTCCAACTCAACCTCCTTACCCCTTTCAAGCTTTAGGGGTGAAGCTTTTTTTCTTAACTTTTTTTTCCTCATCCCTGTTATGCTTCATGATAAGCTGATCCTTTGCCACCTGTGAGAGAGTAAGAGGATAAAACTTGATTTTATCATCCTTTTAGGTGAGGATGATCTCATTAGAGTGACCGTGATGAATGACTTTCTTATAATCTGTCATGGTCTCCCTAACAAGATATGACTAGCTTCCATTGGAACAATGTCACATTTGATTTCATCTTCAAATGTTCTTATAGAATTTGGCACTTTCACTTGTTGTTTAACCACTATATTCCCTTGCTCTTTGAGCCATTGAAGCTTATAAGGCTTAGGATGGAGAGTTGGTATTATGACCTCGAGCTATGACAGTTACAATAGGAACTACTGTCTATAATGAGAGAACACACTTTGTTCAAAACCTTACACTTGTGTGCAAAATGTTCTCTCTTTGGGATTGTTCCAACTCAAGAGGTTGGCTTCCAAGAAGCCTTCTAACCATGAGAAGTCACCTTCATAAGGATAAAGCTCATCCATGCTATGCTTTTATGCATAACACCTTTCTTCCTCACTCTCACTAAAGGAGGAAGGTGACCTATCCTCATTACTATAAATTTCTTGGCCCCTTATGATCATGTCTTTCTAGTGGGACATTGGGAGGCAATGTAACCTCTCCTAAGACACTTAAATAACTTGATACTACTAGTCTTAGAAATAGAACTAGTAGTATGAGGGTTGCCTCTATGATGCAATGGCTTATGTTCTTTGAATGATGTTTTAGGTGGCTCCTTTTTCGGGAGGTTCTTGGAAGAGCTTCCCTTAACTTGATCCCTTTTTGTATAGGTTGAATAATCATTTGTTGAACCTTTTCTTTTTAATTATTGTTCAAACTTAATACAAATTTGGACCAAGTCATCTAGGTCCCTATATGGTAAAAGCTCAAATTTATCTCTAATGTCCACGCTCAAACCACTTAGGAACCTAACAATGGTTGCCCTTGGCTTTTCTTTAATTCTACACTCATTATGAGGAGCTTCATGCCTTGCTTATACTCCTTGATGTATGCTCCCCAAGCAAGGGCTCTATCACTAGGGCCATGGCTAGAAGAATAGAAGAAGACATGGCTAGAGTAGATGAAGGAAAACCTCACCTCCATATGACCATCAAGTTGTGCAAGCTATGACTTATTTTAGTTTTTTACTTAGAGGAACCTAGGATTTTATTTTGGGACATGTATTAGTCAATTTAATTTTCTAGGAGGTATCTTAGAAATAATAAGGGGTAAGATTAGCTTTTGGGCCTTTATTGAGGAAGTAAGGGGGTAGTTTGATAATTGCACCCCTCTTTTCCTAAATAAAACCCCAAACTAATATGGAGTAATCTTGGCCCTTGGATGAGGTAACTTGGGCACCAATTCTCATCTAAAGCAGGGGATTGATTGGACTTTGGGCTTCAATCCTCCTCCCTTGGATGACTCCTTTTAATCCTAGCCCTTCCTTTCCTTCATGACTTGTCCAAGAGGTTAGCTCTCTCTATAAAAAGGTGCTTCTTTCACACTCTTGTATTTTTTACACTTTATTGAATGGAAAAACCTTGAGTTGGCCTAAATTCTCTTAGTGTCCACCTTTCTCTCTTTGAGAATTCCTTAGGTTTTTATCAAGGGTTCCATCCCTTGTGACAAACTTTCCTTCTTAGGCTTATCTTACCTTAAGTGGCGCCTAAAACCACTTCACTTCTTACCTCTCCACAAACCATTTCACCAAAGAAGAAAACCTCTAGAAAAAGATCAAGGGAGGCATGCATCACTCCTCAATACTTCATTTGTATTGGCTTAGCCTTTATAGCTTGTCAAGGAGTTCTCTCTTATAATAAGAATGGATATGCCTTCTCCTTATAGCCCCCTTCAAATCATTCCAATATTCAACTAGAGGGCTTTGATTTCAAAGCCTTTCAGTAATTAAGATGACACCAATGCATGACATTCCCTTGGAAGTTATGGATTGCCAAGGAGATTTTTCTCTCCTTTGTTACTTGATAGCACTTGAAGAGTTGTTTTACCTTTATTTTCCAATCAAGGTAGGCTTCCACATCTTCCTTTTTAAGGAAAGAAGAGAGGTCAAATTTTTTCTCCCTAGGTTGCATGTTATGTTCATAGTGATTATGGGCATGATTGACTCTTCTCACTTTAGGTGTTCCCTCATATTGATCACTCTCACTCCCACTATAGATAGTTGAGGTAGACCTATACATCCTTATCTCTTTTTCTTATATCTCTTTTTTCTCTCTTTCTTTTTCTTCCCTCTTTTCTCTCTCTTTTGCCTTTCTTCTTTTATTTCTCTTTATTTTTCATTCCTCCTTCTTACTTTCTCTCTTTTCTCTTTTTCTTTCTCTTCTCTTATATTCTTCTTTCTTCACTTTCCTATTTTTCTTTTCTTTCCTCTTTCTCTCTTTATTATCTCATTTTCTGTTCTCTAGTCTCTCTCTCTTTTCTTATGTTGCTCTCCTCTACACTCCACTCTTTAAATTCATGCACAAACCTATTAAGAGTGTTGGCCTTAGGGGAGCCCCCTTGGATCACACTTTTGTTACTACTTGTGTGTGATTCCAACATTGTGCAAGAATGTTTTAGACTAAAGGTTGGCTGAATTAACAACACAAGACACTCCCCTTTCTTTTGAGTTTTCTCAGCTAAAAAGACAAGAGCCTTTGGAACTCAAGTCTCTACCAAATGCTCAGGCAAAATAAAAGGCAAAAAAGTAAAAGTGTAGGGTTCCTAAAAACATGCATCTAAGGTATGAAAGTGGTGTAACACTTCCTCTTGCACACCTAAAACCAAGAGACTAATAACTATTACACACACAAGGAAATGACCCTTAGGGACATCCAACACTTCCTAATAAGAGGCCAACTTATACAAGGAATGAGTACAAAAAATTAAAAGCAAAAAGTCTTCAAGTCTTTGCTCCATGCTCCCTCAAAGTGTCTCACTCTATACGTTGCTCCTCCTTTTGATTAAGTCCCTCCCTGGCTTGTCAAATCTTCCTAAAATGCTACCCTTGCGAAAAGCCTCCAATCCAAGCTTCTATACAAAATTCGCACCAAAGAACACCAAAGCAACCAAAGGAAAACAAGGAGTAGAAGCAAGAAAAACAACAAAATGAACAATTAAGAAAGGACACTATCCAATTGGAAAGAACATTTAAACACAACTATAAAGAGTAAGAAAGAAGACTAACTAGAATTAAAGGCAAGAAAGAAGTAAGAACATTAGGGAAAATCCTAGAAGGGTACTAAAATAGAGTAAGGACTAAAATGCAAAATAACACAAATTTTCAAGAATTGCACAAACTTAGATGGATGTGGCCGATACTTAATGAAACCTAGTTCAAGCAAATTCAATCAAGTTTTAGTGCTCTTCTATAATTTTTTTTATTTGCTATTAGGTACACCAAAATTCTTTGCTATTTTATCTTTTTGTATTTTGTACTACTTTTGATTTTTTTGTTTTCTTTTGCTTTTTTTATACTTCTTTTAGATACACCGAATAACTTGTTTTAATTGAAATTTTAAGAGCTATCTAAGGTGAGTAAATCGTTGAACAAAAGCACAAGTAAAGACACACAAAAAATTGAACTAACAAGTGCAACTCAAGAAATTAAAGAGCAACTCAAATGGACCTAACATTTTAGGTGACTTAAATTTGCACAAGAGTGTTGGCTATGTGTATAAGCTAGCTTGTTTGTACAAGTTTTGGCTAAAAAACAACATGCCTAAAATTCACTCAAGGAAACTAAGCACATTTTCACCCAAAAATTAAGCACCCCAATGAGCTACTAAATTCAACATTAGAGAATAAAATGTAAGATGAAATTGAGGTAATTTTTTTTTGAAAAAAATTTTAGTAGAACATGCTTGAACTAAAAGCATGTATGACTTTTTACAAGACTTACTCAAGAGGAATACACCTCTTAAATGCTCAATTTCAAGAAGCTTTTTCACACATTTTTTAGTAAAAATAAAAGAGGCTAAACTTAAAGGAAATTAATGACATGAAAAGACTAAACAAGACTATACTAAGACAAAACAAGAGATCATAAAATTGAAAAATGAAAGGGCCTAAATAATACAGTAAACCAAACACAAAAATCATTCAAGGAATGCAAAAGTGAGTCAAAGCACTTAACCACACATGTGTGGCTTCATCCACAAAGGTGTGGAGTCATGATATAGTGCTTCTTATGAACAAAACTTAAGCATAGAATCAATAAACTCAAGAGATAAGGCAAAAGTAAGAAAACTCCTAAAGAAGCACAATTGATTCAATGAATGGAATTAAAAAATTGAACCGAACAAACACAACACATGAATATATTGCATATAATTTTAGAAGATGGAAACAGCAAGACAACATACATCAAGACATTGAAGGAGAATTTGTAACAACACGAAAAAGCTAAAATGAAAGAAGAATTGAGATGGAGAAGATGAATTGAATTCATAAATTAGACAAGAAAATTAAAACAACCTCTATAAAGATAGGCTTTCATACCACTTGATGCAATCCTCATGGTTGCTCCCCCTAAGATCATTCTTCAAAAGGTTTCCATAATGAGAAGATGAAGGTGGAAAGTAGAAGAATGGAGGTGGAATGACACCACTTAATAAGATAAGCCAAGGTTTAGATGAAGTTTGCCATAAGGGAATGAACCCTTTATAAAAGCGATGGTAAGAGCTCTTACAAATAGGAGAAGAAGACACTCAAGAAGGACTCACAATAGAGAATTCTATTATCATTCAAATGTAAAGAGTTAGAAGTAGTAGTGGTGGGTATTTATAGCATTCTTAGTCTACCTATGAGCCAAGATGGACACCCACTATTAAGGGGTGGGTTAGTTGAATTAACTAGGTCTTAATTTAGTTAATGAGATAATTAACACTTAGTTAATTTAACTACATCCAAACAAGCCCCTAAATAAGTGGATCTATGTTCCCTCTAATTCAAATTTGAATTTGAGAGTTCCATGTAAACTTCCCTCTAATTCAAATTTTAATTTAAAAGAGTCATGTAGGCGCTACCTAGGAGAGAAAGAGTGTTTAGTGCCTAATGGAAGGAATAAGGGGGTTCCACTTGTCTCTCATGCTTCATGTGATGCTAGAAGGGTGTAGAGAGAAAATACCACACGTCCCAAGGCTTCAAAAAGGCCCACACTCATGCACACACTCCACATAAAAGACTAATGACACCTCCGTACTAAAATAAAAGAAATAGGTCAAAATACAAGACCTCAAAAGAAGCTAACTACACTACCAATATATTAAATGAAAAGGGCGCAAATTACAAGCTATTTACAAACAAAGAGACTATGGCCTAAATGTATTCACTTTAAATAGGAGTTGAGGTCTATCATACTCCTTCCTAGCCAAGTCTTCCTTTATCCTCCTTGCCAAGACCCTTTTGATGGGACCCTTGGAAGGTAAGATTGCATCAACTGTTTTCTTTTCTTGAATTGTTCTTTTATTTTCTGAATTGAATTATTTGAGAACTATTTCTGGTCCTTTGTGTATGATATCTAGACTTAGGTCTACTGTTATTATTGTGTAGGGTACGCTTTCCCTAGAGCGCACATAAAGTTTCTAGTGCCATTGTTAGGGACTAGATTGTGTCTAGTTCTCAATTAAATTAATTTAGAATAATTTAGAACAATTTTTTTATACTTGCTAATATTTTATTTTCCTATTTTTTATTTCTGTTTATCTTATCTTTATCTTATTTCTTGATTTGTTGCTTTCTATTCTGTATTTTTATATTTTATTTTTATTGAGTTGTTGCTTCTTCCTGTGTGAATAATTTATGCAAACTCAATTTTAAAGGTTTGCTCAACAACATAATCCTATGGTTGAAAGAATTGCCATATGAATAGATCTAGACAGAGAAGAATGCCAAAACATGTTAAGAATGATCATGAGAGGGAGAGGGGGATAAGATGCTGCTTTTGAACAAACCTTAAAAAATTACTTCACCCCTATAGTGGGGGTAGTGAGTAGCATCCTACTTCCTGACTTTGGGCATAATACCTTTGAACTAAAACTAGCAATATTACAGATGATTGGAAATAAATAGTTCAGTGGTATGCCATTAGAAGATTTTGTTACTCACCTGAAGCACTTATGAGGAAAACTAACATTTTCGCTACCCCAGAGTACCCTAAGACATAGTGAGAATTGTTGCTTTCAATTCTCATCTCACTAAGTGGGAGAACACTAGATTGATTGAGGTCATTACTAGAGCATAACATCTACACATGGGAAGAGTTCTCTCACAAATTCTTTAGAAAATATTTCTCTACCACCAAATATGATAAGCTACAGAGGGATACTACAAAATTTGCCCAGTATGAACAAGAATCTCTTGTTGAAGCATGAGAAAAAATTGAAGAGATGCTGAGGTGTTGTCTTAACATGGGTTTCCATTGCGAAGAGTAATTCAAATCTTTATAGTAGGTTTCCAGATTCTAATGGAGCATGTGTTGATGCTGCTAGCGAAGGGACTGTAATGAAAAACTCACTAGCTGCAGTTGGGAAGTTATCACAAACTTAGCTTCATCAGTCTACCATAAAACAATTGATAGAAGAATTTTGAAGAGGCCAATTAGAGTCTATCAGGTAGAGGTTGAAGTAGTTAGTTCAAGGATAAACAAGAAGCTTGACATGTTGACAAAGAAAATAGAGACTCTAATTAAGGGACAAGTACAACTGCTACAATCCACACTTCATCCTATTTGTAATGCTCGTGGGGAAAAAGGTCACAAAGCAGAAAATTGTCAAATGGCTAACTTGTTTGCCAAAACCATGGAAGAAGTGAATTATGTTGAAGGAAAAAGTCTTAAGCATGATCCCTACTCCAAGACATACAACCTTGGGTGGAGAGATCATCCTAACTTGGCATAGAGAGAGCATAAAGATCAAGGGGCCTAATAGAACATTTATAGACCTCTTTTCATACAAAATTAGGGGCCAAGACAAGACGAGAGGACATCAACATTGCAAGACACCATGATGCAATACATGGTCAAGAATGACGAGAAAATGAAGGCATTGGGACACAAATGTACACCTTGGAGAAAATGAAGCCATTGGATTTTAGTGAATTAAAGAATATTATATATGTGGATGAGATTAGTTAAGTGAGAGGGGAGAAGTTTACACACACACACACACACACACACACACACACACACACACACACACACACACACACACACATATATATATATATATATATATATTCTTTTGAGTTAAGGTTGATGGAATAGTTTTACAAGAGGTTTTATTCAGAAAATCTAATTATGGAAGTAGGGGACAAAATCACTAGCTTAACCCCCTAACTTTTTTCTTTTCCTCTTTTTTTCTTCTTTTTCCTCTTTTCCCTTAACTTTTTTTCTTCTTCTTCGCCATTTTTTTTCTTTCTCTGATGCCTCCTTCTCTCCTTTGCATGGTTAGTCAAATGTTAGCGGAATCAAATGAAATCTCTTTTATTGCTTCTGATTCTAAGAAGTGATCAATATAGGTAAATCCGATAATAATTCCTTCAATCTTTTTTCATTTTTTTTATCCTGTTATTCTCTTTGAGCAAAGAATTTCTTTAAAAATCCTAATTTCATAGGTTCTTGATTAATTTGGCGTTGTTGGTAGTTTTGAGTAATTCCTTTGATTGAATTTCTCTCTATTCGGTGAAGCCAACTTTTAAAGGAAGAAATGGGCAAGGGAAGCTCATTCTTGGTTTTAACTTTGAAAAATTATGATTTAAGGGTGCTAAGGTTATTAGTTGTGGTTAATTTAGCTTTTGAATTGAATTTGGATATTAGGTGAAATTGGTTGTTTGTTGTGATTAATGAATGACTTTAATTGAATTGACTCTCTGTGATTGAAATTGGTAATTGTTGGAATGATAATGTAGTACTTCAAATTGTGATGTAATGCATATTTTTTAGATACATGGTGAGGAAGTGTGTATTGGTGTTGTTGGTTATGGGCAGTTACAGTTGGGTAACTTAGCCTTGGATGAAACATTTGGTAAGGTACATTGATGTTAGGGATATAACTGAGGTTAATATAATCTAGAATATCAGGTATACAAAGGGATATTCGTGTGATTTACATTGTAGTCCTGATACTAGATATGCAAGGGAGTGCCTATAAGGACATATTCAGAAAATAATTATGTGTCGCAAGGTGTTAGGTAAACATTAGACAATAGTTTGTGGTTGTCAGACGAGTATTGTTTAAACTTAAATTGGTGGTAACACAATGTAGATAGAATGTCTGTTGTCAATTTGAAGGGTCTTAAGTCGCCTTGGTATCTGAACTCAATGTAAAGATTTCGAAATGTGTTGGGTATGAGCATGCTAACATGTGAAATGCTAATATTTATGGGAACATAAGTGTGATTGACTTAATTGATTTTATTTTGGTTTTTAAGTTATCTAAATTGTGAACTTTATGTTTCGTTATGTTTACCCTTGCGTTGTGTGTGTATTTTGTATGACTGTGATCATCATGCTTTGCATGAAAGCAGATACCAATGATGATGGTAGAGGTTAGAACTAGCAAGCGTGGCAAATGATATGAGGCAAAAGCTAAATTACCTTTTTGTAATAGAAATGGTTTATGTTTAATGTATGTATATGTATATAAAGCTAGACTTTTTAAGAATGTTGCAAGTATGGATTGATTGAAATAGGAAGTTATATTTTAAGCATGTACATGGATTATTGAGAATAACTAAAGTTGTAATGGTTGGAGTTATGTTGCGTGTGAGTTTATGTAACATTTATGTTTTAACTGAGAAATGACATGTTATGCATCTGTGTAGATACTATGTTAGGAATTTATTGAGTGAAATGGAGTATGCTTATGAATGATTGAATTGTATGAAGCAGGTTTGAGTAAATAAGCAACATAGGTTATGCTATCTGTAGAGTCTCGTTGGGCGACGAGTCTCACCCAATGAGTTTTAGACTTTGTTAAGCCTATATTGTTGCTTTGTGTCCAGCGGGGGTCTCACCTAGCGCAAAGTTGTCTCAAGTTGGAATTAAGTGGGATTTGCATCCAACTAGTGGTCTCACTCAGTGCATACTTTCTGTTTAGAATTTAATAGGGTTTTTCACTTAACAACGTGTGTCGTTGAGCGAAGTCCTTTATTGAGACAGTTTGATACAGGGTCCTCGTTGGGCAACGACCATTGCTAGGCGAGCTACCCTAGTCTTCATTGGGTGACGAGGTTCGCCAGGTGAGGTGTTAGTGTATGCCATGTTAGATTTAGTTTGAATTTTTCAATTACACCAAAATGTATATTATACTAGAATGATTGCATCAAAATGGAATTTTATATTTTAATATTTTTTGGATTATAAATGCCTTGAGTAATGAATTAATTTGCGAATAATAGTTATACATATTATTAATATTTTGGGATGTTACAAAGTGAGGCAGGGCAGACTTATGCTCAGTTTAGGGGAAGAGAAAGTCACTTCTCCAATATTCAACTTAAACAAAAAGTCTGCAACCTTCGTTGCTTGCAATTTCATACAAGTTAAAATTATGTTGATTGCTTTATTGAGACCTTATCCCTTACTATAGAGATAAATGATTCATTTGAAAGATTTCTTACCAATAAGGACTCAAATTCGGGGTTGAGCAACGAGGGAAAAGGAATGTTGATGTTCCTTCAAGCTCAAGATGATCCTAAACTAGCATGAAACCAAAGGTTTGAAGAGTTGGATGTGAGTTGTGAATCAAAACTCAATCCCTCAATAAAGGAACCTCCCATTATGGAGTGGAAGCCTCTTTTATCCAACTTGAATTCTGTTATTTTTAACCCACCTTTATCAATTATTAGTTCTATAGGTCCCATAGAGAATGAGAAAGGTAAGGTGTTAATTGTGCTTATGACAAACAAAGAAGCCCTTAGGTGGTCCATCCATGACATAAAAGGGTATGACTCCACAATGAGCACCCATTGGAATTATAAAAGGAGAAAATTGGTCCACTAAAGGCATACTAGCAAGTAAAGCAAGTAAAGCATTGGACAAACAGTCCTGGCTTCAGAAACAGGCCATCTTAGTGAACTACATCTATATCATCAAGCTTAAAAGGTTAAACAAACACTTAACAAAGAGACAACCTATCATTCTATAACCTTTAAAAAAAAGTGTTTCTACATAGCATGGTTGTGTTCCCTATTAGCAATGGTGGTGACAACATTGACAATGGTGGTGGTTGTGGTAGAGTGGTAGTAGGGTGGGGTGAGGATGCAAATAAGTTACAGTGAATTATTTTAATTAGAGTCGTTATTTTTAATCTTACAGCTATTATCAGTTCTTCTCATTTCTCACAAATAACATTTTTCTAACTTGATACATCCTCTCTCCCCCTATATATATATATATATATATATATATATATATATATATATAATTACTAAAATTGTTACTTACTTGTTAAGTGAACCATCAATGTGTTGTTTTGTATCAACATTAATGAGTTATCAAATATATTTATATATGACTTTGTCGAATTAAACATATAAGTGATTATATTTGTGGGTTTTGTTAATTTGTATGTTAAACACTTTGGTATGTTGGGATAAAATTGTTAATTAGTTTGATTTGTCTTAATTTGGTGTAAATTAAACTCTTATGTTCTTTAGTTTATTTAATTATCATATTATTTGTTAATTTTTGGATAAAGTTGTTTTTTCTTTTTTATCAAATTTCCAGTCAATCAAACTAAACAACTCGATCACCATTAGTTTGGATCAAGAAAAAATTCTCTAAAATTCGAAAAAAACTGAACTAATTAAATCGTATAATTATAAAAATGAGTCAAAACCCGTGAATTAGTTCAGTCCACCATGGTTGCGAGAAGACCAAATTGAAAGAAAAAAACCACACTTGCTATATTACAAATATGGGTCGACCCACTTATGACTTGATCCACCCAGGGTGAACCCTTGGCGGGTCAGATTGGCTCACCAACCACCTAAATTTATTTTTTATAATTGCATAAATATGAAATATTTGTTTTTTTTATATTTTAAAATTTTATGTTGTTTATTTGACTTATATTTTATGATAATATATTTTATAACGTTAATATCAATTAAATAATATTTTATAATTCTAAACAAATAATTATTAACAACTTATAAATGTAAATTTTTAGCAGAAAATACATTTACTAATATTTTTAATTTTTAAATTCATAAAATTTAAAAATAATGTTATCATTGATCATTCACATTTAAAAGTGTTTTGAATAGTCAAATTTATTTCTTGAAAAAATATTTTTTTTTATTTTTTGGTTGGCTAGTGGGCTAGAAAAGAAAAATACATTGCAAATGAAGTGAGTTGGGTTCAATTGACCTGTATTTTAGGTGGGTCAAGGTGGGTGACCCATAAGGGCTGAACCAACCCATTTTGACAGCTCTAAATACAGAACCAAACTAACCCATGAACACCTCTAATAATCAACATTGTAATATTTTTCGGTAAACTCTCTTCTTGGTTCATGAACTTTTTTAGATTTATCTTTTTTATACATCAACTTTTTCATGCAATGTTTTGGTGTTTTTATCTATTTTAGAAGTTAAGTGATGCTGTGATGTTGTGGTTATTATATTATATATTATTTTATTACATTTTTAGCTGTCACAAATAAAAAATTTATTATTCATCATCTTTCTAAAATCACAACCACTACGTTGACCTTCAGATCTACTACTTTTAGTTGCAGATCGCCTTCACAATATTCAAGTTTTAGATCGCCTTCACAATATTCAAGTTTTAGTTTGGATCAATTTGAATATAACATCGAACCAGACCAAACCAATTCATTTGCGATTTGGTTTGGATTGGTGTGATATTTTATTTTACAAAAATAATTGTTAAATTTAATTTTTTAAAGGCATATATATATATATATATATATATATATATATATAATGTTCATGCTCCAAAATCAACATTGTCAAACATTCCTTTTTTTTTAAAGTTATTTAATAAAAATTAGAGGCACAAGAAATTGTGACATAACACAAGCCATGTCAAATAATTATAATAGAAACACTGGTGTAAGCAAGCATAACCAAATTAGTTATATAATGTAAAAAATGAACATAATTTTCAATTTCATAACATTGTCAAATCAAGAGAGGATGAAAATTCTCTCCCCAATTTGTATCCCCTTTCTTGTTTTAACCAATAAAAATACATTATGTCGTTTAGTGAGTCATATTTAATTTTTTTATAAATTTTTTATCTCTTATTTAACTCCTTAAATAACATAACATTTTTTTATTGGTGAAAAAAGGAAAAGAGACATGAAATAGAGACAAAATTTTTATCAGCAAGAAATGATTACAATAGCTATAGCATATATAATCAAATTGTCCAACTAATTAAATTGGGAGTACAATAGTAAAATCATATAAATTATTAAGTGAACTTACAATCCATGAGAACGAAAAATCAAGCTAAACTACAAAAAGAAAATTGTTTGTTTGTTTTTAAATAGCCCTAGTGGATAGGGAAGGGAAAATTGTGTGAGATGGATCAGATGTGATAAACAGTAAAACTTTTTATATTTGACAATTAAAGGCCATTGAAAAATATAATAACATAATAATAATCACAACCACACAAGGTGTAACTTAATGTTTTAAAATAAATAGATGTACCAAAACGTTAAACAAAAAAAAGAAAAGTTAATGTACTTTTACCGATCAACAAAAACTTTAATGTATAAAAAATATAATTATATCTATCCTACTTTTTTTTTTATATGGGCTCAGCACCTATAAGAGATTCTTACTTTTTTTTATGCTTATTAATATTTTAGTATATTTGTTTTAGGAAACAACGTTTAGTAGTAGTAACATTAGTATGATTTATCACATCATCAATGAGTTTTACTAAATAATTTGTTGTAATTTTGGATAATCACTTATGAACTCGTCTAATGTCATTATTTTCACATAACCTAAACCATTATACATGACTATCTTTTTCATACTCTTGATGATGTAGTAACTAGTTAACAATGCAAAAATTACTTAATTAATATTATTGTTTAAAAATAAAGATTAAAAAGTAAAACTATTGTTTCATAAAAAGAAATAAAACTAAACAATTTTTAAAAAAAACTAAAATTCCTATTTTAAAATATCAAAATATTATCTAAGCCATATTTTTATATTTGCAATTTTATAGTGGATGAACAAAACTAGCAGATGGAAGTTATAAACCATCCGTATTTTTTAAAACCATTATATTCATTCATCATATATTCCTTGATAACCTTATCATAACATTTTTATCTATTCTTATTCTTCACCATCACTATCTCAACACTTTAGAGTGATTATTTGGTGATAGAGTTGGGAGTGGGAAAGAAAAAAATGTTTACTCTCATCTCTTTATCATTAACAACCAACAACACGAACAACAATTTGAGTTAGCTTTGACAATAATTTAAAGTCGAAAGTGGAACCAAAATCGGAAAGGTGAAAGAAAAAGAAAATAACACTATTGGTAGTGGTTAGTTCCTTGTGGTTTTGGGGAGAATTTCAAAAGTTACAAGTCATCGTGCCACCAAAGTAATGCTAATTTGCAAGCTTTTTTTCAAAATACAAATTCCAAATATTCGAGCATCCAATCTTCAATTTTATTCGGAAAGGTGATCAATGATCGCATTAGCTTAAATTGAAAGGTTATATTATATTCCTTTTAGCAATGTTTGGTTAGATTATATAGACCGAAGTGGAGCGAAATGAATAAAATAAATAATTTATTTTTTGAGAAAATGGAAGACTATGGAACATTTAAAATAGAATTAATTTTAAAATTATTATTTTAACCGTATTTAGGGTGCATTTAATTGACTATATGATTGACTAAACAAGAGTAATACAAAATATGAAAAATTATAATGTGCTTTCTTTGGTTGTATTTTCAAAAGCAATAAAATAATAATTTAGAGCCCATTTAATTGATCTTGTGATTGACTAATAAGGGTAATATACAAAATAAAAACACTTATAAATTGGTAGTGTAAAAAGTTTTATAATAATTGTTAATTACAACCATTTATATATGATAAGTTTGTTGATTATGTTAATTAATACATTTAAAGTCATGTAAACGAAAAATTATAATTAGCCGTGAGTGTATAAATGTTAAACTCAATATAGAAAAAAGTGAAAAATTAAAATACATTTTGTTCCATTGTATTCCCAAACAATAGAATAGTAATTTTTATCCATTCAATTTTATTTCATTTTACTTGTTTCTTTCCATTCGTTGTTCTTGCTTTGTTCACATATGAAAAATACAACATTTCTTGTTTTTTTTAATTTAAATTTTAATTAATTTTGGTCTTATATTTTTTAAATCTCATAATTTTAATAGTTTCTTTTTTATTTTCTTAATTGGAAATTCCAAAAATAAAAGACCAATATTATTTTCTTAATCGATAGTTGTTAATTTGACAGTTTTTTCCAAGAGGAATTTGAACTCAAACTTCTCTTCACTTCTCCCAACTTCAAAACTTATCAACAGATCACTTTATTACAAAGAATATTAGAGTTTTTCTCCTTACATCTTAATAGTTTCACCCTATACCTCCATAATTATAGGAAATCTCTAAAATAACTTTGGATAAAAAAAACTTCTCTCTCCCTGTGCCTCTCTCTCTTCTCCTTCGTGCAGCTATTCTTCGAGTCACACTTCTAGACCCATAACTCCGCACTACCCACACCTCCTCCTTTGTCTCCCTCCTCCTCCTTTGTTTCCTTCTATCTCCCTTCATGGAGGTTTCAGCTAAGGAGCTACCTACTTCACTTTCCCTGTTCATATCTGGTATCTGTCCTTAAAATAACACGCAGTCATAAAATTATACCCTTCAAATTCAATGGGAGTTACAAATTATAATGAAAGTTTTTTTCATTAGACAAGAATGAACAACCCTACTGTGTTTATTGTTTCTTCAATACATAATATGGTTTGGGTTATTAATTTGGAGATAGAGTAGGTGGTGGCTTTGTACAATTTACAATTTTTTGCAAGTCTGAATATCCAGATTTGTAAAAAAACTTGCAAAAATTAAAAAGAGATGTGAGAGAGATAACAAAATTTTTACCTTTTTTTTTACCTAAGACTATTTTTATGATGTTTAAAAAATATGGAATTACAAGAGAAAAATTCAGAATATTATTATGATTTGACCTTTTATTTTATTATGAAAGGAAATGAAAATTCTTACCATTGACATGACAAAAGTCCACTCATCATCATCAACAAAGAATTATTTCAATAGATTCTGTAACTGAAGCACTTTTTTTATTTAGTAAATTGTAATTAATAAGCGTTAAATTACATACTGTAACAACTTTTAAGTTCCACCATAATTCACTACACAACATCAAGTCCCCTAACGAATCTTCACTTAGCTTCAAATACTAACAAAACAAAATAGTTTTCTGAAAATATTTAAAAGAAAAAACACTTTTTACAGTTTAGAATAACTTCATTCTTGAAACCCATCCATGATAATTTATTTAGGAGTTACAGTTACACCAGAAAGCTACAAAATAGATAGCAACAACAAATATTACATTGAATGGGAGTGTTAGAAAAACTCTACTAAACTCCTTTAAACTCTCTCTATCATTTATTTTTATTGAAAATCATTAATTTTGATAAATTTTACTTTTTATTAAATAAAATTTTTTTCAAAATTAATAATTTTCAATAAATTCTAATAAAATAAAAAGAATTTAAGAAAGAAAGTTAAGGAGAGTTTCCTAATACTCATAATATTATACATGGTCCTTTTTCTTCAGTGTTGCTCTGGACTTTTATGCACCCATATGGTAGAAAATGGTTTATCATTATATGTCCAATTCCTTAGCTTAAGAAGCACATAAACAATGATTCCACACAAAAAGCCAAGAGCTGCACTTGATCCCATTAGAGAAATTGTGGTGCAAATAAGCATCACAAAGGAATCTTCTTTGGAATTAATGTCCCTACAGCAAGTGGCCAATTCAATTCCAGCAAAGAGAAGCAACACCCCCAAGATCCCTTGTGGAAACTGCCTTAAAATGTGTGCCAAAGAACTTCCAAACACCAACCCCAACACCAATTTGGCAGCACCAAGAAGTGCCACACAACCACCACTCCTTCCACCAAATTTATACTGCCCTGCAAGTCCTCCTGCCCCATGGCAACATGGCATGGCACCAAACCAACTTCCAACCAAATTCATCAGTCCCACACTCACAGAAAGTGATGTGGCAGAAAAGTCCTTTTCTGGGAACAAATCCTTTGACAATTTGCAAACAGCTATCACAGAGTTCAAAATTGACAAAGGGAGTTGGGGAATTGTGCCCTTCACAAAACCTTTCTTCCATGCATGCTTAGAGAACTTCACCACTTCCATTTTAGAAGGTCCAAACTTGATTTCATGTACCACCTCATGCCTTCTTATAAAGGCCAAAACAACACCCAACACAAACACAATGAAAGCAGAAGGAAGTGAGAAAATAACCCTTCTCACTCTACTTTTCCTTTTTCCTCCAACCTCAACAATCCTCTTTTGATCACAACCCAAGTTTCCAATATCATCATCACCACAACCATGATGAATAGTATCCTTCTCTCCTGATCCACTCACAATGACAATAAAACACAAACAAACTATGGCCAAAACCAACCCATCCAACCCCAACCAATGCCTCTCACCCAAAGATTTAGACTTTGGCATGTCTTGAATTTTCCTAACATACTTAACAGCTGTCAAAGCAAATGCCAAACCTTGTGCTAGTTGAATTCCCCTCACAACACTAAGAGGAATCAACATGTACACAAGCTGCATCAACCTTGTAACACCCAGAAGAAGCAACACCCCACCTGTTAAGATTCCGGCCGCCATGATCTCCGCCACGCCGAAGCTGGAATCCGATAAGGCCTCGGCGGCGATGGACTTCATGGGCTGGACAGGCATAGGGACCCCATAGATTGCACCAGTCATGATGTTGTACAGACCTATGCACATGAGCACAAGTTATAAGGTGATGTAACACTTAAAAGTTGATAATAAGAAAAGCAAATTAGAGACAATCCTTTCTTTTCAAATCATACAGAACTTCCTTACTGCTATAGTTATATTTTAAAATATTATATTAGTATTACTTTTAAACTTTATAGGAATACTTCTTTAGAACATATGAAAATAATAATTAAAAAAAATAGGATTGTCAATGTTATTACACTAAATTTTAGTGAAAAGATTTACTAAAATTTATTCTTAAAAAACAAAGAAGAATCTTGTTCGAATTTTTAAACTAACAAAATTAATAAATTAGAAAAGGAAAAGAAACCTGTAAAGATCAATGTGGTGCCAAGATTGAGGTCCCTAGAAAGTGTGAGAGACAGCACTATTGGTATGTAGGTGCCAAGGTCACCCATGGCACCGTTGAGTTCACCCCATTTTGAACGTAAAACCAAGTTGGTTTTCAGTTTCTGTACGATCATTTTGGCTGAGAAACCTGTGGTTGGAATGGTTTGGGTTGTTTCAGGGTTTGAGATTGGAAGTGAAGTTGGGTTTTGGTTTGCCATGGAATATAGGTTTTTCAGTGTGAGACTCACACTTGGTTGAGTTGTGTTCAAAGAGGAACACTTAATTGTAGAAGTGAATTGGAATGAAACAAGATTTGGTTATTTATACTCTTGAGAAAGATAAATTCGAAGTTATTTTCTACTTTATAGCCACTTTTTTCAAGACTCATAGTAGTGACAATCCTCCATTCCAAAATGTCCATACAAGTCTACATAGCTAATAATTATGGTTAATTATTTTATTATTATTTAGAATAAGATGACGACATCAATTTTAAGTTAAGACTTTGGGTATATTATTCCAATATTTTACTACTAGATTGGTTGTAATGTATGATTAATTAATAATTATATATATAGTTTAATTGGGTGTAAAAGATTTTTACATTGACATTCAATCATAACTCTCCATTCTGATCGTGTATACCAATTAAACTCTTTTATTCAATGTGTAATTAATTATCATAATTATCTTATAACATTGACATTGGTATACACTATAGTGTAAAAATTTTTTACATTGACATTTAATCATAACTTTTCATTTATGTAACTTTCAAAGTAGTAAAGAGTAAAGTCAACAAATTTACCATAGATGAAAGATTGTGATTGAATGTCGGTGTAAAAATTTTTATACTGACCATATATACCAATTAAACTTATATTATTAACCATTTAATCATATTTTCATTCATTAATCACAATTTTTTATTAACAATATTATAATTACTCAATTTAAAATTTAATCACACTTAAAACTTTTGACTTCTCTCTAAATATATATTCTACAGGATGAAACTATGTCTTTCCACAAATTAAACTATGTCACAAATTAAACTATGTCAGCAATTTACAACATTGAGCTGAATAATCACATCTAATAGTTAATTATGTGGTAATACTAACCAATTGTAAAACAAAGTCAGCCCATAATCTATGTTACAAAATTAACCTGATTTTTAACGTCAATAATTTCGTAACATTATTCTTTTTATGAAAAATTTGTAACATTATTAATCACTTGAAAAATAAAATTAACCATATTTTAACATACAGTGATACAGCCAACCATATTTTCAAGTGATAAATCAAGTGTAAGATTTCCGTCTCCATACAATTAATTAACCATATTAAAAGAAATATCACTTTTTTGTTTCTATTTAGAGGATGGAAAAAATATATTTTTGCTACTATATTTTATTAGTTGATTTCTATTTTTTTAAGTTAAAAAATATTATTAAGATTTCTGTTAAACCAAAATTTTTTGTGATTTTTTTATGTTAATGATGTTAATTGTGATTGACATGATAAATGTCTATTTGTATTTAATATTTTTTTATAGACAAATATTAATTTGTATTTGACATGATTTTTTAATATTTTTTATATATTATTAAGTTAATTAATTAAATTAGTTTGATATATTGATAAAAGGATTACTTAGGTCTAAAAGAAAAATAATGTGAAAATTTTTAAAATTAATGGATGAAACAAAATAAAAAATATATATTGCGTTAAAATTTTATATAAAACTAGTAGGAATGACGAAGAGGTGGGGCAAATTTGTATTCAAATATAAAAGGAGTTGATAGAAAATTTTAATATCATATTTATCTTTAGGCTAAATTACTACTGGTGCCCCTCTATTTAGGGGGTAGCTCACTTTGTGCCCCTCAATTTTCTTTGTGCACCTTTTGCCCTCCCATTTTTTCAAAAGTTTAATTTTTGCCATTCCATCAAATTTAGGCATTGACCGTTAAAAATGAACGTTGACTTACGTAATTAAGTGAAGTGACATGGTTACATTGTAATTAAGAGTAATTAAAGTTTAATTAATTATTTAGAAATTTTAATTTTAAAAATATAAAAAACATGTAACGTGACAAGAATAAAACCCAGGTCCTCGGGAAAGAGAGCTAGAGCCAATCCACTAGACCAAAGGTCCAAACCTGTTTTATTTTGCAATTCCAATGTATTTAAACAAATTAATAGCAGTGTTAATTTTAAAAATATAGAAAAGTTGAGCAAAGGCTGGAATTGAATCCAAGTCTAGAAGTTTAATTGCTAAAGTCATACCACTAGACCAAAAGCCAATATTAGGTTTTTTGTGAGATTCAAATTTAATTAAACTAATCATGTGACAACATTAATTTTATATTAAAATTGGACAAAGTAAGATTTGAACCTAGGACCTATGAGAGTTTTAAGACGATACTACTAGATAGTAAGCCAATTTTGATTTTATTGTCTCTTTTCCTTTGTTTTGTTTTACTATTCTTGGTCATTTATGTTGTAAATTTTTTAAATAAAGAAACTTTTTTAAATTCTAAAAATTACTTAACTTGATTTTAGGTTAAATCTATTTGAATAAGTTTATTTTTTTTAATTTTTAATTTTATATTTAAGTTTTAGTTGTTACTTTAATTTATAGTTTTTAACTTTTAATTTAAATTTTAATTTCTATCTTTTATTTTTAATTAAATTTTATATTTTATTTGTATATTTTATTTTTAAATCTATTGTAGGTAATTTTATGTTATATATTTTATTTGTGATTTTGAAACTAAAATTAACAATTAAAAGTTGAAATTAAAATTTAAGGGTTAACAATTAAAACTAAAATTTAGTTATATTAATAACAATATAAAATTTAAAATCTAATTAAAAATAAAGACATAAATTAAAATTGAGAATTAAAATTTCTCCATTTAAAAAATTGTAAATTTTAATATATTTTTAAAATTAATCTTGTCACGATTAGTTTAATTAAATTTGAATTTCAGAAGAAAATTAATATTGACTTCCAGTCTTGTGGTATGACTTTAACATTTAAACTTCTAGATCTGAGCTTAATTCTAGCCTTTCTCAAATTTTCTATATTTTTAAAATTAAATTGCTATTGATTAGTTTAAATATATTGAAATTGCAAAATAAAATAGACTTTTACCTTTGGTCTAGTGAATTGACTTTAGTTTTTCTTCCCCCAAAACTTGGGTTTGATTCTTGCATGGTATATGTTTTTTATATTTTTAAAATTAATATTTCCAAATAATTAATTAAACTTTAATTAACTCTTAATTACAATATAACCATGCCACGTTTTTAACCATCAATGCCTTAAATTTGATGGAAGGGCAAAAATTAAACTTTTGAAAAAGTTGGAGGACAAAAGGTGCGCAAAAAAAAATTGAGGGGCACAAAGTGAGCTACCCTCTAAATAGAGGGGCACCGGTGGTAATTTAGCCTTTAGTATTTTTGAGTTCTAATATACTCACAGGTAACTTTTTATATTATTTTTATCATTAAATAAATTATATATTAATTTATTAATTATATTTTTATTTAAAAATATATAAAAAAATAAATAACAAGAAATTATATATAAATAAAAGTGTAACAATTAAATTTTTTAAATAAATATATGATTTTAAGTTTAATATATAATTATTAAAATTATACTAGGGAAGATACAAATATGAGTATGATATAGGTAGTTACATATGGTGTAACATCCTCAAATTTTTTAAATAAAAATTATCTCATAAAATAAATTAATAAATAATGATTATTTAGGTGTATAGTTATTTAGTAAATAATAATATTAAGTGGTTATCTAATTTAAATAAAGAAACTATTCAAATTAAAAATTTATTTAAATTTAAAAGAAAAGAAAGAATTAGATTAGATTTTAAAAAAAAGAAATATAATGAAATCTATATTCAAATTAAAAGATTAGGAGTTTATTATTAGAGATGATTATTATAGTTTAGATAGAATAATTGTTATATTTTAATTGGTAATCCTTAATAATGATATAAATATTTATCATATTTCATCTATGATGTGAAATTTAGATAAGATGGTGCTATATTTTATTTAGTCATATATCCTATTCATGATAATAAAAGAAACATAAAGATAAAATAATATATTAAATTTCTTTAGATAAAATAAAATAAAAAGATAATAATTAGATGAGAATCAATCAAATAACTAAAAGATTAAAGATAAATTGATTTAAGAAAACATTTCTTTTAAAATAGAAATAAGATAGAATAAATAAAAATTTGATCTCATATTGAATTTAAACCATAAAACTAATATTTTATAAAAAAAAATATAGAAAGAATAGAGAGGGGAAAATCAATATTAAGTCATTATATAGTATATAGGGTTAAGTAGTTTTTTCAGAGAAAATTATAGACTAGTTGACTATTTAAGAGAAGGAAAAAGGAAGAGAAAAAGTTATAGAGTTTTGCTTCAAGTATTAATTTTGATGAAGTTAATAAAATTTGAAAGAGAAACAAATTTGAGAAATTAATTCATATTAGCATTTTAATTATATTGTTTAATGATATGAATTAGTTGTGTTGATAACTTTTATTCTTTGATTAATTGATATCTATTTAATAATTGTTTGAGATAGCTCTATCTAGGATGATGATGAACTTGAGATACCACATTTAATATTGGAAGAGGTTTTAGATATTTCCATCTGGGATGGAGGTGAGATATGAGATACTTCCATTTAATATGGGGAAGAAGTTTTAGATACTTCCATCTGGAATGTGAAAGAGATTTATGATACCTTCATAATAGCGTGGAGAAGACAATGAGACGCTATGGTATAAAATATGAGCTTTTGGACCCTTTTATTAATCTATTCAAAACCTGGTTCTAAAATAGTAGAGTGAGCATAAGTGATCATGAGTATCACTAGATTTTTCTGAATTGTATACATTACGAGAGTGTTAATTAAAACACGATTCTCTTATCATATTTATTATTAAGATTTGAAATTATTTGAAATAAATTATATTTTATGTTTAAAAATATCTTTTTATTGCGGGTACCATGGTTGGATTTTTTGGATTCTATTCTGGCTGAGAACAACAGTATTTGCGAACTCTTTTGGAACCCGTTTTATTCACTGGGATTTCTATCTCATTAAGGTGTTGTTTTCAGAGTCAGGAAAGAAAGAAACTGTGAAAATTAAGGAGGTATGGAGACTTAGTCTCTAGCTTTTTTTTTTTTATTTATTTAGAATGAACATTTTTTCATTATCATTTATATTTGTTTTAGAGACATCTATATTTGAAAATTATACTTTGTAAGGATCTGTATTTTATTCACCTTATTTTAATATTAGGAGATATTTTCAACTTATTATTTCAAAATTTTATTTATTTTCAATAATTCTTTATTTATTATACTATGTTTGTTATTGTAACAAAAGGCGTTATAATGGGGTATGAGTAATAATAGTACTTGTCAAGGAGGATAATACCTGTCAAAATCAAAATGAGTTTAGGATAGTACCGGTGAGTACAAGTATTATTATCAACTCTAAATTAAACTAGTATTCGTATTCATGAAAAGAAAGAAAATTTTTATGATTAACCTGGATTATAATAACTATTAAAATTATAACTTATATTTTTTTATATATTATTAAAATGAACTAGCATTGAACATGTCATATGAATGGTTAGTTGACTAATTATACATTTTTTATCTTGCCTAAAAATATTAATTAAAATGTGAATTAGTTTCTAATAAATATGAAAATAAAAAGATATATAGATATAGATAAAGTTTTTTTTTGTCCCCGTGATATTAAAAATAAATAAATAAATAATATAGATATATATATATATATATATATATATATATGTATGTATATATATATATATGTATATGCATAGGCACAAATGATTTTCACTTTCATAATTTTTAAAAATACTTATTTTAAGTTTAGAAGGGTCGAATAACTAGCTGAACAATGAAACCAAGTGAAAAAAAAGGGAGAATACTAGTATCAGAAGGTTCAAATAGTCAACTGAATACCCTAGTGATTTTCATGACAATAAATAAATTTAATTTTGATTATATAATGATTTTGGTATAAATCATGTTGTAAGAAGGTAACAAATTGAAGATAACTCATGAGCACTTGAAGAAGATAAGAAGATCAATTATAAAACTAGAAGATCTCATAAGAAGGATAGAAGATCATCAACAAATGATTTGGTCAATGCAATAAGAAGATATAAATACTAAAGATGTTATGGGAAGAGTAGCTAGTCATCAAAGCATAAGAAGACATCTAAGTCAGAAGATGAGAAGATCCAAAGTTGTAAAATATATCATTCAAAAGTTTGAATGAATAGAAGCTATCATCACAAGATCAGAAGCTACAAGGTTGTAACATCAGATAAGCTACTAACTACAAGCAACTGATGCAAGATTAGAAGGTGTGAAGACCAGAAGGGATACATTACTATTAGAAGACCAAAGTTGTTGAAGGAAATTTAGTAAGCGTGCTACTATCAGAAGAAAAGAGCATCTGTTAGACATGAGAAGACTAAGACACTCTCATCTTAATAATGATGATGTCATGTTTTACTATTAAGAGGAAGTAAGTGTCTTTTCTTCTAACATCATATGAGGATGAGCTTCTAACAAAGAAGGAGAATAGATAAATGCACAAGGTGAGCTAAACTAACTTAAACATCTTTAGAAGAAGATTATGAGTGACCGTTTAATGTACACTAATTCATAGAAATACATTGTCAAGATACGTCATCTAAAGGATTATCTGATGTACCTCAATAGACAAATTAATCGTATAATAGAATCAAGATTAGATCACTCCCACCTCTTTAATGAAGTTAAAGTTAATCACAAATATAAGAGAGAATAAGTGAAAACAAATTCGATCAAAGACTTGAAGATCAAGTTTTCAGAAGAGTCTCTACTTTGAACTTGTTTTTGGACGAAAAACAGAGCATGATGAAGTATGATAAAAAAAACTCATCATCTACCTTGATCCATTTGAAGCTGAAGATAAGTTGACTTCTACTTAGTGAATCATCATTGAATTATGGCACAAGGCAAAACTTGAATTGTGCAAAATGGTTGAAGTAACCACAATAAAAACAAAGATAAAAGTTGAATATCTTCTTGGAGAAGACAACTTTGACACGCTGCTTGTCTACAAGGTCTCTAATCATAATAAAAGTGTTATATAAAGTTGATAGTGAAATACAATATTAGCAAAAAAAGATGAGTTCAATGATAAGTCTCTATTTAGATTCACTTAAATTGAGTGATTAGAAGCTTTTCTATTGAGTTAAAATTACATATCATTCACTTCGTGAAGTTAGATAGTGAGCGAAACCTATCTTGCAATTCATTCAAACATTCTTCTTGTATTTAGCCAAGAGTGGCTAATTGTTTAAATAATACTTAGTTGAAAGTCAGAATTAACTTAGTATCAAATAGTATTCAGTGTTAAATCAGAGGGAGTTTAAGAGTAAATTAAAAGTGGTGTAGAATACTCATGGTAAGCTAGAAGTGATAGTAAGAATACTTGTGTATTTATGTTGAAATAGTGAAACTTTGTGAAAGGTGCTTGGAAGAAAACTGGATGTAACTCAATTTAGAGCGAATCAGTATAAAAACAATTGTTCTTACTATTTTTTATTATTTCAAATTTTTTATAATGTCTATTTTACTCTTAGTAGAACTATAAGAATATTCTTATTTTAAAATATCTTAAAACCATTCATTAAACTTCTTAAGGAAGTGTTTTGGAAGAGGTTACAAAAACACTTTTTATGGTTCTATTTAATTAACCCCTTCTAAAACTAACCCTTTATTTCAACTTGCTTATAAAAATATTTTTTTATATTAAAAGATATTAGATATTTACATTATTTAAAAATAAAAAAATAATGACGACATTCAAGAAAAAATAATTTAACAAAATCTTGATTTTTATGTTATTTAAATGATTTTAGTTATAGGATATTCATAAATTGAAACCATTGTCTATGTTTCTAACCAGGGACAAATTTACTCTTGTTAGTGTTGGGGCATTTGCGCCCACTAAATTTTTGGTTTGCTTTAACATGGTGTATAAATATATTATTTTTCTTTTACTTTTTAATAAAAAATATTATCTTCATTGTTAATAAATTTTAATATTATAAAAAAGATAAGTTATGACATTCTGGTACAATTCTATGAGAAAAGAATTGTGCACTGTCAGTGTAAAAAGTTTTACACTAGTATTTTTACAACCCTTCATTGATGGTAAGTTTATTGGTTTTACCAATTAATATTTAAAGTCATATAAACAAAAGTTGTGATAAAACGTTGGTGTAAAATTATTTTACATGATCAGTACATACTAATTAAACTCTAATTCTATTATCATCTTAGTTTATGAATTTGTTAACTTTTTAACTCGCAATCTTTTAGCATAATATTATAATATTGTATTTTTTTCACATTATCTCTGTTCCTATTTATCTTTTCTTTAGCTATTTTCTAACAAATACCTTTCATTTTAATTTTATTTCTCATCTATCTTCAAATCTTCACATGCATGTCTATTTTATTTCAACCATATATATATATATATATATATATATTTTCCTCTGTTCTCTACTAAAAAGACATTACAAAATAATTACAACATGTTTATATTTTATGATATTTTACAAACGTATTATCATTATCATCAAGAGTATGAATCAATCATTAAGAGATTGTTCTAACTTAACTAGAGGTCCCGAATTAATGGATGATATATGTAATTAAACAAAAAAAATACAACTTAGACGAAGTTTTTGGTTCCTAATAAATTTGTGAATTTCTTTGTCCCTATCAAATTTTTTATGTGTTTGGTCTCTTAATAGTTTTTTATTTTCCTAAATCTTTTAGGTAACTCTTTCAAAAGTTATAAAAAATATTTTAGATAGTATTTTTAGGAATAAAAACAAAATCTACTAAGTTATTATAGACCACCAACATGTTTAAAGCTAAAAGTTATTGTAATTAGTGCCCACTACATTAAAATCCTGAATCACATAGTATTTCTAACTATTTTCGTCTTAAAAAAAATCTTTTAATATATTTATTATGTATTTATACAAATTTTGTTAACAAAATTATATAAATATTAGCTAATAGAATATTTTATATTAGATAAACATCATTGCTTCTATTTAAAGAATATTTTTTTAGAAGTGACGATTATAGCCCAAGAAAAGTGGATTAAAAACTTTTAAAGAAAACAGTTCTAGACAAATCATTTGTCAATGACAAGGAAATAAAAGTAGGAATGTTAATACATATGGTTAGTTCCCATCTAAATTTAGACCATGGCTAATTAATGCATATGTGGACCATAGATTGACGCTCTTTATGGATGAAACATGTAAATAAAACCTCTTGTGTCCTACAAAGGTCGTGTATAGCATGCTAGGTTAGCATGGAATGACATGCTTGAAAGTTATGTTAGACAAGGTTTATAATGATTAGTGTGTCACTCTCAACCTCTTGAGATGAATTGAGCCTAAAGTCTCTAGAAGACTCAACTGCACATAACTCTACTTGTTTGTGCACTAAAAAACATCCATTAATCTATATTGCATAACATATATAAAGAAAATTCAAATTCTTTCACTAACAAAAACAACATATTAATAACTACTAACATTATATATATATATATATATATAAAGGAAGGGGAATCCACTTAAAGAGTAAGTATAAAATATTTACTCTTCATCCTCACCTTTAATTTTCTTGAAATCTAATAATTAAGATTAATTAATCATTATAACTAATAGATTTTAATGAAACTGATTAAATAGGATGAAAAGTAAGTTTTTTATACTTACTCTTAGAGTAAGTGGTTCTCTTAAAAAAAAAATTCACCTGTTCTTCAGTTTCTAATTTTACCCTTAATTGTTTTTTTACTAATTACCTATTTAAAAATTAAAAAAAACAAATAAAAAATTACTCATAAAATATATATAATCAACGCCAATAATATTATAAAACTTTAATTGTTTTATTAACTTCATTTACCCCTATGTTTATATAATTATACTCATACATCACATTTCTTGTAAAATTCAGAATGGTTCCATTTGAAAAATTAATTATTATGGGAGCAATTGAGTTGTAATATTATTTTTTTCTTGTGTTTATTTAGTGAAAATTATTTTTTCCCTATGAAAAAATTGAAGTTGCTCTCGTGAGGCATTCTTTCTCTTCTAAGTGAATCTTAAAAGAACATTAAGTGACAAAAGAACGAATAAATTGGTATTAATTATACAACTTTATCTTTCTAAATTTTGATAATATTAACAAAAAATATACATTTTAAAAATATGAAAATTCATAGTTATAAATTTATAAAAATATGGATAATTTTGATTGTTTCAACATTGTGTATTTTGTAAACACTTGTAATTTTTTAATTAAAATATTAAAGATAATTTTCGGCCCCACTAAAAAACTTGTTTGGATCTAATGGTTTCAGTACATACCAACAAATTAGGACTTTTTGTCGTACCTAGCTGAAGAAGGTTAGATTGACCCAAATGTTTTTTTACAAATTATTTATTAAAATAGATTTATTCTAAAATTATTTATCAGGTTAGTTTGTTTTGAGTGTGTATTATTTTTTAAATATAAAAACGTTGATAAAAGATTTAAAATCAGAAATGACGTGTTGTAATTATGTTTTTAAGTTGGTAATTAGGGTAGGTCTTTTTTTTAGTAAAAGGAATTAGGGTAGTTCATAACTATAATTTTGAGATTTTTATTTTACACCTACCAATATTTTATTTAACACTTATTATTTTCAATTTTTTTTTAAAATATTAATATTATTCTTTTTAATCTTATAGTCTATTCTCTTTCCTCTTACTGTTTTTCTTAATTCTCTCTCCTCTCTTTTTACTCTCTTTATTCTTTTTCCTCTCAACTCTCTTTCTTCTTCTCTTCTATTATTATTATTATTACTATTATTATTATTATTATTTAATACCATAACACATGTTACCTATATATTTCTATAAGGCATGCTGCATATATTTTATTATATTTTATTAACAGCAGATAATACTATCTTCTCTGCTGCAGGAGAAGAAAAAATTATAAATATTGCCGAAGTAGTAAAAAAAGTTGTAAATTTTTTTACTCTCCGGCAGTCTATCGCTGGAGAAGTAAAAAAATTTGCAAATTTTTACTTCTTCAGTAGTGCATTGTCGGAGAGTAAAAAAATTTATTTTTTACTCTCCGACAGTAAACCGCGGGAGAATAAAAAATAAAAAATATAATAATATTTTTCCCACCAACAGATGTAAAAAAAAAAAGTAAATGTTAAATAAAAAGCTCATGATTTTTTACATGTTTCATGTCTTGTTAGCTCAGAACTGCAAATTTTAACTAATTAATGCCCATTAGTTAAAAAACCGCAGGTATGGAGCACAGTTTATAACACAGTTGTTAAAATTTTATTGGTGTGACAGGAGAATCACATGATCAACGGTTCGATGTGTAAATCAGATTATTCGCGGTCGGGATCAAACTAGATCAAGTCAGCCGATTTTGTTAAAAACAATTAAACTGATACAGATTTGTTTTTGTTTTCTTTTTTCTTATCATTTTGAAATGTTGTTGTTTTGCTTTAATTTAATTATATTTTTTTACATGGTAATTTAATTTGATGGCAAAAATGACAATGTTATTAGACTTTGCTGATTTGTTGGCTCGATTAAAGTAAAATGGTCAAAAATTGAATTGGAGAGTTAGCAATTAACCCATATCACTCAGTTAATATTAATAAATATAAATAATGTATGAGTTTAGTTAATATACACTCTCATTATTACATTGACATTTAACTATACCTTTTTATTTATGTATGACTTTCAAAATACTAATGAGTAAATTCAATAAATTTACTGTAAACATCTTTACATTGACTGTGTATACTAATTAAACTCATAATTTATTATTTGTATAATGTTATACTTAAAAAAATTATAAAAAGTAATTATATATATTATTATTTGCAAAAATTTACTGAAAGAATAAGTTGATTTAGTAGTAATTGAGTTAGTATCCTTATGAGACAGAGTAAGGTTTGACCAAGGTTTGACTCTGAAGCATTTTTATTATTCTATTACATATTATCTTGATCAAAATGTGACTTTGAGAATTACATACTTTGTCGTCGAAAAGAGAACGAGTCATTTAGAGTGAGATGTACATCTGCCCCGTCAAGTATATATATATTTTTTAATTTCTTAAATAACTAGCTTAATCATCTCAACAAATAATTATTCGTTTTAATTATTAAACTATCAAATTAATCACACCCAGAACCGGATGAATTACCAGTTTCATTTTAATAACACTGATTTATATGCTATAACACATTTGACTTGCAATTTACATGCCACACTCAAATATTATTTGACTTTGCAATAGATATGTATCACGTTGCCACTTGAAAGTATCACAAACCAAGATATTAATGACCTGTACACCTTGCAAGTTGCAATCTTAAGTTACAACTCTGTTGGCATTCGTGTTTAATAATTTCTTCATTTTAGTTGACATTTTTCATGATAATCATTGAAAGTTGTTTGCATTATTTTTAGCAAGTCAGTGGGCTTATATAGTAAATTGCAGGCAATTGTTGTTAGTGGGTCTCATGCAGGTTCCATTGTCTCAATTCATTTTAATCCAAAATAGAATTTCTAATTCAACATTCTTGAACAAGTTAATGTAACATTTTTAATATTCATATTTTTAAAAACAATTTTTTATGACCTGAAACAAATATCCTTTAGATTCTTTATACACAGCAAGGACTGCATATAAAAATCGTAAAAAGGAAAATGTGCAAATTTAACTATTGTTGTTAATCATTAATTTATTTTTCCCACATGTTTACACCTTTAAAAACCACCTCATTTCTCATTAGCCCCCTTATGTTCCAAGGTTTGTTCTTAGTATGTCTAATACTCTTCATTCTCATAATTAATTTTCTCAAAATACAATTGTTGTAATGAAGAATTAATTGTAACTAGTCATTAGATTTCATATAAATGAATATGGTTAGGAATTAGGATGAAGTGTATGTGTGTTATACTTACTCTCCAAAAATAAATGAATCACTCCTTTTATATATATATATATATATATATATATATATATACATGTCTCCTCTCAGTCTCTGGCCAAGCATGACCAACCTCTTGTCCCTGTCCGAGTTCTCTGAGAACATCTTTTGGTCCTTTAACCTTCTTGGCCCTCCAGATTACCCGGGCTAGTGCACCCTTCTACTCTTGATAAGACTATACAAACCATCTCCTTGAGCCTTGTAGAACTAATAGGTCAATAACCATCATGAAACCTCATATGTCTCATTCTCGAATTTACAAGAATACCTGCAAAATCAAGATCAAAACCACCCCCCCACATCCTGGATAAGGGCAATAGAGTCCCCCATATTCAAGGACAAGACACTTGAATGCTCTTGGTTGAGTCTCCTTAGACTTACGATATGACTTGCCCGTAGGAACATTGATGCCTAATATGGGGCATAACCCACTTGCTTGCCCCTTATTGTTTTGGTACACCCAAAGTTCTACATCGCTTAAGAATTGAGGACAAGACACCTTTCAAGAAAAAATCATGATGGAACCACTAAGTTCCAAAGCGGATAATACTTCAAGCATACTGACCCTAATGATGTCTCAAAATTGGCATTCCCAAAATGCATTCGTGAACAACTGATTCTCATTTGGCTTAAAGCAAAGTTACATCATTACTATATCAACATAATTGTAGCAAATAAACAGTTATTATTCATCGTAATTTCGTAGAAATTTTTGCATTATTTTGTCTTTTACAAATACCTATCCATTTGTCCGGCTATTTTTAATCTTGCTAAAAAAACACTTCAATAATTATATAATCTCGAATTAGCACTATTATAGATAATAAAACTCTATCTTAAATAATATTATTTTAACTCGAGATCTCTAGCATAATCTCATATCCTACGTGCTTCATGGTAAATTTAGTAGTTGAGCTTCATGTAGGAACTAGGGAGAGTTAAAATTAATTTCATATTATTGGATCTTTCTATTTTTTTAATATATAGTTTTGATAATTTTTAAATAGATAGTTTTTCGCAATTTTAGTTTCCTAATTATAAAATAGAAATATTTCATATTTCAATTTTGTAAAATTTGTAATTTTGATCATTCCATTAAACTAACATTGTTTATTGTTTCTTATAAAAATAAATTGTTGATTTTTTCCAAATTAATATTGATTATAATGTGAATTAGACTATTAATATCATGCTATGTTGCTAAATTTGAATCATGTATGATTAATTTTTTAATGGTCAATACTTTTAATTTTAAAAAATTACTGTAATAATAAATTTTATAAAAGAGGACTAAATATATGTATTTAAAAATAGAGACCAAAATTATGGATTTTAAAAAATAAAAAGATTAAAATCTTTTTCATAAAATAAGAAGACTAAAATTATGAAATTTGTAAAACCACAAATGAAAGTTGTATTTAAACCTAGAATTTAAATGCATAATTATCATACACAAGATTGGATTTTAAATATCTTTCACATAAAACGCCAACAAATAAATAATAGTTAATGCCAATTTGATAATGCCAATAATATTTTTTCAAAGACAAAATAATAAATTTTTTCTATTCTAGCTAGATTCACTTGGGTTGCTTCTAATAAAATATAAAAAAACTAAGATAATATGTATATTATAATAAAAAATATTAAAATAAAATATAGCATTAATTTTTTAACTTCAATAGTCTTTGAAGAAAATGAATAATTATGATAATAATAAAGATAATTAGTCATATGATGCAGGGTTGATGTGATCGTCCTAACTATTGGAAATAAAAAATAAAGACAAATGAAAATATGAGAGTGAAGAGTTAATGCTAATTTGATACTGTAAATAATATTTTTCAAAGGCAAATAATAATTTATTTTTCTATTGCAGCTAAATTCACCTGTGTTGCATCCAATAAAATATAAAAAAGCAAAGATAATATGTATATTACAATAAAAGAAAAGAAGATTAAAATAAAATGTTGCATTAATTATTTAACTTCAATAGTCTTTGGTTTTAGAAAATTAATAATTATGGTAAGAATAGTGATAATTAGTCATAAGTTGCTATCGATGCATTCTGGTACTAACTATTTTAGGAAAAAAATAAAGAAAAATAAAAATATGGGAGCAAAAAGTTTGTGAGACTCAATATATATATATATATATATATATATATAAATCATTAAATTTTTATCATATAATACAATAATTGGAAAATTTTATTAATATTTAATTATATATATAAAAGAGAAATTTAAAAAAAATTGGGGATCCATGACTCTCCCTGTCAACTCATTGCTCCACCACTGGGTTAATTACTTCATTTATATTATTATGAACCTTTATAAAAGATGAATTAACAATGAAATTTCTCATAAGCATATTATATTCAGAAAGGCATATGAAACTTAATCATTGAATTTAAGATGCTAATTAATTATTATTCTCCCTCAAAATTATTGTAAAAGTAACATTAACATTCATATGATTGATTCATTTATTTACCCTACAATTTTTTTAGAATATTGACACATATCATTTTGGAATCTTGATAGATATTCTTTTCAACTTAAAATTGAATATTGTGCTTGAATGTGTCTAGTTTCACAGGGACTTGCCGGCCTCTAAGCCTTCCAATAATGTGCTTTTATCGAACAATAAATAGTGGTATGACTCTATTCCAACTTTGCAAGAGATAGAGTATAGTTTCCCTAATGCCTCATTTATCGTCTTTAATTGGAAATTATTGTTGGTATTTGAGATCAATTTGGTTTTTGCTTTAGATTTTTATTGAATAATAATGTAAAACATTATTGAATATATAATAGTGTCAAATAGAAATTTGGTTTTGTGCTTTAGATTTTTATTGAATAATAATGTAAAATAGTTGGAGTGGTTTTGAGTTTCTGATATTTTGTTTTAAATTATATTTGGAAAGCAGAAATATATTTAGCAAAAATGATTATGATTTGGTTTTTTAGTTATTTTTGAAATAATTTTCACTCAATTTTATAATCAATAAAATTTGGTTTTCAGATTTCTGTTTCTATTTTTATTTAAATTCATTATTGACATCACTCACCATTATTGACCATCACTTCTAAGCGACAATCACCGGCTGCTACCTTTGACCAGTGATCACCGGTCGTCACCTGTAATCGTGGTCACCAACCGCCACATCAAACTAGTTGTCACCGACTGTAACTTCTGATCATCGATCACCGTCTGCTACCCTTGACCCTCACCTCTAATCGATAACCATCGACCACCACTACGATCAACAATCACCAACTGTCACATCCGATTGGTTGCAATCCTTGACCTACGATCACCAACTATTACTTTTGACTGCTGATCATTGGTTGCTACCTTCCAACCTCTATCTTTGACATCGACCGCTAGTGATCTATTGTCGATTTTCAATATCTAAAGAGAAAAAGATACAGTGAGATGAAGATTTAAAATAACTATTTGAAATTTAAAAATCAAAATAATGTTCTTTTTAAAAACTTAAAATCAAAACTACTTGTTTTTAATATATTTCAAAACTAGAAAAAAAAATCACCAAACGAGAATACGAGACCTAAGTTAAATGTTTGAACCTTAATGCGCTTGCTAGCAACAATCAATGAAGGAATTGTACTTTGAGTTAATAGAATCACACACCAAGGATTTTTTGGTTTGATGGACATATTTGCGTCTCTGTTCATTCTTGAACTGTTGGATCAAAGATCAACGACAAAAATAATGGTCAAAAAGAATACCTTATCATTCTAAGCTCTAATTTGATAACCTTTATAGCAAAAGGTGATGAATATTTTGGTGCTGGCATGAATCAATTTGACAAGTGCCTTTATCCAACAACAAGTGGTGGCATGACTCTGTCCCAACTTTTGGAAATTTGCCCCAAAAACAAGTGCCATTAATAACAGTGTTTGCTTGTTTGTCCTTTCCTATTTTTTCATTCAAATTTCAACTGTACTATTTGTCAAAAGAGAAATGTAAGATGTTTACTTTTTAATATCCTCTTTTGAATATAAGTTTGATTTTTTATTTTACAAAAAATATAATTTTGGTCCTTATTTAAATAAATATATTTGGTTTCATATTTACAAATTTTGATTTTTTATTTTAAAATAAAAACTTAATCTATTAATTTTGTAAAATTCATAATTTTTGTTCTTGTATTGAGTTGAAAGTATTAATTATCATCAAATTAATGTAGACTATATGTTAATCAAATAAACAATCTCATGTCACATTTTAAAATTAGGCCATGATCAATTTAATGTATTAACAAACATTCTTAATTTCATGGAAGAACCAAACTATTGTAAAATTAGGAGACTAAATATTTCTAGTTTAGAATGGGAGACCAAAATTAAGGATTTTTGAAAATAAAGAACTAAATGTTAGTAAGATTAAAATTTTGAATTTTAATAGATAGGGAATTAAATTTGCATTAAGTTTTTTTATTGGTTAAAAATTATTAAAATCATAAAATTTTGTAGATTCTATATCATATTTAATTATTTTTTCTTATAAATTGATGGATTTTAATAGATTTAACAAGAGATTGTGTCTGAACATATATGTTCCTAACCATCCTTTTAATCAAAACTAATTAAAAGTAGTTTTGTTATAATTGAATGGAAGACAAGATGATAACGGGCAAGATCAAACCTCTCACCATATAAGACATGAAGTGCACAGTGAATTGGTAATCAATACTAACAATAAAACAAATACTCTTCTTTTATGATATATAATTTTAGACAATAGACTTAGGTTTCTCTGTGAACAAATCATGTTTAAAGAAAATGAAGAAATTATGAGTTTGAATTACTTCATTAACAAAATTAATACAATCTCGTATTTGCCTTAATAAAAATGTGAATCTGAATTTTAAATAAATTATTATAAAAAGTAGTTGATAAAAATTAATTGATTGTATAACTAAAAAATATTGACAACTTAAAAGAACAAAGGATATGTAAATATTAATAGTTTTTTCTTTGAAAATATATGTAGTGATAGTTTAAAGTAAAAAAAAAGAAAGTGAAATCAAGAGAAGAAAATAGGACAATGCATAAGTGAGAGAAATAAATAATTATTTCTTCTATTTTTATCTAAAAATTATAATAATAAATAAAATTAAGCTAGATTTAATTTATTTACTATTTTATCCAAACTGTAATAATTACTTATGATATGATCATTACCAAAAAGTATAACAATTTATTTCTTTTGATTGTTATATTTGATTTATTTAATATTTCAAATTAGAAGTATTTACTAAATTTAACATTTTTTTAAATTAAAAAACTGGATTAGATATACAATAAGATACAAAATGCTTATTTTCTCAATTAGTGATAAATAATAGAGTATATTAAATAGATCTATTGAGGTTTACCTTTATTAAACCTATTATTCATTTATTTTTTTATAATTATTTTTAACTATAAGGGTATTATTGTACTATTATTTTTGGCTTTACAAAATGGATCATGTAATGAAACTAAAACTTAAGAGAGTTGACGCAATGAAAATCAAATAATTAAAAGGGATTTATGTAAATAAAGAAATATTATATGTAGTTCTATCTGAATAATAAAAACGTGGGATTGCATTAAAAAATACGTAAGATTAAAACTTTAGCCTTGTTGACATGTGAATCTCAATGGGATGACAAATGATGATTTGAAAATTCAGAAGAGTCGCCACTGATGTTTACTAAGAAAAATATTAGAAAAACCTTTAAAAATAAAAGACGGTCTATGAAACCAAATTTTGAGTTTGGAAGTCGATTACATATAAGGAAGCATCCTACAATGTCTTTCATAAAGACGGTTACCTCTAATTAACTAAGCGAATTATTTTTCTTTTAAAATATTTGTCTTAAAGTAGAAAACCTTATTGTCATAATTTACTATAACTATCGTATTATTGTTATTGATATACATAAAATAAAGAGGGTTGATATAATTATTTTAGTTTATTTAGCCCAACAAAAGTAGTCTCTCGCTCCTACGTATCTTCGGGTATAATAGAGAATCAAAGTTTATGTAGTTCTTCTTAAGTGTGCATGTGTTGTCACATTTTCATTTTTTACCATACTTTATTAAACTTAGTACTTTTGAATTGTCACAGCTCATTCATCCTAAAATGTAAAATCAATAGGGGTGTACGCTCAAGCAATCTATTTGAACATTTTCCTTTTGAATTATTTTTATTCTTTTAGAAATCGTCTTGATAGATAATTTATGTTTTAGAGATGAGTTCTAAGACAAAAAACTGTCACAACTTATTCCCTAAAACCTCAGCGTTAAAAATATATCACATCTAATTAATCCTTTTATCTTTAGAGGTATTATACTCAAATAGAAAACAACGTGTTTGACAGGCGTAGAATTTTCTTATGGACAAAGAAAAAATAAAAAGCAAAAATCACGACATGATATTCTAAGATGACGATACAAAATGACAAGGATTAAAAGTAAAGAACAATGATCTCAAACTCATAAAGAGTATGACATGATCAATGTTGAGGAATGTGATATATCCAAGTGCAACAATAACAAAAATACAAAGGGAGAGGAGGAGGGGTGAATGTATTTCCTAAAAAACATTTTCTTTTTTCACAATTAAAAAGCAATATCCATTCAGTCAAAGATTCATCAAACTTTCAAATCAAATAATCAATAAAATTGTCAAGATTGAGAAAAGATAGAAAAATGCACAAGAGATTATTCTGGTTTAGCAAAATGACCTACATCCAGTTCTGATTTATCCACTCTAGATAAATCTTCCACTAAAATTTTGTGAGTTACAAACACTATGCACACCAAAATTTCTACTCACTTTCCTTGAATCCTACAAGGAAAGATAAACTTTCCTATGACCAAACTCTATGATGACAACCCAAACATGTAAAATTTATACACTTCTAACAAAAATTGAATTGAAAGAATGGAATAGATTACACCTGAAATGTGCAGATAATCCATATATATGCTTTTCTCTAATATTCCACGTTCAAGAATTCAAAGATTCACGATATTGTGAAGAAAGATGTTATCTTGTCTCAGGAACTTGTTCAGAGAATGAGGAAATGTTTTCCAAGAATTTCTATGTGTTTTTCCAATGTTTTCTAACAAGAATGAACAAGTATCTATTTAAAGAAAACAAATTTTAACGAGTTTAATTGATTAAAAAATGAGGTAATTGATTAAAGTGTTCCAAATAACTATTGGGATAACAAATAAGCACTTTGTAATTGATTATAATTATTTCCTTCCTTTCTTTAGTTCTTGTTCAGTTTTATAACTGCTGTAATCTGTTAAGAAATTTCGTAACCAATTAAAATAGAGAAGCCTGATTGTGAGCCAAAATGCAAAATGAACTGGGTAATCGATTATGAAAATATTGTAATCGGTTATCACGATCAAGTTTTCAAAACTTAACATTTTGTTCAATCTCAATTGAAGTTCTTAATCAATATAAAATATTACCAAAAGATTGTAATCAATTATTTCGATATAGAATGTGTTTCTAACTATAAAATTGTCTTTGAACTTAGATTATTAGTCATTTAAAATCTTGATCTGGATAAAACATTCATGCATGCCTATTCTAAACAATCAATACAAAAAAGCCACACCTTTGAAATGTGTTTGACTTGCAAAATTAGAAAAATCAAATACTAAGACTAATGCTAAGGAGATGATTCATGCTTATCTATACTCCAACAATCTTCGCCTTTTTGGTTTTGCTAGAGCCAAACAAAATCAAAGCTTTGTATATGTTGCTTGAACCTGTTTCTAGATGAAACAACTTGAAACATATAGGTTAGGCATGATGATTAAAAAACATTATAAAAATTAATAGCTTTATTCTTCTACCTCTTTTGGCATTGTAAAACCAAAAATGAGTTGAATAATAAAGATTAAACAATTAAGATCATACACATATCATGTCAATTGAAATTATCATTTATATTCAGAACATATTACATGATATATCATAGACATTTCATATTGCTAACATTAAAATCAACCAAAATGATAACAGGTTAAGATTGGGACAACAAATATAAACAAATAGATAGACACGATAGCAAATATATATATATATATATATATATATATATATCTATATATATATATATATATATATATATATATATAGAGAGAGAGAGAGAGAGAGAGAGAGAGAGAGAGAGAGAGAGAGAGAGAGAGAGAGAGAGAGAGAGAGAGAGAGAGAGAGAGAGAGAGAGAGAGAGAGAGAGAGAGAGAGAGAGAGAGAGAGAGAGAGAGAGAGAGAGAGAGAGAGAGAGAGAGAGAGAGAGAGAGAGAGAGAGAGAGAGAGAGAGAGAGAGAGAGAGAGAGAGAGAGAGAGAGAGAGAGAGAGAGAGAGAGAGAGAGAGAGAGAGTAAAGTAGAGAGCAAAATGATGTGAGACTTGGATTCTTTGGGGGCTTAATCAATTTTCTGTATTGGTAGCACCAAGCTGATCAAGACGAGTGAGAATGATTTCAAGATGGCCTTTCAAGTCTTCATAGTCTTCTAGCTTGCTAATTACAATTGTTCAAATGATGAGATAGTTCTCGCTTCTTTCTTTCGAGTGTGTCCTTCTTCATTTCCTACTTGATTCTTCTCAATCCAATCTCCTTGTTCATCTTCAAAAAATCCCATTTGTTTCAACTTTTTCTTCTTAAGCTCTCCTCCAGGTTTCACAAAATTTGAGATTTCATCTTTCACATCTACTCCAAAATGTTTCAACATTTTTGAGATGCGTACAACATATGGACATTTGTACTCAGTCAGCCTCTTTGTTTTCAACATTGTATGCTTAATCACGAAAATCCAATTTACTTCAAATTTCTCTACATAATGTATATCAAAATCAAATAATCTTCAGTCAGTTTGGCATGGTTGCTTCCTCTAGGAGTTATGATCCATGCAATAATGTAGACTAACAATCTGTCATTCATCTTCAGTTGACTGACTCCAAATTTGTCCTTCAATGCTTTCTGCAGATTTTTCATCAAACTTTTATAGGTGGTAGTCTTTGTTAAATATAGTCCTTGCTACTCTATTACATTTTCATTTGGATTATAACTAGTATCTTGCAAATTAATCAATGTCATTCAGTCCTCATTTTTAACTTCAAAATTTACTCCCTTGACAGATGCACATAAATTCCCACTTTCTCCATTCACATAAGCAGTAGTATAAAATATTTTCACTAACTTTGGATAAAATATACCTTGAAGTTCTACTGGGGTTTTCATCCCTTGTCTCTCTAGAATATCAAGAAATGTAAATTTTTTATCTTTCAGCCATTGCAAGTTTTAGAATCTAGGAGGTACCAGTTTCTTGTTGCTATATATCATTGATATGAATGAAGTAATCTTTCTGAACTGAACCACGAAGTTTTCTCAAGCATTAGATTTTTTCCCATTGAAGTACCCATTGGTTCCTTTCTCTTTTTTGAAGCTTTCTTCTAAGGTTGGGGTTCAGTGTTCTTGGATTCTCTTGTAATCAGTTATAATTTCTTCTAATCAATTAAAACAGACAGAAATGCAAAAAAAATAAAAATAGAACATAGCTGGGATACATACAAGGCAACCCAATCAAACCAAATGCATGAATGCATGTTATACTGGAATGCATGAGGTCTTGTGCCCAATGAGAGCTGGTTTAGAGAGAGATGACTCACTCAGAATACCAAGCTCATTCCTAAGATGATAAAATCTATCTGTAGGTAGAGGTTTTGTGAATATATCAGCAAGTTGTGAGGTGGTCTCAACAAACTGAATATCACAATCTCCTTTTTCTATATGATCTCTTATAAAATGATGTCTTATCACTATGTGTTTAGTTCTAGAATGCAAAATGGGTTTTCTAGTAAGGTTAATGGCACTGGTATTATCTCATCTTAGAGGAATTTTCTCGAAAGGCAATCCATAATCCGAAAGTTGTTGTTTGAGCCACAAACTTTGGGCACAACAACTTCCAACTTCTATATACTTTGCCTTTGTAGTTGACAAGGCAACATGAGCTTACTTCTTACCACGACACTAAATCATTTCCAAAAAGATGACGAGTGCCATTAGTGCTTTTCCTATCTAGTTTGCATCCTGCAATTTGAGCCAGACTACCCTACAAGAATAGGTTCTGCTCCTTTGGGATAACACAAATTAGTGTCTAGTGTAACTACCAAATTCTTTACCCAAACTATTTATAAAAATGTGCAAGATTTGTCAAAGGAATTTACAAAAATATGATAAATTTTCAAAACTTGATATTACATAAAGAACCATAATCTTCTGAGAACAAGTGTGGAACAAAAGTATTCATTACTAACTTTGCTTTTACAAAATGTTTTCAATACATCATATATCAATTATTACCACTACCCCAATTAGACTAACTCAGAGCTGTGGGCATTTGACAAAATAAGCTAGTCGAATATCAAAAGTAACTTAGCACAAAACATCATCCATAACAAAACATCAGGCATATCAGGTTCCTCTACTATTCATATCCCACGTATATATGAAAAGAAAACATAGAAAAACCACACAGAGGAGTGAGATAATTATAAATCATAAATATTATCTTAATAAAATAAACAAACAATAAGGGCCTAAGAATTAACCTAGGACTCAGTTTCGCTTAATCTTATTATATAACTCAATCTTACTCATCTTAAAACTAGACTCACTTTCTCTAGATTTATGTGTGGATCCATGACCAATCAAAGATGATTCAACCAAATCAAGGATCTTGTTTAGAAGTGAATAATAGTTATATATCCCTTTCTAACTTGGTAAAAATACATCTTTTCAAGAAAACAATTCATTCGCCCACATAGTTTTGGCCCTTGACCAAAGTACAATATTCTGCTCCCCAACCAGTTACAACATCCTGACCTCTGATCAGTCTCACTATGTTGGTCCCCGACTAGTCACAACATCCTAGCCCTTGGCCAATATCAACATGCTGGTCCTTGACCAATCACACATCCTGGCCTCGACCAATCTCAATGTACTGGTCCCCAACTAGTTACAATTGGAGATTCTTTTAGTTCGAAAAGGATATACTCTAACAATCTTGTTTCATCTCGAGAAGCACCATATCATAACTTTCCAAAACATGTTACTCATACACCTATATGGTACCTTCATAGGGAACCTAGGACTTGTTACTAAGTTCATCCCACAACCTGTTAACTTATTTCCAAAGAACATTAATTCCCTAACCACACATCATCCATCCACAAATTGCATAGTAGTTATTTTTTATCACAACATCATTTATCAATTACAGATCACATAACACATTTATCACCATGCTTAATATCATTATATTATAAAATAAAATTTCATAATAAGTAATTTAACTTCCTTAAACATTTATGATAACATTCATTGAAAAATTAACATGTTCTTATTACTAAAAGACATATTTTCTAATGTGGAAGATCAGATTAAATTAGAACCACAGAGCATACTTGGCTTGCCTTCCTATCACTTTAAAGTAACATTATATTTACTAATTTTTCATAATCAAAGACATTTTTTCTAATGTGGAAGATCTAGTTAAACTACAACCACAAAACATACTCAACTTGTCTTTCTATTGCTTCAAGAAACATTTATAAAACATTCTTTTTAGTAAATGAACTTTCCCATTTAACTTATCATCCTTGGAAAATATATATGAGATTTTAAGATAATCAATTTTAAGAGTGGTTCATGTAAGGTTTCACAAAATCATAACTTTTGAAAACTTGATTCATAAAATAGTTACTTTAGAAAATCAGTGTTATAGTATTAAGAATTCACTCGCCATAACAAAAATATCAAAATAGCATTTTAGAAATAATCAACAAAGAAGCAACACTTAATACAGTCTTGGATTGCTCCTCCTATGATCTTTCTTCTTGTAAGGTTCTTTGGTGAGAAAGATGGAGATGGAGAGTAGAGAAATGGTGGTGGATGTGCCACTTTAATGGAAGATAAGCCTAGGATTGTAGAAGCTTGCCACAAAGTAAGGAATCCTTGATAAAAGACATAGAAGCACTCTCAAAGGTAGAGAGAACAAGGCTCATAAAGAGCTATCACAAAAGTGAATTGTATTCAAATGATCAAAGTTGTCTATAAAGAGTGTGGTGAGGGCTATTTATAGAGAGCTAAGGTGAGTTAGATGTCCATTTAGCTAAGATGAGTAAGGTTAATTCTAGATCCAAACATGTGATGCAATCCAACTTTGTTTTTGTCTCTGTATGTGACATACCCTCTTTGATGCAATCCAAGTTTGCAGTCCCTTGATTTTTCTCCTTGAGGTTCCAATCATCCAATAAATGTAGGATGAAGGGGAAAGGAAATAGATGTGATGTGCCACTCTTTAGAAAGAGATAAGCCAAAAAATGTTTAGGCTTACCACAAGGGAGGGAATTCTTGATAAAAGACAAATAGGAAGTGGTTCCTCAAAAGAGAGAATCCTTAAGACTTTTTACCAATGAATGTGCTCAAAGAGAGACAATTTTTCATTCAATTCAAAGGTGAGGAATACAAGAGGGTGAAAGAAGTATATATAGCCCAATAGGGGAGGCTAGGCACAAAATTTTGAGCTTAATTAGCATTAAGGCTAATTAAGCATTAAGGCTAATTAAGCCTAATCTTAATGCCTACTTATCTTAACACCCAACTTAAGCCCAAAGGGTGTGAAAAGATTAAATCTATGGTGAGGGAAATAAAGCCTAAGACGCCTAAGCTATAGTCCTCACACTAAGCTTACTCTTCAAACTAACTACAGATACCTCTTCTTCCTAAACTAAAGGTAAATGGCCTAAATACAATGGCCTAAAGGAAATTACAAGCAACTAAAATATTTACACATAAAATTATCGTAAGAAAATGGCCTAAGTCTTCATTGATCTCTCATATGTGTCATGTCTTCCTCTAATTTTCCTAGCCATGATGCATGCTAGGTAGAATTGCATACTTTCCTCCCTTGGAGAGGATTTGACCTCAAATCCTAAGGCCTTTCTTCCTCTTTTCCCAATCCTAACGTGTAAAAAAAATAATAAAACTAGGATGAGATATCGTATATAAAAAATCATTGTCTTCTTTTTTGTTACATATGATAAAGGAGTTTTATTATTAGGCTTCAACTAATTATAAGAATGAATTTATTATAGTTAAAATAAATTTATTACCAAATTCTCAATATTTTAAATTCTTAGTTAATCATAAATAATAAAAATTATTCATAAAACAAATTAAAAGTAATTCAAATAAGAATAATTTTCTAACCGTATTTATAATTAGAAATCATTATTATATTAAAATGAATAAAATTTACTTTTATTATTCTAAAGCATTTTTTATTCCTCCAAATTATGAAATAATTAAGTTTATTTTCTAACATTTATTTTAAGGGAGATAGCTAAAATTTATTTTAGCGGTTTAAAAATTTTCTAAAAAGTATCACCAATTAGCAAAAGCTATTGTTCTTACTAAAAAGTACCTGAATACTGTTCACAGCGAACTCTTCAAAATATCCTTCTACCTCTAAAGGGGGAGAACCTGCAAAAGAGGACTTCAATGCTTAAGTCAGTGAGTGAGTGAAGTATGGGATATCAAAATTAATAAATTCTCTCAGAATGAATGTGTAACACGTACCTCATAACCAGTATTTATAGCAAAGATATGTCCTTTACTAATAGTTATTACCTGTTTAACTTCATATATTACTTTTACCCATCATGTTTTGTCTTTATCCAACAGATGTCTTGTTTATTTTGCTTAACTTTATTGGGAGTAATGTTAATTAGTAATTATGCTTATCACTCTCTTAATTAATTTGGTTAATTAGTTTATTATAGGCATAAGGTTTTCGGTGAGGCCAAAAAACCTTGTATTGTTAACACTACTTCCTACTTTGAATGATATCATTTTACATTTTGGTTTTCGGTCATGCTGAAATCTGAAGTCTCTTGTGTTTTCCTTTTTGTTGGTGCTTTCAGTTTATGTTGCAAATCCGAAATCCTTTTGATCTTGATATCTTAAAGGTGCTCTTAGTGTCTTATTTCATTTTTCGATTTTTGGCCATGCCGAAATCCGAAATCTTTTTTGCCTCCCTGCTCTGAGGGTATTTAGGTCATTTTGTTTTCCTTCTTTCCTTTATGACTATACAGTTATTATATTGTGTGTGTGTGTGCATGTGTGTTTAATTTTTCATTTTAGCTCGCTGAAATAGTTTAAACTTCATTTAGTAAGCATAAATCTAGATGTTTTTTTAGGTAACTACTAGTTTTTTTTTCTAAAAAACAACTCCAAGTAGCTTTTTAAAAAATATCTCATATTTTTAGCTATTAACTTATTATCTTTTACAACTTTATTCTTCATCAATTATTGTCTTCTACTAATTCTCTCATCTCACATGACACAACATCTCTCCTTGATTTCTCTTTCCTTCATTAATATAATTATAGTAATCTATAATTTAAATATGTAATTGTAAAAATTTATAATTTAAATATATAATTATAATATTTATAAGTTAAATATATAATAAATTTATATCATTAAAATATATTATAATTATTTTAAATAGAATATTGTTGATCTAATAATTAATGATATTTTTATTTGTTATTTTACAAGTTTCAGCTAATTGATTAACTAGTTTTATCAAACACTTCCCGTTAGCTTTTCAACTTCAGCTAGCTTTTCAGTTAGTTTTGTCAAATACATTCGAAATAAAAAAAGAAGGAAAGATTTGTTAATAGGGAATACTAATGTTAATGCTATATCAAGGGTATCAAGGAGTTAAGTATTATTTTAGTCCTGTAAATGAATTATAGGTATTTATATTTAGATATTTATAAGAATTTTTTATGTAAATTAGTCAATGATAATTCTAGTATGTAAATTATAAGGGTGTATAGATTATAAGAATTTTTTATGTAAATTAGTCAATGATAATTCTTCTAGTATGTAAATTATAAGAGTGTATAGATGAATTAATTTCGTCTGTAAAACCTACATTTTAAATAAACTGGATAAGTCTAATTTGTCACATAAATGAACTTTTTTTAAATCCATATCCATCTTGTGAAGGTGAAGTTCATAGACCCGAATGCATCTTTTTAGTAAAAAAGATTAAAAATATTTTCTTATATTTTTCTAAACTAATTAAATTCTATTTTATCATACTATAAAAATATATCCATTTATAAAATAATAATAATAATAATAATAATAATAATAATCTAAAACACTAAACATTTCAATACTAAAGTCTAAAAAAGTATCACAATTCACAACAAATAAGTTCTAATATTAATACAAACTAATAGTTTAAATGAAAAATTTATCCCTTAAATGAGCTACAGGTCAAACTTGTGAGTTTACAGACTTGTGAATCAAGCTCAAGTTTTTTCCTACAATTATGTTTCTTTAAAAAAAAAACCAAAATCCTGCAACTTACAAGGTTTGCAAACCTAAGCATGTATATCCTAACAAATTGGTCCCTAAAGTACTTTAGATAACATTATAAAATCCTCTAAAAAGTAGTTTAGATAGCATTTTAAAACCTAATTTACATAAAAACAGAAATAATAGGAACTAATTTGGCTAAAAAACTTAGAAACCTAAATAACATTTAAGGATTAAAATAATTTGCTTGAACAACTGTTGCATCACTGATCAAGTCATTCCGTGATTCCATCTTTATAGATTATTTTCTTTTAAGCTAATGACTTCAAAACTAACAAAATTTGCATCACTGATCAAATTTTGTGTTTGATTTATAATAATTTTTATATTCCATCATAATAAATTTTTTATTTTGATTTTAATCCTTAATTCTCTTATGCATTATTTAAACTAATTTTTGAACATTTTTAAAACACTATCTAAACACACTTAGGGAAAAAGAATTAGAGAGGTTAATATTTAATATTTAAAATAAAAAATTCGCTAATTTAACCAGTATTAAAATTGTGTTTAAGATTAAGACAACTTTATTTCTTCCTTAATTTTTTTTTTTTGAAATCAAAGATGAGATAGGACAAATATAATTGTTTTATTTTGTACCGTATTTTTTACCTGACGAATTCAAAAGGTAAATTTGAAAGAGTTATTTTCCTTTCTCAATATTTATTTTCTTTTAAATTAATGGTTAAAAGTAATGTTTTACTTGTTATAATTATTAGATTATAAAATTAAAAAAAATATATAAAAGTAGTAAATTTAAGAGAGTTATTTTTGTTTTTCAATATTCATTTTTCATTTTGGTGTAAGAGTTAGTTTGTGTGGGAACAAGAATAATTGTCAAAGTTAAATTTTTTTGTTATTCATGGGGTTCTATAGGTGGATAAACAAAATAGGTGCATGGTAGTGGATAAATGATCCCTCCAAATCTTACATAGTGACTTTAGGGTACAAAGCTATTTTTAATTTGCATGGTAATTTTTGGGAGCAAAGGAGAAGAGATGGGTCAAAGATTTTTGCAAATGCAAATTAATTTCCATGGTGTCTTTTGCAAGACTGATTACCAACTATGCAACAATACGTCTCAGAGGTTGCAATTTGCAAGGTAATTTAACAATTTGTGTATTTTTTTCTTCTAATGAAAAAAATATTCAGCATCTATGCTTAGCATGTCATTTTTTAAAGTTGGTTTAGGTGAAAGTGTTTCAATGGTTAGGTATACAAATAACCTGAATTGATTGTTTTCTTCCATTATATGATTCCCTTGTATCTTTTCAATTGTCTAAGAAGGTTAAGGAGGTTCTGAAGTTGCCATGTTGGTTTGACATGCTTCTTGTTGGGTGATTTGGTTTATATGTATTGTCATCATTTCTAAAGAGTAGGAACCTATTCAACAATATATTGTTGAAAGGAATAAAGTTTTATCTTGGAGTTGGATGACATATAAGGTTGGTGTGCTTTATAGAGTAGTTTTTTCCTCATGGATTTACAATCCATGTATCTATATGTTTTGTTGGTCTTCTTAATCTAGATGGAGGTAGGTGGGTTATTGTAGTGTGATACATGTACATCTTGTACAATTTGTTAGATCAATGATATATTTTATTTTTCCCTCCAAAAAAAATATTCATTTTCTTTAAAATTTATGAGTAGTTTATGGCAAATCATGGCAAGTGTCAAGTATTAATACGATGATAATGAAGTACTGAGAAATATTAGGTATTTATGGAGATGTATCAAGTGTGGTCGTTTGCATGAGATCATGACAAATCTATTGAGCACCAATAAATATTGGGTATTGATGAGCAATTTTCTACAATATTTCTGGCAAGTGTATCAGTAGTATGTAGTATCCGATAAATATCATATCGATCCCACAGGAACTAGGATGATACCTTATGAATCTCAACAATTGCTTGCAATGAATAAAAGAAAAGATTATGCTGCCAACTATTACATATAAGATTTAAAAAGAGCATAAACAAGTAAAGTAAGGGTTACTCCTAATAGAAGCTTGATTGAGTTTTGATTTCACTATACATCCTGCTAATGCATAAATAAACTGAAAATTATCGTGTATCACTCATGTTCCCATCACCCACAAAAATAACCTTAATATCAATCTCTTGCAAGTAAGTGACTAAGTTATTTGACGTTTACTGTGTTTGGATAAAGCATTTTAAGATTTCAAAGAATTTGAAATGCTAACCATTTGGATTGCTTTGATTTAGATTTCCTTCATTTGTCAAATGTTTTGTTTGGATAAATCAATTGAAATTTCTTAAATATCAAATTTCTTGTTTGGATAAGGTAATTCAATTTCCATATTTACAAAATCAATTCAATTTTCATTTTCTAGTTTGGATAAGGCAAATCAATTTTTAAATTTCTTAAATTTTAAATGATATTTTTAAATATATATTTGAAAAAATGAAAATTTAATATTAAAATTTATAAAAAAATAGATATTACATTTTAAATATTTAATATTTCAAACTTATAAATATTATATATTTACAACAATTTTCATAACGTTTAAAAAAATAATATTATTTCAAATTAATTCACAACACAATAAGTAGGTACCTCATTTTTCTTAAACAATTACCATTAGATAGATAAAAAAGATTACCTTATTTTTCTCTATGTACTTCAATCAAGGAGTTAACAATTCAAACCTTGAAAGTTTTACTTTTATTTTATTTTTTAACTTAAATATAAATCAAAAACCAAAACATGCATATAAACAGCCAAGGCATAAGTACATAATCATCAATTCTTCCATCAATGCAAAAGAAGTTAAGCTTACATGAATAGCAATGTGACTCCTAAGTACATGAAACTTTTACAAATAAAAGACACAACACTATGTAATAAGTTGTTGAACATTCTACTTCGCAAATTCCAATTATTACTAATTTTGATTCAAATATCAAATTACATAATATTCTGCAACTAAAACTCAAATTCCAAACAAAATCCTATACTAAAATTCACAGTAGAAGTATCTTTTAGTGACTTCAAAATAACATTCCTTTGTCTTGCAAAACACAATAACAAATTAATCAAATATTCTATTGTTAATCAATAAAAAAATTATTCTCCAACTTTAATTTAGGAAATATGTGTTACTCACCACGTTTCAAGGTTAAAAAATGTGTTAAATCAGTTTTAGGGTCATTAGTGAAAGACCACAACAGGAAGCCTATAAAAACTGGAAATCAAATGATGAAATTACATTTCATATGGCATAGCTACAATTTAAGGGGAAATCTTGATGTCTTAGATTTAGAACTAATAGTGACACTTCATAGGTAATAATATAAGGCTTACTAAAGATGAAAGCCTCGTGTGAAAGCACAACTATTCAATGTGCCAAATATGCAAAAACAATTCACTTACTTTTGGAAACTTTGTTGAGCATACAACATAATCAGCTAATTTTAAGAGATCACCCAACCCTTTCCTTGGCCTTTCTGCATCAATTAAGATGGGTACATTCGTTCTAATTAGCTGCACTGAAAAAGTATAAGATTTTGTTTACTTCCTAAGAGATGAAGCTTTTTTTTCTCATCCCTTACATCCTTAAAAGTAGGAGAAAGTGAATTAAAAAAAGAGGAATATTTAAAAGATACAAAAGGAAATTACCTAAAAACTAGTTGCAGCATTCACAAAACTAGTAAAAATTTATGTAGATAAAACCTGAAGTGTTTTTTTTTTCTTTATAAATTCTCATTTTTATATTAAATAAGTTCGCTTCTTTGAAATTTTCAGGCTCCTTCAACTTCTATTTTTGCTATTTTTATCTTCTATTGTGAATGCGACTAGCCTTAGTTTGCATTAGTTGCAAGAAAATTGTATAGATGATAACCTCTTGGGCAACAACTAAGGTAGTCTAATCACCACCTAAATTACCTATTTTTATAAGGTAAAATAGAGTAGTTATCCTAATTCTAACTTATTTAAAGCCTTGTTTTTTTCCTTTTTATACAAAATCAAGATACTTAGTAAAATTAGTTTTAGATTTACATTTGTGCATATTTTAATTTTATTTTTTTGTTTTTCAGTGCTTGAGATAAGTTTTGAAGAAGCTTAGAAGAAGTGTTAGAAGAGTTGAAGCTTACCTAGTGCTGTAGCAATGTTCAGACACTTGATAAGGGACGAGTAAATGTTGGTCTGGAGTCAGCACTCAATGTCTAGAAAGTGGGCGCCTAGTGCTCGAGACGGTGCCCAATGGCCACCAAATAGGCGCCCAACACTCATCAGCCTTAAGGGGTGTATTTTCATCACCCAACATTCAAAACATGGCTGTCCAACGCCCCTACTCGAATAAAACCCATTTTTTAAAAGAAAGTTGTGTCTTTTGTTGGAGTTATGAGATGATAGCACCTAACTGACCTAGGGTAACCTCCAGCTCTTCTTCTTCCCTTCTACCACCACATTTACATCACCTTCTGTAACCTCATTCCATGAATCATGCTCTCTACCTCCACGGAAGGCTAGTGATGCAATCCTACCTACTAAGGGCCCTCTCACTAGGGTCATGGCTAGGAGGATAGAAGAAGACTTAGCCTAAAAATACACATGAAGACCTCAACTCATGATGGAGATAGATATATTAGGCCATAGTCCATAGATTCCCCTTTGTAAATATTAATTAGCTCTTAATTTCCTTTTGGGCCATGTATTTCGGCCATTTACTTTGTAATTAGGAAGAAGAGGTGTTATTAGTTAGTGAGACGATGTAAGTTTAGTTAGGGACCTCTTGTCCAAGGCGTGTTGGGCTTCCTTCCCACACCTTTTGATTAGCTTTTGCACCCCTCCTAGGTTTAGAGTAGGTGTCTCTAATCCTAATTAGGCCTAAAGTCCCACATTGCCTAGTTTGAGTGCCTAGCTTTCTCATTGGGCTATATATATACCTAGTCTCTCTTGTAATCATCACACTTGAATTTGGAATTGATATAAGACTCTTTAAGAGCATTATTCTATAGTAAAGTGTCATTGAGAAACCTCTCTCTTGAGGATTCTCTTCCTTTAAGCTTTTATCAAGGGTTCTCTCCTTTGTGGCAAACCTCCTAGGAAAATTTTTCTTGACTTATCTTCTCCCTAGAGAAGTGGCGTCAAGTTCCCCTCCATCCCTAACCTTTTCCATCCTCTATCTTCTTAGAGGAAGGAACCTTGGTTGAAGAGATCAAGGGAGTGCATCATTCCATGAATCATTAATCATGCTCTCTACCTTCATGAATCAGGAACCTTTTGTAACCTCATTCCATGAATCATGCTCTCTACCTCACGGAAGGCTAGGTTCATTTGGTTAGGGTTTTGATGTAACTTTGTCTTAAACTCATTTTATATTTTGCTTTATTAATCTAAGTTTATTTCTCATTGCGGATTTCGCTTCTTGAATGAGCTCGGGAGAGAATTTTAGCTTGTGAGATGAGAAGAGCTCCCAATGGGGTTTATTTCTCGGAGAGAGAGTAAAACCCATTGGCTACCTTGAGCACCTTTTATTAATACGGGTTATTTGACTTTAGATTGTGTAAGGGATCCATAGTCTAAAGCCCAAATAGCTTAGTCCCTTAGTCTTGAAGAATCAGAGTTAAGGTATTTTTATGAATGATAGGAATTTAAGTGATGAATGATGATTGATAATTCATTTATCCATTAGACGGATGGAAAAGTGAAATTAAAACCCTACCAAACTTCTCATATGAGTAACTTTAGTTTAAAAATTTATGCATTTTACTTTCTTCTATTTAGAGTTAGTTAAAAATCAATTTCTTCATTATTTACAAGCAATTATTATTGAGATTTTTAAGGTATCAACCTAGTCCCTATGGGATTGACCCGATATATTTATTGGTACTACAACAACTTGTACACTTACCAGGAGTATAGTAGAAAATTTGATCAACATAGTGTTAGGTAACCTCCCATTACAATAAGCTATTTTTGCTCATTCAATGCAGATAGAAAACTTGATTTTGACAGGTACTTTGGTATGTATTCTTAACATGAGATGCAATTAAAATTTTCTATGGACAAACTAATGTTGCTATGTAAATACAAACTAGCAGTGCAACCCAAGTCAACATGGTAAAGAACACATAAAAATCTGAATAAACAAATCAATGTAGACTATAAGTATCAAAATACCTTTTTGGGGTTTGGAAGATAGCAATGAGGAAGAAGAGTGATCATCTCTTGGTAGCCACATTCATCTCTTTCTATAAGTTGAATGACTCCATCAAGAACAAGAACCTTTCCATAAATAGCTAACTGCAAAACAAAATAATAGAACTCGTCATTAAATAATGTGCTTGATATCTCATATTTAACCGAAAAGGATAAAAACATGATAAAAAAATCTCAAATTTAACAGAAAATACATATACTTGGAAGACCATGACATTTTGATAGTCAAACTTCCCTTAAAACATATTTTTTTCCACCTTCAAGGAATGAGCCTCCTGCAAATCACAACCAGTTCAACTCACCATTGTCATTACGAAAGACAAGTACAAAAATTCCAAGCTAAGATTACAACACAACAACAAAAGCTCAAAGATGCACTACTATTGCTGATAACAGATATAGGTTACGGAAGAATACATGTATACTTTTCATAGACTAAACTAAAAACAAAAAAAGAAACTCTCTCCTCATAAAACAAAAGAACAGGGTAAGTCAATCTCTCACATATGCTTAATTCTTTTGCAAAGGAAAAGTAATATCTCTGTTGGAAATTATACATGATCACATTTTAAAATAATGATATCAGTTATGCCTGTATAGCATTGTGCTTATCAGGTGTGCCTACAATTTATTAATGCAAGTTCATAACTAGAATACATAACAATTTGTAACAAATTATTACTACAATTGATGCATTCTTGTTGATGCTTCTCCTAAAATCATCTTCTAGTCTAGGTTCCTTTGAAGAAGTGAGTGATGGAAGAGGTGGAGATGGTGGTGGTGACACTACTTAGGGAGAGATAAACCATGGTAAGAGCTTGCCACAAGGGAAGGAGCCCTTGATAAAATCCATAAAAACTCTCAAGGAAGGAGAGAAAGTAGACACTCAAGTTTACTCAAAAAGTGTTTTGTATTCAATCAAGTGTAAAAATGTACAATGAGGGGGGAGACGCTTATTTATAGGCAAAAACATGGGCCGAGAAGATTAGAAGGTAGACATTCACAGTTAGGTGAGGATAAGAGAGATTAATCAAGTGTTAATTGAGCTAGAGCCAATTAACACTTGATTAATTCTAGGAAGATCCAAACATGCTCCTAATTTTTAGGATCTTGGTCCCCTCTCAATTTGAATTTGAATTTTGAGTTGCCATGTGGCTTTCCTCCAAAATTCAAATAAAAAAATGAGAGAAACATGAATGACATGTTGATGCTACCTTAGAAGAGAGAAAAAGTGGTGGAACTAGAAGGGGGAACCAAGGGGACCCAAATGTCTCTCATGCTTCATGTGTGAGTTAGAGAGGTATGGAACTAACTTATGGGGTGTGGTTCATAAAAACCACACTCCTAAGCTTCTCCAAAAAGGCCCAGACTACTCTACACACTCCATAAAAAAGACTAGTCACATCTCCTAAATTAAAATAGACATAAAGGCCAAAATACAAGGCCAAAAAAGAAACTAAAAACACCTCCAAGTCCCAAAATAAAAAACTTATTTTACAAGGACTAAAAAGAAGACTATGGCCTAATTTTTAACATCTTGATCTCCATGAGAAGGTGAGGTTTTCTTCCCTCCTTTCTTGCCATATATTCCTCAATCCTCCCAACTATGACCCTTGTGATAAGACCCTTGCTAGGGAGGAATGCATAAAAAATACTTTAATAAATATCATATATTGCAAAGTCAATGATAATTAGTAAATACCACAACAAGACTAAAAATTTGCAATCAACTAATTTAATCAAAATTCATGATAACACAAATTAGGAACAAACAAATATACCTTTGCAACTTGAATTCTTCCCAAAAGAGAGAAAATAAAGAATTGTTTTTCAGTGCTACAATGTAACAAAACCCTAATAAAAAACAAAATAAAAAAAATCAAACTTAAACACAACTTTATTGAATACAAACTAAAAATTAAATCAATCTCAAATATGAGTGATAAATACACATCGAAAGAGAGGCATCATATTCTAAATAGAACTACGACAGAGAATGCCTATCGTGCGGGGGAGAGCAAAAAAAGCAAGAAAGAAGGAGAAGAGCAAGATAGCTTAAACAAGAAAAGGATATGTAGCGAGCAAAGGTTGTATGGTGTGAGAGCGAGACGAGGGTTGTGTGGTGTGAGAGCGAGATGAGGGTTACAAGAGCGAGAGTGGAAACGAGACAAGGGAAGGTCGTGCATGAGAGCAAGAGTGAGAGTGGGACAAGGGTTCCAAGACAAAGGAGAGACTCGCCTTCCTACAATCGGAGAAAGAATTTTAAATTCTTTCATTTTAGGTGGAATTTCAAATTCAAATAAGTTAGTAAGTTAAAAGTCCTTTTACAAAATGACAGCATTTGAAGTATTTTTAAATTACTTCACCCAAACATGTTATTTTTCTATAAAGTATTTAAAACTCTTCAAAAAATTGATTTACTCTATTAAATTACCTCATCCAAACACATGGTTAGATTATTGATCTTTTGCATAATCTAAAGTCAAATAACTTTCATTAAGAAAAGGAGCTCAAGATGGCTAATGAGTTTTACTATCTCTCGAGCTGTAAACCCCATTTGGAGCTCTTCTCATATTACAAGTCAAAATCCTCTTTCAAGTTCATTCAACAAGTAAAATCCATAAAACATATAGAAATATAGCATAAGGTAAAGAAGAACCATAATAATGAGAAATAAACCTAGATTAAAAGAGAAAAATATACAAAATAGTTAAGGTATAGTTACATCAAACCCCAACCAATGATGAGCCTAGCCAACCATAGACATAGGAAACATGATGAATGGAAACGAATACAAAGAATGGATATAAATGGCGTGAAGGAATGAAAGAAGACTAGCTTGGAGGATGCCCTAGGTCAGTTGGGTGTCTCCCTTTCTTCATCAACAAAAGATGTTCTTTTTATAAAACCAGATTGTAGATCGAGCATTGGGTGCTCATGAGATGGGTGTTGGGTGCCAAGAATGCGAAAATACACCTTCTCGGGTTGCCAGCGCTGGGTGCCCACAATATGGCTACTAGGCTTGGGCGATGCAACAAAAATGGCTCTTTAGTATTCGTTTGACACTTCTTTGGTCCTTCTCAAAAACTTGTCTCTGAAAATAAGAAAATAAAAACAAACTATGCACAAATGTAAACCTAAGACTAACTTCCTAAGTAAATCTATTTTTAAGTCAAATTGGAGGAAAACAATGCCTTAAATGAGAAGAGTGACACCCTTCTACCCCAAAAATATTTATTCTTTAATTACAAAATATTGTAAAAAAATTTTCATTTAAATACTAAACTTGACACCTAGGTAAAAGGACTCAAGTCACACAATATACACTTATTTTCCAAAACTAAGGGTATTCATGGTTCGGGTAGGTTTGGTTTTGAGGAAAAATAAAAACTGAACTAATTACTTTTAATTGGTTGGGTTGGTTCAGTTTTTTGGATTTTTTTTCCTAACCTGAACCAAACCGAACCAATGATAATCGAGTTTGTTCAGTTTGGTTATTGGAAAAATCCATAAAAAAATTAAAAAATCAATTTTTTTCATTTGTAAAATAATAAGTTTATACCTAAAACAACCAAATCCATTAGTTTACTAAATTCATAATTTTATAATAGAATATCAAGTGTTTCATATATACTAAATTAGTCAAATTAAACTATTAAAACAACACAATACAATACAACAAAAACTTGTATCAATTTAAAATAAATTTACTAAATTTATTAAATTAAAAATATAAAATAGGATTGAGTTAGGATTTTGAAATGTAAAACCTAAAAAAAGTAGGTTACTAAAGTTACTAACTTAAAAATATAAAATAAATACATAATAATAATATAATAGATATACTTTTGGGTTGGTTCAGGTGGGGTCAAGGTTTTCAAATGCGAAAACCATGAATCGAACCAGACATGATCGATTCTAGTCGGTTTGGGTTGGGTCCATAACCGACTAAGTGAAAGAAACCAAAACAAACTAATTGATTGGGTTTGGTTTACTGGGTTCATCGAGTTGACCTGAACCAATTAGCACCCTTATCCAAAACTGTAATCTAATAAAACATAAACATATAAGTATACATGTTAACTTTAAAAATTGCCTTTACAATATTCTTAATTAATAAATCTTATAATTAAAGTTTAAATAGTTTGATACATGATGAAAAACTATTAACAAATCCTCTCTAGCCCAATGTCACACCTAATTAGAGCAGAACAACAAAAAAAGGTAAAGAAAAGTTAGAGCTTCATCACCCATGATATCATCAAGATTTTGCTCACTTGAAAGTGGCGTGCAACCTAAACAAAATGCAAAAACAAGTAATAAGGGGGTGGGAATACATTTCATGCATGTTAAGGCACTTATAAAGAGAATGGGCAGTCAACTAAAGTACAACTAATAAACATATAAAATTCATTCCACACCCATGACAGAAATTATACATCTACATACATAAATTCATTCATGCTAATGATGCTCATGCATGCTCTTTTAGATACCCGCCCGAAGCAATCCTTTTTTTATGCAATCCCACCTAGTAAGGACTCTTCGCTAGAAGGATTAGGAAAAGACATGGCTAGGAAGGAGTTTCATGAAGATGTCTAGGGCCATAGTCTTAAAATTGTGTGTAAATATTGTGCAGTTTGTGTAGTATTTTTAGTGGTGCTATTAGCATTTTGGGCCGTTGTATTTTCGGCCGTTTCCCGTTGTATTTAGGCATTGGGTGCCATTAGTTATTTTTTTGGAGTGTATTTTAGAAGGTGGGCCTTTTTAGAGCAAGAGGATGTGTGAATTTTAATTTTCATGCCCCCTTGTTTGATTTTCACACCTCCTAAACATACACATGTGTGTGAGTAGGAAATGGGACCCACATGTTCCCTCCTTGTGCGATGCATTCCTCCGTAGCAAGGGTCCTATCACAAGGGTCATGGCTAGGAGGATTGAGGAGGACATGGCAAGAGAGGAAGAAAGAAGACCTCACCTTCTCATGGAGATCAAGATATTAGAAAATAGGCCATAGTTTTCTTTTTGGTCCTTATTGTGTACGTTTTTTCTTTATAAGTTTGGAGGTGTTTTTATTTTCATTTTTGGCCTTGTATTTTGGTTTTTATGTCTATTTTAATTTATGGGGTGTAATTAGTCTCTTTTTTGGAGTGTGATGAGTAGTTTGGGCCTTTTTGGAGAAACTTAAGAGTGTGATTTTTGTGAACCATACCCCTAAGTTAGTTCCACACCCCTCCAACTCACACATGAAGCATGAGAGACATGTGGGTCCCCTTGGTTCCCTCTCCACTTGGACGTGACATTCTCTCTCCTCCAAGGTGGCTTCTACATGTTTTTTATGTGCTCTCATTTTTGAATTTGAATTTTGAAGATGCCATGTGGCTTCCCTCCAAAATTCAAATTCAAATTCATAGGGGACCAAGATCTTAAAATTAGGAACATGTTTGGATCTTCCTAAAAATTAATCAAGTGCTAATTGGCTCTAGCATGTCTTGTGTTTGTTTTCTTAATTCTTGCATCATTGTGGCACCACTTTCTCTTTCCATCCTAAGTCGCATCTATTTGTCTCTTAATTCAAATTTGAATTTGAAATTTGAATTAAGGAAACTATATCCATTAGCAAATGGAACCCACATGTTCCCTCATTGAGTGCAGAATATGTACTGCACTAGTTGAAGTCTCTTCCTTGCAACATTTAGCTCTCCCAGGTATTTCTTTTTTCCCTAACATTGTCACTTTTTGTTATATGCCTCTTGTCTATTTCACCTTTTTGTTTGAAGTGCCAAAAGGTGGAGAAGACTTGTAGAAGATATGGTGAAGTCATACGAAGAAGACGTGGTGAAGACATTGCTACATTTCTCAAGTTTTGATTCAAGAGCAAAGAGCAAAGGTACCAAAAGAATAAAGCTCAACTTAAGAGTGACTTGAAGAGTGGTTTGGCTCATCAAAACCAAAAAGGGGGAGATTTTTGGAACCAAATTACATTGAAGATTAGTGAAGTTTTTATTTTTCTTTTTTCACATATTTTTTGCTCTTAAATAAATTTTATGCTACCAAACACGTTTATAGGTGTGGTACTTCTATTGTGTATTTTAGATAGGCTTGAGAATGTGTTTGGGATGGTTTTGGATAGATTACATAGGTTGGGTTGTGCTAAAAAAGCTTCAAAAATGAGTTTTTAGGTAAGGTAAAATTGATTACCTAAAAATGGTAATCGATTACCCTGCGAGAATTTTTGAGAACTAAAATTGATGCTCTCTGCGGTAATCGATTATCTGATTTCAGTATTCGATTACTCTCGAGAGCAAGCACTTTGGTCCAGTTTTGGGCAGAATATCAGGTAATCAAGTGGGTAATTGATTGTCCTGCATAAAAACTGATATAAAAGCATTTTCAAAACAAATTTAACAACTTTTGATTAGTCCAATCAAGTGCTTGCTTCTCAGATAAGATTTCTAATAATTCTCTCCAAGATTCATGCCCATTGTTTTATGGTTTGAAAGTGCTTCCAATTCAAGATTCAAGGAAGAGACTCTATTGAGTTCTAATTTTTTTGTTTGGGTATTCTTTACATAAGGTGATATTGTTTTGTACCCTATATGTGTTTTTGCACTAGGTTAACAATCTCTTGAGGTGTTCTTGAGATTGTGGAAAAATCTTGCAGTGGGGTGCAAGAGGAAGCCTCTTCGTTTGTGATTTAAATCTTTCTTGGATTAAAATTTGTATGTGTGGTGTTCATGTATTGAGATTTTAGTGGAAAGCATATTAGCAGAAGCCTAAGTCTGTAAACTAGATGTAGGTTAGTTAGATCGAACTAGTATAAATAACTGTTCAAATTCTCTCTTCCTTATACTTTTTAATTTTAGTCTTTATTGAATTCTTGATACATATTTTCTTGATTTTAAATTTGGGTTTTTGACCCATATTTTGTGGGTTTGATTTTTATTATTTATACTTTTTCCTTTTGATCCTGAATTACTTTAAATATAATTCTTGTCAAGTTTCTCAGCTACTTTATTTGAAATCATTATTGAAGGAATTGAATTGATTGGTGCTTTGCCTAAAGGGTTAAATTCTTGAAAACCAATTTTTGTAAAAGAGGGTAGATTTTAAAAATTTCAAAAAGGGGTTTTTTTGCAAATTTCAAAAAGAGGCTATTGTTGAAAATACTCTGATTACTGTTGAATATAAATCTTTGAAAAACAATTTGGTTAATCTATTTAACCCCCCCTTCTAGATTCCCCTGGTACCAACAATTGGTATTAGAATGTGATCTTGGGAAATATTCAAGATTATATCGATCCATTTTTTTTTAAAATGTTAAGGAATCAACTACCTTTCAGTGAGGGTGCCTCCATTAACAAACCACCATTATTCATTGGTGAAAACTATGCTTTTTGGAAAGTTAGAATGAAAATTTTTACGGAGGCTATAAATAGAGGCATCTGGCAAGCTCTAGTAATCGATTATAAAATTCCTACATATATGGTTGAAAATCAAATAGTTGAAAAATCATATGAGTTGTGGACTATTGATGAAGTAAAACGTGTTGAGAATGATTCAAAAGCCTTAAATATTATACATTTTTCCTTGAATAATGATGAGTTTTTTAGGGTGTCATCATGCAATACAGCTAAGGAAGCATGAGATCTAATCCAAGTCACCCATGAAGGTATACCTGAAGTAAGACAGGCCAAAAAGAACACCTTGATCCAAGAGGATGAAATGTTGTTTTGCATGAATCAAGGTAAAACAATCATGGATGTATAGAAAAGATTCACACACATAATCAATCATTTGAAGGGACTTGGAAAGTTGTTTGAGGGAGAAGAGTTGAATGTAAAGATACTCAAAGTTCATGATCAATCAAGTGATGATGAAGGCACTAAGAGTGAATCTTCAGAATCTAAGGACATGAGTCTCATGGTAAGGAAATTCAAAAGATTCATGAAGAAGAAGAAGACCAAAGAAAAGTTCTCAAGTGGTAGAAAGAAATAAAAGAAGGGGAATACAACTCCTCCAAAGTTTACTTGCTTTGAATGTGGTAAGACAGGTCACATGAAAGCTGATTATCCTTCCAGAAAGAAGAACAATGAACAACCTAGATCAATATTTAGAAAGAATAAGAAGAATAAGGCTTACATTGTTTCCACCAAATCCTCAAGTGAGAGTGAAAGCGACCAAAAGACTAATCTCTGCTTGATACTAAAGCCAAAGCAAAAAAAGAGGCAAATGATTCTAACTCTGACTCTTCTTGTGATTGTGGTTATGATCAACTCTGACAATATTTTGTTGAATTGCATGGTGAGGCTAAAAGATTAAGTCGTCTCAATATTGGCTTCAAAAAGCAAATCAAGGAATATGAAGCTAGCATAAATGACTTGCAAAAAGAAATAGAGGTTTTAAAAGATGAAAAATTGAAATTAAAAACCATTTCTAATTGCAATCATGTCTCATCCTCCATTTGTGCTAACTGTAAAGTGCTTAAAGGTAAAATGGATTATCTTACAAAATAACTTTCTAAGTTCAATATGGAGAGTGCTAACCTTGATGCTCTTTTGTGAAAGCAACATGGCATTTCTTCAAAAGTTGGTCTTCGATATCATAATACAACAAAAAAAAAGGCTTTGAAAAAGACTTTCAATTGTAGGAAATCTTATAGACCTTATGTCTCTTGTCATTATTGTTTTCACAAAGGACATACTACCTATAATTGCCTTATCAGGAGGATTGGAGTCCCAAGTTGGAAATATGTATGGATTCCCAAAGGATCCAAAATTGTTACTAATCCAAATGGACCCAAATCTATTTGGGTACCAAAATAGGCAATTAACTTGTTTTGCTGGTGTACCTTAAAGTAAATAAGTCCTTATGGTACCTGGATAATGGATGTTCAAGGCATATGAAGGGAGATAAAAGCAAGTTCATTTCCCTTCAACCAAAAATAGGTGGTTTTGCAACTTATGGAGGCAACAATAAAAGTCAAATCCTTGGTATTGGAAGCATTGGGAATTTCCTTGGTAGATGATAATGATACAGGTGCAATTGATATTCCTCCTGAAAAGTTAAAAGACACAATCATCTTGGAGAAAAAAGAAATCTCAAATGAAGTTGAAACTCAACCTCTACCCAAAGAATGGAGGACACCCACAAATGTCTCCCTTGACAACATAATTAGTGATATTGAGAAGGGAGTTACTACTAGACATTCTCTAAATCTTTTCTGTGAACATATGGCTTTTGTTTCTCAAATTGAACCATCTTGTGTGGATGATGCTTTAAATTATGAATTTTGGTTGTTAGCCATGAATGATTAACTGAATCAATTTAAAGGAAATGATGTTTGGGAACTAGTGTCACATAAGAGTTGTACGAATTTCACAGGAACTAAATGGGTGTTTACAAACAAACTAGATGAAACAGGAACCATAACCAGAAATAAGGCTAGATTAGTAGCTAAGGGCTATAATCAGCAGGAAGGTATAGACTTTGGTGAAACATATGCTCCAGTAGCTAGATTAGAAGTTGTTAGGCTCCTTCTCGCTTATGCTTGTGTGTTTGACTTTAAGCTATATCAAATGAATGTGAAAAGTGCCTTTTTAAATGGTTTCCTTGATGAAGAAGTATTTGTTTCACAACCTCCTGGCTTTGTAGATCACAGGTTTCCTCACCACGTGTATAATCTTAAGAAAGTCTTTTATGGTCTTAAGCAAGCTCCGAGGTAATGGTATGAAAGGTTAAGTAAATTTCTCTTGTCTCAGAACTTTGAAAGAGGAAAGGTAGACAAAATCTTATTCATTATGAGATCTTCTGAAGATATACTATTGGTTCAAGTATATGTAGATGATATTATATTTGGTTCTACTAACACATCTCTCTGTAAGGGCCTTGTTTCCAAAATACAAGGGGAATTTGATATGTCCATGATAGGGGAACTGAATTTCTTCTTGGGCTTGCAAGTCAAGCAAATGGAGAAAGGAATCTTCCTTCACCAAACCAAATATACAAAGGAGCTACTCAAGAAATTTGACATGCAAGAGTGCAAAGTCTTCCAATAGGAACCAACTGCTACCTAGATGCTGACTTTAAAGGACATCCAGTAGAACTGTCCAAATATAGAGGAATGATAGGTTCACTACTATATTTAACTGCTAGTAGACCTGACATTATGTTTAGTTTTTGTGCTTATGCTAGGTATCAGGCTGCACCAAAAGAATCACACATGACAACAATAAAAAGGATCATGAAGTATTTGAAAGGAACACTCGATGTGGGATTGTGGTATCCCAAAGGTACAAATCCTTTCTTAATTGGCTTTTTTGACTCAGACTTTGTTGATTGCAAGTTGGACAAGAAAAACACAAGTGGAACTTGTCACTTATTTGGGAATATTCTAGTATCTTGGACAAGCAAAAAGCAAGCTTGTGTAGCCTTATCAACTGCTGAGGTAGAATACATAATTGTTGGAAGTTGTTGTGCCCAATCCTTATGGCTGAGGCAACAACTTGAAGACTTTGGCATCACAATCAACAAAATACCTCTCAAGTGTGACAACACAAGTGCCATAAATCTGACTAAGAATAAAGCATATAGAGATTCATCATCACTTCTTGAGAGATTATGTAGACAAAGGAGATTGTGAAGTCCAATTGATAGAAACAGAGTTCCAACTAGCTGACATATTCACAAAACCACTACCAAGGGAAAGGTTTTACAAGCTCAGAAGAAAGCTTGGTATAGTAACTGCTTATGAACTAAGACTTTGACTATGTTTGATTGATCCTAGAATGCATAAATTGTATGGACTGAATGGACTTATAATTCATTGCATGAATTGGCTAAAAACTTATGACATTTGATGATTATTCATGCATTAGAAGCATTTCATTTTGATAAAATGGAATGAGATTGCATAATTTGCATGAACATGGGTTTTTGTTCTGTAGTAATCGATTACCACTGCAGGTAATTGATTATCCCAAAGGTTGGATTTTTCAAAACCAGTTCCAAACCTCGTGGTAATCGATTACCCAAAAGCAGTAATTGATTACTTGCACCAATTTTTCAATTCTAAGTTTAAAATCCTAAAGGGCACAAATCCAACTCATTCCAAAATCTCCAAAATTGATTCCATGAGAAGTCTCAGCTGCAAAAATTCCTCAAGAAGCTAGGGTTCTCCATCAACCCAAATCATCTCAATCCTTCAATTTCTCTGATCTCAATCCTAAATCTACTCCATCAAAACCCTAACAATGGAAGATGGTAGCTCTAGTTAAAAGAAGAGGGTGAAACACACAACCATAGGAAGGGAATTCTTGCCAAAGCTCACTCCTAGGAAGCCTTCTGCTCCAAAGCATCCTACACAAGAGCCAAAATTCGAGAATACTCCCATGAGTAGTTCTCATCTCAAGAGCAACAGGACCGTTTCAATAGAAGCTATGCAAGCAGGGAAGTTATCTCCTTAAAGGTATTCATTTTTTCTTGGCTTATTGAGAATGGGTTCAGTTTCCATGATGACCTAGAGTTCCAAGGGATGTCAAAATTTTCTCAGCTCAAATGGAAGTTTTACCCCGATTTAGTGAGGATTTTCTATTCTAACTTGAAGTAGGATGATTATGGAAACTTGATATCTAAAGTGTAAAGAAAAAGCCATCTGAAGAGATGTTTTTTATTACTGGTGAGGTTGCTAATACTGGAATTAGTGCAAGTGTGGATGACGTTAAACAGAATGGGGTCTATTACAGGAAGATGGAGGTTTTCAAATCAATGATGACTGGGAATCAGGTAGAAGTGGAATAAGAGACCCGAAGAAAACGAGTGTGTTTAACCTAGAGGAATGAAGGTTGATGATAGACTACTGCATTACTCTATTGCTTAGATACTGGCTGCTCGTGGCAGACATGATCTTGATGTGTGCTATCAAGAACAGTATCAAGGTCAACTGGATGGATGTTATTAAGGACAACATGCTAAAGACTCGTCATTTGGAAGAGTACAAATGCCTATATGCAATCTTTATCTCAAAAGCCCTGGATAAGTTTGGTGTAGACACCTCTAATGAAGCAAGGGAATTTACAAGGGATGTTCACTTTGTTAAGGACCGTGAACTGAAGATGATGAAGCTGATCAAAACCGATGAAGGATGGTTGACAAAGGAAGAATTACAAGCTGAAGATGAAGATGAGTCTGTGGAACCAAAGGTGCTGACTTATTTTGAAGGCATGATCCTAAAGCAAATGGGGGAATTGCGGGCTTCATAGGAGAGAGAGTTTTAGGAGATAAAAGACTCCTTGGAATCGATCTCAGAGTTTTAGGACTTGTCTATGCATCTTCATCTTAGGATTAGCGACCTTAGGACTTGCATTGCTTGTGTATTGCCTTCAGTTTATCTTCCTTGCATTTGTCTTTATGTTTACTTAGCCTCTGCATGTTTACTTATTATTGTCAATATTCAAAATCCTTGAATGTAATCTGATTAAGCTTTGTTCTTGAATTGACCGTGCTAAATGTAATATCATTTTCTATCAATGGAAGCTTAATTCTTGGTTCTGAATCTGTGTAATTGGCTGATTTCTTTACTGATTCACTGTCTGTAAATCGAATTTTATTTAAGCTAACTAGAACCTTGTTTGATAAGGAACAAAGGTAGTTACATATCCTATCTTTTTAGGATCATGAAAGTTCAACGTCTATAGTTTTTCTCTAGTTTATTGGTTCATTATGCAACTTTTTTTTTCTGTAGAATGCTTAAGATGTTGAGTGCAGAATATGTACTGTACTAGTTGAAGTCTTTTCCTTGCAATATTTAGCCCTTCCAACTATTTTTTTTCCCTAACATGTCACTTTTTGTTATATGCCTCTTGTTTATTGCACCTTTTTGTTTTAAGTGCCAAAAGGGGGAGAAGATCAGTAGAAGCCTTGTAGAAGATATGGTGAAGTCATAAGAAGACGTGGTGAAGACATTGCTACATTTCTCAAGTTTTGATTCAAGAGCAAAGAGCAAAGGGACCAGAAGAATGAAGCTCAACTTAAAAGTGACTTGAAAAGTGCTTTGACTCATCAAAACCAAAAAGGGGGAGATTGTTGGAACCAAATTACATTGAAGATTAGTGAAGTTTTGGTTTTGATTTTCTCTCTTTGTTGTTTCTCTTACATATATTTTATGGTACCAAACACGTTTATAGGTGTGGTACTTGTATTATGTGTTTTAGATAGGTTTGAGAATGTGTTTGGGATGGTTTTGGATAGATTATATAGGTTGGGTTGTGCTGGAAAAGCTTCAAAAATGAGTTTTTAGGTAAGGTAATTGATTACCTAAAAATGGTAATCGATTACCCTGCGAGAATTTTTTAGAACTGAAATTGAGGCTCTCTGTAGTAATCGATTACCTGATTTCAGTCATCGATTACTCTCGAGAACAAGCACTTTGGTCCAGTTTTGTGCAAGATATCAGGTAATCAAGTGGGTAATCGATTGCCCTACACAAAAATTGATATAAAAGCATTTCGAAAACAGATTTAACAACTTTTGATAAGTCTAATCAAGTATTTTCTTCTCACATTCGATTTCTAAGAATTCTCTCCAAGATTCATACTCATTTGATGGTTTGAAAGTGCTTCCAATTCAAGATTGAAGGAAGAAACTCTATTGAGTTCTAATCGTTCCGTTTAAGTATTTTTCACATCAGGTGATATTGTTCTATACCCTATCTATGTTTTTGCACTAGGTTAACAATCTCTTGAGGTGTTCTTGAGATTGTGGGAAAATCTTGCAGCGAAGTGTTGCAAGTGAGGTGTTGTGAGTGACGGTGTGTGACAGTGTATCAAGCTCTTGTGGGGTGCAAGAGGAAGCCTCTTCTTTTGTGATTTAAATATTTTCGGGATTAAAATATGTATGTGTGGTGTGCATGTATTGAGATTTTAGTGGAAACAGATTAGCGGAAGGCTAAGTCTGTAAACTAGATGTAGGTTAGTTGAACCGAACCAATATAAATTACTTGCAAATTCTCTCTTCCTTGTACTCTTTATTTTTAGTATTTATTGAATTCTTGGAGTACTAACATTTGGATTTTTGCAGCTGTGTTTGATTCATTTAGATTTCTTGTTGCAGATCTTATTCTTGATACATATCTTCTTGATTTTAAATTTGGGTTTTTAACCCATATTTTATGGGTTTGATTTTTATTATTTCTACTCTTTCCTTTTGATCGTAAATTACTTTAAATATAATTATTGTCAAGTTTCTCAAGTACTTTATTTGAAATCATTATTGATAAAATTGAATTGATTGGTGCTTTGCCAAGGTTGAATTCTTAAAAACCTATTTTTGTAAAAGAAGGTAGATTTTGAAAATTTCAAAAAGGTTTTGTTTTTTAAAATACTCTGATACTGTTGAATAGAAATCTTTGAAAAATAATTTGGTGAATCTATTCAATCCCCCTTTCTAGATTTCCCCTTGGGACCAACATCACACAATGGACCATCTTTACAAAACTCCTCCGACTGTCACTCGTATGCATGCTCTCTTAGGTACACACCTGAAGTGGTCCTCTTTTATGCTAGTAACATGTAGGTACAACCATCTCACCATAGGTTCACCCGAAGTGAATCCTCTTCTACACCAGTAACACGTAGGTATAACCATGCAATGCAAAACAACCTAAGAGGACCTGTCTGGAGCACCACACAATGGGTGATATTTACAAAGCTTCTTTGACTGCCATATTCATGCATCATGTCATCCACAACACAAATCATAATGCCAACCAATATTTAATAATGTCATCACACTCCACCCCCAACCACAGTTGGGGATGACATCTCGTCAGGCACAAGCTTACCATCATCATCAACATAAATCACAATATCACACCTAATCATGTCATTACATTTCACCCCCAACTGCATCTGTGCTGACACTTCATCAAGCACATTTTAACCATCGTCATGAACACATTATACGTCTAATTGAAGTCAACATCAATATCACACAATGGAACAAATCTCCAATTCACGCACCTTAAATAACTTTCAAACATTCAATCATCCACCACACTCACAATTATAGGATACGTCACAGTAATTTAATAACTTCATCACTATCCACCCAAAACCGCAGCCGGGATGACACATGGTCAAGCACACCTTGACTATCATCGATCATCAACACATCATACACTCGATTGTAATTAACATCAATATCATACAGTGGGTCAAATCACCAAATAAATTTCAAATATTTAGTCATTTACGAAACTCATAATTATAATATACATCACAATATTTCACACCACAACAATAAACACCATTACAACTCGTACTACCCCTTCTTATCTTACTCTTTTATTGCATTGTGTATTCTATATACACTATATAGAGTTATACTAATGATATGAGGGTAGTAAAAATTTTATTCGAAATATAATACAATTACCTAAGACTTTTATATTCATGCTCAGGGTTAGTTTTATTATCTACTATTTTAAAAAATTACAAACTCGCAGCCACTAAACCCAAATCTGACAGTCTGACCTTTACTCACTATTTTATTTATAACTTTAGTTATATAAATCCTTTTTTAGTTATTCCAACTTAATTATAATGATAAAATCCATGGCTACAACTTTTATGAAGAACATAAAATCAAAAAAGGTCATCAAGGTCAACTCGCAGGGCTTACAAAACACGGATTATGTTTCACGCACTGGATTGGAGACTTAACTTATAGCTCACATAACTCGGTCTATTATTAACATATTTATATGATTCTTGAGCTAACTATAGCCCCAAATGTATAATTTCTAAAACAAAAAATAGAAGTCTATTTGGTTAACTACACAGAATATATGATAGAAACACTGAGATATGTTCATACAAAAATTTTCAGATAAAAAGTATTTAACTTATGCAAGGTTCTTAAAATATACTTCTAACTCCATACCCTCCAAGATTCTACTTTTCTATCTCTAATACTTAATTACCATCACACCTTACAATTGTAGTAATAATCATTAATTTTTCCCTCAATATCTTAATGGAAGAAAATCCTTAACACCTAATCTTTTTTATATATACCAGTTCAAATAAAATGATATAGCAGTCCTTCAATCACCACCTTAATCAAACATATAATTAAAATTCTTCATCATTTACTAATCAATAATATTCATAGAAATAAGACAAACTAATTAATCTCATGAAACACATTTAACTTTAATCCCTAGGAAGACTTAGGGCTCACCCCCACTATCCTAATTCTTATATATGTTATGTATCAACTAATCCCACTTCCCTTTACAACGCAACAAAATAAATTAATACAAACACCCACTAACTATTCAGGGGCACTAAATACATTGATTCCAGATTGTCAATACTTCTCATTATTGTGCTCAAGGGTACTACTCTCTATAAAAAGGGAAAACCTATGCTAACATAAAAGAATCTGATAATGTACATGTACTCCCAAATCTAACAAAATAAATTAATATACACATCTAATAATTATTCATAAGTATCAACCACACCTGAATCTCAATTTCTCTTACATCTCATTCAAACACATCTTTAATTAACAAAATAAATTATTACATTAGACCAACCACACATAAACTCTAATTTGGAAAACTATCTCATTGTGTAAATACAAAAATCCAATTACATATATGTTCACGTAGTCATGTACAAAACATGTTATCAGCACTTGTTGCGGGTGTTCATAACCCTTCAATAATATACATGCAACATTGAAACCTATCGAAGCTTAGGAATCACTTCATTACCCATTTTCTCTACACATGCCACATAAGAGATAATTTCCCACCCCTTTACCTCGAATGATGATCTTAGGTGCGAATGGTGTGTCCTCTAGTTCCAAATAGTGTCCTCCTCAATCTTCATCTTCCCCAGCAAGATTCCCTCATGGTGGTGTATGATACTTGGTGTAGGTGAACCTTATCACAAAATTCTAATACTCAACCTAGGTTTTGAGCCCTACAGAAGAAGGCGCAATGTACTAGTTGGAGTTCTATGTGCGAGCATGATAAAAGACCGCAATCTCTGCCCACTCGAATGATGATCCTGATTGTGAAGGGTGTGGCCTCAACTCCCTTACACTGCTCCTCCAGCTCCCTTGGCAAAGTTCTCTTTGCAGCTTTCTCTCAAGCCTCAGAGTCAGAAACATAAAACTAAAGCACAATAACCTAACTCATTTGCATTACTATAGGTTAATAGTTGGATTGGACTATTTAACACTAGACCCACACTTAACCCTCAAACTATCTTACTATTTACACCCACATTTATTTATTTATTTATTTTATAAAAGTAATTCTTAATTTATTCTAATAAATACAAATATTAAATTAATTTAAGCCTATAATATAAATTACGCCTTCTTATTAATATTTTATTTTTTAAAAAAAATGGGATGTTACAAGAAGAAATTATGATAATTGCTCTATTTTACATATGTAAAAAAAGGCAACTTAGGCAATTATCAAACTCCCCAAACTTGAAGCTTTATTTGCCTTAATCAAAAAAACTTTTTAATGGAATTAACCAAACAACACAAACATGATACATGCTAACAAAACACAGACATGGAATGGAACAATGACAAAATGCAACTAAGACATTATGCAAATGTGACAAACACATATTGAATGCTCCTCAACAAGATAGCAATCAAAACTATGGTACCCACAAGAGTAAGGAAAAATTCACCCTGGACAAGTCAATTCACAAGGCAAGTTATGCAGATCACAAAATTCAAGCAACCTCACAAGTAAGGTGTTTCACTCCACATAGTTGGATAAGTCAATTCACATGGCAAGTTGTGCAGATCACAAAATTCAAGTAACCTCACAAGTACGGTGTTTAACTCCACATAGTTGTATAAGAATAAAACAATTCACTCATATCATACAATGCAATTATACGAATTAACTTTGGTTTTTATCTCAACATAATCAAAACTATTGCATGCACAAAGAGTCACAAGGGCTTTATTAGGTTTGTAGCATGGTCAAGTGACAACAAATATTGGTTTTTCTGGGAAGCAAACAAGAACGGTTGATAGAGACATATTGTTGAGTGTTTTCTACACTACTTCTGGCAAGTGCACCAGTCACATGTAGTATTTGATAAATATATCAGTTGTCTCCTCATTGACTTGGAAAATAATTTAGAATTTCAATCATTCCTTTATAAAAATATTTTTACAATATATGAAACAAAGAAAACTAAATAACTAAATTGAATTGGAAAATAAATTATATTTTTTTTATTTTTTATAATAATGCGAGATGATAAAGAGTTTGATTTACTTCATAATATCTGTAATTACTAACTATTATCTAAGTTCATCTAGTTTTGGAATTGTTAGAGGTTTCTCTATCCTAATTCCTTAGCAATAGAAAACTAAATTATTGAAATTTTCCCATAATTCCTTAGCAAGAATAATCTAAATAATTTTATTATCACAAAATAATTATTAAATCAGACATACAAATCATACCTTATTCCTAAGCATATTCACTATATGATGAACTTCTTAGTTATTTAATTTCACGAAAAATCTTTCGATATAAAAAATTAAATAGATCAAGTTATAAGTTGATTAGAAAAATAATGAGCATTAAACATAAGCAAGTGCCTTAACCCCCAATAATATTGTTTAGCTACCTCCCATCATGGAGTATTTACAAGGATAAGAGAGGTGGGGGAAGAAGAGATGAATATAGGATGTTTTTGGGATGCCTTTCTCTTCTTTACTCACACTGTTATTTATAGCCTTCACCCAATAAATTTCTCTCAACGAAGGGTTCATCTCTTAGTGAAAACAATAGATGTTAGGGTTTCATTGAGCGAAAATTGATTCACTCAGCGTATGCCAATAATTTGTAGCTATTATTGGGACTTCGCTTAACGAAAATTGATTCGCTAACCGACCTCTAGAGCCCCATTCTCCTTATTGCTTCACGAATTTTACCTTGAATCAATGACTTGTTTTGGTCCATTGGTATTGTTGGCTAATGTTTGACATGTTACCCTACAATTCTAATGAAACAATGCTGGAATTTGTTTATTAGCATCATATCATTCCTTTCTTTTCCTTGCTTTTTGGTTGTTCCAAGGTGAGATTCAATCTTTTCATAAACACAATAAATCAAGGGTTAAATTATGAAGAGAATGAATCTTTTTATCAAAGGATAAAAAAAAATGGGTCCAAACCTCTGGCGGGAATAATTTGAAAGATCCAAAACCCAAAATAGTGGTATTTGCTCACAATTTCAACACTTTTTTCAAAACAAACTTGTTTATAAAATATTTTTGGATTTTTATAATAAAATTGGGTTATAGAAAATATTTTATTTAATTTTTAGCCAGATAAGTGTCATAAAGATATAAATTTTTATGTAAAATGGACATTTATCACATATTCAATGAGATTAGTTCATCCCTTACACAATCATCAATCATCCCAACCAAATTCCCACTAGCATGCATCATTGATTCTAATAATCATTTACACTATGCAGAAATCAATTTTCAAGCTTTTATTGACATCTCTCTATTTCTTTTTCTTCTTTTTTTTTATAATATATATACAAGCCTTCAAAAAATGAAGTAACACAAAAAACCTTCAAAATGTACTTGACTCTTCAAAACTTATTGTAGAACAATCTCATGTAAATGCTCTCTAAACCCTAAGGTAAGGGAACAAATCTAATACATTAGGCTCAAGAGTTCATACAACAAGAGTAATATCAATCAAGCTCAAAGGGAAAATCACAGGTCAAGTGATTCATAGATAAGCTTTTTGGTTAAGTGGCTACTTAAGAAATATGGCTTTGATCATTTCTCAATATGCATGAAAAAAAGTAATAAGTGAAAATCAAGCAAAATCAACAACATGAAATATATGGTGACTCACACAACAATAACATTTAAGCTCAAAATCTCACATGGCTAATGCTTTCATTTACAGATCAACAAAAACTCGCCAAAAGAATCAACAAGACAAAGATAACTAAAACCACTCTATGGAAACCACAAGTAAAAATTGAATCACAAAAGCACAAGAGCATTGGTATTTATTTAACACCAATAAAGGGAAAGATAATGAATCTAGACAAAAATGAACAATGCTAGACAACACAGCCTCCACTAAAGCTTCACAAAAGTCTATTGTAATCATGCAATTCTAGAAACAAGATTAAACTAAACAACTAAACAGAATGCAATGTAATGATAGCTAGCAAACAAGGTGTTCTGGAATCTTTGCATATGAGTCTGACTTAAGCTCCAGAGGATCCCTCCCTTCTCATAGAAGTAAGTCTGGTCCCCGGGCTCATAAGGACCGATCAACAATGAAGTTCATGGAGAATGCCTCTGCAAAAGAGATTCAAAACACAATGAAGAACAAACAGTTAAATGACATAAGTATTAACATCAAAGCAACATGCAAATAACAAACAAGGAACTATAAACATAACACATATGTTGTATCAAGCTGGAAATAGAAAATGAACATTGGAAACATGAATGGATACGAAAACATAATGAGAAGATGAATATATACACATATGAAAGATGCTGAAGGGTAATCTCTATGAGTCAGCACCTAGTGGCCACAAAAACGTCGTTGGGCGTTCCCTAACAGAGACTAAATCCAAATGCACAAAATGGAAAAACAGTGAGCACCCAACGTCCACGAGGTGTGTGCCCAATACTCATATGCAAATACATTTTTTACAAAGTTATGCAAAACAGGCACCCAACACCACACGAGTGTTGGGCACTTGTGAGCAAAAAAACAAAATGCCTTGATTTTACAAGCCACCGCCAGTGGCCACAAAACGATCACTTTGTAGTGGCAAATAGAGAACAACCTTCTAGTTTGAAAAACCATAATTTCACTCTCTATCCAACCCCAAACTACCTAAAACACTGAATCAACATAATATCCAATAGTTAACAACACGATTACACTAATTAATACTCCACAAACTTCATCACACACTAATGTTTACAGAAACAATGTTTAAATGCAACAATTATAACAATGCAAATCACACATGTCACTCAACTACCTAAGAAACTTACAATGAACACTTTCCAACTTCACAATTTCAAACCAATAAACATAAAGCATAAAACAATAGCCATAAATATGGAAAATACTACCAATTCACTAAACATGAAACATACTACTGAACATAAAACTAAAAAATGAAACATCTTAAACTCAACTAAAACATAAATACATAAGAATACAAAGCAAAGTAAAATACCACTAACTTAGCCTAAATTCACAGCTACATACTAAGAGGTCACTTCACCATCAATATCCATACATCATAAACACAATAATCTAATTCTACAATTACACTAAACATCACTCTCTTAATATTAACTTCACATTAATACATTTAAACTTCTCTACCTAATTAAATCTACAACAAGAATTACAATCAACAATTATGCACAATATAACTAAAAGTTAAAAACACCACAAATGAACATTCCAATCACAATAACCAAAACAAATTACATGAAAGAAAAATAGAGAAAGGGAAAAAATTTGGTTGCCTCCTAATGAGCATTTGTTTAACATTGTGAGCCTGACGGTCCACATGTACTCAAGGGACATAAAAAATGCTGGTAGTGGTGTGTCTGTCAACCACCCTTGTGACACCCTTCTACCTGAGACACTTCATTCTTTAACTACAAAATAATATATAAATTTTTCCACTTAGATACTAGACTCAACATTTAGGTAAAAGGATTCACATCACTCAACGTACACATATTTTCCAAAACAATGATATAACAAACGTAGACATATAAGTAAACATGTTAAGCCTTAAAAATTTTCTTTACAAGATCCTCAATTAATGAAACTTTGAATGATTCTATACATGATCAAAATCTATTAATTAATCCTCTCTAGTCTAATGTCACACCTAATCAGAGCAACCCAACGAAAAAAGGCAAAGAAAACCAAAACTTCATCACCCACGATATCATCAAGATCTTGCTCACCTGAAAATGGCATTTAGCCCAACCAAAATGTAACAACAAACAGAAAAGATTTGAGAATACGTCTCACGCATGTTACGGTACATATAAACAATCAACTAAAGTACAAGAAATCAACATATAAACTCATTTCACGTCCATGATAGAGATTATACATCCTCACATAAATTTTTCCATGCTAATGATGCTCATGCATGCTCTCTCAGGTACACGCCCAAAGCGGTCCTCTTCTACACTAGTAACATGTAGGTACAACCATCTCACCATAGGTCCACTCGAAGTGAATCCTCTTCTATGCCAGTAACACATAGGTACAACCGTGCAATGCAAAACAACCAAAGAAGATCTAGTTTAGAACACCACACAATGGGTGGTCCTTACACACATTCTCCAATTGTCACACTCATGCATGTTCTCTTAGGTACGCACCCGAAGCGGTCTTCTTCTATGCCAATAACACGTAGGTACAACCATCTCACCATAGGTCCACCCGAAATGAATCCTCTTCTACGCTAGTAACACGTAGGTACAACTGTGCAATGCACAACAACCCAAGAAAACATTTAATCACGTAATCACATCCCACCCCTAACTGCAGCTGGGATCACACATCATCAAACACATGCTGACCATCATCATTAACATAAATCACAATATTAATATTTAATCGAGTCATTACACATCATCCCCAACTGTAGCTAGGATGGAACCTCATCAAGCATACCTTAACCATCATCATCAACACACTATATGTCTAGTTGAAATCAACATCATTATCACACGGTGAAACAAATATCCAATTCACATACCTCGAACAATTTTCAAACATTCAATCATTTATCACACTCAAAATTACAAGATGCATTACGATAATCTCATAACGTCATCATAATCCACCCCCAACCGCAACTGGGATGGCACATCATCAGGCACACATTATACACTCAATTGTAATAAACATCGATATCATACAATGAATAAAATCCTCAACCCATGCTCCCCATACAAATTTCAAATATTTAATCATTCGTGACCCTCATAATCATAAGGTACATAAAATATTTCACACCACAATAATCAACACCATTACAACTTCCACTATCCCTTCTTATCTTACTCTTTTATTGCATCATGTAGTCTAAATATAAGATTTATAGTTATACTATTGATATGAGGGTGGTATAAATTTTCTTAGAAAGATAATAAGTTTACCTAAAACTTTTATGTTTGATGTCCAAAGTTATTTTTATCATCTACTATTTTTAAAAATGATAAACCCACAGCTATTAATCCCAAATTTGACAGCTTGACCTTTACTCACTATTTTATTCATAACTTTAGTTATATACATTATTTTTGAGTGATTACAAACTCCAAAAGAAAGCTAAAATACAAGGCTACAACTTACATGGAGAACACAAAGCCTAATAAGGTCATCTAGGTTAACTCACAGAACTCACAATACAAAGATTCTGTTTCACGCATTGGATGAGAGACTCAACTTCCAACCCACATAACTCAGTCAATTCTCAACAGTTTTATGTGATTCTTAATCCTAAACTATAGCCCCAATTGTCTTCCTTTTAAAACAGTAAACAGAACTCAATATGGTTAACTACACAGAATTACATATATCCACGTAGTTACACTTAAAATATATATATATCAACACTCTTTGCATTGTTCATAACCCTTCAATGACATTATAAAATCTATTAAAGCTTAAGAATCGCTTCACTACCCATCTTCCCTATAAGGTCACGTCAGAGATAATTTTCTACCCCCTTACCTTGATGAAGAAACAAACACAAACGAAGATTTTCCTTTTTCGATATGATGATCCCTCGCCAAAATAGTGCTTCTGTTGCGTTGCGATTTTCTCCCAAACCAAATCTCTAAATCAAGATCCCAATGGTCAAAATGGAGATCTCCACGTCTGGAACCTACTGTTAAATTTCAAGCTTGATCCAACGGTTAATGAATTTGCAGTAAAGAGATTACGAAAACTGCATAGGATTTATGCGAGAATAGTTTTCTCTCTAACCTCTCGAGTCAAAAATGTGAAAACTGAAGTGCTACCCTCAAACCCCTAATTTTACCCTCAGTTAACTCTTTCTTGGGCTTCTCAAATCAAATATAAACGTAACCTCTCTTACTATTTACACCCATATTTATTTTATTTATTTATTTTATAAAATCAATTCTTAATTTAATTATTCTAATAAAAATACAAATATTAAATTAATTTAAACTTATTAATATAAATTACACATTTTTATTAATATTTTATTTTTTAAAAAAAGGGATGTTACAACCCTTCCTAGGTATACACTCAAATATTCTTGAACTGGTGGAGAGTCACACTAAGCTATATTGCTTTAAATTCATGAAGGTACCATTTTTTCTTCCTCTTGATGGTTGAGAGATCAAACTTCCATTTCTTCTTGGCCTTTCTTCCACATAATTTTTCTACTTGCTCCTTAGTTTCTTTAGCATGTTGGAATCCTCTTGCCTTTCCTCTCTACCATCACCCATTTCCACAAGAGACGAAGTATTTATTGGCTTATCCTTAGTATCGTGCCCATCACAAAAAGAGTCCACCAAACAACATGAATCTTCATTGGTTGGATGATCCAAGAATAAGAGGGACTTTAACATCATCTTTGACATCCATTAAAATGAATTCCACTAGAAAAAAGAATTTATCAACTTTAACTAGCATATCTTCTACAATTCAATAGGGCTTCTTAACTGCTAGTTGGAGTGACATCTTGGTAGGTCTCACTTTCATATCCCCAATTTTTTGGTGCATTGAGAAGGGCATAAGATTGATTTTGGATCCCAAGTCTATAAGTGCCTTCTCATCATGAAGCTTTCTAATTGTGCAAGGGATGTTAAAGTTTCCTACGTCTTTAGCTTTTGGTGGAAGCCACTTTTGCATGTTGTCATTGCATTGGCCACCAACATCAATGACCTCCTCATTAGTGTATTTCTAATTTTTCTACATTAATTCTTTCATGGATTTTGAAAAGAGGGACATTTTTTGTAGAGCTTTAAAGAGGGGCAAATTGATCTCCAATCTTTTGAAGATTTCCAGCAACCTTGATGCAATTTGGCCCAAGACCCTTGAAGGATACATCATGAAAACTTTCTTTCATTGTATAAACTAGAATTAGGACTTTCCTTGTAATTTTGTTGACTTTATGTCTTTAGTATGTTGACTCCTAAAGTCAAACTTCCTTTTTGATCATTATATGTAGGTCACCTCTTAATTTAGGTCACCTTTATTTTCCTGAAAGGTACTATAGTCATCATGATAGAGTTTGTTAAAGATGGCTAGCTTTTAGAGAAGATAGGCATGTGATATGTTCACCTTTCTCCTTAAGGATGCACTACTCCTAAGCATGCTTAAAGCATCACTACTATTCCTACCTCAAAGTTGTCTGGCGCCACACCCCTTAGTCATGCCTTAAGCATGACTACTCTTTGCCACCCTTTCTACTATCCACACCTTTTGTATCTAGACTAGATTATGGGTACATTCTTAGTTGGTTATACATGAACATAGCTAATCATGGTCATATTTTACTCAACTAGAGTTACCCTAATCTTGGTTAGATTAATACATGGTCTAGTTAGTCTAACCCACCCTCTCTAGCCTATAAATAAGACCCGCTACCTACATGTAATCATCTTTGGATTAATGAGAATATAATTGAGCTTTTTAGCTTGAGTGAGTAAGGGTGAGTCCTTTTCCTTCATTAGGGCATGAGCTTCTCTTAATAGAAGAGAGTTTCTTCTAACTTTTATAAAGGGTCCCTTCTTGTGCAAATCCTAAGAAGGTTATTGTAATGACTTCACAAATTTTGTGTTTACTTTCTATTTTGGTGCACCTATTTCTCTGTTTTCGCACCTTGGTTATGGTCATTTGGGTCATTTATTTTTAATTTTTTATTCATCCAATTTGTGTCTTAGTTTTTCCATGTTTAGCCATTTAATTTGTCACATTAATTCATTTGTTTAGCTTCTTTTATTTTACGATAAAAAGTGTGTTGTCGATTCTTATGGAATTGAGCATCAAAGAGGCTTAGTACTCCTAATCTCATGTCCTTAGAGTATCACATGCTATTTACATTTTAGCATGTTCATTAAAATTCTCAAAAAAAAATTATTGTTCAATTTCTTCCATGTTCATTTGATTTTTCAATAATTATTAGTAGCTTAACTGGGTGCTAGTTCTTTTTTAAGTGATTTTTATTACTGGCTGTTTGGAGACCATTTGGGCTTATTCTTTGAGTGATCAAGCTGGCCAAAACCTCCATGAAAATCTCCTTGTGTCATTTGTTTGGATCACCTAAAATTACTATTCCATATTTTAAGTTACTTGTTTTATTGGTTTGCACTTTTTGTTCAAAATTTTGTGGCCATCTCTTTATTCTTTATTTCAAGCATTTATTCCCCTAATTCTCCCTATCAAATTTGTGTTTGGATTTTGTTAATAGGTGTAGAAAAATCATTATAAAATAAAAGAAAAGAAATCAAAAGAAAAATAAGTAAAAAAAAGTGTTAGTAAAAGTGTTGAAAAGAGAAGTAAAAATAGCAAAATATTTTTAGTGCACCTCATATTGTATTAATCACTAAAAGGGGTTTTTAAAAAATTATTGAACCTTGATTGAATGTGTATCTTTATGCCATGACCTTACTTGGTTAAAATTGTGCAAATCATTGAAAAAATTGTTGAGTCTTTTTTTGCATTTAGTCCATTTCAATTCTAGATCCATTCTAAGTTCTTTTGTATCCTAGCTTGCTTTCTACACCATTATTTGTTGATTGTCATTTTTTTTGGAATTTTTTGATTTTTTATTAATAAATATTTGCATTTGGAAGTTTAGCTTTTCTTTTTTGTGCCTTGTTGCTTGGTGACTTCTTCTATTTTTCCTTGCCATTGTGGGCCACCTTCTTATGTGTAAGGACCAAGTTTGGTGACTTGCCACTTGGTAGCATTTTGGGTGTGGATTAAAGGCTTTAAGAACCTACTCTTAGAGGAGGGACTTACCAAGAGGAGAAAATTATACTTGTTATGAGAACGCTTGGAGAGGAGCAAACTTCAACCAAAACTTTCTTTACTTTTCTTGAATTTTTTAATTGGGTGTATTTTTAAGGTCATTTTAATTAGAGGTGTTGGATGTCCCTAAGAGTCACCTGTTTTGCTTTGTAATAATTTAGTTTCTCAGTTTAGTGTGAGTGAGGAACTGGTACTCCTAACTCATACTTTAGGAGCACGCTTAGACCTTAAACTTTGCCTTTAAATTCATTTATAGCTTTACACGTTTTTAGTTAAAGTGTTTAAGTTTTAAAGGCTTAATTCACTTCTAGGTGAGAAAACTTATAAAGAGAAGAGTGTTTTGCAAATTAGTTCCCTAGTCCTTACACTTTTTAAAATGTTATCACACACATAGAGTGTTAGGAGTGTTAATAAAAGTAAGGAAGATAAAAGAGAGAAAGAATGGGAGGAATATAAGAAAAGGTTAAAAAGAGAAAATGAAGAGTATGAAAAAGAGAGAAAAGAAAGAGAGGAGAAATGACAAAAGGAAAGAGAAGAATATAGGAGAGAAAGAAAAGAGAGGGAAAGAATAAAACAAGAGAGAAAAGAATAAGAGAAGAGAGGGATAGAAAAGAAAGAGAAGAAACTGAGACAAGAAAGAAAGAGAAAAGTGAAAGAGAAGAGAAAAAGACAAAATAGAAAGAGAGGAATGTGAGAAAGAAAGAGAAAAGAGAAACAATTAGAAAGAAGAGAAAGGAGAGAAAAGAGATGGAAAGAAGGGAAGAAGAGAAGAAATAAAAAGAAAGAGATGTCTATGAGAGTTCCTATAGTAGGATATACAAACTTTATAAGACCTAGAATAGCCTAGCATAACTCATGACCATCAAGTCTCTTCTATTAGAAAGTATGAACCTAAGAGGAATCTTAAAAAAAAGAAAAACCCTTCTAGGAATAAACCCAAAAGAGAGCCTTCCAAAAGAAAATGCATCGAGAGAAAACCCTTGAGCGAGAGTGACACCACTAATGCTAGTTCGAGCAATCATTCTAGGTACCTTAAGTGTTTTAAATGTTTAGATAAGGGTCACATTGCTTTGCATTGCCCCAAAAGAAAAATGACTTTAGGGGGAATCTCAAATGAAGAGGGTACTCATTCAAGTGATGATCTCCTGAAAGTGAAAAGATTTTTAGAAAGTCATCCTTACAAAGACACCCAAACACAAAGAGAAATTGTTTTTCAAACAAGATTTCAAGTTTTAGGTAAAGTTTATTCTCTCATTGTGGATGGAGGGTTATGTTGCAATTGTTGAAGCACAAGGTTGGTGGAAAAGTTAGCTTTTACTACTACTCATCATCATACACCTTACTCTTTGCATGGGCTTAATGATGAAAAGAGTGTATTAAGAGAGAAAGTGGAGATTAGCTTCTCTATATGGCACTATAAGGAAAAGGTTTTATGTGATGTAGTCTCTATAAGTGCTAGTCACATGTTGGGAAGGTCATGGAAACAAGATAGGAAAACCTTGTACAATGGCCTCATCAATAAAATCACTATCTCTCATAAGGGGAAAATTTTTATCTTATATCCTCTTATAGCCTATTCAACCTTTGGAGGATAGAAGGCATATAAAGCTTAAGAGATATAGGGATACAACTAAAGATAAGGATATTGGTAGAAAGACCAAGCTGAAGAAATACCTACCTTTGCCTTCAAAAGAGGTTCTTTACATAGAGAAAATTTCCCACCAACTCTTACAAAATGAACAAGTTGAATTTGAGGTTGTGCTTAAACCTTTTGAGCACATTGACCCACAACCTCAAGTCCAACTTGAGCATAACCTTAAGGAGGAGTGTTCTAATGCACCAAGTCTAGACCATACTCACTATTTCAATCATATTGGGTCAAGGCTTGGCATATCAAAGGCAGATTAGGGATCTGCTCAGTGGAGGGAAAAGCACTAAGATGACCTTCATATTGAAACACTTCATGGTGTCACCCTTTACTACCCTAATCCACAAAGGGAACTCTTTGTTCCTACTCCTCCCCTTCTTGATAAGAACTATTTGCTTATTATTTTGCCTATCTTTTTGCAAGTATGGAAGAAAAGGAAGAAAGACTCTAGATTTGAAGGAAAATCCTTTTAAGAGAGAAGGGATGATCCAAGACCCTTGAAGGATACATCATCAAGACTTTCTTTCATTGTATAAATTAGAATTAGGACTTTTCTTGTAATTTTGTTGACTTTGAATTTTTAGTAGGTTTACTCTTAAAGTCAACTTTCCCTTTTGACGATTGTATTTAGGTCACCCCTTAGTTTAGGTCACCCTTTATTCCTAAAAGATACTACAATCATCATGCTAGAGTTTGCTAAAGATGGGCTAGCTTTTAGAGAAGATGAGCATGTGATATGCTCACCCATCTCCTTAAGGGCGCACCACTCCTAAGTAGTGAGCTTGTTAAGTAGGCTATGCTTAATTTGGTTTATGAAGAGACTGATACTGATTCTGCCCTTGAAATCTTGATTGGAAGTGTTGTTGTTGTTGCTAGAATAAAGGTCTATGTGATGAGCCAGCAAAGTTATTGTTGTTCCTCCAATTTTGATTGAAATAGTTAGTTGGAGAATTATTACCATAAAAATTGGGTCAAACTTGATTTCCAACGTAATTAACTTCTTCTTGAGAACCAATTAGGATAAGGCATTGGTCAATGAAATAACCTTCTCCATATAATTCACATCCTTCCACATTCTAAGCTTGAAAAACAAGTTGAGAATCTTGAAAGGGAGAAGTGTGTTGCAGATTTTTTAATTATTGAGGAATCAGGGTTGTCTCGTTAGTGAGATGGGTCTCTTGAATACTGGAACTCTAAATAAATAACAACCATATTCTCAATTATTCTTCAAGCATGCTTAGGAGTCTTATTAAAAAGAGAGCCTTCAGCTAAAGCATTCAATAAGAATTTTGTCTGAGGCCCTAGTCCAAATAAGTAAATAATAAGTTGGGTCCCTTCATCAAACCCATGAGCTGGACACTTCTTGAGCAATGATATGTACTTATCCCAAGCCTCATAAAGTGATTTGTCAGCTCCTTGCCTAAAGCTGAATATATCTATTTTCTTTTTATTCACCTTGGTTAGAGGGAAAAACTTGGTGATGCATTCTCCCCAAGCAAGGGCCCTATCACTAGGGCCATGGCTAAGAGAATAGAAGAATACATGGTTAGAGTAGAAGGAGGAAGATCTCACCTCCATATAACCATCAAGTTATGCAAGCCATGACTTATTTACTTGTAATTTTTCTTTTAGGAACCTAGGATTTTATTTTGGACATGTATTAGTCCATTTAATTTTCTAGGAGGTGTCTTAGTAATAAGAAGGGGTAAGATTGGCTTTTAGGCCTTTATTTAGGAAATAAGGGGGTAGTTTGATAACTACAACCTCTTTTCCTAAATAAAACCCAAAACTAATAAAGGAGTAATCTTAGTCCTTGGATGAGGTAGCTTGGGCATCAATTCTCATCTAAAGGAGGGGATTGATTGGACTTTGGGTTTCAATCCTCCTCCCTTGGATGACTTCTTTCAATCCTAGCCCTTCCTTTCCTTCATGACTTGTCCAAGAGGTTAGCTCCCTCTATAAAAAGGTGCTCATTCACACTCTTGTATTTTTTACACTTTATTGAATGAAAAAACCTTGATTTGGCCAAAATTCTCTTAGTGTCCACCCTTCTCTCTTTGAGAATTCCTTAGGTTTTTATCAAGGGTTCCATCCCTTGTGGCAAACTTTCCCTCTTAGGCTTATCTTACCTTAAGTGGCGCCTAAAACCACCTCACTTCTTACCTTAACACAAACCATTTCACCAAAGAAGAAAGCCTCTAGAAAAAGATCAAGGGAGACATGCATCATTTGGTATCTAGAGCATTGGTTCTAGAGGTCTAAACTCATATCCTACCTCATTTATTTTTTCTTTCCATTTTCCTATTTTATTTTATCTTTAATTTACGCAATTTTTTCTAGCTTTCCATTGTTGTTTATCATTTCCATTTATGTCTTGATTTTATTGTTTTGAGTTATAGTTTATTTGCGCCATTTATTTTTTGCTTGATGCAATTTATATTATTCTTTTTCTTTGCATCTACGTCTCTCCCATATTCATTAATTTCCGCTTTAAGCTTTGAGTTGGGTGCTTTCTTGCTTGAATTTTGGTTTTGAGAATTTCTTGGTAAAAATTCATGCCGTTGTGGTGAATTCCACAACCTTGTGGTCAAGAAATTTAGACCAAATTCTTGTGTTTCCTTGCGCCTAGTTGCCTTATTTTTGCCTTTTTTTTAGCTTTTATTTTTCACTTTTATACTCTTGTGTAGTTGTCTATAAGTCATGTTTATAGTTTCCTATTTTGTCTATTAATTTCTTTTAAGTTTAGCCTCTTTTGTTTTTACAAAAAAGCTTTTGAAACTTCTTAAATTGAGCAACATAGAGGGTCATACCTCATGTTTAAGTCTCTTTAGAAGTTCATGTGCTTTTAGTTTCAAGCATATTCTTAAAAAAAATTCCAAAATAGTTGCTCAATTCCCTTTGTCTTTATTTTCCTTATACGCATAATTAGTAGCTCATTTGTGTGGTAAAAGTAGTTATTGTTTGTGGGTGCTTTCACTTAAGCTATAAGTTTGGTATTTGTGTTAACAAATTACTAAAAACTTAACAAAGCTTGAGTCCAGTGGCACACCAAACTACTAAACCATTAACACATTTATAGCTACTTTGCATTTTGAAATCATTTCTAGTAGTACCTAAAATGTTGCTTTTAATTTTCTTTATTGTTTCAAGCGTATAACTCTTTGTTATTAAGCACTAAATTCCCAATCAAGTTAGGTGCATCTAGTACATATTCAAAAAAAAAAAAAAAAGAGAATAAAGTCTAAAATAAAATAAAAAAAAAACAATGAAGGATTCAAAAACAAAAAGGGAACAAACAAAAGAAAAGAAAGTTTGAAAAATTCATTTGATGTACCTAACCTAAAATTAGCAAGTGCTTCAACTTTGAACTTGGAACCTCAAAATAAATTTTATTACTTTTGGTACACTAGAACTTGATATTTGTGCCTTTCTACTCTTTAATCTAGTGTCATTCTTAGGTATTCCTTTGTGTGCTCTCTTTCTTTTGTTTACCTTTTATTTGTTGCTTGTCTTTTAAATCATCTTTCTAGTTTTTCTTATATACTCTTATCATTCGGTTAAGTGTCCTTTTGATTGTGTTATCTTTTATTGCTTTTTGAGTTTCTATTCGCACCTCCCCTTGTTGCTTTTGGTTTCTTTGGTTTGTATGTTAGTGCCACTTTTGGGGGAAAGCTTGAAGAAGGAGCTTACCACAAGGGTATCAAATTTTTTAAGGTTGGACTAAGAGCCTAAGGGATCACATCAAAAGGAAACACACCTAGCCGTGAGGACTTTGATTTAAGGGAGCATTTGGAGATTCATTTTTTTGAAGACTTTACTTTTTCTTTAATTTGGGTGTATTAATTTTTTAGTTGGGAGTTTGAGTGCCCTTAAGGCCCTCCCTTTGATTGTAATAAAATTTATTCAATTTTTTAGTTTCTCGAAAATTGGGTGAAGAAGGAAGAAGTGGTACACTTCCTTCAACACCTTAGGAGCTCGCTTTAGATCCCTTTTATTTTGAATTTTTTATTTAAAATTCTTGCTTTTTTTTTCTTGTTCAAAGCGCTTAGAAGGCTAAAGAGTTCCAAAGACTCATCAAGCCATTTTAGGTAAGAACACACAAAAAGAGAGGAGTGTTTGTTTGAAAAAAGTTTCTTTTGGCCTACCTTAGTCTCTTAGCATCCAAGCATAATGACATCACACACTCACTCTAGTGCTCGTGATAGCCAATCATCAAACAAGAGTGTAAACCAAAGAAGAGTTTCTAAGGATTACACTCTAGAAAACTTAAACATGGATTTTAGAGAGGGGATGGCAAAAGAGCAAGAGAGGAGAGAAGAAAAAAGGAGAGAAAAGGAAGCCAAGGAGAAAACAAAAGCAAAAGAAAAAGAAGAGAAAAGAGAAAAAAAAAAGAAAGAGGAGAGAAGATTAAGAGAAAGGAGAGAAGACCAAGAAAGAAAAGAAAGAAAGGAAAGAGAAAGAAAAAAAGAAAGAGAAGAGGAAAAAAGGAAGCATGAGAGTGGTAAGGATTATAAAATGAAAAGAATAGTCATAGGTTCATCCTTCAGACACAATAATAAGAGTGAAAGTGAGGAAGAATATTATAAACAGTCTCGAAGACATTCCCATTCATCCCTGCACAATAATGGGGCCCCTTCAAGGAAGCCTACCTTGATTGGGAAATCAAGGTAGAACAACTCTTTACCTGCCATGAGGTAAGAGAAGAAAGGAAAGTTCCTATGGTAACCCTTAGCTTCCAAGGGCATGCCATGCATTGGTGGGTTGGGTTAACCAATGAAAGAATCCGCACTAATATGCCCTCAATAAAATATTGGAATGATCTTAGAAGTGCTTTAAGGAGAAGGCATATACCCTCTTGGTATGAAAGAGATCTTTTGGAAAGACTCCAAAAACTAAGGCAAACCAACCTTAGTGTAGAGGAGTATAGACAAAGGATGGAACTTCTTATCTTGAGGGCGGGTATCATTGAAGAACCCAAGGCCACTATGGCAAGGTTTTTGTGTGGGTTGAGCACCGAAATTCGTGACAAAGTTGAGCTCTTCTCATAGAATAACCTTAATGAGTTGGTCCAACTTTGCATCAAGGTGGAAAATCAATTACAAAGAAAAAGCTTTAAAAGAGACCATCTTCCTTATGTAAAGAGGGACCAACCAAAGGGGAGTTCCTCCAAGATCTACCCCAAAGAGGGACACTCCAAGCATCACAAAGAGCATCAAACATCACATTTAGAAAGAACACACCCTACTGCTAACTCTCGAGAGAAAGTTAGTAGTATCAAATGCTTTAAATGTCTTGGAAGAGGCCACATTGCCTCTCAATGCCCTACTAAAAGAAACATCATCAGGAGGGCCCAAGATGTTTATAGTAGTGAGTCTAGCTTGCACTCCTCTAGTCAGAGCGAAGGAGAAGGGGTTCATGCATACCAATCTGATTATGATGAAACCGCTTATGCATGTGAGGGAGACCTCTTGATGATAAGAAAGCTTTTGGAAAGCCAACCTTTGAAAGTGTCCTCATCTCAAAGGGAGAACATATTCCACACTCGCTGTAAGGTGAATGACAAAATATGTTCTCTCATTGTAGATAGTGGATCATGCTGCAATTGCTGTAGCTCAAGGTTGGTGGAAAAGCTAACCTTGACCCCACTTCCCCACCCTAAGCCTTACAAGCTTCAATGGCTCAATGAGCAAGGGGAATTGGAGGTCAATGAGCAAGTCAAGGTTCCAATTTCCATTGGGTCTTATAAAGATGAGATCCTGTGTGACATAGTCCCAATGGAAGCTGGTCATATCTTGCTAGGAAGACCATGGCAATTTGATAAGAAAGCCATACACCATGGTCATTCCAATAACATCATCCTCACTCATAAGGATAAGTGCATTAAGTTGTGTCCTCTAATACCTTCACAAGTGGCGGAGGACCAACTCATCATGAAACATAAGAGAGATGAGGAGAAAAAAAAAGCAAAGTTTTACCCCTAAAGCTTGAAAGGGGTAAGGAGGTTGAGTTGGAAGTTGGTGCCCCTTCCAAGAAAGTCATCAGTAAAGGGAGTTTATTTGCGATAAAATTGGATTTAAAGGAAGCCCCCTTAACTAACAGACCTTTCTATCTCCTCCTTTGCAAAGAGGCATCCCCCATTTCTTCCCCCTCCACTTCTTTTCCTTCTAGTTCTAGCACTGCCATAGAACTTGGACATGAGAACCTACCTCAAGAGGTTCAAGAACTTTTAAATGATTTTGGTGATATATTCCCTAATGAAGTTCCCAAAGGACTTCCTCCAATTAGGGGTATAGAACACCAAATAGACTTGGTACCTGGGGCTAGCCTGCCTAATAGGCCTGCTTATAAGACTAATCCCATGGAGACCAAGGAGATTGAGTCTCAAGTCCAAGAACTATTGGAGAAGGGTTGGGTTCAAGAGAGTCTAAGCCCTTGTGTTGTGCCAGTCTTGTTGGTGCCCAAGAAGAAAAGCCAATTGAGGATGTGCATTGATTGTCGAGCAATCAATAACATCACCATCAAATATAGACACCCTATCCCTAGGCTTGATTACATGTTTGATGAATTGCATAGGGCCCAATTATTTTCGAAAATTGATCTAAAGAGTGGTTATCACCAAATCCGCATCAAGGAAGGTGATGAGTGGAAATTGCTTTTAAGACCAAGTTTGGGCTTTATGAGTGGTTGGTAATGCCCTTTGGGCTTACCAATGCCCCAAACACCGTCATGAGGCTTATGAATCATGTCCTTAGGGATTGCTTAGGAAAATTTTGTGTAGTTTATTTTGATGATATTTTAGTGTATAGCAAGAGCCTAGATGAGCATGTATCCTTAGGTCACACCAACTCTATGGAAACCTTGAAAAGTGTAATTTTTGTGTAGAGAGTGTGGTGTTTTTAGGTTTTGTAGTCAATAAAGATGGGGTTCATGTGGACCCCGACAAAATCAAAGCCATCTAAGAATGGCCCACCCAAAAAAGTGTGACTGAGATAAAGAGCTTTCATAGTCTCGCGAGTTTCTATAAGCGCTTTGTGCCTAATTTCTCCACACTTTTCTCACCAATCAATGATTTGGTGAAGAAGGAAGTTCCCTTCCTTTGGGGTGCTAAACAACAAAAATAAGGAAAAACTCACCTATGCCCCTGTTCTAGCTCTACCTGACTTTTCAAAAACTTTTGAGCTAGAGTGTGATGTATCGGGTGTTGAATAAGTGTTGTGTTATTGCAAGGCGGCCACCCCATGGCTTATTTTAGTGAAAAACTAAATGGTGCCGCCCTCAATTACCCCACCTATGACAAAGAGTTTTACTCCTTAATAAGGGTCCTTCAAACTTGGGAACATTACCTTATTCCCAAGGAGTTTGTCATTCATAGTGACCATGAGTCACTAAAATATTTGAAGGGTCAAGGTAAGCTTAATAAGAGGCATGCAAAATGGGTTGAGTTTTTGGAAACTTTTCCCTATATAATCAAATATAAGAAAGGGAAGCACAATGTAGTGGCTGATGCCCTATCTAGAAGACATACTCTTCTTGCCACTTTGAGCTCCAAAATCTTAGGATTTGATTATATTATGGACTAATATGCTTTTGACCAAGAGTTTGGCCCCATTTTTGCTACCTCCTTGTTCAAACCTACTGATGGGTTTCATGTGAGTAAGGGGTACTTATTCAAAGAAAGTAAACTTTGTGTACCCCAAGGATCTCTTAGAAAATTGCTTGTGAGAGACAGCCATGAGGGTGGGCTCATGGGGCATTTTGGAATAAACAAAACTTTGCTCATTTTAAAAGAAAAATTCCATTGGCCCCATATGAAAAGAGATGTCCAAAGACATTGCTCTAGATGCATAACTTGTTTACAAGCTAAATCTAAAGTAATGCCTCATGGACTTTACACACCCTTACCGGCTCCCTCCGCTCCTTGGGTAGACATAAGCATGGATTTCATCCTTGGACTTCCTAGAACCCAAAGGGGAGTGGACTCTATCTTTGTGGTAGTGGATAGATTTTCTAAAATGGCCCATTTTGTACCTTGCCACAAAATAGATGATGCGAGTAACATTGCAAGACTTTTCTTCAAAGAAGTTGTCCGTCTGCATGGAATACCTCAATCCATAGTGTCTGATAGAGATGTTAAGTTCCTTAGCCACTTTTGGAAAACTTTGTGGCTAGGCTAGGAACTAAAGTCCTATTTTCTACCACATGTCATCCCCAAACTGATGGGCAAACTGAGGTAGTAAATAGATCCTTATCCACTATGCTAAGGGCACTTCTTAGGGGAAATCATAAGTCTTAGGATGAGTACCTTCCCCATATAGAGTTTGTATATAATAGGGTGGTCCAAAGAACCACCAAGCACTCACCCTTTGAGATTGTTTATGGCTTTAACCCTCTTACACCTCTTGATATTTTGCATTTACCTTTCCCTTCTTTTATTCATAAAGAAGGATTAGCTAAAGCGGATTTTGTTAAAAAATTACATGAGAGGGTCAAATCCAACATTGAACGACGCTCTAAAGGGTATGCTGCTAAGACTATGGTGTCAGTACTACCTTTAATGTTTGTGATTTGATCCCTTTTGTAGGTATTGTTGAAGAAGAGAAAGACCTATCAGATTTGAGGTCAAATCCTTCCCAAGGGGGAGGAGATGATGCATTCTCCCTAAGCAAGGGCCCTATCACTAGGGTCATGGCTAGGAGAATAGAAGAAGACATGGCTAGAGTAGAAGGAGGAAGATCTCACCTCCATATGACCATCAAGTTATGCAAGTCATGACTTATTTACTTGTAATTTTTCTTTTAGGAACCTAGGATTTTATTTTGGACATGTATTAGTCCATTTAATTTTCTAGGAGGTGTCTTAGTAATAAGAAGGGGTAAAATTAGTTTTTGGGCCTTTATTTAGGAAATAAGGGGGTAGTTTGATAACTACACCTTCTTTTCTTAAATAAAACCCAAAACTAATAAAGGAGTAATCTTGGCCCTTGGATGAGGTAGCTTGGGCACCAATTCTCATCTAAAGGAGGGGATTGATTGGACTTTGGGCTTCAATCCTCCTCCCTTGGATGCCTCCTTTTAATCCTAGCCCTTCCTTTCCTTCATGACTTGTCCAAGAAGTTAGCTCCCTCTATAAAAAGGTGCTCTTTCACACTCTTGTATTTTTTACACTTAATTGAATGAAATAACCTTGAGTTGGCCAAAATTCTCTTAGTGTCCACCCTTCTCTCTTTGAGAATTCCTTAGGTTTTTATCAAGGGTTCCATCTCTTGTGACAAACTTTCCCTCTTAGGCTTATCTTACCTTAAGTGGCGCCTAAAACCACCTCACTTCTTACCTTTCCACAAACCATTTCACCAAAGAAGAAAACCTCTAGAAAAATATCAAGGGAGGCATGCATCAGGTTCCTTCATCAAACCCATGAGCTGGACATTTCCTGAGCAATGATATGTACTTATCCCAAGCCTCATAAAGTGATTCGTCAGCTCCTTGCCTAAAGCTGAATATATCTATTTTCTTTTTATTCACCTTGGTTGGAGGGAAAAACTTGGTAATGAATTTTGTCCATCAACTCTTCCCATGAAATTTGAGCATTGCAAGGGAAGAACTAAAACCATTTTTTAGCTTTCCATGCCAAAGAGATGGGAAATAGCTCAATCTGATCACATCATCATTCACATATTGAATTCTCATAGTGTTGTATATATCCAAAAAGTGAGTGTATGGGTTTTCATGAGACAACCCAAAAAACTGGTTGTTCTGGACCAAATTAATCACAACAGGCTTCACTTCAAGATTTCTTGCTTTATTGGCTGGCCTTGCAATGTTGTTGAACTATCTGGGACCAGTGTATGTGGTATAGTCTCCCAAGGTACTGACCTGTTGATGAACTTCTTCTTCTGCCATGAAAGATTCCTCTATAGGCTCTGGTAGAGGGGATTTTGGAGGTGATATCTCTACACTAGCATGCTTCCCAAAAAGCTTCCTTCTTCTTGTTAAGCTATTAAACCTCCTAGTTGTCCTTTCTATCTCCGAGTTGAATAATAACTTATCAGCCTGAAGTCTACCATGCATAAACAAGAACAGAGAAGCTAGAGTGACAGATTAGCACAAGACAAAAGGATAACTAAGCAATTTACAAAATAAATAAAAGAATAAAAGAATATTGACAAGCAAAAGACTACTAAAATTCCCAAGTATCAAGTTCAAGTCCCCGAAAATGACACCAAAAACTTGATAAGTAGTTTTCTACAATACTCCTGATAATTGTACTAGTCATATATACAATTCAATAAATTTTGAGTCGATCCCATAGGAACTAGGATGATTCCTTAGGAATATCAACAATATTTTCTTGCAATGAATAAAAGAAACAATTTTTACGCTACCAACTACTACAGATAAGATTTAAAAATAGCATAAACGAGTAAAGTAAGCGTTACAGATAATAGAAGCTTGGTTGGGTTTTGATCTCATTATACCATCCCTCTAATGTATAAATGAACTAAAAATCATCGTTTACCACTCACTTTCACATCACCTATGAAAATACCCTTTACCGTAATCTTTTACAAGTAAGAGACTAAACTATTTTACGTTTAGACTATCGATCTCTCACATAATCTAAAGGAAAATAATTTGCATTAAGAAAAGGAGCTCAAGATGAACAATGAGTTTTACTCTCTCTCGAGCAATAAACCCCATTGGGAGCCCTTCTTATTTTACTAGTCAAATTCCTCTCTCAAGCTCATTCCACAAGTAAAATCTACAAAAAATATAGAAATAAAGCATAAGGTACAGAAGAACCTAACAATGAGAAATAAACTTTGATTAATAGAGTAAAATATATAAAAAAGTTCAGGTATAGTTACATCAAACCCCAACAAATGACAAGCCTAGCCAATCATTAGGATGACAACAATTTTTATTAGAAATGAATTTTGCAACATTTGAGTTTCTACCACTAAAACATTTAGTTGAATACTTAAAAAAGAGCCCAAAAATTTAAATGAATAGGATAATTGGTTTTTAAGGATTGGGAATCCCTATATCTACACTTATTATTTTCAACTTTCGAAGCATTTTGTCGCTTACTATGTCTTTCCTCATCTTTGAGTGAGCATGAACAATGGAAAGGGATACAAAAAAAGGATGCAAATGGGGTAAAGGAAATGGAAGAAGACAAGCTTGGAGGATACCCTAGGTCAGCTAGGTGTCTCCCTTTCTTCTCCAACAAAAATGCTCTTTTTATAAAACCAGATCATAGATTGAGCATTGGGCACTCATGAAATAGGCACTCATGAAAAGGGCACTAGCCGCCGAGAATGCAAAAATACACCTTCTCAGGTTGCCAACGCTAGGCACCAACAAGATGGCCACTAGGCATCGACGATGCAACAAAATGGCTCTCTGGTTGGGTGTCTGGACACTACTATGACACCAAATAGGCCCAAATCCTCTAACACTTCTTTGATCTTCTCAAAAACATGTCTCAGAAAACAGAAAATAAAAGCAAACTATGCACAAATGTAAACCTAAGACTAACTTCTTACATAAATCTATTTTTGAGTTAAAAATTAAAGGAAAACAAGGCCTTAAATGAGAAGGAATTAGGATAATTGTCTTATTTTACTATGTAAAAATAGGTAACTTAGGCAGTTATCAAGTATGCAAATGACCTAAAAGCGCAACACAACGATAATGACAATGATTGTAAGGGTGTATAGTGATTGAGAGACCACTATTTTATACCGAGTTTTTTTGTTCATATAGCTTAAGAATGATAGTGGGTAAGTCTAGGTAGGATAGTATACTACTCATTCTTATACTCATGTTTAAAAATTGTACTCGTACCCAATCCCATACCTATGTGGTTAGCAACTTTGATCTCATCTCTATACTCATTAGGTACTTATATATCCATGCCCACACTTGCGTCCCACACTTTACTTATGTATAGAGATAATAAATCAATATCTTTTACTCATAAGTAAACTAATATGAAAACCAAGCCAACACACCATCAATCATAAAACAAATTATAAAATACTCCATAAAGTTTTATAAAACAAGTTCTATATGATTACATATAAACCTATATTTTTTTATACCATAACATTAAATAATGTTCTAAGTTTATTAAGAGTTATTCCATAAATAATTCAATTTTTTTCGTAATTAAATTGTATTTTTATCTTAGTAAATTTGCATAAAATATATTGTATTTTTCTTTTTATTCTATAGTTATATTATTTATCATTGATTATAATTCAAATAATATTTTTAGTAATATTTTTCACTCAAAAGTTATGATTATGTATTATATAAAGTAATTATATTAATTAATATTATATATGTATAAAGTGCGGGACAGAGCGGGGCGAGTTGGATACTATAGTATCTATATCTGCTCTTATACTTGTATAATATTTGCAGGTTTGAACCCGTTTTGTACCCAAACCAAATTTGGGGGTGATTACTTGCCCTATATGAGGGTATTTTTTTGGGTGCTCATAGGATCTAAGTCCATTTTGTTATCCCTAATATAACTTATATTACACCAACTATGTTATGTGTTAAGTCCTATCAATCTATGTTTGGTATATATAACTTACTACACTAGATTCAATGCATAACATCTTACTGAGGATCCAATAATTTTTTCTTTTTTTCTCAAAATAGTTTTCTTTTCTTGTTATAATATGTGAGAGATTGTTGTACTAAAAAACTTTTTATATTTTATAGAGACAAATTTTCATATTGTTTGGAATAACTATTTGAGAGATGTATATATTTTAAATTATGAACAAAATTTAGTAAAAATAATAGCAATAAGTGTTGAGTTTTTTAATTTTAAGAAACTATTTCTTGAAAAAAGGAACTTAGTAAGCTTAACTTTTCTTTTCTTGGATTGATATGGTAGAACAAATGCTATCAAAACTACAAAGTCATGTTAAAACGATTAAACTGTATTCCAAAATTGATTTTTCCTTTACATGTATGTATTTTCTTATAGAATGTTATTAATAATACTTTGAAATTATTATCATTATTAAAAGAATTTTTAAAATTAATTTTTTATTCAATTTTAATTTAGATCAACTGTGTTGCAAGTATTAACCGAATAAATTATCATTGAGTGAGACATTGGAGTTGCTATGTTGTTGAATTTTAAATAAAGCTTTTAAAATTTAAATTTTAAAAAATTAAAAGATAAAATAAAACCAATGAATTATATTAGAAAATAATAAATCAAATATAAAAACTAGTCTACATGTTAGAGAATTACTCAACTAATTAAGTTAGACTAGTTCATAAACTTTAAATTTACGCATATGTATATGTAAATATAAAAATAAAATAAAAATCATAAACAAGAAATTCTCAGCATCACAACAGTGAGAAACAAAACCTAACACATTAATTAGCATTCACACTTTGAAAGAATGGGAATCATATTTGCTGGTGATGGGTCATGGGAACGTACTCATCTTGATCATTACTTGTTATGAATTAAAGAATATACCCGAAGACATGTAGAATAATAATAAAAAAAGCCTCATACAAACTAAAAATATCTTGTAAGATATTTTGAATGAATAATTCTTTAAGCATTATGTGACTCATTGTAAATTGTGAAGTAATTAAAATTGTTTCAAATATAACTTTTAAAACAAATACTATTATATGATAATTTATAATTGGATAACAGTGTAAAAATATCTTTACACTGTTAATGTATTCCAATTATATTATTTATTATATACATACAAGTTCTGTGAAGCAAATTCACCCAAACTACATACAAAGAGCAAAAGTCAGCAAAAACTAAAGTTCCTACTAACTATGCTGCACACCCTCGACAATTACAAACTAGCTTAATGTCCTATAAACCTTTCGAGACCCCTTTGGCTTCAAATACAAGCAAATGAAAACATGCTGAATGGACAATAAAAAATAAACTTCTAGACAATAATCACTTTTGAAAGCCACACTCTGACTTAATTAGTTAAAGACAAATTAAAAGCACTGGATAGTAGATATGCAGCTGCAAACAACAACATCATGTACATACTCCTTTTTTTTTTTCTCTTTCATACTTGCTCAGGACTTTTCTGCATCCAAATAGTGGAAAGTGGTTTATCCCGTGTCCAATTTCTGAGCCTAAGAAGTACATAGACTATCATTCCACATAAAAAGCCAAGAGCTGCACTTGATCCCACAAGGGAAACAGCAGTGATAATAAGCACCACAAAGGAATCTTCCTTGGTATTCATGTCTCTACAGCACATGGCTAGTTCAATTCCAGCAAAGAGAAGCAAAACCCCTAAAATCCCCACAGGAAACTGCTTTAAAATGTGAGCCAAAGAACTTCCCAAAACCAAGCCCAACAACAATTTGGCAGTGCCAAGAAGTGCCACACAAGCACCACTTCTACCACCAAATTTGTACTGCCCTGCAAGACCACCAGCACCATGGCAACTTGGCATTGCACCAAACCAACTTCCAACCAAGTTCATCAACCCCACTGTGACTGACAATGAAGTGACTGAGAAATCCTTCCCAGGGAACAAGTCTGATGACAACTTGCAAACAGCTATCACAGAGTTCAAAATTGACAATGGAAGTTGGGGGATTGCACCCTTCACAAACCCTTTCTTCCATGCATGCTTAGAGAACTTCACCACTTCTATTGAAGAAGGCCCAAACTTGATTTCATGCACCACCTCATGCCTTCTTATAAAGGCCAAAACAACACCCAACACAAACACTATGAAAGCAGAAGGTAGTGAGAAAACAACCTTTCTAAACCTGTTTGTTTTTGTCCTGTTTCTTGCAAACTTCTCATCCCTCTGTTGAGCACCCAAATCATTGTTATCACCACTCTCAACCACACCATCACAACATCCTCTATTCTTCTCCCCAGCTCCATTCACAATGACAATAAAACACAAACAAACAATGGCCAAAACCAACCCATCCAACCCAAACCAATGCCTATCATCCAAAGATTTGGACTTTGGCAAGTCTTGAACTTTCCTAACATACTTAACAGCTGTCAAAGCAAAAGACAAGCCTTGTGCAAGCTGAATTCCCCTCACCACACACAGAGGGATCAACATGTACACAAGCTGCATCAGCCCTGTGACCCCCAAAACAAACAACACCCCACCGGTTAAGATTCCGGCCGCCATGATCTCCGGCACCCCAAAGCCGGAATCCGATAAGGCCTGTGCAGCAATGGACTTCATGGGCTGGACAGGCATAGGGACCCCATAGATGGCCCCAGTGATGATGTTGTAGACACCAGTGAAGATGAGGGTGGTGCCAAGGTTTAGGTCCCTAGCAAGGGTCAAGGCCAACACTATTGGTATGTAAGTCCCAAGATCACCCATTGCTCCATTCAGCTCACCCCATTTTGAATCAAACGTCAGATTCTCTTTCACTTTCTTCACCACCACTTTCGTTGATAAACCATTGGATACTGAACTGCTTGAAGAACTAGGAGTGATTTCCTGTGCCTCAGGATCTGATACTGGAATTGAAGCACGATTTTCGTATGCCATGAATATGTTATCTTTGGCTTGAAACTCTCAAGATTTTTTGAACAAGTTAACAAATTTGTGACTAGAGAAGTGAACATATATGAATGTAATACATCGTTTATTTATATGTGTTTGTAAAGTCAACGGTAGGAACAACTTGTCATTTATCAATAATGCAATTGGAAAACGTAGAAAATAATCCTCTCTGACAATCTATAGGTATAATTATAAAAAAAATACTTTTTTAATCAAATACAATTCCATGTTTTTTTACTAAACCAATTTTATAATCCTTAAATATAAGTCAATATTTTTTAAATTTCGACTTAAACTTGTTTTGATAAGCTAATTTTTTTTCAAATAATTTCTCAAATAATTTGTTTTCAGTTTTTTTTAACTTTTATTTTTCCCAAAAAGTTATCTAAAAAATTACCATTAGTGTTTATTATATTTAAATAAGTAATTTTTTTAAAGAAATTAAACAAACTCACTCATCATTTGCTGATTTTATCATTAGAGGAGTGATGATACACAACATTTACAACACAAACTTTATTAGTCGTGAAATTTAGAATTTATTAAAAGCAATAGCATTAAAAAGGAAATAATTAGTAGATATTACATACCATTTATAGTTTTTAATAAATTTTAATTAATTATAAAGAATATATTTAAAAATGTGTTAAAAATATCTTACTCGCATTCTCTTTATTATTTATTATATATGCATGTTTACAAGTCATGTGTACAAGTTTACACGACAAGAAATATTGTATATGACGGGTTAATTATGGTTGAATCTGTGGATTAGAATAAAAAAAGGGATAAAGTATTTATAATCGCAGATTTTATTTATGTTAACTCTTAGTTTTATTACTAAACAAAGAACAGCAACGGGCAAGTCAGTAATTACATGTCGACAAAACAGCTCAAGTTGAATGAGAAAGATGTGGACAGAATATATGGATTATTTGAGTTTCGTACGGAAACAAAAAAAAAATTACATAAAGAATATTTTCAAACTTCATTATAAATTATAATACTACACTACCACACGCGTGGAATAATTGGCTCGTAAAATGTGTTAATAAATAATTTTTTTTTAAACAGAAATAGAACACAAGCATTAAATAATTTAGAATTGTTCTTGCACACAATTGTCGATTCTTCCTTCATACTAATAATTGCTCCGAGTTGATACAAGTGAGGTACTTGTACAAACACTATGATGCTCAAGTAAAAAATGATCAACTATTATACTAGAAAGTATAGTGAGTCAGCAAGAAAATAATATAATAATATGTGTGATCGAACATCTACCAATGATTTATTATTTATAGTGTTTTATTCCTTGGGTTTGGACTTGTATAATTTTTTAGGGTTTATCTTTTACAATGTTAAGGGCAATTAAGTCCTTTCGTTCGAGGGATCTTTACTTTATCCCATTGCTGACATGTGTTCATGGTGAGTTTGGTCTTCAAAGGATCGACTCTATCAAAACGTTTGTTTGGTCCCGATAGTTACTGTTTATCTAGAGCATACTCAGTCCTGACAGTTCCTCCTCTTGAGAGGACTTCCGGTGCAACAATAATTCACATACCATCTTCAACCAACTGAATTAGGTTTCCTTGATTAACAAATAAATATTTAAAAAGTGAATATGTAATATTTAAAATATTAAAAGAAATATTATAGCAAACCATCCAAGTAGTGAATTACTATCCCTCAAGAGGAAGTAAACAGAAATGCATAATATCATACCGACAAAGAAAATAATAGTCATAACTTAATTTTAATATTCATTGGTCTCAAAGTAAATAATAAGGTTATTTTTAAAATGTTATTTATTAGAACTTATATTATAAATAATAAAAAAAAAAAACTCATTTTGCTATTTGCATCCTTATGAACTATGTACACCTTCCTTTTTCTAGTTCTCCAATACGATTAAAAGGTTTCGGTATAATATCTTTATCTTAGAAGCTTGTATCATTTATGTACTATAACACCTCAGGTGAGATTTGTATAAATTTTTATTTTGTTCAATTATTAAGAGATCTATAACTCTTTTTTAACACGTTATGAATTAATGGATTTTTCAATCAAAGACACTATACAAAAACCTTTGAAGTATATTAGATAAGAAAAAATCAGAGGCTCTAAGAACAGTAGGAAAAGAGCGAAGAAGGGGAAAGAGAAAAATGAAGGTTCACATAACAGTTTATAAGGTGACAAAGGAAAATTTGGATAGCTTGAAAAATTAAGGTGCAAATAACAAAAATGGAGTAAAAGAAAAATTCTAAAAAGACTAAAAAATCATAATTATAATTTGCATAACGGTAATTTAAGAATAATAATTTTAAATACGATAACAATAATTAAATTTACTTATATATTAGTAAAACCAAATAAACTTATGTATCTAAAATTTGTGTGGTGCCGGATATGTGTATTTTTACTGATTATCATTCTCCTTTTTAATATATTTTTTATCTTTATAATTTTTCATATAAGGTGGAATATGAATGGTAACTTTTAATAAACATTATATTCACATGTATATCACCTAATTAGTTGACATGCAAATTATTCACACGTGTGTACTGTCTAATTAGTTTCCACACGTAAATATAATGTTTATTATAAAATGCACACGTGTATACAAGTCACATGGACATAAATATTAGCTTAAATAAATTTTTTTATTGACAAAATTAAAGGAACATAAAAGTTACACTTATGACATTTTCATATATTCAGCAATAAATATATATATACCAATTAATCTCCATCTAAAAGCATGATGCGACCAAACATGTTCTCAAAAGTCAACAATAATACAAGTCTAATATAATCAACATTTGATTGTGATGTATATATGCAAACAAATTTGCTATAAATAAATTCTATTTTCTCTTTTGATTTGAATGGAAAAGAAGAGATACCTTATCGGAAACCTTTTTGAATGGTAATTTCTGATAGTCACAGGCACCAAATTTTAACTTCAATCAAGATTTAAAAAAAATAGAAAAATAAAAAGACGATCGTCATTAGAGATAATGTAATATATATGGTCTAATGTTCAATCATTATTTCATATATCTCGAAAGTTATGATCATTTGTCATTTGAATGATTTCTTACTTTTCTTTTGTTTGCTTTTTCCTAATTAAGATTGTTTTGGTGAAACATAATAATAATAACTAAAATATCACATTTGTAAATCAAACAAATAAAGTATATATACGAACGAGAATCTTTAATTATATTATGTTTAATTTAAATATATATTATAAATGTATAAAATATGAGTTGTTAATGTCTGGACGTTCTTATTCGAATCAAAAGGCTTGAGAATTGGGATGCGGAAATTAATTGTTGCAAGCCATAACGAAATTCAAAGGAAAAACTATTATCCTCCACAAATAGAGAATATCCAAATTCAAAGCTCAAGAGCAATAAGCTCACGTTACCATTCATATCCTTTTTATTTTTAAATAATATAATAATATATAAATTAAATTTTTAAATTATAAACAGATAATTCCTAATTATCTCCCACTAATTTAAAAATTTAAGTAAAAGAAATAGAATATTACATAAGAATTTAAAGTACGAAACATGATATATTATATTTCCAGTATAAGAAACCTTCTGGGTTTGGGCTTTATACCTAGTGTATATGAACATCTGAGAAAATGCGGAGACTTAATAGTCTTGAGATACATCTTCTTTAACCATGTTTTAAACCACAACACAATATAATTATGTTCAATTGAGTTTTAATCAATAGGTACACGAAACAGTTCTGCGCAAGTATCTTGTTTCATGAGTGTCACTTAGAAATTTGTCCTTATCTCACAGTGTTATCAATATTTTGACTAATATAGTAATATACTAAGCAAAAAATAAGGTATATATGATTTATAATATACATATATAATAGATTTTATTAAGTTTAAGTATTGTTGTCTTTATAATATTATAAAAAGATAAAATTTCACATTTCCTAAAATGACTTTTTGAGAAATATTTATATTCTAAATTTTAATCAATATTTCGTAATTTGTAACAATTCCTTTTAAATATTTTTTATTTCGCAATACCTTATCAAAATATTTTTCATTTGTGTACCTAAATTTTAAAAATCATAAACTTTCAGTTTTATGAATTTTTATATATATATTTTTTTAAAAAAAATAAAAATAGAACAGGTTAACCCTTGAACTGACTAATTTTGGCCATTCACTCGGTTTTTGACCGGTTCCTAGCATGTTTGGTTTTTTGGAAACAATGGATCAGACACTAGTCAGGTTCTTGGTTCAACCAGTTGAACCAGCCGGTCCGGTCTGCTTTGGTTTTAACTACTTTAGTTTAAACATTAATATATATATATATATATATATATATATGTGTGTGTGTGTATTTAAATATTTTATTTCATTTCTTATAATGGCTTATTAGGAATATTTTGATTATTTGAGTCAACATGCCACTGATAATGGAAAATCTAATTTGAATTTAGATTTAGAAGAAGCAAATCTTGATTCAAAATTTTTTGATAAATTGGATGTTTTGAGTTATTAAAAGGATCACAGAGATCGTTGTCCTAACCTTTCTAAGATGGTTTGTGATATATTGAGCATTCTTATCACTATAGTTGCTAGTGATCAGCCTTGGTTCTCTTGTTTTAACCAAGCATCGATCCTCCATTCCTTCGAAAAATGTTGCATTGTTGATTTTAACACAAAACTGGTTACATGGTTTTGAAGAGACAGATAATTACATTAGCTAATTATTACTATTGTTATTTTTTTTTCTATTACCTAACCATTTATTGTTAAATGACTAACTATGTTTTTCATTTTGTTTTTGTAGATAAAGATAAAGTCAAGTTTAAAAAAAATGAAGTTGTAGTGGATTCGTTTATTTAAGATTCTAATGTTGTTCAATGTTGATGGATAAAGATTGCATTTCTAAGATGATGAAATTTTTTTGTAGTAATTTTGTCATTATGTTATGTTTAAACTTCAAATGTCTAGGCAATGTTTCTATTGTTTTGTGATCTGTGATTGTTCCTAGTATAATATTTTGTGACTTGTGGGTTGTTGCCTATTCCGAGTATAACATTTTTGTCATGATTAAACTATTTTGTTGTGACTTGTGAGCTATTCCTAGTATATAACATTTAAATCTAATTGGATGATAAAAGGGTGTGAGGCTGCCGAGTATATGAATTAACATGAAGTCGGTTAAACACTTAACAGTGAGGAACTTTGTGAATGAGAATCCATAACTCAAAGAGGCAAACCAAGCATAGTTGAATTCTCAAATAATGAACAATTAGATTTGAATGCTTAGATAATGACAACATACTTTTAATTTGTAATGGTTATTAAATTTTTATTTGGTTTCTAGAAATTTGTTTTAAAAATTTTATTTTTGTTTTATTTTTTATTTGTTTAATTTGAGGTGAGACAACCTAACCACCAATAATGAATCAGGTTGGATTAGGTTTTTTAGGGCTCACCAATAGGTGAGCTCTCTTGGGCTGACCCACTTATTAAGTGGATTAAGTTGAGTCAGATTAAATGAGTCAAACTGATCCGTTTTGATAGTTCTAAACCAGATAAACCCTTCGAGTACAACACAGAATCCTCGAATCAATAAATATCTCTTCAAAAGTTTTAGAAGTTAAAAGATTTTAAGGACAGAAAATTTTTAAGTATTGTGTTTCTTTTTCTATTGCACCTACATGTATAAAGATAAAGTTAAGCCGATGTAAAAAAATAATGTTACCTAAGTGTAACAAACTGCTGTAGGACATAAAGACGAAAAAAAAAAAAAAGGTAATACATTATCAAAAGGTTGTATCGGACATTCTTATCTGATCAAAAGGCTTGAGAATTGAGATGTGGAAGTTCACGATTGCAAGTCAATAAACGAATTCAAAGGAAAAAACATTATCCTCCAGGATACAGAATATCTGATTCAAAGATCAAGGGAAATAAGTTCACGGTACCATTCATATCCTTTTATTTATAAAAAATATAATAATATTTAATTAAATTTTTAAATTATAAACTGATAATTTCTAACAAAATGTGCATCAAGGGTTCATATTTAGTCATGCATCTTCTTTTTTAATGTATCTTTCACGTGCGACATGTCTAACGGAGAATCTTGATGATTTTTTCTCTTTTAGCGTGTCTCACACACCCCTATAAGAAAATAGTCACACCTTTATGATGCATGTCAAGGATCTATCTACACTTTATCTAAGTGTATAACAGTAGAAAAAGAAAACAGAGAAAATCATCAAGGTTCTCTCATAGAGATGTGGTACATCAAAGAAGAACACTCAAGTACACACCCATAGGAAGAGAAAATATAAAAGTCCATTGTTATACAACTAAAACACCAAAAGGATATATTAGACATTTTGTAAAATACAATATTTTTTCCACATCCCCATTTTACGGGATGAAAAAAGGAAGTAGTAGAATGTGATACATATCACCTCCCACTAACTTCCATCATGATTTTTATATTTATAAGCTAACCAATAAAAAAAAGTTATATTTATAAGGTTCTATTTTTATTAATATGTTATAAGTGTGTGAAATTAATAAAAGAGAAAATTTAATTTAATTTAAATATGATTAATATATTGATACTTATTTGTAATTTGAACGAATGTGAGTGAATTTTAAATGATGGAATATGAAAAAGTAATGTTTAGTAAAGTGAGGTGTGAACATAGTTGCTATTCGCTTGAATTAAGGTATCCATATTGGTTTTACGGAAAAGTCTATTTTGAAAAAAGGGGTTGCTGTTAGCAAAATAGAATTACTAAATACACCCTCAACACAATATAAATTTCTTCTTCTTCTCTGGAAACAATAGATTAGACCTCTCACTAGGCGAGGTGTTTTAGTTTCTAGTTGGGCGATATAGTTAACTGAGCGAGTTGTTCAGTGTATGATTTGTGTTTTTATTCAAAGTTTTAATAATTTGAGTATAAATTATCTTGTAAATAAACACTATAGACTATGGATGACAAAAAAATACATGTTTGCGGATACCTGCGAATGAAACCTGTGAAAATACTCGCAAGATAATTTAAATGGGCACACGCGGGTACCCGTTACCTGCTAAATTAAAATATTACTCATTTAATTTGAACAAGATAATATTTTTATGAACTAAATCAACTTAAAATAATAATATTAAAAAATTAATTGTCAAATTTTATTGTTATCAATGTTACTTTTTTAATGAAAAGTGCATAATTCATAGAATTATTTTTTATAAAAATATGGGTAATGTAAAACAAATATTATATTTATACTAAATAATATATAACAAATATTATATTTATATTAAATATCATATATATATATATATATATATATTAATCTATTTTTAGATTCAATTAATCTTGTAAAAACTAGAATAATTTTATTTTTAGATTTTTTAAATAATAAATTATTTTTTGATAAAACTTCATGTAAAGTAATCTTTTTAAAAAAAAAATATTTTTTAAAAATATTCATGGGTTCCCATAGATACCTGTTGGTATTTTTATAGCGGGTCTTTGATGAGTTTTAAAGGGTGATGGCCATGAGTATTTTGTTGCAAGGTGGGTAGCGAGTAGACACTACTTGTATCCATCTCGACCTGTTGTCTCTCCTACCATAGACTGTGACTATATTATTTGTATTAGTATTTTGGTGAGATGTTACAATATTGATGCAAAGAAAATCTACTAGAGAATAAATAAAGAAAAAATTAAAAACAAATTAGCTCAATTATTAATTATTAAGGCTAAGGATGGAAAAATTACCCATACCCGTGGGTACACGTCCGAACCCACCCTAATTTTGACGGGTATTACCTAGTTTACCAGGTATGGGTATGGGTACGGGTACGGGTATTATCTGATGTGTTAAACCGGTTACGGGTATGGGTAAATGACTACCCGCCCCGTACCCGAACTCGTATCGGCCTCGTTATAATTTTAATGATTATATAATAATTTTAAATTTATATATTTAATTAAAAATTTAAATTCTTAAGTTTTAATTTATCATTTATTGTTATTAATTATTCTTTATATACTTTTTAAATTAAAATATAATTAATAACTTAATATATAATTTATTTAATAATAAATAAGTAAATTTAAATTGTAAAAAATAATATGATATGTACGGAGACGGGATTAAAATTCGTACCCATTCTTTTTATACCTGAACCCGAATCTATCCCGCACTTTGCGGGTATGGGGACGGGGAGGGTCAAACCCACACCCGCCCCGTCCGGTTGTCATCCCTAATTAAGGCCCCATTTCGGGTTGCTTCGAGTATCTAGTTTTTAGTTTTGAAATATATTTTAAAAATAGAAATATTTAAACAAAAATTGTATTGATTTGGTTTTTTAGTTATTTCCAAAATATTTTTTACATAATTTAAAAAATAATAAAATTTGGTTGAATTTTATTTTTGTTTTTTATCCAAGTTCGTTGTTTGATATCACCCGCAACCACCTGCCACCATGTTTGATTGTTGATCACTTATTTTCACCTTTTATCACTTATCATCGACTACCACCTATGACCGTCAATCAATAGCAACCATCGATAACCGCTAGTCATTGATTGCAACCTCCGATCTCCAATTAGGGGTGCTCACTATTCGTGTTGGTTCAGTTTAAGGAGAAAATAAAAACCGAACCAATTAAGTTTAATTGAGTTTGGTTGGTTCAATTTTTTATAATTTTTTTCCTTACCTGAACCAATGATAATCAGGTTGATTCGATTCGGTTTTAGGGAAAACTAATAAAAAAATTTAAAAATTATTTTTTTATTAAATCATAAAAAAATAATTTTATTCATGAGAGTAGTCAAATCCATTAGTCTACTAAATTCATAATTTTATAACAAAATAGCAAGTGTTTCATATATACTAAATTAGTTAAATTAAACTATTAAAATAGCACAATACAAAAAACAAATTGTATAAATTTAAAGTATAAAATAAATTTAATAACTTTAAAATATAAAATAGATCGAGTCAAAGTTTTGAAAAGAAAAACTTAAACAAAACAAATTACTAAATTTACTAACTTAAAATATAAAAGAAATATATAATAATATACTTTTGGGTTGCTTCGGGTTGGGTCAACGTTTTCAAATGCAAAAACTGCGAATCAAACCAGACATGATTAGTTCTGCTCAATTTGGGTCAGGTGCAGACCCGATCAAGTGAAAAAACCGAACTAAACTAATTGGTTTGATTCGATTTATCGAGTTCGAAATATAAAAAATAAACTAATTTTTATTTTTATAAATTTAAAATTTGTAAACAAAAATGAGTTACCTCATTACAAACTAAAAATTTTTATTTCACTTCATTTTATAGTTAAGATCAGTTTGGGGGGGGGGGGGAACTTAACTAAAAGCAACCTTATAACAATCCAATATTATCCTAGATTTCGTAAATAAATGACAGAAACCATAACATAATAAACCAAAACACAAGATGTAATTTACTTAATTAACTTCGTGAAATATATTCGTGTAGTATTTATAACACTTATTTTGCTTAAACTAATATTGAAAAAAAAAAGATAGATCATAGTTTTTGTGAAAATCTTATAGTCTAATTTTGTTTGTATTATCTTTATTAAAATGTTGTTACTAATAATTATAAAAATTTTATTGCTTTAAAATATATACTCTGCGAAAGAAATAGTTATAATAAATGCACTCTCAACTTTTAGCACAAAGAGGCAGTGTTTATGACACAGTAAGATTTTATTAAAGAACAAAAAGATAAATATAACTGGATTACAAGTTTAAAGGTGATGTGTGTTGGTCAATCACAAATTATTATAAAAATTGTAAATATGCCCTTTTAAATAGTAATTATTAAAATCAACTTATCACAAATGGTGAAATGTGATTAAAATCGGATGACAAAGTAAATTTTTTTATAACGTAAGTGCATCATCATTCTAAATTACTAATATAAAACTTTCAATTCTGATTCAACAATAACAAATACTAAAGTTAAGATATCAGATGTAATGTTAAGGGCTTCAACACGGCGTGAATTGATGTAATCTCTCTAACATTCTCTTTAATTCCTGTTTCATTTTTATTAGAAGGATAAAAAAAATATCAAATATAATTTTAGAGACGGTTGAAGGGTTTTGGGGTTTGAGAATTTATTTATTAATAAAATGATTTATTAAAATTATTATAATTAATCCTATATAACACTCCATTTTCAATAGACACGGTCAATCTATTTAATCTTTGTTAAAACATTGTTTGTTTTAATTAAGTTTTTATCATTGTAGGTTTATATAAGTTTTTTTATCCCTAACACTTCATAAAAAAATTACTTTTAATCCTTAAAATTGCTGAAAGAGAGTACATTTTTGTATTTTGTGAATCAGTTTTTCTCCTCAACCTTAATCTTCAATTTCACATCCGACACAGTTAAATAAAGTAGAACTTATAAACAACCAATATTAATAAAAAGAACAAATTAGTTTTAGGGACTAAAAAATATTTTTAAATTTCAAGGATCAAAAGTGATTTTTAGTGAAACTTTAGAAATAAAAAACTTACGCCTTAGCTTTAAAAAATTCCTTTCAGTAACGTATACCAGAATCGTTAACATTATTCTGTAAGTCATATATGCATTTAAAAATAATTAATGTTTGTTTGCCAACAGTTTTGTAAAACTGTTTTTTGAAAACAGTTCTGGTTTTTTAGTTTTTAAAAACTAAAAAACAAGAACAACTAAAAGTAGTTTTGTTTTTCAGTTTTCTATTTTTGTTTTGAAAACTCAAAATATAATTAGAATATGTTGTTTTTTACTTTTCATTAATGAAATTTTAATAAATATAAACAAGTTTTTCCATCTTTATATCTTCAAAAACAGTTTTCAAATAACACTTACCAAATAAGTTTTTCTTTTATTTTCTTCTCAAAAACAGTTTTTAAAAACTATTCTTGAAAACTCTTTTCAAAAACTAAAAAACAAAAACAAACCAATAAAGCATTTACTCTTTCTTTGTAATTGAGAATGTTAAATGGTTTATTATTTATTTCCAATACTATAATTTATTTAAAGGTATTTATTTCTGAAAATAAAATATAATCTATCAATATCCCAGAAATTATCATGTTTCAAAGATTATTCAAGGTTTAGGAAATTTTCTTTCAAAATTATTCTATATAGTGACTTTAATTATTAACACTAAATAAAAAACCAACAACATCTTACTATATGTTTAATTTTTCAAATCTACTTTGAAGTGCAGTGATTGATTTATCTATGATATATAAAAAATAATTAATTCTAAATGATTCTTGATGAGATTTTAGAATATATTCTGAATACTTTCATCAAATTGTTTCTTTCAAAAGCAATTTCTTTGACCGAAGTGAATGCAATTTCAAATTCATTTTCCCCGTCTTTCAAAAAAATATAAAAAAAAACCTTTAAAGTTTTCAATAGCTTTGTAAATGCACATATCTTTTTATTGTAAACTTTTTGTAACTGGGTTAACTACAAATAATATATCATTCCAAATAATCATTCTTAACAAAAATTTCAAGCTTGTAAGTTACTAAAAGCACAATACACAATGATAAGAGATAAAAAAACATAATTAGGTATTGAGTAATGACAATCAAATTAAACGTTAACTGGATATAAGATTCAAGAAGAATTGAAGAAGTAGGAAGTAGTCATAAAAAATTTACTTTTGGATTCTTTTGGTATTAAGTTATTTTCTTTAAAATAATAAGATACATATAAAAACTAAATAAGAAATAAAAAACTATTTAGGTTATTTTGGTATTAAGCTATTCTCTTTTAAAAAAATAAAATCAAAAGAATTATTTATTGGAAAAAATTACAACTTGTTTTAGTAAATAGTGTACTCCATCGATTACCTGTGTCCTCTATCGTGTTGGTGGTTATCTAGAAGTTATCTTCTTAAGTGGTTATGAGTTAGTTACTGAGTGGTTACCAGTAGAGATCACAAAAATACTCATACTCGTGGATACCTTCTCGAACTTGCTTCAATTTTGACGGGTATTACCGCTTTGACCAGGTATGGGTACATGTACAGATACTACCTAATGTGTTGAATCGGGTACAGGTATGAATATGTGATTACTTGTCTCGTACTTGAATATGTACCCGCCCATTATAATTTTAATAATTATCTAATAAATTTAAATTTATATATTTAACTAAACATTTTAATTCTCAAACTTTAATTTATAATTTCTTATTATTAATTATTCTTTATATACTTTTAAAATAAAATATAATTAATAACTTTATGATTTATTTACTTATAAATAAGTAAATTTAAATTGTAAGAAATAATATAACGGGTACCCGGGGTATACCCGAACCTAAAAATACCCGACGGGACGAAGATGGAAATTAAAATTTTATACTCGCTCTTTTTATACTCAAATTTGAATCCACCTCGCACTTTGCAGGACGGGGATGAGGAGGGTCAAACACGCATCACCCCGCCCCATTGTCATCCCTAGTTACCGAGAAATTATTGTGAGATCGGTTACGAGGAGTGGTTACTTAATAATTTTGGATGGTTACCTAGTGTGAGATCGGTTAATCGTTCTTTTTCAATCAACTACTCATTATTATTAATAAAAAGTTATTAGTCATTTATACTATTTTAATTAAAAACTATTTTTTAAATATAATTTTAATATTTGGAAGTATACTACTATGAAAAATATTTTTAGGCTAAAGCACTTGCTTTACCTTCTTGGGCCTTAGGCCATCCATGTCTAATTTTTTCCTTTATTAAACATACCATCTTTCATTCTAAAATCTAGATAATCTTATTTGTCAACAAAGTTAGACAACAGACATTGTATACTTATTCAATGTTTTTAAATCCATTTAAAAAATGAGTTTTTTTTAGCTCAGTTCATTTATCACGCGATTTAAATGGACAAAGTTCGCACGCTTACATAGGCTTTCATTATTTAAAAAATAATTTTTAGTCACTTTTTATTAACTATTAATTTATAAATAATAAAATTATTAAAAGAAAAAAGGATATTAGATAATTTAAATGACTTTTGAAAAGGTTTCTAATTTAAAATGGTAAAAAAATAATTAATTATATTGAAAATTAATAGATTTTTTCAAAAGAGTTTAATTAGCATGCATTGACAATGTAAAAGAGTTTTACACATACATTTAATCATATATTTTCATTTATATAACTTTTCAAATATTAATTGGTAAAGTTAACAGACTTACCACAAATAATAGGGGTGTTCACAGGTTGGGTTGGGTCGGGTTTAGGAAAACCCAAGACCCAACCCAATCATAAAAAATTAGGTTGAGTTGGGTTGATTGAGTCACCATTTTAAAAAATATTTTTTAAACAATAAATTTATAATTACAAATTATATGACTAAAATAAATTAAAAATAACATATTAAATTATTAATCAACAATATGATAAAGTTAAATGCATTTCAAATAATTTTCAAATAGAAAAACATACCTCAAAAAGAAAATAAAAGAAATGAAAGTCAAAATTGTAAAGGATGCATAAGCAATCAATGAGGTCAAGTATATGATTCATATGACCTCCAAAACTACATGAGTTACCCTCACATGTAGAAACCACTGGACCACTAATTGTATACATATGTTTATAGTAGTTTGTGAAGTTTGTATGTAATTATATATACACTTCCTATTTTATATAATTATATATAAAATTTAAAAGAAATATTAGTGTAATATTTTTAAACTTATAAAAGATGTTAGAAAAATACTTATAAATTTTTTAAAAAATGTTAGTATAAGAAAATAAATAGAATGAAATGTAATTTAATAAAAGTTCATGTGATATTGTTAGTATAAGAAAATAGAAAATAAAAAATATATTCATGTGATATTATTGTATTTCACTCTTTAAATTAAATTAATAAATTTACTTTTGTTCAAAATATCTAATAAATATCTCTTATTCATTTATTGAATAGATTTATTTTTTATAATATTTCTTCAACAAAAAAATAAAAACAATTTTTTTTATTAAATAATTAATTTTCTATAATACCTTTTCCTCCAAATAAAATTATATGAATAAGAGTATTTCTATTTTACCGTCTTGGTGTTCTTGTTGCACTATGATATGGTATATGTATAGCTCCTCAAAATGTGAAGAACAAATAAAAGACATAATTGGTAGAATTTAAACACTTTTATAGATTTATCATGAATATAATTATGTGTTATTTTTTTAGAAAATACTATAAGATATGAATTTATTTAATAAATAAGAAAGTGTTCTTATTTTTAGTAAGAAATTAATATTTTAGAAAACAAATCTATTTAATAAGTATAAAATAGATATTTATTATTTTTACTGTAAGTAGATCTATTAATCAAAATAAAGAAGAAAAAAAATATTCTTTTGAATAGTAATATTTTGATGTAAATTAGATAAAAATAAGTTATTATCAAGTATTCTTATGGTGTGAAATCTTACTAGTTTTAATATTGATATTCATATTACTGTAAATATTACAATTTTAGCTAATTTGTAACTCTTTATTAGTCAAAAACTATTTTAATTTTTTCTAAATAATAATTTTAGTAACTACTATATTTTTTGTTTTTTTACTCGCTACTTTGCAAATAATGTTAAATTGTTAGTTTCTAACCTTTAACTTTTATGTTTATTAACCTTTAATTTAATTTAAGTAGGATTAATAAATTAAATACGAAATAATTGGTTGGGATTTATATTGATACTTATTTGTTATTTGGAAGGATATGATTGGATTTAAGTGAATTTTAAATGATGAAATATGACAAAGTAATGTTTAGTAAAGTGAGGAGTGAGCGTAGTTGATATTCTCTTGAATTGAGGTATTCATATTGGTTTTCCAGAAAAGTCTATTTTGAAAAAAGGGGTTGTCGTTAGCAGAGTAGAATTACTAAATACACCCCCAACACAATATAAATTTCTTCTTCTCCCCCTGGAAACCATAGATCAGACCTTTCACTAGGCAAGGTGTTTTAGTTCCTAGTTGGGCATATAGTTAACTGAGCAAGTTGTTTAGTGTATGATTTGTGTTTTTATTCAAAGTTTTAATAATTTGAGTATAAATTATCTTGTAAATAAACGCTATAGACTAGGGATGACAAAAAAATACATGTTTGCGGATACCTGTGAATAAAACCTGTAAAAATACTCGCAAGATAATTTAAATGGATACCCGCCACCCATGGATAGGGTTTTTTTCTACCCACTCCTTAAAGGGTATGAGTATAAGTATCATCATACCTGCACACATGGGTACCCATTACTTGCTAAATTAAAATATTACTCATTTAATTTGAAGAAGATAATATTTTTGTGAAATAAATCAACTTAAAATATTAATATTAAAATATTAATTGTCAAATTTTATTGTTATTAATGTTACTTTTTTTTATGAAAAGTACATAATTCATAGAATTATTTTTTATAAAAATATGGGTAATGTAAAACAAATATTATATTTATACTAAATTATATAACAAATATTCTATTTATATTAAATATCATATATATATATATATATTAATCTATTTTTAGATTTAATTAATCTTGTAAAAACTAGAATAATTTTATTTCTAGATTTTTTAACAAATAATTTTTTTTTATAAAACTTCATGTAAAGTAATCTTTTTTTAAAAAAATATTCATAGGTTCCTGTGGATACGCGTTGGTATTTTTATAACGGATATTTGATGAGTTTTAAGAGGTGATGAGCATGAGTATTATGTTGCAAGGCAGGTAGCAAGTAGACACTACTCATGCCCATCTCAATCTGTTGTCACTCCTACTATAGACTGTGACTATATTATTTGTATTAGTATTTTTGTGAGATGTTACAATATTGATGCAAAGAAAATCTACTAGAGAATAAATAAAGAAAAAATTAAAAACAAATTAGCTCAGTTATTAATTATTAAGGCTAGGGATGGAAAAATTACCCATACCCGTGGGTACACGTCCGAACCCACCCGATTTTGACAGGTATTACCTGATTTGACCAGGTATGAGTATGGGTATGAATACGGGTACATGTATTATTCGATGGGTTAAACCAGGTACGGGTATGGGTATGAGTATGTAACTACCCGCCCCGTACCCAAACTCATACCCACTCCGTTATAATTTTAATGATTATATAATAATTTTAAATTTATATATTTAATTAAAAATTTTAATTCTTAAGTTTTAATTTATAATTTATTGTTATTAATTATTCTTTATATAATTTTTAAATTAAAATAAAATTAATAACTTAATATATAATTTATTTAATAATAAATAAGTAAATTTAAATAGTAAAACATAATATGACGAGTAGGGGGATGAGGATTAAAATATTATATCCGCTCGTTTTATACCTGAACCCAAATCCGTCCCGCACTTTGCGGGACGGGGGAAGGGTCAAACCTGCATCCACCCTGCCCCATTGCCATCCCTAATTAAGGCCCCATTTCGGGTTTTTTCGAGTTTCTAGTTTATAGTTTTGAAATATATTTTAAAAAAATATATTTAAACAAAAATGGTATTGATTTGGTTTTTTAGTTATTTACAAAACATTTTTTTACATAATTTAAAAAATAATAAAATTTGGTTGAGTTTTTTTTTTTTATTTAAGTTTGTTGTTTGACATCACTCGCAACCACCTAACACCACATTTGATTGTCGATCACTTATTTTCACCTTTTATCACTGATCATCGACCACCACGTCCGACTCTAATCACTAGCAACCATTGACAACTGCTAGTCACTGGTTGCAACCTCCAATCTCCAATTAGGGGTGTTCACTATTCGTGTTGGTTCAGCTTGGGGAAAAAATAAAAACTGAATCAATTAATTTTAATTAAGTTAGGTTGGTTCAATTTTTTCGAATTTTTTTCTGACCTGAACCAATAATAATCAGGTTGATTCGACATTCGGTTTTAGGGAAAACTGATAAAAAAATTTAAAAAATATTTTTTATTAAATCATAAAAAAATAATTTTATACATGAAACTAGTCAAATCCATTAGTCTACTAAATTCATAATTTTATAACAAAATATCAAGTACTTCATATATACTAAATTAGTCAAATTAAACTATTAAAATAACACAATACAAAAAACAAGTGTATAAATTTAAAGTATAAAATAAATTTACTAACTTTAAAATATAAAATAGATCGATCAAAGTTTGAAAAGCAAAACCTAAACAAAACAAGTTACTAAATTTACTAACTTAAAAATATAAAAGAAATATATAATAATATACTTTTGGGTTGGTTCGGGTTGGGTTAGGGTTTTCAAATGCGAAAACTACAAACCAAACCAGACATGATTGATTCTAGTCAATTTGGGTCGGGTCTAGACTCGATCAAGTGAAAAAACCAAACTAAACTAATTGGTTTGGTTCGATTTATCGGGTTCGTCTGGTTGACTCGAACTGATGAACACCCTTAACTCCAATCATTGTCTGTCACTTCTAACCTTTGTTCATTGTGCACCATCTTTTACTCAAGTCACTCACTGGTCAGCTCCAGAGAAATCTGACAACAATATTTTAAATTTAAAAATAAAAATAATGCTATTTAATTTTATAAATTAAAACTTAAAGGCAAAACTAATTTTTATTTTTATAAATTTAAAAATTGTAAACCAAAATTAGTTACCTCATTACAAACTAAAAAATTTTATTTCACTTCATTTTATAGTTAAGATCAGTTTAGGGAAAAAAACTTAACTAAAAGCAACCTTATAATAATCCAATATTATCCTAGATAAATGAAAGAAACCATAACATAATAAACCAAAACACAAGATGTACTTTACTTAATTAACTTCGTGAAATATATTCGAGAAGGAGGGCTGATTTTGTAAAGGATTTGTAGTATTTATAACACATATTTTGCTTAAATTAATATTGAAAAAAAAAAAGATAGGTCATAGTTTTTATGAAAATCTTATAGTCTAATTTTGTTTGTATTATTTTTATTAAAATGTTGTTACTAATAATTATAAAAATTTTCTTGCTTTAAAATATATACTTTGCGAAAGAAATAGTTATAAATGCACTCTCAACTTTTTGCACAAAGAGGCAGTGTTTATGACACAGTAAGATTTTATTAAAGAACAAAAAAATAAATATAACTGGATGACAAGTTTAAAGGTGATGTGTGTTGCGAATCTCAAATTATTATAAAAATTGTAAATATGTCCTTTTAACTAGTAATTATTAAAATCAACTAATAATAAATGGTGAAATGTGATTAAAATCGGATGACAAAGTAAATTTTTTTATAACGTAAGTGCATAATCATTCTAAATGACTAGTATAAAACTTCCAAATCTGATTCAACAATAACAAATACCAAAGTTAAGATATCAAATTTAATGTTAAAGGGTAGGATGTGAGAGTTGCCGTGGATTTTCTAACATTATTTTCAATTTATATAAGAAGGATAAAAAAAAATCAAATATAATTTTAGAGACGGTTGAAGGGTTTTGGGATCTGAAATTTTTTTTATTAATAAAATAATTTATTAAAATTATTATAATAATCCTATATAACACTCCATTTTCAATAGACACGGTAAATCTATTTAATCTTTGTTAAAACATTGTTGGTTTTAATTAAGTTTTTATTGTTGTAGGTTTATATAAGTTTTTTTGTCTCTAACGTTTCATAAAAAAAATTACTTTTAATCTTTAAATTTTAAAAATATTTTTTTAATTCCTAATTCACTTTTAGTTATTCTTCTCTCATTGATGCCGTTAAAAAATTGCTTACAGGGAGCATATTTTTGTACTTGTGAATCAGTTTTCCTCCTAAATCTTAATCTTCAATTTTACATCCTAAGTAAAGTAGAACTTATAAACGGATAATGTTAAAACAAAAAAAAAAAAAACACAAATCAGCTTTAGGGACTAAAAAATATTTTTAAATTTCAAAGAACAAAAGTGATTTTTTGGTTAAACTTTAGAAAAAAAAAAACTTATTTACACCTTAATTTTAGCTTTGAAAAATTCCTTTCCGAAGTAACTATACCAGAATCGTTAACATTACAGAATAAGTTATATAGGTATTTAAAAAAGAATTTACTCGTTATTTGTAATTCAGAATGCTAATTGATTTATTATTTATTTCCAAAACTATAATTTCTTTAAAGATATTTATTTCTGAAAATAAAACATAATCTATCAATATCCGAGAAATTATCATGTTTCAAAGATTATTCAAGATTTAGGCATTTTTCTTTCAAAATCATTCTATATAGTGACTTTAATTATTAACACTAAATAAAAAACCAACAACATCTTACTATATGTTTAATTGTTCAAATCTACTTTGAAGTGCAGTGATTGATTTATCTATGATATATAAGAAACAATTAATTCTAAATGATTCTTGATGACATTTTAGAATATATTCTCGATACTTTCGTCAAATTGTTTCTTTCAAAAGCAATTTCTTTGATTGAAGTGAACGCATTTTCAAATTCATTTTCCTTATCTTTCAAAAAATGAAAAAAAAAACCTTTAAATTGTTCAATAGCTTTGTCAATGCACATATCTTTTGATTGTAAACTTTTTGTAACAGGGTTAACTACAAATAATATATCATACCAAATAATCATTCTTAACAAAAAATTCAAGCTTGTAAGTTACTAAAAGCATAATACACAACAATCATAGATAAAAAAACATAATTAGGTATTGGCTAATGACACTCAAATTAAACGTCAAATAGAAATAAGATTTAAGAAGAATTGAAGAAGGAAGTAGTCATAAAAAATATCCTTTTGGATTCTTTTGGTATTAAGTTATTCTCTTTAAAATGATAAGATAGATATAAAAACTAAATAAGAAATAAAAAACTATTTAGGTTCTTTTGGTATTAAGCTATTCTCTTAAAAAAAAAAGAAAATCAAAAGTATTATTTATTGGGAAAAATTACTACTTGTTTTAGTAAAAAGTGTCCTCCATCAATTCCCTGTCATGTGTCTTCTATTGTGTTGGTGGTTATTTAGAGGTTATCTTCTCAGGTGGTTACGTGAGTTAGTTACTAAGTGATTACCAGTAGGGATGACAAAAATACTCATACCCATAGGTACCTTTTCGAACCCGTTTCAATTTTTATGGGTATTACCCGCTTTGACCGGATATGAGTACAGGTACGTGTATTACCTATGAGTTAAATCGGGTACGGGTATGAATATGTGACTACCCGCCCCGTACTTGAATCTGTATCCACCAATTATAATTTTAATAATTATCTAATAAATTTAAATTTATATATTTAACTAAAAATTTTAATTCTCAAACTTTAATTTATAATTTCTTGTTATTAATTATTCTTTATATAGTTTTTAAATAAAATATAATTAATAACTTATTATATATAATTTATTTACTTATAAATAAGTAAATTTAAATTGTAAGAAATAATATAACGAGTACACGAGGTATACCTTAACCCGAAAATACCCGACAAAACGCAAATGAAAATTAAAATTTCATACTCGTTTTTTTTATACCCGAATCTAAATCCACCTCGCACTTTGCAGGACGCAGACGAGGAGGTTCAAACCTGCACCACCCCACCCCATTGCCATCCCCAGTTACCGAGAAGTTATTTTGAGATGGGTTATGAGAAGTAGTTACTTAATAATTTTGGATGGTTACGTGGTGTGAAATCGGTTAATCTTTTTCAATCCACTACTCATTATTATCAATAAAAAGTTATTAGTCATTTATACTATTTTAATTAAAAAATATTTTTTAAATATAATTTTAATATTTGGAAGTATACTACAATTGAAAAATATTTTTAGGCTAAAGCACTTGCTTTACCTTCTTGGGCCTTAGGCCATCCATGTCTAATTTTTTGCTTTATTAAACATACCATCTTTCATCCTAAAATCCAGATAATCTTATCTGTCAACAAAGTTGGACAACATACATTGTATACTTATTCAATGTTTTTAAATCCATTTAAAAAATGAGTTTTTTTAGCTCACTTCATTTATCACGCGATTTAAATGAACAAAGCTCGCGGGCTTCCATAGGCTTTCATTTAAAAAATAATTTATAGTCACTTTTGATTAACTATTAATTTATAAATAATAAAAAATATTAAAAGAAAAAAGGATATAAGATAATTTAAATGACTTTTCAAAAGGTTTCTAATTTAAAATGGTAAAAAAATAATTTAATTATTGAAAATTAATAGATTTTTTCAAAAGAGTTTAATTAGCATGCATTGACAATGTAAAAGAGTTTTAGACTGACATTTAATCATATCTCTTCATTTATATGAATTTTAAAATATTAATTGGTAAAATTAACAAGCTTACCACAAATAATAGGGGTGTTCAAAGGTCGGGTTAGGTTAGGTTTGGTTTAGGAAAACATACTACATATCTCTTCATTTATATGATTTTTATGTAATTATATATATATATATATATATATATATACTTTCTATTTTATATAATTGTATATAAAATTTAAAAGAGATATTAGTGTAATATTTTTAAACATATAAAAGATGTTAAAAAAATACTTATAAATTTTTAAAAAAATGTTAGTATAAGAAAATAAATAGAATGAAATGTAATTTAATAAAAGTTCATGTGATATTGTTAGTATAAGAAAATAAAAAATAAATAAATATATATATATATATATATATAAAAGTTAATAAAAGTTCATGTGATATTATTGTATTTTACTCTTTAAAGTAAATTAATAAATTTACTTTTGTTCAAAATATCTCTTATTCATTTATTAAATAGATTAATTTTCTATAATATTTTTTCCTCCAAATAAAATTATATGAATAAGAGTATTTCTATTCTACCGTCTTGCTGTTCTTGTTGCACTATGATATGTATATAGCTTCTCAAAATGTGAAGAACAAATCAAAGACATAACTGGTAGAATTTAAACACTTTTATAGATTTATCATAAATATAATTATGTGTCTCTTTTTAGAAAATACTATAAGATATGAATTTATTTAATAAATAAGAAAGTGTTCTTATTTTTAGTAAGAAATTAATATTTTAGTAAATAAATCTATTTAATAAGTATAAAATAGATATTTATTATTTTCACTGTAAGTATATCTATTAATAAAAATAAAGAAAAAAATATTTTGAATAGTAATATTTTGATGTAAATTAGATAAAAAGAAGTTATTATTAAGTATTCTTATAGTGTAAAATTTTACTAGTTTTAATATTGATATTCATATGACTCTAAATATAACAATTTTAGCTAATTTGTAACTTTTTTTACTAGCCAAAAACTATTTTAATTTTTTCTAAATAATAATTTTAGTAACTACTAAATTTTTTTTACACCCTACTTTGCAAATAATGTTAAATTGTTAGTTTCTAACCTTTAACTTTTATGTTTATTTTGTTTTTGAATATTTATTATTTTTTTAATATTTTATATATTAGATAAGAAAATATTGAAACTTAAAAGAAGACAATCAAGACATCATAAAGTTAAAACTTAAAAGTATTATTTTTCTTTGTCATTTGTGTAGAAAATTTGTCCACCGTATAGTATAATATTAAATCTTAAAAGAAAACAATTAATACATCATACAAGTTAATTAATGTGTACTCAAAATTAACATGTAAATAATATTGAAGTATGTAAATAATATTGAAATATGTAAATAATATTGATTATTGAAGTTAATATAGAGAATTCAGTAGTATCTAGTTTTCTATTTAGCAATAATATTCTTAAGATGTTTTGATTTGGTATTAATATTATGTTCAACAATGACATATATTGTACAAAGGCTTTATTATGCTATTAATTTGGTATTAATTCTCATCGCATATTAAATTGTTATTCCTATCATAGATTAAATTGCAATGACATATACTATACATATAGCCTTGATTGGTATTAATTCCTATCGCAAATTAAATTGCTATTCAGCAGCATCCAGTTTGCTATTTAGCAATAATATTCCTCATACTAGTAATAAACTATTCTGTGATACAAACATGTAAAATAGATCAACATTAATGATGCAAAAATAGTAAAACACTAATTACCAACATTGATAGGTAACTTGACTATGAAAATAATAGAAAGAATTCAAGAAATAGCTACAAAGTCTGGCATTATTTCATACCAGTGATGACAAGTGGAAAACACCAGTGAAAGTGAAAGGTGAAAGCACAACGATGGTCGATGGGTCCACACGACAACGAAGAAGAAGTGAAGAACCACTTGCTATTTAGGGTTTCTAGAAAAAGAAAAGAAAGATGAAGTGAATAACTAGTGAGAGCACAGCAATGACCGATGGGTCCGCACGACAATGAAGAAGAAGTGAAGAACAATAAACACTTGCTATTTAAGGTTTTTAGAAAAAGAAAAGAAAGATGAAGTGAGGGAGATGGTAGTGCAGAGAGTAAATAGTGACAAGGACACGATCTGTGAAAAGTGAAAACTCTTGGTTAGGCTTGGATTAGGATATACATTAAAAATTTGAAATAATAAATAATAAACTATAAAAGATATTTTTTTAATTTAAAATAATAAATAATAACAAAATATTATTTTTAGGTTAGGTTAGGTTAGGTTGAGTCTCAAGTTTAACTCATGAACTTGTCACCCTAACCCGTAGGTGATTGGGTTTGATCAGGTTGGGTTGGGTTTCACCCAATCTAAATAAAAGCTCAACTCAATCCCTTTGGGTTAGATTGGGTCGGATTAGGTCATCGGGTCACCCAACCCAATGAACCACCCTAACCAATAAAGGATTGTAATTGAATATTATTGTCATACCTTGTAACAGGTCATGCTATTGGTAGATAAATAAAATTTTACCTTTTACAAAAAAAAAATAGTAAAACAACAAAATAAAAAACATTGCCAGAAAAATAAAAAGAAATAGTAAAACCACTCCTATAACATTGTATAATGTCCATAATCAACATGATTTGCAATTCATACTCAATTCTATACTTGTTGACACGTGGGTTATCACAAAAATAGTTTGTAAGTCAAATGAGTCATATCTATGTTTATTAAGAAAGATATTAAAAAATCTTTAAAAAAATAGTGTACGAAAATAGTATACAAAAACCCAAATTTTAAGTTCAGAAATGGATTATATGTATATTAAGTATTTGTACCTTAAAATATCTATCATAAGAATAATTACCTCTAATTAAATACAAAAAATTTAAACAACTTAAAATTGGATCAAGACTATACTCAGTGTTTAATCATACTATTCTTGTTTACGGATGGCAACGAGGTAAGGACGGTTTTGTCCTCCCCATCCTCGTCCCCAAAAAGTACGGGGCAAGAACGGGTATAATTTATTTTTTATAACTTATATTAGATTTACTAATAATTTAGTTAATTATTAATTATATTTAATTTATTAATCATTGAATAAATATATACTAAGTTATTAATTATATTTATCTGCATATCTAAATTACAGTAATATTTTGAAAATTTTTCTCAAATTATATATTATTCTTATTTTTTGACATTTCTATGACCTCTTTTACAAAATTGTTTATTAGAGTGCAAGAGTGCGTTGAAGTCCTACAATGAGGAGGAAGATCGAAAAAATTGAATAACATATAAGCTGAACATTTATTAAAAACTTGAGCATGAAGGTTTTTGGATTTTGAACAACATATAAGTGGTTCAATGTAGTGATCGATCCAAATGAGTATGATGGGTTGGTGGTAGAAATAATGTGATCCTTTTTTGGAAAGTTTTTCCAATGAAGGATTAAGTTTTGGATTAAAATATGGTATCACGTTCACTTATGTGGTGTGATCATGGTTGTGCTAATTTCTTCAAATTTGTTCATTCTATTTTCTATAATGCATTGCTTTCAAATAATAGATGGTTTTGTAAGATAAAAACATAAAATGTTGTATAATTAAAAAAAAATTATGAGTGATAAATGTAATTATATATATATATATATATATATATATATATATAATTCTCACATTAATTCTATAGGTTTGTTAGTTTTTAGGAAAATATATTTATGTCCATCTAACATGTGGATTGCTCTTTATTGCTTTTTTTAATTTATTTTTTTACATTTTTATCTTTTTCAGTTTGAAATGTATTATTTTTAGTCTTTATATAAGCTCTAAACAATTGGAAAGATAAAAAATAGTGCATTTTAAAATTAAGAGAATCAAAAACATTATTTTTTTTTAGATAACTAAAGTGAATATTTTATATTTTAGAGATGGAAAAATATATTTTGTCCTTTTTTTTAACAACAATCTTAAGTGAACATGCTAAGCCAATTGAATTTAATGAATAGAGAAACTTGAATAAAATTCCAATCATATTTTTGTTATTTATATTTAGATATATTGATTTAAAAATAAAATTTTATCTTTCTTTTATTTGTTTACTCTAAATTGTTTTCTAAAATGAATTATCAACACTAACACACAGTCTTAATTCACTTTTCATAACATAAAAATAAATGAATCACTGGTCATATGACTATAATATATTCACTTAGACCGCATAATCTGACAAATATCTGAATATCCACACATAATTAAATGATTCTTTCCTGATCAACAAGAACATGTAAAGTATGGTTCTCTCTTGCAAAAAGATTGAATTGTTTTAGAAAACAAAAAAACACTCACAATTCCAGAAAATATCAAAAGAACTTGGGGATATGTTAACAAGGTTGACACGAGGATGATAAAGAGTGAGAATAATTATAGTATATTATGTCTTTTATTAAAGGGATCCATTTTGGACAAACTAGTGACCACTAAAGTTTTCGATCTTCGATTGGGTCAAAGGTTGAGTACAGCGAGTTATGCTCAACAATAAAAAAAAAGAAGTATCAGGTTATTAATTAGCTTAATCCCCATTATTTAAAAGGAAACTAAGATTACAAATTTACAGTTATATTACCTAATTCTTAATTGACTGGATAAAGCCCAATAGGTAAATGCCCAATATTCTCCTATAAATAGGTAATGGGTATCGAGGTAACATTGTTCACTAGTTTGATATTTACTACTATTTACTCTAGGCTGAACGCTACCTATGACTTAAGCATCAGGATGTCTTTTGTTGGTACCCCACCCTCTGCAGACCGGTCGAGGAATTAGCTACCTATAAACTTACGAGAAGATGTACCTCGCTACTCTCAGTAGATACATTTTGATGTCCACTATGAGTCCAAGTAAAATGTTTGGTCTTACTACACTTGGAGCACTGAGAAGTTATGGCAATAACAAGGAACAATGCAGAAGGATGACCCCATACTACTACCAATATAGAGGGAGGAATATCTCGACCACAAACCACTATAAGATGTCTTGAGGTTGTGGACAAGACTAGCTTGATCAAGATTATCAGGTTCTTGCGATAGGAGATATCGGAGTTGCGACGTGAGAATGCTGACCTCAGAAGCCAAAACTGAAGTCGGCATGTTGAGAAGCCTAGCCATAGTAAGGGAGAGGAAAACTCGTACAAAGAGGAGTTTGTTGCGCCTTCTCATAGACGGCCACCTACCAGCCCCTATATAAGGATCTCGGGCACTACAAGTGCTCTTCAGCTTAAACCATATCACCCTTTCATGGCTAAAATCATGGATGCACTATTTCCTAAAAATTGGAAGAATGTGGTCCTTGAGAAGTATGATATGTCTTTGGACCTCGATGAGTACTTGGGTGTCTTCATGACTCATGAGGGACTGTATATCATGAACAACATGATACTATGTAAGATTTTCCTGATGTCTCTCAAGGAATAGGCCCTTAATTGGTTTATGCAACTGTCTCCTAAGTCCATCAACAACTTCCAGACTCTAGTTGCTAAGTTTGGAAACTAGTTTGCAACTTCCAGGCCTTATAAACTTACTTCGATGGTGCTGGTTTGATTAAAAAAAGAGAAGGAAGAGGATTTACAGGCATTAATGGATCGATTCAACAAGGTTATGCTGAGCATCCAAAATCTAGAACCCACAATGGCCCTGCACCACATCCTCATGACATTGCAGCCAAGGGAGTTCACCAATAATCTAATTCATCAACCCATTAAGGACATGGACAACCTTAGGCACTGAGCAACATCGTTCATGGAGGTCGAGGAACTTGTTGCATTCCATACGTAAGTGCGAGCCAAACAGTCTGACCTCCCAAAAAAAGACAAAGGGAAAGAAGCCCAGGGGAAGAAAAAGGAGTAATATGGTGACCGTCCACCACGAGGGTCGAGGTGTAAGGACCAATTTTTCGATGTTACATGAGGTACAACCAATACACCCCTCCAATGTTAGCCGAACTAGGCTGATGGAATAGGCTCTAGCAGTCGACCTCTTGATCATGCCCAAGAAAGGAAATACACCACTAAGCACAGATACTAGCAACCATTGTCGATATCATCACCACAAGGGGCATTCTACTAAGGAGTGCACAACCCTCAAGGACAAGTTCGAGGACTTGATAAAGCAAGGAAATCTAAAGGATTATGTATACAAGTCGAGAAACAATTAATACCAGCCAACAAGAAATGGTGATTACGACTATGACAGTCATTCTCGTCAACGAGACTATGATTGGCCACAGAGTAGTAGGAGGAGGAGCAAGAGAAAAAAAGGTCACGGGATAGGAATAAAAACCAACATGAAGAAAATTCCAAAAAGGTCATCAATACCATAGTTGGAGGCTTTGTTAGAGGAGGAGCCATTTCTTCCTCCAAAAAAAGGCACCTAAGGACAATTCGGTCTATCAACTTTGTGGCGCCATATGTTAGGCCGAGGATGTCGCCAATAACTTTCACTGATGACGATTTCCAAGCCATAGCTTATTAAAGATGATTTGATGGTGATTAACATTAAGATCACTAATTGTTTTGTGTAGAAGACTCTTGTTGATCAGGGGAGTTCGACAAATGTCCTCTATTGGAAAACTTTCCAAGAGTTGGAAATCCCCGAGAGCCAACTTATGTCATACGATGAACAATTGATTGGTTTCTCTAGAGAAAAGGTTGCCACTAGAGGATGCATTGACGTATACACTAAGTTCGGCATAGGCAAGAAGAGCAGTAGCATCAAGATGAGATGTATAATTGTGCAAGTCAACACCTCTTACAACATACTTCTCAAGAGACCTTCCCTCAATAAACTTGGTGTCATTGTTTCTACTTCGTACCTAGCCATGAAGTTCTTGTCCAAGGAAGGGGAGATCATAACAGTCCATGCTAATCAAATAGCAGCAAAGCAATGTTATTTGGCCAGCTTGAAGGAAATGACCTATGTGCGAATAATGGAGTTGAATACTATAAATATGCTTCCACCATCCCTGAGAATTGACCTAGATTTAGACCCTAGGTCTGAGGAGGCAGAAAAAGTCAAACTCATTGAGAAAACAAAAACTTTCCAGTTGGGGGAGAAACCCAAGCAAGTAACCAACAAAGGTTCCTCCCTCTTTGCTAAAGACCAAAAATGAATCATAGTCGCCATTAGAGATGAGAATGACTTGTTTGCCTAGATGACAACTGACATGTCATGCATTGCCCCTTCTATTCTTTATCACAAGTAATCATTATGTCTAAATGTTAATCTTATCTCACAAAAGAAAATGGGGGTCGGGAGGCATAGAGTTGCCCAAGAGGAGGTAAAGAAGCTACTTCAAGCTTGTTTCATCCGAGATGTCAAGTATACTTCTTGGCTCGCAAATGTTGTTATGGTGAAAAAGCAGAATGGGAAGTGGTGCATGTGTACAGATTATACGAATCTCAACAAGGTGTGTCCCAAGGACAAGTATCCTGTACCAAATATTGACATATTGGTGAACAAAGTTGCAGGGCACAGACTTTTAAGTTTTTTGGATGCTTACTCCAGTTATAACTAGATTCACATGTACCCTGCCGATGAGCCCAAGAAAGCATTCATCATATACACTGCCAACTATTGTTACTATGTTATGCCTTTTGGCTTAGAGAACGCTGACACAACTTATTAGAGCTTGATGGATCAAGTCTTTCAGCATTGAAGTATAGGTGGATGACATGGTAGTCAAGTCGGAAAGGTTGGAAGGACATGTTGAACACCTTAGAGAAGTTTTCACCAAACTCCGGAAAGCACTCCATGTGTTTAAACCCAAAATTTGTGTGTTTGGAGTGCAGGGAGGCAAGTTTCTCAACTTCATGCTCATAAGCAAGGGAATTAAAGCTAACCCCAATAAATGTCAAACCATCTTGTAGATGAGGAGTTCCACCAAGGTTAAGGAAACTCAACAACTCATGGGAAGACTTGTTTGCTAGCTAGGTTCCTCCTAAGAGCAGCCGAAAAAGCAAAACCTATCATTGCATTACTAAAGAAGGAAATGTTATTCTAGTAGACTCAGGAATGTGAAGACACATTCATTTTTTTTTAAGCAATCCATAATTACCCCACCTATTCTTATCACTCTAGACCTTGTCAAAGACATAGTCATTTATCTTTTAGCGCTAGAGTAGACAGTAAGCACAATCATGGTCCAAGAGACTGATGAAGGGCAACAACGAGTTTACTTTGTAAGTAGAATCTGGCATGACACCAAGACAAGGTACCACTTGGTTGAAAAGTTTTCCTTGGCACTAGTAAACACAGCTAAAAGGTTATGGTAGTACTTCTAAAGCCATCGAGTAGTGGTAAGAATGGAAGAATGGTGGCTTGAACTATTGAACTATTAGAATATGACATCAAGTATGATCCTCAAGGTGCAATTAAGGTATAATTTTTGGTAGATTTTCTTAATAAGTTGCATTCTCGATAGGAATGTTCAAACAAAAATGGGTGGACTTTACATGTCGATGGCTCATCGAATAATAGTGGAAGCGCTGGTGGCATCATCTTGGAAGGGCCCAATGGGGTCACCTTAGAACAATCCTTGCAATTTGCATTCAAGTCTTCAAACAACCAGATCGAATATGAGGCTTTACTCGCATGCTTGGAATTAGCATGAGATGTAGGAGACACCAAAGTCAGATGCTTGACAAACTCCAAACTTGGTGCTGAGCAAATAAAGAACATTTTCCAACTCCATGACAAAAATTTGCTAAGGTATTATCACCTTTTTCAGAATGAGAAGACAAACTTTGAAGAGCTGGTGGTCACCGATATACTTGGGTAGAGAATGAAAGGATAGACCAGTTAGCAATACTTGCTAGTAGTAGAAAATTGGACAATTACACACACTCTTACAACAAGAACTCCTAACTTCAGTGTCGAGGTCATGGCGATTTCAGATAGTAGAGATTCAAGGACAGACATACTGGCTTACATAGAAAAACAAGAGTTGCTATTGGATCCAGCCAAAGCAAAGTTGGTCTAAAAACAAGTAGCTCAGTATTCCATCATAGTCGGGGAGCTATACTATAGAGGTTTTTCAGCTCTATTGTTAAAATGTTTAGGAGATACAGAAGCTAACTATCTCATATGGGAGATTCATAAAAGAGTTTGCGACACACAGGCTGGGGCAAAACCATAGCAACAAAGGTTTTAAGGACTGGATACCACTTTTGAAAATTGATTGCACAAAATTCACAAAGACACGCCTTCAATGCCAAAAGCATGGCAATTTGATTCACTCGCCGGCAGATAAGGTCAAGCTTATTTCGGAACCATGGCCTTTTTCTACTTAAGGGATGGATATCCTCGAACCATTTTGTCCAGCCACTGGGCAGCGAAAATTCCTTATAGTCGCAATTGATTACTTCACAAAGTGGGTCGAAGCAGAGCCATTGGCAACTATCAATGTCCAAAAGTTTGTATGGAATTACATAATCACCAGGTTTGGCATCCCCTATGTCATCATCACTAATAATGGAGTACAATTTATGGACAAAAAGCTAAATGCCTTTTTTGAAGGACTCGACATCAAGTACAAAGTAATGTCAATCAAGCACCCCCAATCAAATGGATAGGCAGAACTAGTAAACATGGTTGTTCTAAATGAGTTGAAAAAATGAATGATGGAAGAAAAAAAAGGTTAGGTCGAGCAAATTCCAAAGATCCTATAGGCATATAACTGCACTCACTAGTTCAAAACTAAGGAAACCTCGTTCTGGCTAGTATATGGAACCAATGCAATGATCTTAGTTGAAGTAGGGGAACCTTCCTTTAGAAGAACGCATTTTGACAAAGACTCAAACCAGGTAGTTATGCTAACCATCTTGGATTGCATCAACGAAGAACAGGATAGAGCTGTGAACATTGCTGAAGCCTGCAAGCAAAGGACAACCAGACGATTTAACATACAAGTAAAGTCGAGATAGTTTTAAAAGGAAGACTTAGTCTGGAGGGCCATAGGTGACACTAGGAAGATCCAAATAGAAGGCAAGTTAGCCGCAAATTAGGAAGGGTCTTTCACATCAATTAGGATCTTAACAATGGAGCTTATAAGTTTGAAGAACTATCAGGGAAACTCATTCCTAGGACATGGAACTCAATACACCTCAAAGAATATTACAGTTGATAACACAAATTTAATTCCTTCAGGTGTTCTCCTTATTTGGTTTTTTGTCCCTTTCAAGGGTTTTTGCTGAAAATGTTTCTAACGAGGCCTACTTTTCTATTAATGAAAAAGGAATGTTTGACCCTGTTATCACATTGTACAATCTTTACAAGTACCTTACATTCTTAAAGAGTGCCCTCTCGAACTATATAGTTCAACCAAGGCTCTCTAACACGTTTTTCAAAGAGTGCCCTCTCCAACTCAATAGTTCAGTCAAGGTAGTACTCATTACATTTAAAAATGATCAACACATTACTCGCGAATTTCACATAATTCAACCAAAGCAACATGCACATTAAAAATGGTTAAGTTATTATGTAAGAAAACAATGTATATCGCAACTAAAACCTATATAGAACTAAGTATGTAGAGAAGAGGCGAATGTGGAATAAAAGAATGATGCCATTCATTGAAACTAAAGTGGTACAAAAGTAACCATTGTTAAAAAAGTTCTACAAAAGATTAAAATGCCACCACTTTGGCCTAACTCCAAAAATCTCATACAAAAACTTCATACAAAGGAAAGAAAACTAAGATCCTACCTCATTGTCATCCTCATTTCCGTTGTCATCCTCATTCTCGTCATCACCCTCCAAACGGGTCCTCTATATTTACAGTGTCCTTATGATGAGCTTTCTCGGTCAGAGATGATAGGGGCACTAAAACATGCTCATACGGACTAATGTCATTAGGCACATCATTAAAATATTTGAACTCCCCATTGAATAAGTCCCAATCTGAATCAAATGTAAAATTCTTGGAGAAGAAACCAAACTAGAAGGTCTATCGAACAACATGAAGAAAATCTGCTTCGTGCTTATTGTATATATCTTCTTTGGCCTAGGTTTTGAACTTTTTAATGTTTGTTCTAGCCACATCGAGGTCCTAGGATAATACTTCACAACATTTTCACTCTACCTATGGGCAACATCCACACCCCTTAACTTCTTAGTCAGCCTAATGACTATATATTCCTTGTCCTTTAACAACATAACATGGTCTTCAGTAGACATCATAGACTTTCTCATATTCGTTCATGGGAGGCTTTTTGTCTTGCAGAGGATCCTTCGGCATTGGTTGATGCTCAAACACCTGTTAGGGGGTGGGCTCTTCCTCACTCTAAAGTCGAGCATGCATGACCTTGTGGACGACCACGACATTACCTCGAGTCGACATAATGATACTTGCACCAGGGAAAATGGTAAACATTAATCATAAACCAACAAATAACGTATCCACACAACATGCATGAAACACCACCACTCTCTCTTTAATTCTTCGAAGGGCGTAGGAGACTAAAACAAGTATATTAACTTTGCCACAGGAAGATACCAAGGAAGGAAATCAAGAAAGGCAACATTCTCCTGCTCTTTGATCAAAAGTAGCTTCGTATGATAGCAATCATACCTCCTTAACACTCGCTTCAAGTAGAAGGGAAACAGGCGACCACTTTCTTGATCTAGAAATGACTTTGGCCAGACTCAAGATCTATAAGATTTTGAGGAATCCTGTCTTTAATCACTTATAAGAGGTCATATATAGGTATAGAAGAGGAAATTTGGGATTACGATACAAGGGGGCCCACTTACACTTCTCATGAGGATGGGTAGTGAAATGACAAAGAAATAGGCCAAGGGGTGGCCTTGACATGCATAAATAGGCATAAGGCCCATAAAGCTTGTAGATAGGTCTAAACATTGGGATGAATTTGCGTGAGGGCGACATTTAGAATTCGAAGTACCCCAATGCTACAGTAACCAAAAGAGAGACAAACATGAAGGTCGCAAAACATATAGTCATGAACATAAAAAAGTCTGAGAGGCCTTTTCCTCCTTATTAAGGTAGATTAAGGCAGGATTTACAAAAACATCATTTTAGCAACGCGTTATGAAGAAAGGGAAGTCCTTAACACTTTCGAAAAGGCATAACTCTATACTATTAACAAAACTGATTAACATATCTATTATGTTGTAATGGGAGAAGTGGATAGCTACTTCTCCGTCTACCCACTGGTACTTAGGATCGAGAATGAGGGGACAATTCTTTTTCGGATTACAAATCTGTTTGCGCTTGACAACAACAATGGTCAGAACATCCGCTTTCTAGGCCAACAATCCTTTCAACACTACTAGAGGGGAAGTATCCAACCACCTATTCAGCCAACACAAATAGAGAATCAACAGGTGGAAAGGTGGCAGAACAAGCGTTATTACCCTCCCTAGAAAGAGTGGCTTTGGTTGATTCCTTGTACCATCTACACAGGGGGAGATCTAGAAGGGATCTAGAAGGAAAATAAGACATTGAATGGCATACCTGAAATCAAGAGGAAAAGACTTAAAGGATGAAAAGTTTGAAGACTTCAGCCGAGAGTGTAGAAACTTGGTAAAGGGTAACTAAACACCTTCCCCCCTTTTTATAGCCAAAGGCCCACGATGGCCTAAAACAACCACAGTCGTCTAAATAAACATGATAAATGGCCAAGATGGTAGGACTATTCTCTTGGTATTAGCACGAAAGTAAACCCTAAAATGAGGCATTGTCTCACCTTTTGGGTGGGAAAAACCCTAATAACGTGTCTATTACTTCGAAATAAGGCATACTCTAAACAACAGTTTGACTCTTTAACCATTTTAGCATCTCGGATTTTTTGCAATGAGTTTTGGATTGCTAGGTTCCGTTATGGCTGCACCTCACCAAAACCTGGGAGCAAGTGTACTAGAAGGACCCCATTTTGGACAAACTAGTGACCCAATAATGTGTTCAGTCTTCAGTGGGGTCGAAGACCAAGCACTGCGAGTTATGCTCAACAATAAAAAAGATGAAGAACAAGGTGATTAATTAGCTTATTCCCCATTGTTTAAAGGAAAACCAAGATTACAACCATATTACCTAATTCTTAATCGACTGGATAAAGTCCAATAGGTAAAGGCCCAATATTCCCTTATAAATAGGTAACGAGTATCCCAGTAACATTGTCATTGATTTAACATTTATTACTATTTACTCTAGGTCGAACTCTACCCCTGACTTAAGCGTCAAAGTACATTTTGAAGATACCACACCCTTTAAAAACTGATTAAGGAGTTAACTACTTATACACTTACGAGAAGACATATTTTGCTACTCTATGAAGTACCATTGATTTTTCATAAATAAATATAAAATATTTGAATGTCACAAAATGTTTAATTTATCAAAACTAACACGTTATATTTATATCTAATTATAAAATACTCAAATGTATTTTTGGTTCCTAAAATATTACTATTTTTTTTTGTCTCTAATATTTTTTTAACTTTTTGAGTCTAAATAAATTTTTTATTGGTATTAGTCATTATTTATGTTAAATGTATGTGCACATTAAATTTAAAAAAATAATTTGTGACAACTTTAAAAACCACATTATTCATTTATAGTTTTTAAATTACAATTTTTGACAATAAAAAGTTATAAAAAATTATCTATTTGCATAAAAAATAAAATTGTCATTTTATAAAACTCTATAAAATTAATAAAAATAAATAATATTGAATACACATTCGAACATTGAAAAAAAATAAACTAGACCAATCAAACATATACATAATAAATATAAATATATACATTTCACCATTTACCCAAAAAATTGGCCTGTGTATGATATCAATTCTTAAAGAAATATAATAAATTCATGATGCAAAATATCTATATAATAAAAGGATGCATTCGCAATTTAAAGCATTCTATATTGTCGTTTAATCTAAATATTATTAATTTTTATAATAAATATTTTAAAACTTATTTAATCAAAGATTTGTGATTACGATATTTGAACCCTAAAAATAACTAAGAGTTTAATTAGTATGCATTGTAAGTATAAAAAATTTTACATTTGCATTCAATCATAACTCTTTATCCATGATAAGTTTGTTGACTTTACCAATTAATATTTTAAAAGTCATATAAATGAAAAGTAGTTGTGATTGAACGTAAGTATAAAACTCTTTTATACTATTAGTGCATACTAATTAAACTCAATAAATAATACTATATATAATGTCTACATACATGAAAAAGAATATTTTTTAAAAGTTTAACTAGCATGCACTCACAGTATAAAAGAGTTTTACATTGACATTCAATCACAGCTTTTTATTTATATGATTTTTAAAGTATTAATAACTAAAATTAACAAATTTAACATAAATAAAAGATTGTAATTAAATGTGAGTATAAAAATTTTTACATTGATTAAACTCATTTTTTAATTCCCATCACACCTAAGCATGGATAATTGTTTCTTCTTAGATAAAACTTTTAACCTCAAAACTCAGACTAAAATATTGTAATTGGAATGATGATTAGAACCAAAAGTACGACTTTTTAACCAATTTGTTGTTCCACGAAATAGGTGTGTTTTATATATGTTAAATCTCATTCAATCAACTTACCTTACACGCAAATGAGAGAATGATGTTACGTTTTAGCAAAATTAATTAATAGTTTGGTCATTTTTTTTAATTATATGTATTTTTTACTTGAGCAGATTATGTTGAAAACTTGTAGAACTACTATAAAAAAAACTCACTTTAAATATGAATATTTAGGATTGAAACTACTTTTATATGAAAAGCATAGCACAAGGTTTTAAATTGTGGTTATAACTATCGTGACTGTTGCAATGTGAAATTACTATATGTTTGTATTTAATGTAAAAATAATTTCATTATTATTATAATTATTGTTATATATTTTTCATTTATAAGTTAGATAGCACAATTTTTTATTTATTTTAAGATTTACTATTATTATTTCAGCATTCCATTTGATATTATAATATAAATTTATTTTTTTATAAAAAAAAAGGAATAGAACGATATTAAAGTTTAATTGCAGCTTCATTAGAACACTTCATTGAGTTCTAATGTGGACATGTTATGGTATTTTATGTGATTTAATATCACTATGCATCGAACTTATGCAGTTCCAGAACGCAATTTAAAACTATGACATAACATAATTAAAGTTAATTAAACGGTAATCCCCACTTGTCTAAGTTTTCTTTTATGAAAAAAAACAACACTCTTTCCATTAAACAACTTGGTTTATTGTCAATTGAGCCGTGAATTAACAGGTGATAATGATATGCAAGTTAAATTGTCAATAATGCTAATTTTGTCCTCTTTCCTTCATTGTTTTTTTATTGTATTTTTTTTTTAATTTCTGATTCTCTTTTTCTATTGTCATAAGAAATAAACAAATTATTTTTAACTCCTTATTTTAGAACTTTAGATTATTCCATGTTTGAGCAATACAGTTTGTATCATACACTCTTGTCGGTTAAAATTTATTAAAAACTATAAAATTAAAAAAATAATAAAAAGTAAGATTTATACAATTATGATTTTTAATAAATTTTAACTATAATGTTCAAAATAGTATATATGGCTAGCATTTTCCTTTATATATTAGCTTTGTTCAGTTTTATCTGTATTTTAAGATTTAAGAAATTAAATAAACTTTCTCAATTCTAATAAAGTAGTGATAAAATTTTCTATTTTACCCTTTTTAGGATCTTTCTACGGTGTTCAAACTTACACAAGTTAAGTTTCATTAGTTATCCACTTTCAACAAATTTTAATTAGCTAGTTAATTATAGTTTCTTGAAATAAATAAAGGTAAAAAATGTTTTCTCTCTTAAAAATGCATTCAATCCAGTTTTAGTAGTTAAAAAATTATTAGTTCTAGTTCTCGAAATTTCAAAAATAGGTAAAAGTTTTCACTCAAAATTTAGAAAATAGATAAAATTGATCTGTTAACAATTTTGTTATTCACTGATTTATTATGTCATCAAGAACTCCATCAAATACCTCTATTTTAATCGAAACATTAATTGCTATAAAAAAATCTTATATATATAAATTTTAAAAAATTTGCACTATGAATGGGTTCATAGTACTCTCTTATATATTATTAGTAAACAATTAATTTGAAATTAAACTCAAACTGTACTATTATAATTAATTATATTGTTAGTAAATATAAATATCCCTTATTTCTTTCATTATTTTTTCTATTAGTATTAGTACGAGCACAAATAATTAATCCTTTTGTTCTGTCCAAATCTTACTTTTACAACTTGAACTGTTGTTGCAGCAAGGAATTATTGACTTCTCTGTTGTTTTTGTTTAGTAATTAATTAAATTAAACTAACAGCTCACATAGATAAAATATGCGATTATTAATAACGTAACATTTTGGTATTCTAATTGACCGATTGAAGTATTCAACAATAATATATTAATCCGGAATATAAAATTTGTTGTCGTGTAAAAACTTGTACACATGCATGTATCTATCATATATATTTAAAAAATGTTGAATTTGATTGTGAGTCATTATCATATTAAAATAAGGCTAACTTCTACTATCTGTCATTCCTTTAGGTTTAAGATTTTTTTTTCTTATTTTTTTCTAGTTTTCTGTTTTTGTTTTAATTTAATTTATTTTTATTATTATTTATTTTTATATTATATTTTTATTTATAATTATACATGAATATTATTAATATTTTTTCTATTATTTTTAATTTTCTGTTTTTATTTTAATTTTATTATTATTTAGTTTTCTATTATAATTTTTTTAAACGATAAATTATTATTTAGGAATATTTTTAAATTAAAATACATATAATATGATTCACGGTTGACAGTCTTATTTATGAAAATTTTTTATTATTTATTTATTTCTTTTAATATTATAAATTATTATTTAAGAATATATTGGTTTTTTATTATTTAATGATTTTTATATTATAATTTTCCTTTAAAATTATAAAATATTACTTAGGAATATTATTTTAAGGGCCATCTTATTTAATATGCTATAAATTTGTAAAGTAAATAGTATGAGGAATTATATTTAGGTTTTTATTTAAATTACTAGGTGAATTGAGGTGTGATGTCCTTATTAGTCGTGTTAGTGCTATGTGCTTGTATTTTGATGATAATTAGACAGGTGGAGAATGATAATTAGATAGGTGGAGAGTAGAGGTGACACTGCTTATTATCAATTTATTTTGGGATGTTTAGATTGAATTGCAGGAGATTTTATAAAATTATTTAGGAGGCAATGTAAATAACAAGTTGCCTTTACTAAGTACACCCCACCCCTTTCTTTTCCTTTTCTTCCCTCTTTCTTTCTCTTCTTTTTTCTTCTTTTTCTTTTCTCCTCCACCGTCTCATCTCTCACCACCAAATTCTCTCTCTATGCATGGCTGGCAGAAAGTTGACGAAATCCGATGCAATTTCTTTCATTGTTCCTAATTCTAAGTGATGATCAGTATAGGTAAGCCTGATCATGTTTCTTAGAATCTTTTGTTGTTTGTTTTTTATTCTATTGTACTCTTTGAAAGGGAAATTCCATGAGAATTCTAATTTCTTAGGTTTCTATTTGATTTGTGGTTGTTGATAGGTTTAGAGTGATTCCTTCGGTATAACTTTTCCCTATTTGTTGAATTCAGCTCAATCAGGGAGAAATAAGTAAAGGAAGGAAAAACCTTGATTTTAATTTAAGAATTTTATTTTTTGTGGATGTGAAATCAATAAAAAATAATTTATTAAGCTTTGAACTGAATTTGATTGTTAAGTGAAGTTGTTTATGTTGGTGAAATTGATGATTGGAGTGTTGTATTTATAAATGAGAAGAAATGGGTGTTTTGTTTATTAATTTTGATGATAACTATAATTGTACTAGAATGTATAATGATGAGATGTTGTATTAAATTCATAATGATGAAATGTTGTATTAAATGCATAATGACAAGATGTTGTATCAAATACATGATGATGAGATGTTGTATTGAAATTAATGAATGTGGGCAGTTATAAGAGGTAACTTAGTCTTGGATGATGTACATATATTTATATATCTGAGGTGTATTGAGTTAGGGATACAATTAAGATCAATGAAATACTAGTAACAGATATGCAAGTAGGAGTACTTAAGGGATATACTCAGACAACAGTTGGTTTGTCAAAAGGGAAATTATATGCTAGACAACAGTGGAGTGGTTGTTAAATGAGTATGCCTAAACTTAATTGGTTGTTAGAGTGGGTCAAGTAGACGCCTGACACCAATGGTGAGAATTCATTAAGTCGTTTTGGTATCTGAACTCAATAAGTCTTTTCAAAAAGCATCAGTTGAATGTTGTGAATACTTATGTTTTGAGGGAACATGAGTGTGGTTGTTTTCTATCAATAGTTATGTATCGATTGGACTAAATATTGAATTATGTAACTTTAATGTTTATTACATTCATTCTATGATGTTATATGCTTAGCCTTTCTTACATGTGTATTTTGTATGATTGTGATGATTGTGTTTTGCACGGGAACAAGTAACAGTAGTGATGGTGGAAGTCAAGACTAGAAGGTGTGGCATTGGCTCTAAAGCAAGAGTAGGAATATCTTTTTACAATAAGAATCATTTATAGTTAATTAATGTACTTGAAATTATGTATAGTAGTGTGTAGAACTATACCTTTTGGATGATTGTAGATATGTGTGTAGACGAAATCGGATATCGGATAATTGATTATATATGCACTAAACTTGATAAGTATGTGCGAATGTGAATGGTGTTGAATTGTATGGTTAAGTGTTAGTAGGCTTGAGTTGAGCAGCTGAGGTTCTGCAATTTGTAGAGTCCTGCTAGATGGCGAGTCTCACCCAACGAGCGTTAGCCTCTGTTAAGCAGATTTTCAACTTTGTACCCAGCGAGAGGCCTTGCCCAACGCAAATTCCTCCCTACCAAGAACAAAATTTAGTTTTTCACCTAGCGACGTATCTTGTTGAGCGAAGTCTCTTCACTAGGATAGTTTATTTCAAGGTCCTTGTTGGATGACAGTGGTTGCTGTGCGAGCCACCTTGTTACTCGTTGGGTGAACTAATTTGCTTAGCGAGCTTATATAATATATATCATGAATTATTGCTGTGTGAAATTTTAATTATCTGAGATTGATGTGGTATAATTTGATTGATGGAAGAATTAAAATATACAATGTATAGGTATTTATTTCTGGGATGTTACAATTTTATATTAAAACTCATGTAATCTAAGGGAAACAATCTTATTCGCCACTGTTTTATATATATATATATATATATATATATATATATATATATATGTATGTATAAAATAATTTAAGGGAGACAATCTTATTTAAAATTACTATGGATTATAAAACTCTTTATATTAAAACTAATCTAAATCTGGTTAGTTAGGAAAAGAAGAAATATTTAATTAATATTATTTATTTATGAGTTCAATTAGCATGCACGGCCAATGTAAAAAGTTTTACACTGACATTCAATCACAATCCTTTATTTATGGTAAGATTTTTCACTTTAATAATTAATACTTTAAAATTCATATAAATAAAGAGTTGTGATTGAATATCAGTCTAAAACTCTTTTTCACCGTCAATGCATACTAATTAAACTCTTTATTTATTTATTGAAGAATATTTAAAAAGATGTCTTAAGTATGTCTACACATGCTCTACATGATCCAAATATTTCCATGGAGTAACAGTCGTCCACCAGAGAAGGAACCATATCGAGATGTTGCAGCACTCTGAGGGGAATTGGGTTGTGGAACCATCAGAGTTTGAGAGCCTTGTAACTTCTTTCTACTCGAATGACCTCCAGTGTACACCAAGCAACTTTCCAGGAGCTTTTGCAAGATTTTCAGTGGAGGAATTAACCCATTTCAATCAAGCTCTATCTAGAATTGAGATTAGGAAAGCTATTTTCACAATGGAGAATTTCAAGGCACCAGGTGAAGATGGTCTACAAACAGTTTTCTATAAAAGCGATTGGCACATTGTGGGAGAATCGTTTTGTAAGATGATTGAGAAGTCTTTGAAGATTCTGCAAAGGTCAGTGTTATCAATTCCATCCTCATCACTCTCATTCCCAAAGTAGAACCAGCATTATCCATGAAACAATTTCAGCCTATTATCCTTTGTAATGTATCTTATAAGACTATCGCAAAAATTCTATCTATGCAATTATGTACTATAATGGATAAATTAATGAACCCTTATCAGTCCAACTTTATTCCACATAGAAGTAACCATGATAATATAATTATTGCTCAATAAATTATTCATTCAATGAAACACAAGAGAGGCTTAAAGGGATGGATGGTCATAAAAGTTGATTTGGAGAAGCCTTATGATAGGCTTAACTAAGAATTTATTAGAGATACATTGCACATTATTGGTTTCCTCGAGTCCTTTATTAATCTAGTATGACACTGTATCTCTTCTTCAACCATGTGCATGCTTTGGAATGGGAAAGCCCTAGAATCTTTCAGACCGTCAAAAGGAGTTCTCCAGGGGGACCTTATTTCTCCATATCTATTTGTTTTATTATGGAACGACTCTTCCACATGATTCAATTTGCATACAATTAGGGATAGTGGAAGGCCATTCAACTTTCTCGTGATGGACTAGAACTAGCATATCTAGCTTTTGCTGATGACCTTCTATTGATTGTTGAAGCCTCCCTTGAATAAACGGAATCATTAATCAAACTCTGACAATCTTCCACCAATGTTCATTGGCAATGTCAAGAACAACTCTTAAGCGCATTGGGCTTTCGAAGGACCTACAACCTTGGCAAGTATCTTGGAGTGTCAATCCACCATGGTCGCATGACATGCCAACCTATAAATTCCTTGTTGATAAAATTCAACAACCTTTGAGTAACTAGAAGCGGGAGACGTTATGCTTTGCAGGCAAACTTACAAACTTACATTGGCTAAATTAGTTGTGCAAGCTCTGCCTACCATTGTCATGCAAACTAACCTCTTACATATTTCTATTTGTAATTTAATTGATAGAAAATGCAAGGACTTCTTATCGGGGTACTCTGACAGCACAAAGCGAGTTCACCAGCTTAGATGGGACAATCTCTGCCATCCAAAATAGACGGGTGAGTTAGGCCTTTGAACAATAAGACAAGCCAATCTAGCCCTCTTTTCCAAAAGCTGGGTGGCAACTGATGACCAGGCAGGACACTAAGTAGGTCCAAATCATCCAGTCAAAATACAAATGTGGAAGGTCTGTCATAATCAACCTTGATCCATCACGGAAGGACACAAACTTCTAGAAGGGAATTGTAAAGTCCTGGCATAAGGTGAATTAGAACACTATTTTGCAAGTCAACAATGGCAGATTGATTGATTTTTGGTTTGATAATTGGGTGTTAGGCTGAGGACCCCTAACAAATTGGTGTACTGAAAATACTAGCTTTCAACCTAATAATAAAATGTGTTTCTTTGTGTCTTTCAATTAGTCTTGGGATGTTGAGAAAATTGCCTCTCTTTTTCCTCCTAAAGTGGCTAGAGAGATTTTCCAACTTGATGCACCTAGAGGAGATATGCCCCTTGACTCCCCAAGATGGGTAGGCAAAGTGGATGGCTTATTTTCCATCAAGTTTGTTTATCACAGTCTAGTGAGACATCATCTGGCACAAAGTAAGCCCATTTTCAAGTTTCTGTGGAAGTAAGAAGGGCTAGAACGAATTAGACTCTTTATTTAGAAGGCATCTTGCACTATTCTCCCTATGAACGAGTTGAGATTCAACATGCACATGTCCCCAACCCCAAGTGTCCCCTTTGTGGCCACCATATGTAAACTCGGATGCATGCACTTCGAGATTGTGGTCATGTATGTTTGGTCTAAGGAAAGATGGGTTCGGATAAATTGCCAAATTTCTTTACTCAAAATAATTTTGACCTATGGTTGTTATCAAATTTAAAGCCTAACCTCCAACTAGGTGGTTACATGTGGAGCCAAACTTTTGGTATTGTGTTTGATCGATCGTGGAGGAAAAGGAACGAGTTCATTTTTCAGGGGCGATGGAAATCCAAGGAACAATTGTTTTCTCTGTCAAAGACCTCCTTAATAAGGTCAACGATATTCAACAACTGTGATCAAGATTGATGATCAATGGTCCACAATATATGGGTTTGCAACAGAGATCTACTTGGTAGCCTCCGAGGAGAGGCATTCTCAAAATAAATTGCGATGCGATAGTTCATCAGGATCGTTGGGAGGCGGTTATTGGGGGTGTTGTACGTCATTACAGAGGTACTTTCCTTGTGGCTTTGCTCACTGGGTAAATTATTGTGATGTAGGGAAGGCTGAACTCTTGGTTATTGCTCAAGCTCTCACAATAGCCTATGACCTTGGTTTCCGACACTTGATAGTGGAATCTTATTCACTCAATGCAATTAAAATGCTAGAGGAGAGATGCGACATTCAAAATGTGTGCTACCAAATTGTTGAACAAATCTACAAGAGGAGCGATAAAACTTTGACTTGCAGCTTCATTTATGCCTCTCATGAGGTAAATCAATTGGCTGATGAATTTGCAAAATTAGGCTTGGCTATGAATCAGGAGACGTGTAACTTTACTACTGTTCTAGATTTTTTGCCTGAGGTGTATCAAAGAGACTTGAATTGTATTTCCTGTAATAGTTATTAATTTTGGTTAGGCTCTTGTCCATACCGTTCATGAAAAGACATGATTCACACAAGTCTAATTCAATCTTTTCAAAGTATAAAATTTTCTTAGATTAGTAATAGTTATAAAGTACGAGTGGGATTAGTGTTCAATCTACTATGTGAGGAAATACTCAATCACGATTTTTATTTTGGACAAAAAAGATATGTGTTAAGGCTTATCATCAATATAATTTCTTATTACAAAATAATATATAATTTTATTTATTATTTATATAATAATATTAATTTTTTCATCAATATTGATACATATATCAAAATTAATTTAACAAAATATTTTTGTAACAAAAATATTTGTAAATTAATTAATATATAATATTACAAATTCAATAAGTTTTAATATTTTATGAAAAATATGTAAGTACTATTTACGAAAAATAATTTTATTTAAAATCATTGTAGTAAAACCATTATGGACATCAAGTTTATTTCATAAGTTTTAAATACAATTGCATTTTAAAAAAATAAAAGTTTAATTAGTATAGTGTAAAAGAGTTTGACACTTACGTTCAACTACACATCTTCATTTATATGACACTTACGCAGACAGCTGAATCATACATATTTAGTATTATAATATAATATAATATAATATTTTAATGATAAATTAATTTAATAATTTATAGAATATATGAGTAAAATATTGCATAAAACTATAAAATAGAATAACCATAAGATAACCCAAAATAAACAAAATGTAAGGTAAATATTATTCAAAATAAATAGTAAAAATTCAGTACTTTAAAATATGAAAGACGACTCATTTTAATTTGCTCACATACTAATGCGTAAAATATCATCATTTAAGGGTAAGCATACCATACGCGCAGTAGTAACAGTGGACCTAAGTTTATATATCGTACCAAAGGGGATCAGATCTTGTTATCAGTTAATTCAATTTAAAGATAAAGAGTAGTCAAGCGAAGAGATGAGATTTGGTAGGTGAACCACAACAATTAAGATTTGGAGTAAATATTAAAATAAGAGAGATGATTGGTCTTAGAATGCAATAGATTAAGACCTAGCATTGTGATTTCACTACAATGTTTTTGCCCCCTATTATTAAGCAATCTTATTATTTATTATTCAATGAACACCATAAATTACTAATTTGTTGTAGTGAGTTCGATCATGCAACAATAATATAATCCTAATTTGTCATCCAGTTTGACCATGCAAGATTCTAAATTAAGACCGATTTCTTTTTACGCAATTGGAGATATGCCCGATGACTTGGTTAGTTCTACCGAGATCATAACCTATTTACTTCCTAGATCGTTTAAACATCCATTATCATGATTATTCAAATAATTAAGATGCAAATAATATTCAAATATTAATTGTCATGACTATTCGAATAATTAGGATGTACAAGTGTAATACAGAGAAGTAAACTAATCATTGAACGACATCATATATTGATGCAAAGTGCAAGGGGGAGTTACAAAGAACTACATCACAACCCTAGAAAAATAGCTTAGCCAGACATGACCAATGCACAACCAAACAACCTTTTAATAGTAGATTATGTCAAATAAATAAAATTACTGTATGGAGCACTCTGAATTGCCTAAAATCCAAAGTTTCCTCACCATTATTTTTCTTTTAAGTCACTGAGCTATCTCCTCTTCTGAGCCAAATTGAGTCCCACTTTTGTGTCTTATTTTCTCCTATTCATAAGAGGGTTTGAACTTTTGTATGTCTTTCTCGAGGGCCACGTAGCACGATTGTACTAACTTGGATCTTCAATAATTGCTCTGAAAAGACCCAATTTTTCCTTTTTTTTCTTCATGATTCTTAAGTACTTGTGTCTACAGTAAGAATGACCACTAAAACGGTGAGTTTTTCCAATAAATATGTAATTATTTACTTAAAAATAGATGTTAATCATGATAAAAATAGGATAAAAATTCAGTTTATCACATACTATCAAAGTCAAATAACAAAAATTAGTAACAAAATATTTGAACAAAAGATTATAAATACTCAATCAGTTAATATGAAATGATGAGACTAATAAATTTAGCAAGGTATAAACCTACAAAGTAACAATATCATGTTTAGCAAATTTTGAAAATTGTTTGAAGTTGAAGTTTAAACGTGAAAAATTGTAACATTAGATTTATTTAAGTTCGAGAAATTTAAGAAAACTATAATATATTAAAGAAATTGGTTTTATTTTATGCATTCCTAATATAGATTTTGAAATACTTCTTTGAAAACAATGTTTAGTTATTTTTAATAATTTTTTACCCTTGTCATGAATCAAAATACAAACCAACACGGACTAAAGATTGATCTTGTAACTTGTTAATTGTCATGTCATATGAGATAATAGTTGGAAATTTCATTCTATTGAGTTTCAAACTCCATGGAGATTGTGATGGAGATATTAACATTCTTGAAATGTAGGTGAGATTTCTATTTTTTTTTAAATACATCATTCTAGTTTTGATCACATGATCTGCTAGTCTTGTAACAATTAATCTAGTATCATTACATACACTTTTACACTTATCTAAATTTTTGAGTTTTTAGAAATGCTTTACAGTTGTAATATATTTATTAGATTTTTTTCAGAAGATATATTTATTAGATACTTATATATAAAATATGAAATGAAAAAATAATTTGATGATTTATAATATTATACTTTATAATTTTTTATCAAGATTTTTTTAATAATTTAAAATGTAACATTTTTTATGTTACTTTAATATAAAAAATAAAAAACTTAAATATAGTTTTGGTCCTTGAAAAATTATCAAATTTTTTTTTTTGTTCTTAATAATGTTTTTCTTTGTGTTTGGTTTCTAAGAGCATCTCTAGCAAAAGGTTAAGTTTTTTTATCTGAACTCCTTTTTTTGTGGACTCTACAATTAAGATCTATAATATTTTTTACTCCAATAGAAGATCACATTTTGTTATCTTTAAACACTTTTGGTAGGGTCCATAATCCTTATTCTTAAATATTATGTTGAGGAGAGAGACAATAAAAAATTATTATTCTTTGAATAATGAGTTGATCTTGCTTGTTCTTGTACAAGAAAGAGATCTCCACTTGGAGAAGAAGCCTTTTTCTCCAATGGTTGATCTTGCCAAGATCACATCTTAACTTCAAGATCAGTCTTTAAGAACACCACTGGAGTTGCTCTAACAAAATTCTTCTAAAACAACTTATTAGGGATAAAAAGAAAGAAAATTTTATTAGAAACTAAATACAAAATTAGCTAATCTGTACCAAAATCATTTATGACCAAAAATAAAATTTAGATTTTATTTTCTCTATTTTAACTTTTTTTTATCTCCTTTTAAAAAAACTTAAAATACAATTATAGTTTTTTAATGTTTTATTTATAATTTTATATATTTTAAAATAAAAACTATTTAGTTTCTTTAATTTTAAAGATTATTGAATTTTTTTAAATAAAAATAATATGACATGCGCTACAAGAGTGTGACTACAACCACATATGCGAAAGGCGGTCTGAAAGAAGAAGTAAGTCAACGCATTATCAAATTTTGTTTTTGATTCTTAATAAATTTTTTATTTGTATTTAGTTTTTAACAAAATTCTTCTAAAAAAATTTATTGATATAAAAATCAAAGAAAAAATTATTAGAAACTAAAAGCAAAATTCATTAATCTATATTTTTCATCTCCTTTTAAAAAATCTTCAAATACAGCTATAATTTATGTTTTACTTATAACTTTCTATATTTTAAAATAAAAATTATTTAGTTTCTTCGATTTTTAAAATTAGTTATTTTTCAAATCAAAATAATATGATGTGCCACAACAGTGTGAAGATGATAATAGATATGTGAGAAATTGTATAGAAGAGAAAGTGAGTCAACACATCTCCCACACTTCTGTGGTATGTCCTACACCACTATGGGTCAACCCATGATGACTTTCTTTTTCAGTGCATATCCCACATTTCTGTTCACTATGTCTCATTTTTGTGGTTAAACCCCCTAATATACTTTCTTTAAATAAATAATATTTTGACGCACGCTACATCATTGTGGTTATTTTTACAAATGGCTGTGAAACGCTCTAGTAAATAAAGTGTATTAGCGCATTTTCCAACTCCATGAGATGTGTCACACCTTGAACCCTTAAAATTTGAAATATTTTCTTCTCTAGCATGCCTCCACAAATCTATATTAATAGCCACAGTGTTGTGGAAAGCACGAATAACTTTATATATGATTGAAGATGTTACATGATTCTTAAAAGATTAATCATCCAATCATTAATTTATAAGATTTTAAATTAAAGATAAATATTATTGAGTCTTTGATATGAAATTCTATTAAATATACTTTTTTTTTCATAATAGTGTAAAGTACAATTGTCTCAAATAATGAGTAAATAGATAGATTGAAAATAATATTAACTAATTAAATTTAAATTTTAAAACTATTTTACCATTGTAATATATTTATTAGATTTTTTAAGAAGATACATTTATTAGATACTTATATATAAATATGAAATGATAAAATAATTTATTTTTTTATAATATTATAATTTATAATTTTTTATCAGGTGTTTTTTAATAATTTAAAATTTTTTATTTTATTTAATATAAAAAAATAAAAGACATAAATATATTTTGGTCATGATATATATCAAATTATTTTTGTTCTTAATAAATTTTTTCTTTGTATTTAGTTTCTAACAAATTCTTCTTCAAACATTACAAAAAATTATTTATCTAGTATTTTATGGATAAAAATAAAATAAAAAGTTATTAGGGACAATAAGTGATGAAAATTTTATTAGAAACTAAAAAACATTATTAATCTATACCAAAATCATATAAAAGCAAAAATAAAATTAGATTTTATTAATTAGCATGGATATCATAGTAGTTGTTATTGGTATTTAAGACAAATAGATGATTAATGGAATTTGAAGATTATTTTACCTAATATGTAATTTTTTTTACCTGTTATTACTTGTTTTTTCTTTAAGAATTTCGTACATACACTATTTGAATTTTTATTTTCCTAAGCACCTTAATAATATATATCTGTTAGTAAATTTCTGAAATATCCATTTTACAACAAAAAATAATTCAGCTGATAGAATATATTATAAATGTGAAGCAAACTTTTATTGGCAAAATTATAAGAAAAAAACACTTATACATTGATAGTCTAAAAATTTTTACCCTAAGAATTAATCACAACTTTTTATTTATGGTAGTTTGTTGACTTTATTAATTAATACTTTAAAAATCATGTAAACAAAGGGTTGTAACTATCTGTGTAAAAGTCTTTTACACTAATAGTGTATAGGTGTTAAACTCAAATTATAATGACAAATTGTTTAACATAGGTTGAGGACAATCATAGATGAACATGTGTTTGTAGATACTAATTTTAGTCATAGTAGATATATATTTATTTGAATAATAAACTTCAATTAAAATTAAAAAAGGTAAAATGACAAAACTAATATAAACTTAAACATGTCTCTTTACTATGCTTAATATTCTTTTGTAAATGATACTATGTTTACATCATATTCTCTTGTGAATAATACTATGTTTCTTAAAAATCAAAGAAAAAGAAAACATTAAGAATGGAAAGAAATATTACAATGACAAAAAAAAAAGAAACATGTCAAAAATAGAGAAAGGGTACGTAAGTAATTTTACATGTCTAGAGAAATAAAATAATAAATATAATAAATAAAATAACATAAAAATGAAAATAGAAAATAAACTAAGAAAAGAAAGAAGAGACTACTATAAAAATAACAGACATATTTGTTACATTTTGCGAAAACATGCATATCTTGTTAAATACAACTCTTATGTAGTTGGAATTTTTATATTGAAAAATTAATTTAAATCTATATAGATAATGTATGTATTACAAAATAGTTTTTAAGCTAAGTGCTTGTTTGGAAATAGTTTTATAAAACTATTTTCAATATTTTAGTATTTGAAAACTAAAAAACTCATTTGATTATTATTTTCTTAAAACAGTTTTCGAATACGGTTCTGATTTTTTAGTTTTTAAAAACGAAAAAATAGGAGCAACTGTAAGTAGTTTTGCTTTTCGGTTTTCTATTTTTGTTTTGAAAACTCAAAATACAATAAGAATATGTTGTTTTTTGCTTTTCCTTAATGACATTTTCGTAAATATGAACATTTTTTTTCATTTTTATATCTTTAAAACTGTTTTCAAATAACACTAACCAAACAAGTTTCTTTTTTTTCTCTTCTAAAAAACAGTTTTTGAAATTTCTTTTCAAAAACTAAAAAACAAAACCAAAACAATCAAACCCTTAATTTTGTTGATTAGTATTTAATAATAATGTTAAGTATATATATAGTTATTATATTAAATTAATTTAGTAAATATATTTGAATTAAAAATATATTTAAATTACTTATTCAATTTATGATAAATTTATATTCATTTTTTAAAGACCCTAATATTCTACTCAAATATTAATTACACAATATCTCACTCATAATTTTTTGCAAATGATACATATGAATAAATTAAATGTGACTAAGTTAAAAAACATAAAAGTTCACATACAATCGTACTATTACTAAAAGCAATCTCTCATAGTTGATCTCTAACTCTGTGTGTGTGTCTAAGTTAAAAAACATAAAAGTTCACATACATTCGTACTATTACTAAAAGCAATCTCTCATAGTTGATCTCTAACTCTGTGTGTGTGTCTAAGTTAAAAAACATAAAAGTTCACATACATTCGTACTATTATTAAAAGCAATCTCTCATAGTTGATCTCTAACTCGTGTGTGTGTGTGTGTGTGTGTGAAATTCGACAACTACAATTTTCTTTTCTTCTCATCTCTGGAACCTGCTCTCTTACCAACATATAATCATCACACTTATACACATACACAAATAAGCAAAGGTAAGCTCATAAAAACAAGCCAATAAGGGTAGGTATAGTCCAAGTAAAGCATTGACATTAATCCACAAGAATTATAAATAAAATCAAATGCACTTACGTTCTTCTTGAACATAAGCAATTATTATAACATGTTAATGTTACATGACGCTTTCCGCAAAATACATTTCAATCAAGGCTAGGTTATTCCATTGTAACTACCCACATCCAACATATTATCATAATTATGAAAACACAAGATATTAATTGTCACTGATACATTTTAGTACACATCAATCCATTCCACACACATAACAAGTAATAATTATCCACACATAAATTTATTCATGCTAATCTCATGTATTCTCTTAGTTACATGCTCAAAGTGGTCCTTTTCTACTCTAATAACACGTATGTACAATCATCTCACCATAGGTCTACCTGAAGTGAATCCTCTTCTACACTAGTAACACGTAAGTACAACCGTGCAATGCAAAATAACCCAAGAAGACCTAATTCAGAGCACTACACCATAGGCGATCCTTACAAAACTTCTTTGACTGTCATACTCATGCATCATGTCATCAACAGCATAAATCATAATATCAACATTTAATAATGTCATCACACTTCACCCCCAACTGTATTTGGGATAACATCTTGTCAAGAAGACTCTGACCATCATCAACAACATAGATCGTAATATCAACATCTAAAAATTTCATCACAATTCACCCCCAACCACAACTGGGATAACACCTTGCTAGGCAGACTCTAACCATCATCATCAACACACTATAGTCAAGTTGAAATCAACATCAATATCATACAGGCAGACAAATCCCCATTTCAACCATTCAATCATTCACCACACTTACAATTGTAAGATACATCATACATCATAATATTTCACACCACAACAATCACCACCATTACAACTCACAAACTATCTTTTCTTATCTTACTCTTCTATTACATTGTGTAGCCTAAATACAATATTTGTAGTTATACTAATGATATGGGGGTGATAAAAATTTTAATAGAAAGATAATACAATTAACTAAAACTTTTGTGTTGATGTCCAGAGTTGATTTTATCATCTACCATTTTTAAAAATTACAACCTTGTAGCAATTAAACCCAAATCTGACTGTTTGACATTTACTCACTATTTTATTCATAACTTTAGTTATATACATTATTTTTTCGTGATTCTAACTCTATTAAAAAATTAAAATCCTAGACTACAACTTTTATGAAGAACATGAAAATTAATGAGGTTGTTTAGGTCACCTTGCAAGGCTTACAACACACAAACTAATGTTTAGCGTGCTAGATTTGAAACTCAACTTCTAACTCACATAACTTAGTTAATTCTTAATATTTTATATGATTATTGAGCCTAAAATTTAGTCCCAAATGTCTACTTTCTAACCCAATAAAAAGAAATTGATTTAGTAAAAGAAACAGAAAGATATTACAAAAACACTAACATACGTTCATACCAAAATTTTCAAACAAAAATTATTTAACTTATTTAAGACTCCTAAATTATAACTCCAACTCCAAACCACAAACATTCTATTTCTACTATCTCTATATTTAATTAACATCACACACTACAATTACATCAATAATAATCAATTTCACCATCAATCAATCATATAATTATAGTTCTTCAACATTTAATCATCAATAACATCCATAGAAGCAAATGAACATGTAAATTGAACACATAAATATATTGAATGAATATATGATGTAATCCAACCTAGCATGGACCTTAGCTAGGAGGATTAGAGGAAGACATGACAAGGATGGAGCTCATTGAAGACCTTAGGCCATAGTCTTAAAATTTCCTTGTAAATATCTTTTAATATTTTTAGTAATTTAGGGTGTGTTTGGATATTTTTAGGCCCTGTATTTTGGCCATTTTCCTTTATTAGAACATGAGGTGTCATTAGTTAGCATGTAGCATGTGTGTAGAAGGCGAATTGGCCTATTTGGATGTATGGATTATTTTCCAAACCCCTTGGCTTGTTTTTGTACCCCTTTTTTGCACTCACAAAGCATGACTAACATGTGGACCCCTTATATCCCCTCATGTAATGCCTAGTAGGAGAGAGAAAGAGACAAAGTGACGCATTCCTCTCTAGTAAGGGTCCTATCACAAGGGTCATGGCTAGAAAGATTGAGAAAGATATGACAAGAGATGAGGGAAGAAGACATACCTTTTCATAGAGATTAAGATGTTAGAAATTAGGCCATAGTCTTCTTTTTAGTCCTTGTAATATACATCTTTTTAATTTAGGACTTGGAGGTGTTGTTAGTTTCTTTTTTGGCCTTGTATTTTGGCCTTTCTGTCTATTTTAAATTAGGTGTAATTAGTTTCTTTTGTGGAGTGTGTTGATTAGTTTGGGCCTTTTTGGAGAAGCTTAGGAGTGTGGTTTTTGTGAACCACACCCCCTAAGTTAGTTTCACACCCCTCTAACTCACACATGAAGCATGAGAGACATATGGGTCCCCTTGTTTCCCCCTCAAGTTCACACCACCTTCCCTCTCCTCTAAGGTGGCATCCACATGTCATTCATGTTGCTCTCATTTTTTAATTTGAATTTTGAGTTGCCATGCGGCTTCCCTCCAAAATTCAAATTCAAATTGAGAAGGGACCTAGATCTTAAAATTAGGGGCAGGTTTGGATCTTCCTAGAAATTAATCAAGTGCTAATTGGTTCTAGCTCAATTAACACTTGATTAATCTCTCTTATCCTTCCCTAATGGTGGATGTCCACCTCCTAACCCATTTAGCTCATGTTTTTTCTTATAAATAAGCACCTCTCCCCTCATTGTTCATTTTACACTTAGTTGAATACAAAATACTTTTGTAAGTAATTTTGAGTATCTGCTTTCTATCCTTCCTTGAGAGTTTCTATGGCTTTTATCAAGGGATCCTTCCCTTGTGGCAAGCTCCTACCATGGCTTATCTCTCCTTGAGTGGCGCCACCACCACCATCTTCACCTCTTCCATCACTCACTTCTTCAAAGGAACCAAGCTAGAAGATGATTTTGGGAGAAGCATCAACAAGAATGCATCACAAAGCACATGCCTAAACCTTGCTTAAGTTGTACATTTGGATTAAGGAAATATTAACCTTAGTTTAATTGGCTTTCAAGATCTAATTAAGGTAAGACCCAACTCCTCTAGATCCAACTCCTATTTGCACTTCGATTTATGGATTATTTTCCACACCCCTTAACTTGTTTTTGCATCCTTTTTTGCACTCACAAAGCATGACAAACAAGTGTACCCCTTATGTCCCCTCATGTAGTGCCTAGTTGGAGAGAAAAAGAGACAAAGCATATGCCTAAACCTTGATTAAGTTGGACATTTGGATTAAGGAAAAATTAACCTTGGTTTAGTTGGTTTTTAGGAGATAATTAAGGCAAGACCCAACTCCTCTAGATCCAACTCCTATTCTCCTTTTTTTTCTACTATAAATGGACCCTTTACCTCATGTATTTCCTTTCACTTGAATGAATGGGATGAGACTCCTTTTAGTGAGCATTGTTATTAGTAAAGTGTCTTGAATTTTATCACTCTAGAGAGAATTCTTCCTAAGGCTTTTATCAAGGGTAATCTCCCTTGTGACAAACTTCAAGTTAATTTTGGCTTATTTCCTCCTTGGAGTGGCATCAACCATCCTCCTTTCTTCCATCATCCATCTTCATGGTGTTGGGAACCTCATAGAGAAAGATCAAGGGAAGTGCATTCAAGGATGCATCAATATCTAAACCATAACAAATAATAACATAAAAAATTTTCATAATAATATTTTATCCTTCAGCACGTCTCCCACAACCTTATGGGATTTTCCACAGCTGATGCAATCTCACCTAGCATGCATCATAGCTAGGAGGATCAGAGGGAGACTTGGCTTGGATGGAGCTCATTAAAGACTTGAAGCCAGTCTTAGAAATTTTCACTTGTAAATATTTTATCTTAGTTAATTAGAGCATGAGCTTAGATTACTTGAAGGCCTTGTATTTTGGCCATTTTCCTCGTAATAGCTAAGTGGCGCCTTAAGTATTTTATGTGGAGTGTGTGTAGAAAGAGGTGCAGCTCATATTTCGGATTATGGGTCATTTCCACTCCTCCTAGCTCATTTTTGCACCTCTCTTTCTAACACACAAAGTATGACAAACATAAGGCCCCACTCCCCCTTGATTCTAGGCGCTAGATTAGGAGTTTTCCCTGTAGGTTAGTTATCTAAATCATGCTTAAGAGTTGGGCCTACCTTGGACATCTAACATTATGGGTTTAAGCTAGTTTTCTTCTCTTAATCTTAACCTCCCACTCTCTTATAAATAGACCCACTCATTCCATGTATTCTTCACCTTGAATTTGAATGAAAATTGTCTCTATTTTGAGCACATTCTTTAGTAAAGGTCTTGAGGGTCCTCATTCTAGAGGAACCCCTTCTAGTTGACTTTTATCAAGGTTCCTTCCCTTGTGGCAAGCCTAAACATTTGGCTTATCTCTCTTAAGAGAGTGGCACCCCTCCTCATTTATTTCCCCCTCCATAATCCACTTCACGGTGCTTGAAACCTCAAGGAGAAAGATCAAGGGCAGCAAACTTTAGTTTGCATCAAGTGGTATCAAGAGTCAACTCCTAGAGGTTCTTTTTCTACTTCCTAGTCTCTAATTTATTGTGTTTTCCTTTAAGTGTTCTTCCTTTTTCTTCATTTATTTTTTCAGCTTTAATTTCTTGTCATGTAGTTCCTTTATTCTAGTAGTTTATGTTTTAGTAGTTTTCTATTTTTGCAATTTACTTCCTAGACTTTATTGCTTTATAGATTCAATTTGTTTTGTTCTTTTCCATTGAATCTTGAGTGTGTTCCCTTAGGTTTTATTTCTTTAATTTCAGCCCAACCATTTAATTCTTTATTATTCTAGTGCTTGCCCTAAGAAGATCATTGTAATAACTTCACAGTTTTTTTTGAAGGAAGCCACACAATTGTGGTGTTGATCTTTGGATGCACTTTTGTTGTTCTTGTTTTGAGTTCTTTGCATTTTAATTCTGTTTTTCCAGCCCTTCTCCCTGTTTTGGGCATGTCATTGTTGGCTGTTTTGGGTCATTTTAATTTAAGTTTTTACTCTTTAAAGTTGTGTCTTAGTTATTCATGATTAGTCCTTTAATTGTCTTCTAATTTCACATTGTTTTGCCTTTTTAATTTTCACAAAAAAAAGTGTGTTGTGTTTCTTTAAACTGTGTAGTTGATTTCTATGGAATTGAGCATCAAGAGGCTATGCACTATTTTTTCTATTTCCTAGAGTCTCACATGCTTTAAATCATAGCATGTTTCAAAAAATATTTCTCAAAAATTGCTCAACTCTTTCCTAGAGTCCATTTTGTTCACTTTGTGTAGTAGCTTAAATTTTTGTACTAGTGTATTTGGTGATTTTATTTGGCTATTTTTGGAGACCATTTTGGTGTCTTAATTGGGCTGAAATATTAAGCATTCAAGGTTGCCTTAAGCACCACTAAATCTTCTCTTTGTACATTGCTTTTAGTCACCTTAAATTCTAGTACATTTTAAGTTGTTTTGTGTTCTTTGGTTTGCACTTTTAATAAAAATTTAGTGGCCTTCTTGTGCTTTTTACTTCAAGTGTTTATGATTCTTCAACTCTTCACTATATTTGCTTTCAAAATTTGTTAAGAGGTGTAGCAAAATCATTTTAAAAAAAGGAAAAGTAGAATCAAAAGAGAAAAAAAGTTAGTCAAAATGTTAAAAAGAGAATTGAAAAAAGAAAAAAAAATTTAGTGCACCTCAACTTTATTAATTCATTTAAAGGAGTGTTCAAATTGTTGGAAATTGCTTGAAGGTGATCTTGTGTGTCTTGGCCATATTGCTTAAAATAGTGCTAATCATTGATCCATTTGTTGAGTCTTTTTACTTTTAGTCCATTTCCATTTTAGTGTCATTCTAGGATTCTTTTTGTGTCCTTACTTTCTTTCTACACCTTTATTTTTTGCTTCTCTTTATTTGGCAATCTTTGTGTTTTTCTTAAATAAACTTTTTTCCACTTGGATGTGTGCCTTTATTTCGTGAGTGTTTTTCTTGATTTTTTCTTTCAATTCTTGTTTCCCTTGGTACCTTTGTTGGGGTACTTCTTTTGCTTGGTTAGGTGACCAAATTGTTGAAACTTCCACAAAGGGTAGCATCCTAGGAAGTGTTGATCTAAGCCGAGGAAGAGAGGACTTAAAGAGGAGGCCAAGACTTGAGTGAAACACTTGAAGAAGGATCAAAATTTAAGAATTCTTTTATTTTTCTTTGTTTAATTTGGGTGTATTTTTCAAGGCCTTTTAATTAGAGGCATTGGATACTCATAAGGGTCACTTTTTTTACTTGTAATAATCTTAGTTTCTCGCTTAATATGGATAGAAAATTAGTGCTCCTTATTTATACTTAGGAGAACGTTTTAGTCCTTAATCTTGTCTTTAATTTCTTTATTTGCTTTCACAATAGGAAGTGCTTAAGTTCCAAAGACTTAAGTCACTTTAGTTGAGAAAATTTTCAAAAGAGAAGAGTGTCATTTGCTTGCTTTCGTTTTAAACTCATTTTTAGTTCAACCTTGTACTTCTAAATAGAATCACACACTTCAAGCAACAATAATGTCAACCAAGAGGGATCACCTAATAAGGTAGGCACGTTAGATAAGTTTTTTAACGAGTTAAACAATGGAGAGTTGAAGAAAGTAAAGAGAGAGATGCAAGAGAGGAAATGAGAAGAGAAGAAAAAGGAAAAGAAAGAAAAGAAAGAGAGCAAAGAGAAGAAAGAAGGCGTGAAGAGAAAGAAAGAAAAAGAAAAGAAATAGATGAGAGAGAGAATAGAAAGAAAAGAAAAAGAAAAAAGAAAAGAGAGAGGGAAAGAAGAGACAGAAAAAGAAAGAAGAGAAAGAGAAGAGAGAGAGAGAGAAGAAGAAGACAAAGAGAAGAAAGAGAGAGAGAAGAAAGAAGAGAAGAGAAAGGGAAGAGAGAGAAAACAAGAAGAATAGGAGGATATAGGTATAACTCTAGTATTGAGAATGAAAATTACGATATGAAGGACATAATAGACCTAGAGAGAGGAGAAACCAAAACATTAAGGAACAAAAAATAAACCTCCTACCCTTTTAGGAAAAGATGATGTGGAAGCCTACCTTGATTGGGAAATGAAGGTGGAGCAACACTTCACTTGCTTCCAAATGAGTGAAACAAGAAAAAGAAAAGTTTCTTTAGCTACCCTAAGCTTCCAAGGGTATGCTATGTATTCATGGACCGTTCTCGTTAATGAGAGGTTTTGCAATCATATCCCTCCTATCGAATTTTGGTTTAATCTTAAGGGGGTTATGAGGCAAAGACATGTCCCTTTTTATTATGAAATAGAACTCCTAGACAAACTTCAAAGGCTCAAACAACACAATTTAAGTGTTGAAGAGTATCATTTCATGATGAGAGTAGGAATAAATAAGGAGCCTAGGTCCATCCTCTCTAAATTCTTAAGTGGCTTGAATTTTGAAATCCATGATAAAGTTGAACTCTTGCCATTTACAAATCTAGATGACTTGGTCCAAATTTGTATAAAAGTGGAGCAATAATTGAAGAGAAATACTTCTTCCAAGAAGGACTACTCTAATCATTCTTCCCACTCTTATTCAAAGAGGGACCAACCCAATGGGAGTTCTTCCAAGAGTCACCCCAAATAAGAACCCGCCACCATGCATGATAAGAATAGTCTTTTGTTCTTCTTTAAAGACTAGTAGCATTAAGTGCTTTAAATGTCTTGGGAGAAGCCACATTACCTCCCAATGCCCCACCAAAAGACCATGGCCATGCAGGGCCAAGACATTGTTAGTGAATCTTCCTCTTCTAGTGAGAGTGAGGAAGAAGGGGGTTATAAGCATTTTGATATAGATGGATTTCCTTGTGATGAACTTACTTATGGTAAAAAGACCTCTTGGAAGTCAACCTTGTGATCTTAGCCCTACTCAAAAGAGAGAAAATATTTCATACAAGTTGTAAAGTTTTTGACAAAACATGTTCTCTCATTGTAGATAGTGACTTATGTTGCAACTGTTTTAGCATGAGGTTGGTTGAAAAGTTGTCTTTGACTACAAGCTCCAATGGCTAAATGAGAAAGAGAGTAAGGAATTGGTAGTCAACCAACAAGTGAGAGTGCTTTTTTTCTATTGGGGATTATAATGATGAAATTCTTTGTGACATAGTCTCAATAGAAGTAGCACATATCATATTAGGGAGGTCTTGGTAATTTGATTGAAAAATAATTCATGATGGTCACTCTAATGAGATCACTTTCTCCGCAAAGAAAAGAAAATCAAGTTGCATCCTCTTTCACCATCTCAAGTGGCTGAGGATCAACTTTTTTTGAAAAAGAAGATGGATGAGGAAGAGAAAAACAAAAAAAAAAGAAAAAATAAGCATGCATCGAAAGTTGATGGATTGGAAGGAAGTGGCCCTTCTAAGAAAGTTGTTCAAAAGGAAAGCCATTTTGCAACAAAAGCGAACTTTAAACATAGTCTCCTAATTGAACAACCTCTCTACCTTCAACCCATAGAGGCACCATTGAGCATTTCCCCAAGTCTTGAGCTTGAACACTTAAACATTGCGCTTGACTTTACATCTCAAGTTCAAAATTGGGAGAAGTGGAAATAAAGGATGATCTTCAAGAGGATTATCCCTTGGACTCCAAGGAAGAACTTATTGAAGCTACTCCTTCCCTTAAAAAAAGTGGAGATTGAGGTTGTGCCTATATCCTTTGAGCACAAAGCACCACAACCTCAAGTTTTACTTCAAGATGAGGCTACAATTTGGGCATGAGATTAAGCCAAAACCTTTATAAAATCATAGCCAATCTCAAGCTCAAACTCAAGAGACCTTGAAAGAAGACCCATCATCCTTTCTTGGGGTGAAAAACAAGATAAGGCTTATCTTTATCTAGCCTTCTTAGATGAATGCTCTAATGCACCAAGGATAGCCTCACAACCAATTTTCAACCTATGAGACTCATACTTAGTGCATTAGGAGTGGAATAGGGAACTGTTGTGTGGAGGCACAACCAAACTTTTTTGAAACTAAATAACAGCCTCCACTACCCCATTCCTAAGAGGTATTCTCATAGACCTCTTACTCCTCCTAAACTCACTTGTCTACACATACTTACTGTTTTCCTTATTTCTTGCAGACTTTGAAAAGGAGGAAGAAAGGCCTCGGGATTTAAGGTCAAATCCTCTCAAAGGGGAAGGAGATGATGCAATCCCACCTAGCATGCATCATGTCTAGGAGGATTAGAGGGAGACTTGGTTTGGATGGAGCTCATTGAACACTTAAAGTCATAATCTTAGGACTTTTTCACTTGTAAATATTTTGTCTTAGTTAATTATGGTGTGGGCTTAGGTTACTTAAAGGTCTTGTATTTTGGCCACTTTCCTTGTAATAGCTAAGTGATACCTTAAGTATTTTATGTGGAGTGTGTGTAGAAAGATGTGCATCCTATATTTGAGAGTGTGGGTCATTTCCATACCTCCTAGCTCATTTTTGCACCCCTTTTTCTAACACACAAAGCATGACAAACATAGAGCTTCACTCCCCCTTGATTCTAGGCTCTAGATTAGGAGTTTTCCCTCTAGGTTAGTCATCTAAATCATGCTCAGGAGTTGGGCCTAGCTTGGACGTCCAACATTAGGGGTTTAAGCTAGTTTTCTTCTCCTAATCCTCCTACCCCTTATAAATAGCCCTCATTCCATGTATTATTCACCTTGAATTGGAATGAAAATTGTCTCTATTTTAAGCATGTTCTATAGTAAAGGTCTTGAGGGTCTTCACTCTAGAGAAACCTCTTCCTAGTTGGCTTTTATCAAGGGCTCCTTCCCTTGTGGCAAGCCTATACATTTGGCTTATCTCTCTTAAGAGAGTGGCGCCCCACCTCATTTCTTTCCCCCTCCGTAATCCATTTCATGGCACTTGGAACCTCAAGGAGAAAGATCAAAGGAAGCAAACTTTGGTTTGCATCAAGAGCCCTGTGGGAAAACTCCTTATACATATTCTCATTTTACATGTCATCTAGACCCATGTGGGATTTGCCACCGATTTGTGTTATGTGTCTGCATAAGGGTTACAAATCCCAACAACATGTAGATAATTTTTAATCCATCAAATAAATCACAAAGGACTAAAAAGACATTTCAAACCTCAATACAAGTCCAAAACAATAGTAATCGACAACCAATTGCACAAATACATCATTAAATCAAGAACTCCCAAATAAAAAACAAAGGTTTAGTTTCCTTTACAATCAAGCTTTTTGACTTCCTAACTCATTTTCATAGTTATTGAAAGTTATAAAGACCCTATCAAAACACCAACATCATACAAAACTTGAGAAATTAGAACTTCAAGGTTGACTCTTTCAAGGTAAATAATGCATGTAACCCTAAGAGGGAGAAAAATTATCCAAGGAAGTAGAAGAAGAAGAGAAGTGGAAGAAAAGTCACTCCTTGCTTAGGTTTCTATGGGTATAGCTTGTGGGTATGTAAGGAGGCAAAGAAAGTAGGTTTGGAAAAGAAATTAGAGAATGAATTAGGAGTGGAATATGGTTTTCCTGAATTAAAGATGTTGGAATTGAAGGATTGGAAAGCTTGAAGAAGCCATCAAGTCCTTTGAAGCTCTTTGAAGTTTTGGTTTTGAATAATTAGTTCTATCACTTGGAGTTTTGTTTTTAAGTTTTACTCAATTCATTTTTATGGTACCAAACACGTTTGATAGATGTGATACTTATATTGTGTGTTTAGATAGGCATGAGAATGTATTTGAGTAGCTAAGGAATAGATTACATAGGCTAAGAAGTGCTAAAAAATCATCAAAATGAGTTTTTGCAATAAGGTAATCGATTACCTTATTATGGTAATCTATTACCCTTTCAAAAAAATTAGGTATTCTTATTCTACTCTCGGGAGTAATCAATTACCTAAAACCAATAATTAATTAAACCCCAGACCATGCTTTCTGGGCCTATTTTGTAGTAGCAGATCAGGTAATCTACTAGGTAATCGATTACCCTGCTACAAAACTCATATAAAAGCATTTTTAAAACCCATTTTTTTAAAACATTAAGGTAGATTTTGGAAACTTCTTAAAGGGGATATTTTTTAAAATCTAACATTATTTTTTAATAGATAATGTTTGAAAAATATATTATGAATCTATTCAACCCCCTTCTAGATTCTCCCCTGGGACAACAAAAGACACTGAGTTGTGTCATTAGTAATCCTAATTTCTGTTAAGTGCACTCCATTGTCAACAAGTGTTTCTTTTTATTATAAAAGGCCCAAAACCCTGGCCCAAAAATTACTTGTTAATCACACCACATACCTTACTAAACTCACCCACCCAAATTCCATCATTCAAATCCTTCAAACACATCCATAAATAAACTAATCACATATTAAACATAATAAAAAATAAATATAAATACTACAACTTATCACCTCATAAGTATTTAATTAATTAATTTTACTGAAATTAAATTTAATTTCTCATTAAATTATTTTCACACACTTATAAAAAAATTAATCAAAACAGGAAGTTACAATTTTAACTTTTATATAAAAATTGAAAATATCATTTAAGAAAGATAATTTTTGTTCAACCTTTATGGTTGGTGAAACACTATTAACAACAAAACTCTATCTTTAAATATTTAATAATACTCAATAACATTTACTTTTACTTTTGATATCCAAAAATTTATTATTCCTTAAAAATCCTACAAAATAATTTTATAGATAGCTTTAAATAATTAATATTTCTATTACAGAGTAAAACATTTCTACTAAAAATTATTTAAATCTAATTAGTTGGTATATTTATACAAAATAATATTTTTGCTCTGTGTTTAATAAATACATAAATGAATATTTTTTTAATAAAATTCTCATATATTTATTAATATTTTAAGTAAAATTAAAAATATATATATCAGACTCAAAATATGTTTCTCCGCCTCTATACTTTTAAATTTTTTTTATTATTTTGAAGAACTTGATTAGCTAAAAATATTTATTTAAATAAAATATTTGATGTTATAAATAAATATATTTAACCAGTGGAATAACCGTACGTGCGAAGACACTTAAATAAACCAAAATTAGATTGTCCAAAAGGATGATTATTTGGTACGTTTTTCCTTTTGCTTTATTGATAAAAAATAGTAGCTTGTCCTTACAAATTGACTTTACAAACCCCTAAACCCCTATGAATATAAAAATTCAACGATAAAAAACTTAAATACCATGTTTATCATTAAAAAACAATTCCATTTTTGATTTACTTTTTTAAAGATTTATTTTGGTGGTACCAAAATATAAGATTTTTTATTTGGTTCTTTGAATATCGTTTTGTTTAGTTTTAATTGTTGTGGTCATAACAATTTTACATTTTTTGGTTCTTTGAATATCGTTTTGTTTAGTTTTAATTGTTGTGGTCATAACAATTTTACATTTTGTCCTTATTATTTAAGCAACCTTTTTAATTTATTGACTTCCCATTTTACCAAGGAGTTTGGATAAGGAAGTTTTATATAAACAAATTCATTCCTAATTATTTTTCTATTGTTCAATTTTTTTTTTAAATATTTTAAATAACGTTTTAATGCATAATGACAAAGTTATGATGGATTAATTTGCATAAAAATTTATTTTGAAATTCTAACTATATCCATAACTTTTAAGGATTAAAAATGATATTTTACTTTAAAAGCAACCAAAATTTAAAGAAACAAATTCAAACAAAGAAAATCTTAGAACAAAACAAAAAAGACATTATAATTTTAGAAATTGGTTATTTAAAAAAACAAATCAGCATGCATATATTCGATCCCCCATTCATATAGCTATTCTTATATATAGTTACAACTTACTTCGTTACATTGCTCTATCATTTGAGAATTTTTCAAAGATTAAACCCAAACATATATAACATATTCATGGCATACGAAAATCGTGCTTCAATTCCAGTATCAGATCCTGAGGCACAGGAAATCACTCCTAGTTCTTCAAGCAGTTCAGTATCCAATGGTTTATCAACGAAAGTGGTGGTGAAGAAAGTGAAAGAGAATCTGACGTTTGATTCAAAATGGGGTGAGCTGAATGGAGCAATGGGTGATCTTGGGACTTACATACCAATAGTGTTGGCCTTGACCCTTGCTAGGGACCTAAACCTTGGCACCACCCTCATCTTCACTGGTGTCTACAACATCATCACTGGGGCCATCTATGGGGTCCCTATGCCTGTCCAGCCCATGAAGTCCATTGCTGCACAGGCCTTATCGGATTCCGGCTTTGGGGTGCCGGAGATCATGGCGGCCGGAATCTTAACCGGTGGGGTGTTGTTTGTTTTGGGGGTCACAGGGCTGATGCAGCTTGTGTACATGTTGATCCCTCTGTGTGTGGTGAGGGGAATTCAGCTTGCACAAGGCTTGTCTTTTGCTTTGACAGCTGTTAAGTATGTTAGGAAAGTTCAAGACTTGCCAAAGTCCAAATCTTTGGATGATAGGCATTGGTTTGGGTTGGATGGGTTGGTTTTGGCCATTGTTTGTTTGTGTTTTATTGTCATTGTGAATGGAGCTGGGGAGAAGAATAGAGGATGTTGTGATGGTGTGGTTGAGAGTGGTGATAACAATGATTTGGGTGCTCAACAGAGGGATGAGAAGTTTGCAAGAAACAGGACAAAAACAAACAGGTTTAGAAAGGTTGTTTTCTCACTACCTTCTGCTTTCATAGTGTTTGTGTTGGGTGTTGTTTTGGCCTTTATAAGAAGGCATGAGGTGGTGCATGAAATCAAGTTTGGGCCTTCTTCAATAGAAGTGGTGAAGTTCTCTAAGCATGCATGGAAGAAAGGGTTTGTGAAGGGTGCAATCCCCCAACTTCCATTGTCAATTTTGAACTCTGTGATAGCTGTTTGCAAGTTGTCATCAGACTTGTTCCCTGGGAAGGATTTCTCAGTCACTTCATTGTCAGTCACAGTGGGGTTGATGAACTTGGTTGGAAGTTGGTTTGGTGCAATGCCAAGTTGCCATGGTGCTGGTGGTCTTGCAGGGCAGTACAAATTTGGTGGTAGAAGTGGTGCTTGTGTGGCACTTCTTGGCACTGCCAAATTGTTGTTGGGCTTGGTTTTGGGAAGTTCTTTGGCTCACATTTTAAAGCAGTTTCCTGTGGGGATTTTAGGGGTTTTGCTTCTCTTTGCTGGAATTGAACTAGCCATGTGCTGTAGAGACATGAATACCAAGGAAGATTCCTTTGTGGTGCTTATTATCACTGCTGTTTCCCTTGTGGGATCAAGTGCAGCTCTTGGCTTTTTATGTGGAATGACAGTCTATGTACTTCTTAGGCTCAGAAATTGGACAAGGGATCAACCACTTTCTACCATTTGGTCTATGAAAAGCCCTGAGCAAGTGTGAAGAAAAAGGAGTATATTCAAGATACAGTAATTTGCTTTTGGATATTTAATTCTTTTAGTGTGTTCATTAATAAGTCAATTGAGTATGGTTTTCAGAAGTTATTGTTGTGTAATAATTTTTCTTTTCTTCAGTTTGTTTTCCCTTTTTTTTTTTTTTGTAAGTGAAGCCTATTATTGAGTTGTAATTATGAGTGGAAATTTAGGATGTGTTTGGATACTAAAAATGTAACACAAAAATTACTCTCACATTACTTGAACTTGGTTCAAACCATTAGCAAATACACACTTGAGTGCTGTTTTCTGACTTTTGTTCTTTACACTGTTTCTGTATTCGTGTCACAGAAATTTAACTAAATATAATAAACAATATTCATTAATAAAGCAAGCATTCTTAAATACCATTTACATATGAATTATTATGAATTAAAAATTATTCGCTTTGTAATATAAAATAATTTCTAATTAATTAGTTCACAAAATAAAAATGTGTACAATATATACAAATTAAAGTCTAATGAATTTGTATAATATTTTGTAAAAAGACATGGGAAATTTGGGATAAGTACTGAGATATGATTTGATATAATGGAAAGAATTAAAAGAAAAATAATATTATAAGATATGTTGTGAAAAAAAAAAGTATTGTATAAATTAATAACATAACTAAAAGCACGTGATGCTTGGTATAAATAAAAAAGTTGATTAGTTTATATGGGACATTTTTTTTATTGTATGGAGGACTTGTTAATTTGTTTGCTTTTAATTTCATTGTAAATAAGTCAATATGTATGACTTTCAAAAGTGATTGTGAGTCAAAGTTTTTCGCCGCTAGTCATTGAAGTAATTATAATTAATTGTACCTCATATTTTGGTATACTGGTAGAAAAAAGAGAAAAACTAATTGAGATATTTTTATTAAGCGTCCAGAATTGAGAGAGATAAAAAAATGGTATAGAATTGAGATAGAAGAAAAAATGGAATAAAAGACATAAAAGAAAAAAAATATTTTTATTTTTTCAAAAAGTAAAACTAATTGAAAATACAATATGTTGTAATTGTAATATATATATATATATATATATATATATAATTTATACTATTAAGAGAGGAAATACTCTTTTCACGTTCACTTTTTAAAATATATATTTTACGCTTAAACTTATTTTAAAATTAAAAAATAGATTATTTTGTCATAAAAATAACTCGAATCTATAATCTCTCATTTTCTATGCATAAACTTTATCATTAGATCAACCTTATAATTTTAAGCAAAAATTTACTTTAAAATATAGATATGAAACATACATAATTGTTCAATTATATATACAACTTATAATATATTATATTATATTTTATATATATATATATATATATATATATATATATTATATAATGGGAATATGACATTTTGGTGTCCACATTTTATGACTATTTTACTTTCTAAAGATTTTATGATTGTTCTCACTTTCGCAGATGTAACATCTCTGTATTAGTATATACACATTTTCACAATTTCTACCTTATCACAAATCAATTTTCTCTAAACATGATTAATATATATATATATATATATCATGATAAATATTTTTAATAAACATGCAAATACAAATACAAAGTTACGACCATATTTTGAGTTCTATTCAAACTCTCTCTTCTTTTCATTTTTTCATCTTCATGGCATATTTGCCATATCCGTTTATGATATGACATATTTTTATTATATTATCATAAACAAAAAAATATAAAATTAATAAAATATATTTTAAAACATGTCACATAATAATTTATATTTCAAAATATAAAAATTTACAAAAAATATTAAATTAAAACCCTAAAATTATTATAACATATTAAAATAAAAATGTAAATATACAGGCAGACACTATATGTGTTTTAGCTAATATAGATAAAAAAATTATATTTTAAACTAAATATTAATTAAAAGAGTTACAAAAAATATAAACTGAAAATGAATAGAATAAACGTTCCATTCGTTTTTTATGAATTTTATTTCGTAACGTTTAACATTTTCCTTAGAGAAAATTATTGCACAAAATATTATATAAAGAATATAACTCAGTCGTGTACGAAATGTTCACCTAATGTTAATCATAAAAATAATTAATAATAAAGTAAATCCATTTAAGAGAATCTCTTACAAGATATATTTTATTTTGAAGAGTTATTTGTACTCATTTATGTGCAAGAAAGATCATCGATAGAGCTTAATTTATATTATAAAGAAAACTTAATAACTCCAAACTTCACTGTAAACCTGTAACATGTATGCTTTTGTTTGTTAAGATCTAGTTGTTCACTTGCTTCTTCAAACTATGATATTAGTATAAAATACTTATCAACTTTATTAATAATTAATTTTTGTCAAAAAATTTGGTTGATTAATTTTACTTGTTGATAGGAGAATATGTATTTGTCAGTTTTTTTTTTTTCATTTGCAAAAACTGTGAAGCTAATCACGTATTAATTGTTTATTTTAGATTAGGTTCTTTATTTAATGAGTGCCATACTTTTTATTTTGAGAGATTTAACATTTGGTTCTTTATCTAATGAGTGCCATAATTTTTATTGATGGTTTAGTTTAAAAATTTGACATTTGGTTCTTTATCTAATGAGTGTCATAATTCTTATTAATGGATTATTTTAGAAATTTGACATTAGGTTCTTTTTTGGCGAATGATGAAAACTAAAAACGAAGAAAATAAGGCACAAACGCCAAATCATAGTCTAAAATGGACAAAATATCATAAATATTTTTTACGTTAGGTTCTTTATCTAATGAATGACATAATTCTTTTTTTGAACAAGAGTGCCAAAGTTGTTATTAATTGTTTAGAAAATTTGACTTTTAATGTCGAATACTATTATATCAATGCCTTTTAAGATTTTAAATAACATAATTAGCAACAACTTTCACGTAGTGAAACATTTAGAACGAAAGGTAATTAAATTGTTTACGTTTACGATGAATAGTGATTGTTGTTAATGTTATCTTATATTTTTATTTGTGCAAGTATTTGCATGTGTAGATCTGTGTTGCACATCATAAGATTAGTAATATGTGTACGCTTTACAAACACATATTGCAGGTTTTCTAATTAGTAGTAAATCCTAAATAAAAATCGAAAAGTGAAGATAATAATAAAGATTAAAAGACAATAATATAAGTCGAAGGAGAAAGGAACAAAGGGTGCAAAGGGAAAGGGGTGTGGGAGAGAGGAGTGAAACAAACAAATAGGTTAAATGAAATAACGGGGCAATTTTAGTATTTTACAAAGTTGGATTTTTTTATAAATCAAGAAGTAATATTATTTAAGAAAAGTACAAAAAACAAGTCTTTCAATTATAGTAAAAAGATGTAAACATGAAATAACAATTTCATATCCTGCCCCTTATGTAAAACTATGTGATGTTAGCTTCGCAATGCAACTTCATGCATAGTTGGGGATAAAATAATAAAAAAAAAAGAATACAACTATAAAAAATCCTTAAGTCAAGTTGGACTAAGTTTATCTTATGATGACCATACAAATCAAAAATCAAATTCATCTTAAATAAGACTAATTATTTTTGCACTGTCCATTCTTCTATTTACACCCTCTAAAATCCTTATTACCTAAAATACTTATGCACTTCCTTGATCTCTTCAACCAAGATTCCTTTCTCTAAATGGCCAAAATACATGGCCTAAAAGGAAATTAAAAACTAATTAATATTTACAAGAGGAAAACTAAGGATTATGGCCTAAAATGTCTGTCTCCATCATTAGCTAGGGTCTTGATGAGTCTTTTCAAACCAAGTCCTTTTCAATACTCTTAGCCATTGCCCTAGTTAGAGGGCCCTTGGTTGGTAGGATTACATCAAATACCCTCATATTTCTCCTCTTCTCCCTTCGTGTCTCTCCCTCACGCCCACAACCCACACCCGTAGAACGAATCGAACCGAAGGAGAAGAAGATAAGAGCAACTGTATAAAATAAACCATCGAAATTATTAAAATGTACAATATTATATTGCAAATCTCAGGATACGAAATATGTATAAACTATGGTGTATTATAAATCTTGTGATCTAGAATATATTTTTAGGCCCTTTTTTATCATTATGGATCTAGATATCTGCTGTTCAAAATTAATATTGCGAATCAGAAGATCCATAACATATGTATGCATAAAGCATGCACATATTGCAAATTTCATAATCTGCAATATGTGTGCATATTCAATATTGCGGATCTATTTATCTGCAATATTCCATATGCATATTGTGAATTTTTTTATTCACAACCTTAAATGATATTAGCTTAAAATGGTTTGAAGATTATTTCAAAATTTTAAAAATACAGAGGTGCAAAAAGAAAAAAGACCCTAAATAATTCATTGGAAACAAAAAAAAAATTGCCTATTTTACCTGCGGGCTAACCCCAAAAAGAGAAAAAAAAAATAAAGCTTTATATAGACAACTTTAGTTTGGGTAGAATGTAGATGTTGCTTACCCACCCTAAATAAAACGCAATTTGAAAGATTTTTTCAAAAAAAAAAAATAATCAATGCTACTTTTGGAGATTAATCTAACAAGGCTTCTCAATTTATAGCACCAAAATTACTATTTACTCATTTATTCATAACTATTATCAAAAGGATATATATTTCTTTCTTTTTTATTTTTTTTCAGAACATCTATACTCCTAACCTCAAACATAAATTTATCGACTGAATTCAGTTGAAGAAAAAAAACTAAGGGTATAGGCCAAATTTTTATTACATTTATTTATCTATTTTAATCCCTAATTATACTTTTTTATTTTCTACATGATTTCTTGTTTCTCTCCAAACTTCCATTTTTCATAGCTAAAAATGTAAAATAAGTTTTTATCACTGAAAAATTATGAATTTTTTTATATTTGATCTCTATTTTTTTATTTTGGACCCTTAAAAATTTATAGATTTTGCATCTAGTCCCTAAAAACAATTTACTTAGCATTTCATTCCTAGCATTATGTTACTTTTGCTATGTGGTCCCTGAAATATTTTCATATTTTTCATGTGGTTCTTGAGTTTTTATAACACAAGTATTAAATGGTGAGAAGTTAATAATTTTTCATGTGGTTCTTGAGTTTTTATAATACAAGTATTAAATGGTGAGAAGTTAATAAACTAAATATAACAGGAGAAATCAAATAAATATTTTTTTATGAAAAATAATAGTAATCACTCGACTTAGAGTTTAATTATCTTTAAAGTTCACCACTTTCCTTGTCAATGTATTCTATGGGATGGAACACAGATTTTTTCCCTCAAACTTAGTGTGTGTTGCCGACTCGGTTATACTTATAGAGTAATCAAATACATATTTTAGTTCTTATAATGTGTACATTTTTTTTTTATTTTTAGTCTCTATCAAATATTTTTAAAGCAACTAATTAAAATAATATTTTAGAGACTAAAATAAAAAAGTAGATATAATCAAATCAATAAAACAAAATATTAAAGACCAAACTTGAAAAGAAAAATTACAAATACCAAAGATAAAATAAATTATTACAAATCAAAACTAAAGTACTTCCATTATAAAACATGAACTCTTCGTAAGAATAAGATAATACACAAATGGCAAACAAGATACTATAATCTAATTTCATCTTCAATAGTTTAACCTTTAGAGTGTAGTATTGAGCTCACCAAGTTTAAATTACAAATATTAATTGGGTTTACATAAGTTTTTTGTCCCTAAAATTTTACAACAAGTTACTTTTAGTTCTTAAAATTTAAAAATAAATTTTTTATTCTCTAATTCACTTTTAATCATTCTTCTCATATTAACGCTATTAAAAAATTACTATTAAGAAATATGTTTTTGTACTCGTGGATCACTTTCATTCTCAACTCTGAACCTCAATGCACAACCAAATACACTGAAACGGATAAACGGACAATGTTAATACAAAAAACAAATTAATTTTAGAGACTAAAAAAGTATTTTTGAATTTTAAGGACCAAAAGTGATTGTTTGTAAAACTTTAGAGACAAAAACTTAGTTAAGCACATCATGGGTACACTTAAAGTCTAACATCACTTAAAAACATCCTCCACTCTTAACTCATTAAGACATCTTTATAGAATAAAAACATAACAATATCATCAGAAAAACACTCTCTCCTAAAGAAGAGAGGTCCAGTAGAAGAAAGACATGACTCTTGTGAAGAACATCAGGTGAATCCTAAACGAGTATACCTCTCTAATTTATACACCTTATCAATACCTTTTACTTCTTTCTATCTCTCTCCACATCACATCATAAATCCTACTATACCTATATATCCTTCTATTTTTTCTTCTTCTCACTAAATGTGTAATAACACATGAGGTGTTTATGTATCATTTTTCATCCTAAAGAGTCCTGTGTCTTTCTTTTTCTTACATGACGTCTCTCATTACTACGGAAGAACAAACTCAAAATCATTGAATATAATGAAATTAATGATGTTAAAAATTTGTGATACGAGTGAGCATAATAATTTGAAATTTGAGGGAGGTATCACCGAATTTAGTAGTAGGTTTTGGCTCGCGTTGTCCCTTATGGGGAGAAGAATTAAAATCACTTTTTTGACATTTGATGCTTTGATAGGGAACATGGGTGGACCTTTATGCACTTTACAACCACGAAGGGTCTTTTTTTTCCACGCTCGATATGGTGTTATGCTCCTCGGTTCTCGAAATGGCCCCAAATTTTCTTGTCCTGTCGGGATTTTGAATTTAGAATTGCCTTTACTTGTGTTTTTCTCTTGGTTACAAGAAAAAGACAATGACACCAACGTAATTTTGGGTTGTTTTTAAACAAACTAATGGTGGTCCTTGCTTTTAAAAAAACCATGTAGTATCCGTGAAAAATACAGAGATTGTGTCCCGTGATAATATGTAAATATATATATATATATATATATATATATATATATATATATATATATATATAATATTATTCAGCTATATATAGGATGTTCGTAGTATAATTTTGTGCGATTTTGAGTCTAAAATTAATCCAAAGCAAACTAAAAAAATAAATGTGGTACAGTTTGGTTCAAATTAGATTAATTGTAAAATATGAACCCAGCCAAATTAATCTTTTACAGTCTTGTTTAATCTGATTTTACAGTTTAAAATTTCTATTATTACATGTTAAAATTGTATAAAAGTATCAACTATTAAGGTTAAAGTATAAATAATTAATTCATTTAAACATTACATTTTGCTGGTTGTCGTCAAATTGTATCCAATAAAATTAAATTAAATAGTTTTGCTAAAATATTTATTCATCAACTAATACATGTTAATTAAAAATATCAATTAAAGATTCAGTCAAAAAATATAGAAACTTAAAAAATAATGAATAATTATATATGTTTCTTGCAGATTTGATAAAAGGGTAATTGACCTAAATAGGTCTTTTTTTTTTTAATAATTACATAAATAAGTCTGTTTTAAAAAATATATAGTAAGGTGAGTCTGTTTTTAGGTACTTGCAGTTTTAATGTCATATTAGTTATATGACCACATAACTTTTGAGTTAGCAGAAATATCCCCTTAAAACCGTAATCTATGATTGAATTTTAAAGAAAATCAAGGGACAATCCTAAAAACATCGCATTTAAAGTACTATAAAACTGCAAATTGTGATTGCGATTTATGTGTTGTTTATACAACCATTGCATGTGCCCAATGAATAATAATATTTATATTTTATAAAAAATATATTATTTATGAAAATATTAAAATATAAATATTTATTTTCAAATATTAATTATAATATTTAAATTTTATATTTTTATAATTCAAATAAAAATAACTGCATAAATAAAATATAATTTTATATAGTTTAGTTAAATTTAATTTCATTTATAATTTTTATCATTTTTAAAAGAACTATAAATTAAAAATAAATTTTAATAAAATAAAAAAATTTCATTTAAACATAATTTATTAAAAGAACCTATAATATAAATTATGTTCAAATGAAATTTTTTTGTTTTATTAAAATTGCCTTTTACTTTATAGTTAACTAAACTATATAAAATTATATTTTATTTATGCAGTTACTTTTCCTTAAATTATAAAGATATAAATTTAAATATTATAATTAATATTTAAAAATAAATATTTACCTTTTAATATCTGCATAAATAATATATTTTCTATAAAATATGAATATTATTATTTATAGGGTACATATAACGACTATGTAAAGACCACATAAACCGTAATCACGATTTGCAGTTTTATGATGTTTTAAATGCGACATTTTTTGTATCTATTATTATCCAATGGGCACTTGCAATGGCTATGCATAGTACTTTAAATGCGACATTTTTGTCCTTGTTATTAGAGTTAATTCTAAGTTGCAATTTTAAGGGGTGTTTCTGCAATGGTCTCAAGAAGGTTTTCTACCAACTTGAAAGTCGAATAGTCATACAACTGATGTGGCATTAAAACTGCAAGTGGAAATTACGGTCTAACCAAGTGAAATCTAAAACAGACTCACCTTGGTAAATCTTTGAAAACAGACCCATTTAAGTAATTGTTTAAAAAAATTGGTCTACTTAGGTCAATTACTCTTGATAAAATAACTAAGGATAAGTCTGTGGTGAGCTTCACACAAAATTTAGGGGTGCCAAAATAAACATATATCTATTATCTATATTTTTTATTTAAATTATTTTTTATTTTTTTATTTAAAATAGAGATTTTATTTATCTTCAAAATTTATAATTTTTCTTTCCTAATTTTAAAATCTATTACCTGGATTTTTATTATAATTGTCGAAAGTCTACAAACAGGAAACATAAGTGTGGTATAAACAAATACAAAGTATTTTAAATATTAAAATATAAGGATTTGCTAGTTTACACCAATTTATTTCTTTAGAAAAAATAAATTAACAAGTTATAACTATAAAGTTTTTAAAATATATCGAATGCATGTAACTTGCCAATTTACTTTTTTGAAAGTTTAAAGGGTGTAAATTAATAAATCTTTATAATTATTAGGTTTGCAAACTTATATTCACTTATATTTTAAAAAGAATAAGTTAGCAAACTATATATATAAAGTTATTTAAATACACTCAATATTTAAGTTTCTGACTTATTTATTTTAAAAAATAAGTAGGTGTAAGTTAATAAACTACTAAAATATATTTTTTATTATTTAATATCTCAATTTATATAATTATAAAAAAATTAGGGGGAGGGGGACCATGACTCCTCGTGTCCCTTCAAAGCTTTGCTCTATCCTAGATTAAGCAGTTTGATTTAGTTTGGTTTTGTTTGATGTGATTTTAATATCTTAAATCGCAAACTGAACCGAACTGCACAGTTTTGAAATTAAAGAATCAAATCACTCAAAACTAAAGTGATTTTTTGTGATTTTCAGTTTTTGCAGTTTGGTTTTCAGTTTCAATTCAATTTGGTTCGGTCTTGAATACTCTTAATTTTACATGACAACAGAATAGTTTTAATGATACTACTAGATCAAGTTTTTAAAGAAACTAGAAAGTAGTGCATGCACACTTAACAAATCTTTTAACTCCATAGTAATTCTAAAGGTATGATCAATTAATAATTTTTTTTTAAAGGTGATCAATTAATAATATATATGAAGTGCAATTTCATCTTTCAAATTAAGTTAGGTCTGAATTTTTACCATTTTTTTAGTTATAAGATTAATTTAGTGACAAAGTCCACACGTAGAAAAGAAAAAGGAAAGAAGTCGTGATTCGAATCCCTCTAGTAACAAAGTTAATATATTAACAACTAATATTTTTGTATAAAAAATTATAACTTTTTTAATTCATGTAGTTTTTGTGGTTGTCTAAAATAGTCAAACACAGTTACATCCAAATGCTTCTAAAATTGTTACAAAATTGAAATTGATATTGCAACTGCTTATAACATGTGATGGTGTTGTTGCTTTGGTAGAAGAAGTGCGTGTTTCAATGGCAAAAAGGCTCTTTAACATGTTAATGAAAGTTATCATGCATAGCTTTATCATTAGTTAGTTTTAATTTTAGAGGAGAATCTTCTATAAGGTTTGAATTACAATTTTTCACATTATGATAAATTATGATTTATATTAAAAAAAAACATGTAAATTATGGGTTGTTGTTAAATAATAACGTAAAACTTTTTTCATTAACTGTGAGTTCTACACTTGCAATTTCATTAAAACATGTATTTTTAATGGCTGTAAAGGATTTGGATATAACAATGTTAAATGACTTTTAAACGGCAAGATCAAGAGTTTAAAAAAACTGTAATTATAGGACAAAAATGGAATGTTTCAAACAAAAAACACTGAAAGATAAAATTGTTACCATATATAGAGACAAACAATAATTAAACCAATAAATTAATTGTAACTCTCCAAAATTACTTTTAGAATAGATCCCACAAAGTATTCCTTAGATATAAAAAATTACATAAATCCTCCTTGGTTTTAACATTTACAATTACTTCTCTTGCAAGGGAGGTTTCTGTAATATTAGTTTTTCTTCAAATAATTAGGTTAATTAGTGTAATATATAAAGAATGTTTTCAAAATGAAAGAGAATTGGCATAGGAAAGGATAGAAGTATAAGAATTTTGTATAATTTTACAAAGAGAGAAAGAATTATGCACACAACACTATAAAAAATTTTACACTATATTTAATTACAATTTTTAGTAATTTTATTGACTTTTTTAATTAATATTTTAAAAGTTATGAAAAATTGTAATGAAATATTAATGTAAAACTTTTTTAGGTTCTTAGTGCATAAATATTAAACTGTTTTACAAAACCCTCTAGAGTAGTTGGTATAATTTATTCTTGCTTTTATGATTAGACAAGATAAGAAAAGAAGAGAAAATTGTGAAATAAGATAAATAATGTGTTAAAGAAAAGAGAAAAAAAATGTTATAAAGTTTGGGTAAAATAATATATTGTTTTCCTTAGGCAAAATAAAAAAACTGAATAGAAAGTCCAGAAATTTACTGAATACTATAACAAAAAAAAAAGTTACTGTATGAAATTTGTTAGTTATTTGAAAGTCATGACTCTGTGCTCGCAACTCCTTACTAATTTGAGTTAAGCTGGGTGGATTTCTGGCTAATATAATTAATAGCTGTTATAATTTAAATTCATATTTATTTTTATAAGTTTTTTTAAAATTTCTATTTTATCTCTAAACTTAATTTTCTTAAATTTTGTTTAACTCTCTAGTAAGTTCTTGTTTGTTTTTAACTCTCTGTTGAACTCCCGTCAGAGAGTTAAAAATATTTTCAAAATTTTGTAACACTCTGGCAAACTTTTGTCTAAGAGTAAAAGCCAACTTAATGTACTTCCTAATGTCGTCGTCGAAGCTCAGCGACAACAAAGCCAACTTAAAACACTCAAGTTGACGAAGGAAAACGTGACTTTAAGATATTATAAATTATTTATAAGTTCTCTCAAATAGGTACAAAAATATTTGTAACTATTTGTGGTAAAATTCGTTTCTAATGAAATAAATATTTAAAATCAATAAGTTTTTACTAAGATTTTAAAACCAAACAAATTTGTCTCAAATAGGCACAAAAAGTATACACGTGTGAGTTCGTTTTAATCAAATTAGTTTTAGTGAATAATTAAACCCAGAAACTTGAATGGTGAGTCAGAAGGTTCAAAATTTGATGAAAACATGATTTTTCATGGTTAAGTTCGGATTTAAAGAAATGAATCCCAAGTGAGGATGTACTCAAAGTTGTTCATGAAAGAAATTAATTTTAAAGAAAATAAATGTGTAATAAAGTAAATGAAATGCAAAGTAAATCTTCAAAAGAAAAACCTCCAAATGCTAATAATGAAAGTAGTAAATGCAGGAACATAAAATCTCAAACATTAAAGAAAACTAAAGATATGAAAGTAAATGAAGAACTATAAATGAAATTTGCAAAGAAATTGCCCTCAAAGTTTTGGTAAGAGCATACATCTAAATCTCTTCACTCGTTGTTGTTCCTTAGGTGTTTTGAGTTATACAAGATCTTAGGTAAGTGTTCTAACCCTAATTTTGATGTAAGTGAAGAGTATTTATAGAGTTTCTTACTACGGACACTTGTCTAAAAGATTTAAAAGAAAATAGTATTTTATTTTCAATGGATCTTTAAAAGAAAATAGTATTTTATTTTCAATGGAAATAAATTACTAAAAACCTTCTAACTTTAAATAACTATCCTAATGATAGTAACTTCCCATTTTGACTTTTGATCCTTATCTTTTTTGTCTTGTTGACTTTCAATCCTTCTTTTAAAGTTGAATCTTCATATATGTTTGTCCTTCTACGTGTCTCAAGTCTGATTCTCGATTTCTTATCCTTGGTTATGTTGCTCGAGCATCCTTACTCCATCATCTTTATTTCGAGTAAAGTTTGATTTTAGGAGCCCGTATTGGTTGGTAACTCGAGCAAGTAACCCCTTTATGCGAGTCCTTGAGGTCAAGCCTTTATTAAATGCCAAAATCTCTTGAAGTTAATGCCTCAAGCTAGATGTGGTTTTCTATGGATCAGGTTTAAGGTTTTCTCAACCTCAAGCTTTATTCTTTTAAATCTCCTTAAATGTTGTCCTCTTCGATCTTAGTATACTTAGTGTTTCGAACCAACATTAAATGTTGTCTCCTTTCTCCAACCATTCTAGTTTCTTGAGCCACACCCTATATGGATAGAAATTTCCATGTTATTCAAATTACTTTTCTCACCTCAACAGTAATAAAATTGTAAGGTTTTTCAAATTGAGTTGGAGAAATATAATTATTTCTATTTAAATTTTTTTTCATGGCATTCAAATATAAAATTAATCTTTTGAGGTGCTTGTTAGGAATAATAGAACATTTATTGATGAATGTATTAAACATTTAATTTGAAATAAAAATATTAAAAAATATTTGAAGTATTTATTATAACTTATTCGTTTTAAAAGAATTTATGATCATTTTTATAAGTGTTTCACAATTTCTATGCAATATTTAATTTTCTAACTAGTTTTTTTATAAGTAATTTTCTAACTAATTATCCTTATTAAATACTTTAAGTATTTGTGTTTTTTATTGATAGTAGTGTATTAATAAGAGTAAAATTAACTAGTTATCCTTATTAGATACTCTAAGTATTTATGTTTAAAAATTCAATAAAATAAATAATATTAATATTTTATTAATTTTTGTGAATTATGTACAAATTTCCTATAATAAAAATTAGAAGAAGTATATTTATTAAAGCAAATACACAATGAAATAAACCACCACTTTGTTTCCTAAAATTCAAAAAGGCTCATACATTGATCTAAAGTTCAACTCACCTTCTTTATATTATTGATAAAGTATTGAAAAATAAGGTTGTGAATGAATGAACAGTAGTATAAAACTCTTTTATAATAATACATAAATATTAAATTCCTAAAACATCTCTAATGAAAACAACTTATTTGAGTTCATCCATCATTGAAATTTGTGTTAAGTGATTTTATAGTGTCTCATCAACATTCAACAAATTAAACATAAATTCACTGTCATAACAAGAAACTTCAAAATATTTACTTTTTATATTTTTTATTTTCAATCTTGAATAATTTTCTATATTAAATATATTATTTCAATGGAAAGCTCTCAATTTCAAACAACCAATGTAGATTGGCTCCAACAATAAACAAGCCAAGGGTTGCTTCCATTAAAGAAACTTGAAAGAAAACCCTTCACCTCTAATAATAATAACAGGAAAGAAGGCGAAGCAAGAGTACACAGTGAGTGCTAATATACTAATAATAATATAGTAACGCACTAACGCGTCATTTTGACCTTTTGGCTCTCTTTTCAGTTTTGGTATGAACACTGTGATTTCTGACTGTGTATGACTATGACTATGATTATGATTGCAGAAGAAAAGAAAACGAATGACTTTTGGGGTTGAAAGGAAAATCAATGGTAAAGGCTAGCATGAATAAAAGTCTCAATTCTCAAACATAGTGTTCAAAGGAAAAGGACATTCACTACTCTAACCCAACTCACTCTAAAACTGTTATCAACAAGCTAGATGAGGTATGAGGTATTCACTATTTACCATATGCATCCATGTTTTGGTTTCTAAATGAAAAGACAAAAAATAGAAAGTTGGTCATTAGTTAAAGTTTGTTCATGTTTGCATTTGAGTTTTTCATTACTAATATTTATGTTCTCATCTATGCTTCTTCAATTTGCATTGTGTATACTAAACTCTTGACTTTGTCCAAATGTTGAGTAATGTTAGGAAACTCTCTAAGAGACTATCTTTCTGAAACTATTCCTAGATGGGTTAGAATTTCTTGAAAATTTTTTATGGTTTTCACTTATCATTAAACGAATTTCTCTCCTAGAACTAAATTATAATCATAGGGAGTGTGTCAGAAAGAGAGACTGTGAGAGTTTCCTAGCGCAGCTGAAAAAAATTTTATACTTGTTTCTTGCCAATTTTAGTTGTTAAGATGTGATTTCTTTTGATTGTTGAAGCCTTCATAGTTAAGGCTTTGCCTGGCAGCAATAGTGGAAGGGATGAAGCTTAAAAGGTGGCTCCTGAGCGTTTTGTTCCTCGTTGTCTCCACAGTGAGCAATGCAGTAGGTAAATAACAATTTCACTTTTCTATTTCTGGTTTGCTTGTTCATCTATTAAACCATCTTAGTGAGTTGAAAGTTTTAACTTGAGATTGCAGTTACAATTTGTCACAATTCTTGATATTATGAAAAATTTCAGACAAATGCAGTTTACCTTGATCTCAAAAACCTTGACATTGTGGCCACAATAGTAGTCATGGACAGTTGTTTTAAAACCTACTTGATAATTAGAACTTAGAAGCAAGGATTTTAAGTTGAAACCTCTGCTCTTCTTGCATAAATGTTGGCAGTATGCATTGTACTTTTCTCTTCTTAGTTGTTTCAGAAACTGGGTAAATAGAAAGAATAAGTAGATACAAGTACAAGAAACTTGAATGTATATCATAATTTTCAATTGATAAAAAGCATGAAGTTTTTTAATGCAGGTGCATTTGTCGGGGTAAACATTGGCACGGATGCTACTGATATTCCATCTGCTTCAAGTGTGGTTGCTATTCTAAAATTACATCAAATTACACACGTGCGTCTGTATAATGCCAATGAGCACATGCTACAAGCCCTTTCAAACACTGGCATTGAAGTGATTGTTGGAGTTACAGATGAAGAGATATTAGGCATTGGAGAATCTGCATCAGTTGCTGCAGCCTGGATAAGTAAGAATGTGGCTGCATACATGCCATCAACTAACATCACAGCAATAGCAGTTGGTAGTGAGGTTCTTACCTCAGTCCCAAATGTTGCACCTGTTCTGGTTCCTGCCATGAACCATCTTCACACAGCACTAGTTGCTTCAAACCTTAACTTTCGGGTTAAGGTTTCGACACCTCAGTCCATGGATGTAATTTCTAGGCCTTTTCCTCCTTCTACAGCCACCTTTAACTCTTCGTGGAACTCCACAATTTACCAACTCCTTCAGTTTTTGAAGAACACAAATTCCTCTTACATGTTAAATGCCTACCCTTATTATGGATACACTAAAGGAGATGGCATTTTCCCTATAGAATATGCACTATTCACACCCCTTTCTCCAGTGAAGCAAATTGTTGACCCAAACACACTATTCCATTACAACAGCATGTTTGAGGCTATGGTGGATGCTACCTACTATGCCATAGAATCTTTCAATTTCAATAACATACCTATTATTGTCACAGAAACTGGTTGGCCTAGTTTTGGTGCAGCAAATGAACCAGATGCCACTGCAAAAAATGCTGAGGCCTACAATAATAATTTAATAATGAGAGTCCTCAATGGTTCAGGACCCCCTAGTCAGCCAAAGATAGCCATTAATACCTACCTATATGAATTGTTTAATGAGGACAAGAGGAAAGGTCCAATATCAGAAAAGAATTGGGGTGTTTTCTATGCTAATGGAAGTAGTATTTATTCATTGAGCTTTAGTGCTTCAAACCTGAGTAATGCAAATTCTCTAGGTTCATTTTGTGTGGCAAAAGATGATGCAGACACTGATAAATTGCAAGCTGGCTTGAATTGGGCTTGTGGACAAGGCCAAGCTAACTGTGTAGCTATTCAACCAGGGAGACCTTGCTATTCCCCCAATAACCTTAAAAGCCATGCCTCTTATGCTTATAATGATTATTTTCAAAAAATGCATAATGCTGGTGCAACATGTGACTTCGATGGTACAGCTACAACTACTACAGAGGATCCTAGTAAGTTCATGTACCTTATTTTCTGTTTTACTTCCAACCTGCTGGTATGTTATTTTGTCACCCTACAAGTTTTTTGGACAACAATACACACAGTACCTGTACCTATATAACTGTTTATAAGTTTTGTCCTTATTAATATTGTAGGAAATCATACACAATATGGGTGATACTGCTGCAATTGTGAACTGTGGTATTATATATCCCAAAATTCTTGACATTGTAGCCAAAGTTGTAGTTGAGAAATCATTTTTAAACCTTTGATAGAAAACTATTTTTGTAGGGATCCATATTTTCCTAGCATAATCAAAGACATGACCAAAAGAGGTAGAATAAAAGTAAGAGAGCAAATGTGTTATGATATTGCATGTTTCTATTTCTTTCTTTTTTTTTTGTTTATCACTTAAACGTTTAGTTGAGTATCATAATGCCCTCAGTTAAGGAATTGTAGAATATTTATGCAAAAATGATAGATATTTTGCTGCATTGCAGGTTATGGGTCCTGTATATATGCTGGAAGGTGAGATTATGACTACGCACATCAACTATTAATTAGTCTGACAAGTATTTAGTGTTATGTTTTTCAAATCTGATCTGGTCACTGAATATTTTGATAACAGTGCCAACTCAAGCATTCGTGGAAGGAGTTCATCTTCTACAGCATATGGACTAGGGCCTGTAAGTCCTGTTGGAGCTGGTTTGAACCTGCAAGTGTCCCCACTCCAGTATTTGATATCGTTTATTAGTGTATTTTTTGCTATGCTGCTGTCATGAGACTCATGACCAAAAGGTCACAATTTTAGATTGCAATTTCATAAATTGCTTTTTTGGTCCATAGTTTTTGTTCAGATGGTGAATTTGGGTTCATTGAGCCTATATGAAACCGCTGCCATTGTTGTTCAGCTAGAAATGTAGCCAATGTAGTTAATTTATGGTAGTAACAACATTTCTACTAGACTTTCTCCAACAACTCAGGCTCTTGCCCACGTAACCGCTTATTTTATTTAATTACATTATCAATTATAAGCGGGCCAAACTTTGCTTGAGTTATATTACTTCCTCCAAGTATTAGTTTACATTAATGTCCTTTACAAAATAAATGACTTTTTTTTACTCAAATATGGCCTATGGGTTTCTAATTAAATGATGTCATGCATATGCAATTTTGTAAGCAGTTTCTTTTAGCACTCACAACATTTAAAATAATCTTAAAAACCTTATCATATCCTCACCCTATTTTAACTTATATTTCCCATATATATTTTGATTATTTGATCATAATACATTATGTTAATTCTGATTCAGGTGATCCGGAATGTAACAAAAATGGTGTCATATATACCCAACCTTGTAAGCAGTTTCTAACTAAATGGTTAACTGTAACCCACTACCAAAATGGTGTCATGTGTACATAACAATATAAGCAGTTTTTTTAACACCCCTACAACGCTTAAAATAATCTTAAAAACCCTAAACTACCTTCACCATATTTTAACCTATGATTACCATGTATATTCCGATAATTTTATCTAGAATACGTTATGTTAATTCTGGTTGAGGTAATCTAAAATGCAACAAGAAAACATGGTCAATTGTATTTCGATTAGACTCGTGCAGAAGTGAAATATATATTTATATTCCGGATCAAATAATCCGAAATATTAATTATTTTGTGCTCCAGATTGATTGATCTGAAATACAATTGACTATGTCTTGCTACTGGACTCTGAATCATCTCATCCAAAACTAACATAATGTATTCTAAATCAATTAATCTAATAAGTTAAAACAAGGTGAGAGTATGTTGAGGATTTTCAAATTATTTTAAACACAAGTGTGAATAGCCAACAGGGTGTTAAAAGAAACTGTCTCCTTGTAAAGCATCCAATTTATATCCTCCATGCTTACACTAACTCAAATCTGGGGAAAATTAGAGCCTTAGTTTAACAATCAAAGAGGTATAGCACAAAACAGTTAGCAAGAAAATGCACGATTAGTAAAAATGTACAAAACATTGGATACAAAGCACCTACAAGGGAAAATCTACTGTAGGTGATTTTAAGGGCGGATGTATTTCAAATTTAACTGCAAATGTTATACTATACAGGCTTTATTTCATCAATGTCATAAATAATCTTTGGTAGTAGATTTCAGTCAGACTGAATCATCAGATTCCTCAGAATCACTCCTGTCAGGCTCCCCTGCATTTGTAAGATTCTCTGGAGCATCATGTTTTGGTGCAGGCTTAGGTGCAGGTTTTTTATTAGCACCTCGAGCATTCTCATCCCCTTCTTCTTGCTCAGCTGCTTCCACATGTGAATCTCAGTCAAGGAAATAACCAAAAGTTGAGTTTGTTTCAACTATCAAGAAGGCAACAAACTGGCAATTGTCATTAAGAATCAGTAAAAGAGGGAAATGAAATAAGCAACAACAATTATATCAATAACGACCCATTTTAAAGAGAAAATTCAAAATAGAATCATAGACTTGTATTTAACAATATAAAATTCACTAAATTGCTATTTGACAAATGAAGACCAAAGGATATCGTGATTGTCAGCTGTTCCTCCAGCCATGATTTTGAGAAGATCTTTCTCAACACGGGAGACAAGCTCAGGCTGGAAAATAAAAATGGAAAAAAGAAAAAAGAGGTTATATGAGATCATATATAGGCAGAGAGGTATGTTAATGTCTATATTTATGCAAAAGAAAAGTATACATTAAGATCAGGCTCCCTGCGAAATCTACGCTTGCGAGCATCTCTCATGGGTGGAGTGAGTCCATGTCTGTACTCAATTACCTCTGGTGCAGCATCACCAGATTCCCTCACCATAATCATCTGTTAGATGGATTCAGTTAGCAGTTAGACGGATAGTTATACGAATCAAGGAGTATGACTAAGAACAAATGAATTATGCTAATAATGATGGATAACTGACCTGACCAATATCAGCAGTCTTAATCAAAGAGTTATCATCATAAGTCTTGTAGGATTCAACAACACAAGGAAGGTCCAATAGAGAAGCTGGGAAGTGTTCATTCCCAATCATAAATGTACCACTTCTTCCATCCTCACTAAATGACAAATCTAATGACTTGTCTTCAGATGAAGAAGCATTGTTTTCATTCAGAAGCCGTTCTATCCGTTCCGCCACATTAGGTGGAACTCTCAGTATGAATTGCTCCTCCATAACTATAACCTATTATCCATTAGGTCTTGTTAGGAAACATTACAAATGCAAAATGACTTGATTTAGAAAGCATATAATAGAATTGGATTGAATTGAATTGATTTAGAAATCAAATCCCATGTTTTGAACCCATTAAAAAAATTGGATTTGAATGGATTTGGAAATTAATTCCTAAGATTGTTGTTTATTAAAATAGAATTTAATTCATTTTATTATTTTTCATTTTTACCAATTTAATATTTGTCATTATGAATGAATTTAACACTTTATGAACATATTTGGAAAAGATTATAATCTATATTATTATTATCTATTTTTTAGATTAATAAGCTGGATATCTGGGAAAAAATAAGTTGTTACTATGAAACTGAAAATTTTAGCTTCTGATTATTTTTTAGCAACTTATTTTTTCTTTCAATTGTTTTCACACTTTTTTATTCTATAAAAGCTGAATTTTTTGTTGCATCCAAACAAGATCAATTATTTTCAAACCACTTTTTCAGCAAACTTATCTAAACAAAAATTGAATCTGATTGACAATCAATTATAAAATAATTGATTATAGATATAATCGATTATTTAAACAATCTAATTTTTTCAGTTTTTCCAAACACACTCTAAATTGATATCTACTGCCAGAACACAAATATACAAATAAATAAAATATCATAACCCAACAACATCAAAACTGTAAGACAAGCAGCAAAAATAACATTTTTTTTGTCATACCCGATATCAATCAGCAAATAAAAGAACGAATCCACATTATCATTACTTCCTCGAAGAGGAAAAGCACGAATTCATGTTTTAACAACTTATTTAGGAATAATTAGGATTACAGCTAGAACAATGATTGGATAATGCATCAGAAGAGTCATAAAAGAGAAAACAAAAAGAACGTAAGAGTGAGAACAAAAACAAAGGCAAACAACAAACATGTTATTTAGAAGTAGCTTTCCCAACAGTAACCAACCATAAGCAAAGATAAGATGGAAGAGCATTCAGCTTCAGCATCACCATTTGACAAATAAACGACAGTGTTGCACTAGGAATAAAAAAAGTAGAAATATTTTTATAACATCATTAGCACTTTGATTTTGCATCAACCATAAGCATTAAGATTACCTAGCAACAAACTAATCTACATATACATATAAGGCAAAGCATCACCAAATCACAGAAAAAATGGGTTTCAAACATGGTTTTAAACTCATTAGTGAACTCATGGAATCGGACAAGATTATGAGTTTGAAAGAATGTTCACTCTCAAGCAAACTCGTCTCTGGGTGGGCTCAGGTAGAATCCAGCAAGCTCATGTGAAGTTGCTCCTGATTTCATTTCAGGGCTGAATTGGTGACTTCACATTTGATGGAAAAAATCTCACCCAAATGACACTCGTTTGTGGCCAATCCGAGTGGCACATTAGGACAGAAAATGTAGGGCACTTTAGTTATCTACTCAAGCTTTCCATCTGGTTCACAACACCCACACATTGCTTCATCCTTCAATCTATCTCGCGATTCCAACTCCATTTTGGTGAAGGCTCTTTTCATTTCAACACCATCTCTTCCTATCATCATCCAGTGAAGGTCTGCTCTCTCTGTCTCTCATTTCTATTCTCTCAGCCTCTTAGGATCTCACATTTATCTGGTTTCTTGTTGTTTCATTTTCCTCAGTTCAAGCAAAGCAGCAAACTGCTTACAAGCCAGTAACGAGCTAGCCTGATTTTTGTCTCTCACTTTCCTGTATAAGGTCAAGGTGTTATTTGTTATGACTTTACCTATATTTTCACGTCTGAGAAATGCTAAAATATAGGGAGTATTAATTTCAGAATTTAAAATTTTGTTAATTTGAAGTATAATATTTTGGAGTTATCCTGCAAAATATTGGGAATTGCAATATATTTTAGCTCTATCTTGCAAAGTTTATAGTATATTTTAGGTACATTAATATTACTTATATATTAATTAAACTCTTACAAGTTTACAGAAAATCAAGCTTACGTAAATTCAGGAATTTGAAAACCTTAGTTTCCAAAATTAAGAAAAACAATTATTAAGAAATCACACAGACCCTGAAATTGTATTTGAACCACACCCTACCCCCTAAAATTTAAGAAAAAAAGAATTTACTGATATATTCTGCTCTGCAACCACAAAACTCAAATGATTTCCTACTGAAAACAGAATAGAACTCAAAACATCACATGTTAGAGAAGATCATGTCTTGGACCTTTTATCGAACATATCTGAAGCAATTTGAATCATTAGTTTCTTTCACAGAAAATACATGCACTGTAACACTAATTTTACCTCAGTGGAGAACTAATAGCACCTAGCAGTGCGCTTGATTCACAAACACAAAAACAAAGTTAGGATGCTTAAATGAGGATTGCTGACTATTAACCCTAATGCTACATCCTCTAAATTACAGAAATTCTCAAATGCCAGTGCAGATAAGATGAAATAAACAAAACCCAAAGAATCAGAAACAGAAAAGAGAAGTTGTCCTCATATAATCATTCACAGCAACAACAAATTAAAAAAAAAAAAAAACAAGTCATCAAACAAACAAAGCATAGAGAGGGCAAGGAAAAACCTGCAATACAGAAGCTAGAGCACCGGAAAGTGAAGCAGAGATTTTCTGGAAAATGAAACGAGCGTGAGAGAGATTGCAAGCAGAGAGAGAGAGACGTGAATTTATCTATAAGAAAATTATTCAAATAACCAAATTAAAGACTCTGCAATCTCATCATATAAAAAGACAAGGTCTGAATATTGTAGCTTCTCAATGATCAATTGATATTTAATCCAAAAAATAAAAAATCAATGCCCTTTTGCACATACTATAATAAGAGTTTAGAGAGAATATACTAATTAAACACTGCACAACAAAATCAAGATTTAAGAAACCAACAGACCAACTATTAAATCCAAAAAACAAAACCTAATGCCATTTTGCACATCTACACAAGAGTTTAGAGAGAATACAAAAATTAAATACTGCATAACAAAATCAAGATTTAAAAAACGAAGAAACCAACTATTAAATCCGGAAAACAAAAACCAATGTCATTTTGCACGTACTACATAAGAGTTTAGAAAGAATACAGAAATTAAACACTGCAAAACAAAATCAAGATTTAAGAAACTAACAGACCAACTAGAAACTACAACACAATACTAATCTAATAATCATAATTGTTCAGAGCTTGATTTCAAAAATACCTACTTGACGAGAAGAAGAGGAACTGATTGAACAGAATAAGCGTGTGGCAATTAAACATATATTGAAGAGAAAATGCTATAGTCTACATTAAGAGACACAAATTCTAGGAACTAAAAATTCAACACATAAACATAATCAGACATCATTACCAGTGATTTAGGGTTCGATTGAAAAAGCTATGATTCCACAAAGATCACGAAGCTGCGAAAGAGAAAAAAGCCACAAAGGTAGGGTTCTATTCGAGTTTTGAACGGAGAAGAAAAGGGATCGATCAGAACGAAGTCGCGAAGAGAAGTCTCTACCCAAAGGTTCGATGTGAGTATTTTTCTGACATAAATTTGAATTGTAACCAAAATTAACATTTAAAATTAAAAGAAAATCAATATTGATAATTTTTTGGCACAAAATATTGATAAATATTATTCAATATTTAAATCATTGTAATTTTCTATTTTTAATTTTTTTTATGTTGTTAACAATAATATATTAGAAATATATAGTTTTATATTTATTAAAATGTGGTTTTATTTATGAGAAAAAAAATATACATTGTTAATGTAAAATTTTATCAATTAATATTTTAAAAATTATATAAATGAAGAGATTGTGATTAAACGTGAGTGTATAGAAATTAAACTCTTATAAATATGTTTTGACAAGTTATTTTAATTAATTTCTTTTACTAACTGATTTTTTTTATCATATTAGAAAGATTTTATAGCTTATATATAAATTTGACTTTAAATGGTATTTTTAATTAGTTATATTTATTTTTTCCTTAAAACTTAGTTTTCTATTTCAACATTTTAACTTTTGAAAATAAGAACTAAACCCTAAATCAATTAAAAAAATTGACTATCAAATTTAAAAATCTTTAAAACATTAAGAATAAAGGTTGCTTAAGCCCAAAGTACAAAATAAGAAATTTAGAAGAAAAAAAAAGACTTATATATTATCAATGTAAAAAGTTTTACATGAACATTCAATTACAATCATTCATAGATGGTAAATTTGTTAAATTTATCGATTAATATTTTAAAAATCATAAATAAAGAGTTATAATTAAATATAAAACTCATTTATACTATTAGAAGTATTAAACTCAGTTTAAAAAATGCAACAATGAATGAGTGTTCTAACAAACTCCACTCACATTTTATACTTAGAATGCAATTCATGTCGGCGATTAAAGATGTGTTTGGATTATACCATGAATTAAATTAAGGTAAACTATGTTTTTTGTACATCAATTTTTTTCAAATTTATAGTTTTAGTATATAAATTTTTTATTAACTAGTAAGAGTATATAAACATTTTTTTTGTCTAACATTTTAGTCATTTCATTTATTTTAGTTATTAAGTGATGATTTGTCACTTTATTTATGAATATTTTATTAATTAAAATTTTTTAAGATTTTTATTATATTTTCTTACGGTTTTTAACTGTCACAAATCTTCTTCCCTTCTAACTCCATCACCCTTGCCTCTTCCTTGTAACATCCCAAATTTCTACCTAGTTCAATTATGATATTTGGAAAGGTTCTCAAAATATTTATACAATTATGAGAAATTATCAAAACTTAAACTTACATACAGAACCATAATCTTTCAAATAAAATTAGCGAATACAAATAACAGTAATTCTTTCATAACTTCAAATTTATAAAAGGTTCAAGAGTACATTATATAGTAATTGGAATCACTACTCCAAATTATCCTAATCCATACCAAAGAATCCTCTTAACAAAAGAGTTAACAAAACCAAATTCAAAACAATATTTCAACTACAAATCAAACATAAACAAAATCATCTTCAGCATTATCCATCCCGGTTGCTTGAATTGAATCATCTTCACAACCCGAACATATATGAAAAGAAATGCATAGAGAAAACAAACAAAGGAGTGAGATATTTATAAACCATAAGTCATCATCTTAATAAACTAGACACACAAAGGGATCTAAAACTTTCAGTATAACTCAAACTCACATATTCTTATCTTATACTCAATTATATCCACAAAATACTATGTGTGACTAATCAATAACCTTTGAAAAGTAATTTATAGATATATATCCTTTCTAACCACTAAAAACCCAAGTAGTTGTGACTTCTAGTCAGATATAAAAATTCAATCCCTGATCAGAATTAATATACTGTCCATCGGTCAGTTTTAATATATTGATCCCCAATCAATATTAGATCTTAGCCCCTGACTAATCTCAATAAATTGGTCCTCGACCAATTATTGATCCTCGATCAGTTACTATAAGGTATTTGCGTTCGAAAAGGATATATTCTAACAATTCCACTTTACCTCATAAAGTATCTAACCATAATTCTTTCAACATTTTGTCGTACATACACCGGTAAAACACTTATACTAGGGAACCTAGAACTTTTCACTAAGTTTATCTCATAATCTCACACATACTAGTAATGAATATTAATTCATTCATCATCAACTTAAATATTATACATCACATGCTTTAACCTAAGAGTGATGCAGAACTTTCACAACTTCTAATTCCCTTTTAGATATTTCTTCTAAAACTTCCTCAAAATCTCCCATCTCTCTTTAACTCAGAGCCTCTCTCTCTTTCTAGAATAGGTAAACAGTGATGTTGTGTGATTTATGGACTATTCAAAGGGCCTATTTATAGGTGGAATTCTGTCCAAAATTCGTTGGATTAAAGTAATTTCGTTGCTCAAAATTTCTCTCGGCAAAATTTCCCTCACAACTAAGTTTCCAAAATTTTCCCACTGTTTTGTGCCACTAAACCGCCTCGTTGCACCGTCACAAAATTCGCTGAGTGAATCTAAATTTCGTTGAGTGAAATTACTAAACCAAGGGACACTTAAAATTCTTGCTAAAAATATTCTACAATTTATCCTTAATCTACCTCAAGGGACACTTAAAATTCTTGCTAAAAATATTCTACAAAGCCTCCCTAACAAGATATGGTTGCATCCATTGGTACCACATCACAAAGAATGTCATCTATTGTAAGAACTAATGGAGAAAGGCCCCTCCACTAGTTGATTGACTTCCATCTCCATACTCTCATTAAACCAAGTAAGTTTATAAAGCTTAGGGTAAGGGATGGTAGTCAAGTCTAATTTCTCTATCGGCTTTATACTACAACAATTACAACAAGAACCCACTATCTATAATAAGAGAACATAGTTTTTCAGAAACTTTACATCTTGTATAGAAGATGCTCTCTTTTTTAGATGGGTTATTGTTACAAGGTTGGCTTCTAAGAAGCCTTCTTATCATCAACAAGTCCCCCCACAAGGATATGTGTCCTCAATATGCATGTTACCCCCTTATTCCTCACTCTCACTAGAAGAGGAAGAGGATTCACTATCAATGTCTTGGCCCCTTATGATCATGGTCCTTTGGTTGGGGCATTGGGAGGCAATGTGGTCTCTCCCAAGCACTTAATACTACTAGTCTTAGATAAAGAACTAGTGGGGGGGTTTCTCTATTATGCAAGGGATTATTCTTATTATGCATGCTTGTGGTGAGTGTTTCTTCTTTAGGAGGGCTCTTGGAAGAGCTATCTTTGGCTTGATCCCCCTTTGTATAGGTTGAGTGATCTTTCTTTGAACTTTTTCTTTTCAATTGTTGCTCAACCTTGATATAAAGTTGGACCAAGTCATCTAGGTCCCCACATGGTAAGAGCTCAACTTTATCTCTAATGTCCATGCTCAAACTGCTTAGGAACCTAGCAATGGTGGCCCTTGGATCCTCATTAATGCCCACTCTCATTATGAGAAGCTCCATGTTTTGCCTATACTCCTCAGCAGTTGAGTTGGGTTGCCTTAGCCTTTGTAACTTATCAAGGAGCTCTCTCTCATAATAAGAGATGATGTGCATTTTCCTCATAACCCCCTTAAGATCATTCCAATGTGTAATAGGAAGGTTATGATGGTGAAGCCTCTAACTAACAAGTGTCGACCACCAGTGCATGCCATGCACTTAGAAGCTAAGGGCGACATAGGAAACTTTTCTCTCTTCACCCACTTGAAAGCAAGTGAAGAGTTGTTCTTCCTTCATCTCCCATTCAAGGTAGCTTCCACATCATCTTTTCCATAAAATTGAGGGAGATCAATTTTTTGTAGATTTTGATTTTGGTGAGGTTGAATGGCTCTCCTCACTCTAGATCTAGGCTTTCCCTCATAATGTTCACTCCTACTCCCACTATACATAGTTAAGGTTGACCTGTACCCTTTCCTTATCTATTTTTCCTCTTTCTCTTTTTTCTCTCTTTCTTTTTCTTCCCTCTTCTCTATTTCTTTTTCCTTTCTTCTCTTTCTTCTCTCTATCTTTTCTCTCTTTCCTTCTCATTTCTCATTTTTTCTTTTTTCTTTTCTCTCTCTTTCTTCCCTTTCTCTTTTTTCTTTTCTTTCCTCTTTCTCTCTTTCCCTTTTTTCTCTCTTTTTCTTCTCTTCATTTCCCTTCCCTAGCCTCTCTCTCTCCTTATGTTGCTCTCTTCCACCCTCCACTCCCTAAATTTATGCACAAACTTATCAAGAGTGTTGACCTTAGGGGAGCACCCTTGGTTCACATTTTAGTTACTACTTATGTGTAATTCAAGCATTGTGCAAGGATGGTTGAGAACTAAGGTTGCCCAAAACAAATACAAGAAGCACTCCTCACTCTTTTTTTGTTTTCTCTCCTAATAGACTAGAGCCTTTTGGAACCAAGTCTTCCTAAACATCTGAGCAACAAAGTAAAAGCAAAAATGTAAAAGTGTAGGGACATAAAATGTTCTTCTAAAGGTATGAAGGTGTTGTACCACTTCTTCCTTCACACCTTACAAAAAACGAGAAACTAATGCACTATTACACATAAAAGGAAGTGAGCCTTAGAGGCATCCTACACTTCCTAAAAGAGGTCTTTGTATTATAGGGAATTAGACAAGAAAAAAATAAAAAAGTAAAGTCCTCAATCTTCACTCCAAAGCTCCATCAATAAGTCTCACTCTATGCCTTGCTCTTCCTCTTGATTCAGACCTTCTTTGGCTTGTTCAACCCTTAATTAGTATGCTACCCTTGTGGATGAGCTCCAAACCAAGGTTTCCCTACAAAGAAGTAGCACAAACAACCAAGCAATCCAAAACCAAAAATACAAGCAACATAAAGCAAGAAAATGCACTAACAACAAAGGGACACTTATCCAAGTGGAATGAAAATTTGAGACAATTCTAGAAAGATAACCAAAGAGACAAGCTAGAAATAAGGTAAAGAAAGAAAGTAGGCACAACTAAGAGATTAGACCTAGAAAAGCACTAGAATAGATTAGGGACTAAAAAAGCAAAGACACAAAAATTTTCAAGAATCACACAACACTCAAATGGCTATGGCCGAGGGATAAGAAGGCTATGTTCAAGCAAAAACCAACCAAACTAAGCCTCACTTACCTTTTAGATGCATCTAACTACTTGTTTTGATTTAAATTTGTGCACGATTTAATGGTCCTAAACGCTTGAACACAAACCAAAGCAAAGGCACATAAAATTTTTTAAGTAAGGTGTAATTCAAGAAAAAAGAGACACTAAAAGCAACTCAAAGTGCACTAAACTTAGGAGTGATTTAAGAAAGGCACCAAGAGTATTAGGTTGTGTTTAGAGCTCTTTGGTTTGCACAAGTTTGATGCTCTTAAAGGACACACACAAAATCAAGCAAATCTTAATGCAAGATCACTCCACAAATTATACACCAAGAACTACCAATTTCAACATTATAGAACAAAAAAGAGAATGAAATTGAGCTAAAATTTTTTTTGAAGAAAATTGTTCACTAGATCATGCTTAGTCTAAAAGCATGAAAGACTTCATAAGACTTACACAAGAGGAAAACTCCTCTTAGATGCTCAATTTCTAGAAGTTTTCAACACACTTTTGTAAAAGCAAGAAGAGGCTAAAACCTATAGGAAATTAATGTGACATTCCAAGGACTAAACAAGATTTCTAATGACAAAGACTTAAGAGCACAAAATTTAAATAAACACCTAATAAATAGAGCAAATGACACAAAAGAAACTCAACCAAAGAATACAAGAATGGCTCCAAAGCACTAACCACACATGTGTGGCTTCATCCACAAAGGTGTGGAGTCATAACATATTAGGATACATTCTTAGCATGAATCAGCACAAAATTTAAGAGGAAATTGGCAGAAATAAAAGAGACCTAAAGCAAGTACAAGATTCAATTGAAAGAACTAGAAAATTGAATCACAAAACAATACAAGAACATACTATGCACTGAAAATATAAATTGAAAAAAACTACTAAACATAAGATATTTTGTAGATTCCAAACATAATATGTTAATTGATTACATATATCATTAAGTATCTCTTTTTTCTTTGGGTTAATAACTACAAATAATACTTTATACTTTATTTTACAGAAAAGCTCAAGATTGTTCTAAACTGCAGTTATTGTTTGGTCTCCCACTTAAAGAAGATTTCATTACTTCATAGACATGATAACATGACATAATAAGTAGATACATTTATTTTTATATATATGGTATTATATTACTATAATCCAAGTTAAAAATAGTGTACAAAATTATACAAAAATAATAATTATTTATAAATTGCATAATTAAATATATCAAATTAAAACGCGTTTGTGTTTTTGCTAGTACTATTAATAAAAGAAATTCTCCTTTTGATGTCCACTTTTCAAAATACCTATTTCACCCTTATACCTATTTGGAAATTAATAAATAAACTACTTTGTATAAAGGAGGAATTTGAACTCACATATTCTTCGTTCCTAAACTTTGTCACTAGATAAACCTTATAACATTAACGAAAATATTACTTTAAAACATTTATATCCAACATATATAATTGTTTTATTATCTATAACACACACACACACACACACACACATATATATATATATATATATATATATATATATATATATATATATATATATATATATTATAATGGAAACAAGACATTTTGGTGTCCACATTTTATCACTTCCCTCACATGCACATCTTCAAAAGTTCTACCTCACCACAAATCAACCTTCCATAAACATCATTAATGATATGTATACATTTAATCATAAATATTTTTAATAAAAATGTGAATACACATGCGCACAATATGTTGAATTAAATTCAAACTCTCTTCTCTATCTATTTTATCAAATTCAATACAAATTTGACATATTCGTTGATGATCTGACATGTTTCTATCATGTTAAGATAAACAAAAAAACATACTAAACTAAAATTATTGGACACAAAATGACACAGTGAATTATTTATATTATATCACGTTATTGAAAACTATATTAAATTAAAACTCTAAAATTGTTATAACATATCAAAATAGAAAATATAGGGAATTCCTCTTTCAATGCCCACTTTTCAAAATACATATTCTACCATTTTTAAAAAACAAAAAAAATAAATTACTTTGTTATGAAATAGAGACTCAAACTCATGACCTCTCACTCACTTTTTCTCCCATATATGGACTTTTGACACTAAATCAACCTTAAAACCTTAAGAAAAAACTACTTTAAAATATTTATATCCAAAATACATGATTGTCATATTATTAACAATCTATATGTATAATCAATAATCTATAATATTATAATATATATTTATACTATTAATAAAGGAAACTCCCTTTTTTATGTCCACTTTTAAAATACCTATTCTACCATTTTTTAAAAACAAAAAAAAAACTACTTTGTTATAAAAGAGAAACTCAAACCCATGACCTCTCACTCATTTTTTTCTCAAATATGGACTTTGCCACTAGATCAACCTTATAACCTTAAGAAAAAAAATACTTTAAAACATTTATATTCAACATACAAATTGTGCTAAATCTATAATCTATATGTATAATCAATAATCTATAATATTATATTATATATTTATACTATTAATAGAGGAAGTTCCCCTTGATGTGCACTTTTCAAAATACATATTCTATCCTTTTTTTAAAAAACAAACAGAAAAAACTACTTTGTTAAAAGAGGAACTCAAACCCATGACCTCTCACTCCCTCATTTTCCATAATATGAATTTTTTCACTAGATCAACCTCATAACCTTGAAAAAAACTACTTCAAAACATTTATATTTAACATACATAATTGTCTTACTATCTCCAACCTATATGTATAATCAATAATCTATAATATAATATAAAGCAAATTCCTAATAAAGCAAATTCCTCTTTTGATGTCAACTTTTCAAAATACCTATTCTACCATTTTTAAAAAACAAAAAGAAAAAAGCTATATCGCTAAAAAAGGGACTCAAAACCAAACCTCTCAGTTTCCCATATATGGACTTTACCGTTAGATCAACTTTATAACCTTATCTATAATCTATATGTATAATCATTAATCTATAATATTATATTATATATATACTATTAATAAAGGAAATTACTCTTTTGATATTCACTTTTCAAAATACCTATTCTACCATCTTTAGAAAACAAAAATAAAAAATCACTTTGTTTTAAAAAAAAGGATTTGAACCGACAACCTCTCACTCTCCCATTTTCCTATATATAGATTTTTCCAATAGAGCAACCATATAACCTTAAGAAACAGACTATTTTAAAACATTTATATATAACATACATCATTGCCCCACTACTATGTATAATCAATAATGTATAATATTATATTATATATCTATAGTATTAATAAATAGAATTCTCCTTTCATGTCCACTTTTCAAAATACATATTCTACCCTTTTTAAAAAAGAAAAAAACCACTTTATTTTAGGGACAAAAAACCCACGACCATTCACTCCCCCATTTCCGTATATGGATTTTGCCACTAGATCAACCTTATAACCTTAACAAAAAAACTATTTTAAAACATTTATATCCAACATACATAATTATCTATAATCTATATGTATAATCAATAATCTATAATATTATATTTATATATATATATATATATATATATATATATGTATTATACAATGGGAATAAGACCTTTTGATATCCACATTTTATGACTATTTTATCCTTTTAAACATCTTTTTACTGCTCTCACTCTCACAAATATATCTTTTTCGATATTAATAGATGAACATCTTCACAAGTTCAACCTTAAAACAAATTAATCTTCCTTAAACACCGTTAACATATGTATATCTTTTATCATAAATATTTTTAATAAAAATGCAAATATACAGACATAACAACATTTTGAATTCTATTCAAACTCTTTTCTTTCTCAATTTTCTCAAATTCATTGCAAATTTTTCATATTTGTTGATTATCTAACATGTTTCCATCATGTTATCATAACCAAAGAAAAATAAAAATTAATAAAATATCAAAACATACTAAACAAAATGACACATTAAATTATTTATATTCTACCACATTATTATAAAACATATTATTAAAACCTTAATTATTATAACTTATCAAAATAAAAATGTGAATACTCTCAATGAATTAGTGAAGAAAAATTTTACATATTTTAATGAAAAAAATTCTTTTAATTATTTAACCAATATTCTTTAATGTTCAAAGCAAGGATGCTTGTCAAAATTTTTCTTTAATTCAATATCTATACCTATATATAAAAGGAATAACCCTTTTTCATCATAACTACTTAAAATTTTATTAAAATAGTTTATTATTTTTAAAAAAATTGCTCATTCTCTTTTTTTAATATTTTCTTCCACCAACAGTTTTTTTAAAACCATTATCATGTGGTCTAAAAAATGAAGGAATCCATTATAAAAACTATTATAAAAATGAAAAAACCCATTATAAAAACCGTTATAATTTATTATATTCCTAATTATATAAATAATTTTTAATATTCTTTAACTACGTAACTATGTAATTCTGTCATCCTTCTCTATTTTTTTCTATTTTGTTGCAAGTCTCCCATAGCAAGAGTCTTTTGATTGCTTTTTCCAGTGGTGTGCAAAAGGTATATAATATTTTCTCTTTAAATGCTATTATATTCATCTTTCATTCAACAATTTTTCATAAGGTGATGCATGTTGGGGTACGTCAATGTAAAAGTTATGTTTTTCAAGTTTTCATTAAGGTAATGTGTTTCTACTGGAGTCTTATTTTCTTACTTTTTAATTGTGTTCCCTACCCCCCAAATTCCCTCTCTTCTCTTTCAAATTTTCATTTTCACACTTAATCTTTCCAATTTCCCTGCGCCCCTCTATCACTACTTTTTCGCTACCGAGTTATACCTTAATTTTTTCTATCGCTCATGCGCCCAGTTAATGTAACAACAAACTACGCATGGTTAGTAAAATTAAAATCAATTTTAATTTTTGGCAATTTGAAAATTTATTTTTGAAATTAAAACTAATATTCTATCCTCAATTCTAAAGGAATCTCCTACGCGAATAGGTCGGGGGTTAAAAATCTCAATTCTATCATCATTTTATAAAAATTGTAACTGCAACATTGTGCAATATCTTATAAAAATTGTAATTGGACTCTTTATTAAAAATATAATTGCACCCTTTGTTAAAAATTATAACTGAACTTTTTGAATTAAAAAAAAATAATTACACTTCTTTGATTTTATAACTCATCTTTTCATGGGAGTTAGGTTGTTATTCATCAATCTCTAATATTCTATCTTCAATTCTAAAGGCATCTCTTATGTGAAAAGAAGACTAAAATGAGTTCTACATGCATTAGTATAGCACATAGTGTTGACTTTTGAGTCGTTCATTACATATAATATAAGAAAAAGATGTATGTATTAATATTAAAAATTAATAAGACATGCAAATAATATTAAAAATAGTGAAATTATATGGGACAAAATTTAAATCATATACTAATTCTCATAGATAAATAAAGTTTGAAAAGATAATAAATTAACCATTTTAAAGCATGGCAAGTAATTAAATTAAAGTTAAAGAACAAATTAATATTAAAAATAGTAATATGTATTGATAGGAAGTATTCAATTTAAGAATAACGAAGTTAACCAACTCACAAATTTAAATGATATTACATAATTAAAATTAAGTTAACCAACTCACAATTTTTAACATAATTTTAAAAATAAATTTTAAAATTATCAGTTATCAAAGACACAAAATTTAACTATATATAAACATTTTTTCATCATAATATAACAAAAATTAATATACAAATTGAAATAATTATAAATTTGTATTTATTAAATTTTATTATTTTATATTTTCATTCTAAATTGATATTATACCACTATTAGTTTTTGAAGAAAACATCATAAATTTTAATAGGCTTTATATTTTTAAGACAATATAGCTCAATTATAATTTTCAAATTTAATATAATAAAATATAGTATTTTCTTAAACTTTTAAAAATTTATAACATTATTTAAAATATTAAATATATTAAAATATATATTTAAATAAACTCAATATTCACCCTAGAGTGTGCAATTAATAATGATGGATGAAGGAGACTTTGTAGTTAATTAATACTTTAATTCATTTTTATATTGTTCCTTATTGAATTTTATAATATTCTATATTGGTTTCTTTTATTATTTTGGATTTTGCAGGAAAAATTTTGTACACCTATACTTTTATTTACTTTGGAATTGCATACACTACGGTATACGTTGTATTAATATTATTTTTTTTATGAAATTAATATGAAATCAAATTATTCTATGACATTATTATTATTTTTATGAAATGAAATTATTCTATAATGATTTATATATAAATGAAATTAAAAAGAAAATATAGATTGAAATTTAAATTTAGTTTTAAATTAAGAAAAGATAGATTCAAAATTTTTATTGTTAGTTTTATTTTTAAATTTTTTAATTTTAAAAATATTGTTATTGTTCTTTTTCTTTTTGTTTTTTCTTTCTCCATTCTCAATCACTATTTATGGACCCTTCCTTTATGTTCTCTAAAGATATATATTATTATTTGTTGCTTCATTCTCAATCACTATTTCATTTTTGTGCATTTCTTTCCATTTTTAGTTTTTGTTGTGTCTTCTTTGATGTTTGTTTTATGCCTAAATTAGGTATGATTGTCAAGAGTTGATTCTTAATGTGATCGTTACTACAGTTTTAAGTTCTCATCTCAATTTTAGTTTTTATCCCCTTAGATATTATCATATATTTTTTATTATCAATCTTTGATATCATATTATGTTCAAACAAATATTGAATTTAATGAAAATTAACTCTCAAAAAGCATTACACAAAATTTTGATGAAAAAAATATGATAAACTGTGTACAAAGTATTAAAATACAAGAGTTTATATGAAAAGAAGACTATTTTTCAGTACTTTTTTGCTTTACTCAACCATTGATTGTCAAATATCATCATCATATGATGATATAAATCTAAGTCTACTTTATTGGGTTCATTACCATTACTGTGTTACACTATAAATTGTTTTACTACTATATTACAAAAACGATTCATTTTTAACATTTGGTCATCTGTTATCTTTTTTAGAGTTGATGGATTTTAATCTCATCATGCTAATTATCTTTATTTTATTATTTTTTCTCTCTAATAATTTTATCTGTTATAATAAAATTTTATCTGTTATAATAAGGTGACATCGTGTTACTAAACCAAAAACATAAAATAACTTTAAGTTGTCATTTGAATGTGGACATGAGAATAAATGAAAATTATAATAAAAGAAGATCACAATCTTGACACCCAATAATTATGAATGTTAGGATAATAATTGAAAAATTATATTGTTGATTAATTAAATTATAATTGTGATTGTACTCCGTTTTTTAGGAGAAAAAAATGTTTATTTTTTCTTTTATTTTTTAGATTTAAAATAATGAAAATTTTTTGTTAACATTTAAATTATTGTATTGATCGCTTTAATTTATTTATTTGGTTCACCTTAAAAGTTAACAGTTTCAAATTAATAAATTAGTATATTTTAAATATCAATTAAGAAATTTAAAATTTAAAAATTGGATAATTAATTTAACAAATGATTATTTTTTAAAATTTAAACATAAGTCATTTTAATTTTTTTAAAAATTGTTAGATCTCTAAAAATTAACCTTTTAAAAAAGCGCAATTGAGGAGCTTTAAAAACTAAAAAACAACCATTTTAAAAACAAGCAGAAGAGTTTCTTTAAAATTACATATACTTCATTCTTTTTCTACATTTAGTTTTCATCTTTCCATCTTTAAGAACCAATATAAATATAATTAAAAGCATAAGGATTAAATGTGTTAAAAAAACATAATTATAAAAAATATATTTTAGGCAATTTTTTTAGAATCATTAAAATCACAGTGAATTAGTCAAGCACAATTTTACATAGTTTAACGAAAAAAAAATTCTTTTAATTATTTAACTAGTATTATTTAAAGTTTAAAGCAAGATCCTTGTCAACATTTTTCTTTAATTTAATATATCTATACTATTAATAAAGGTGATTTCTCTTTTAATGTCCACTTTTCAAAATATTTATTTCATCTTATATCTATTAGAAAATTAAAAAATAAACTACTTTGTGACTTTAAAACATTTATATCTAACACACATAATTGTTGTACTATATATATATATATATATATATATATATATATTATAATGAGAATAAAATATTTTGGTGTTCATATTTTATAACTTTTCTCACATGTACATATTCACAAGTTCTTCCTTATCACGAATTAGTCTTTCTTAAACATCATTTATTAATATATATATATATATATATATATATATATATCTTCAATCATAAATATTTTTAATAGAAATATGAATACATATTTATCCAATATTCATTGATGATTTGACATATTTCTATCAATGTATTAATAAACAAAAAAATATACTAAACTAAAATTATTGTACACAAAATGACACAATGAATTATTTATATTATATCATGTTACTAAAAAATATATTAAATTAAAACTCTAAAATTGTTATAATATATCAAAATAGAAATACGAGTACGTATGCATGTATTTTCGCTATTTATAATAATTGGATTGTTACATTTAGTGTTAAAAAGTAGAATCCATAATGTATTTTTATATTATAAATCTATTTTATATTGAATAAGATATTTTGTAGATTTTTTTAAGCATCACCTTGGAGTATCAGGACCTATCTTATATAATGAATATTTCATTTAGTTTTCTATTCATTTTAAATGCTATATTTTAATGTAAAGAAAAAATAAATAGTATGTTTTAATTTTAGAGTTTAATTGGTATACATTGTTAGTGTAAAGATTTTTACACTGATATTCAATTACAATCCTTTCATCCATGGTAAATTCTTAATTTTAAAGTAACATAACTTTAATTTTTAAATATTGATACATGGTACCAACTTAAACATTCTTAATCAATATTAATTTCAATTAAATTGTTTGTACTATTCTTTTCTTAATTATGTGGCAATTAAGTGTACTATATATTTCAAAAAATTATAGTGATATTTAACAAAATCACTTTATTTTGATCTACAGTTTTAATATTGATTTTAATTTATTTATATATTATGATCTTATTAAAATATGGACTTCTTATTAAAATAAAATGGTTTTAAACGGTTTGTCACACAAGCCAATTTAATTTATAATGATAATTAATTTCAATTTTAATATTGATTCTGTTTTAAATAAAGAGATTTTTATTACATGTATACACTATTCAAGGATCATGGATCACTGCATCAATCACATAAAACATAAACTACAAATTAATGTTAAAATCAAATAATTTTTTTATTTAAAATTTCTAAGAACCCATTTTTATTGTATCATTTTTAAATAAATTTTAAACTATTAGTTTTTATTTTAAAATTCAAAAATCCAAACTACAATTTTCTTAGCTATTATATTTTTGATAAAAAATTAAAAAAAATATAGAATCTGAATTCAAATATGGAATTCTAATTCTAATTCAAATATAAAATCCCTCTATTACACGTTAAATCATGGAAAGTTGATGTTGTAATTTTACATCATTGAAATTTAATTAGAAATTCAATATTCTCAAACAAATGCTTCTTCAAATTTAATATCAAATTTATTTAAAATACAAATTATTATTGTATTCTTTTACTTAATTGAAATTTAATCTGAAATTATAAATTTAAATACAGTAATAACTGCAACCTTTAATAAGGGTTAAAAAGAGAAGTTGATATTATAAGTTTACTTAATTGAAACAATATCAAGATTTGATTTGTGATTCTTCTTCTCACTAGATGGCAGTAGTATGGGAGTTCCGTGTTGAGGTAGGTTTGGAGGTTTGAGTCATGATTCTTTTTCTCATTGGATACATGGTTTCTTCAAATTTTGTGGAAATAAATCTAGTATGCAAGCTAAGCTCTTGGACATTTATCATAGTCTTTGTCTAGCTTGGTTTTTAGGCTTAAATACAGTTATATGCATGTGAATCTGACTCAAAGTGTGCTATCCATAATCTAACTCAAAGTGTGTACTCATCTCATCGACATGCCCCTTTATTAATTTATAGGATTCATCATTTCATGTCCTTAGAGTAAAGTCTATCTTTCTCCCACACTTTTAGAGAGGGATATGTAATTGTTGATACTCTTGCTAAAAGTGGAGCATTAGATTTCATCCCTTTTTTTTGCTTGATGGATCCTTCTTCTAAGATTCATATCATGACAATCTTCATGCTGATGCTTTAGGCACACAATTTACTCATTGTAATTAGTTTTCTTTAATTTTCAGCCACATAAAAAAAGTATCAAGATTTGTTTTTTTTAAATAAAGATTTTTTAATTTTGACATAAAACCTAAAAAAAGTAACTATAATAGAAATTAAAATTTGAAATTATGTTTTAAATATAAAATCACTTTAATATGGATAAAATAACAGAAAATTGTTCATTAAAAAAAAAATAACGGAAAGTTGTTATTTTAATTTTACATTATTAAAATTTTACTTTATGGCAAAATCAAATAATCAGCTAAAATTAATTTATAACGATTTTATTTTTATCTTTTGTTTTGATAATCAAATTAGAATAATTTAAAAACAATGCTTATCTGTATTTTTATTTTATCATTGTATCCATTGATATATAATGTTTGTTTTTTTATATATTTTCAGTTTTTTCTATTTTTTAAACTTTTAATTTTATCTTAAAATAATTTTAATAATTATAAAATATACTTAAATAAAATTTATTATATTTTCTCTTTTCACAAAATCAAGACTACTATTCTACTTATCATATTTTGAATTTTGCAAATTATATGAAAATTTTATTCTCGACCCATTCATAATGTTTGACACTAAGTAATCTTTTTTCTAACAACAATTTGTTCATGGGCATAAAACTATGTTTTTGCAGCCATTATGAAAATTGTTGTCAATAAGTAATACTTTGGCAACGATAAAAACCATGCTACCATAAAAAATTACTTTTTGCAATGACATTGGTAACGACAAATTTTTTTGTTGGAACAAATATAGGTTTTCCCACAATATTAGTTGTGTAGGCAAAGTAAAAATCTTATCCCAACGATAAAAAAAAAAATGTTGTTACTAAATGTTTACTTTTCCCAATAACTAATAACTCAGTTGTTGTTGTTGCAAATATGGTTTTTTCTTGTAGTATGACAATGTTTCCCGTCATTTTCCAAAGACATCAAACTAATGCAATTATGAAAATTGATAACAATGACAATATATGCATTAGAATATAATATTTTATTAACTTATTCTTTAATTACATAAAATTCAAGGGAAACATTGAAAAATTCAAGGTGTTTGATTCCACGGAAAGCATTCCCGTGATTGAGAGCTATGTTTAATCTTGCAGGGGCCACTCGCCAATATCTCCCATGCACAGACTGCAGCTTCACAATATCCATCTCGTTCTTCTACATAAATGTCAAAATAATGGTTTCCTTCTGGCCATACAAATTTACAAAAATACAAAGATACCTTACGAAAAAGATTAGGATGAAATTTAAAAGTATATGTTTCACCAACATTTAACATTTGACTGCCAAGATCATGATTTTTGTCTTTGCAATGAAGACCCAACGACCTCATATCTAAGTGGTTGATTATTGTAACAGTTACCTCTGGCCAAATAGCACTATCAGTTGCTTTGGAAGATAAAAGTTTGCTTTCACCATCTTGCAATTGCAAACTGAGTATCATTAACATAACCAGATTTATTAACACGATTTTGGAGATTAAAACCATTGCTCCTGAACAGTCGGATATAATACCTTCAAATTCTTAACTCATAAACTATTACAAATACATAGATACACATACGTGTATATATATATATATAGGTGTGTATGTGTGTATGCGCCTTCAATATATTGATCTAAAATATCAAAATCATTTATTAAATATAAATGTGAGAACGTTTTATTTGATTCGTAACATGTGGTAACTATTTTATATCTTCAATGCATTAATATAAAATATCAAGAGTCATTTATTATATATATACACACGTATATATATTTATTTATTGTGGGAACTTGTAATTTATTTGGTATGCTACAAGAAATGAGGTTTTTAGTGACTAAAAATATTGGTAATTTTTTTTCACTAATAAAGTATTATTAGTAACCATATTTTATTTTTGTCACTAATAATGTTTATAATAGTGACAAAAATATTTGTCACTATAATTTTATTAATAGTGGCTAAAATATGTTTTGTCACAACTATAAAATAGTGATAAAAATAAATTTTGTTACTAATGATATATTATTTGTGACTATTTTTTATTTTGTCACTAATATTATTTACAATAGTGATAAAAAAATATTATTTGTGACTATTTTTTATTTTGTCACTAATATTATTTACAATAGTGATAAAAAAATAGTTGTCATTATAATTTTATTAATAGTGACCAAAATATGTTTGTCATAAAATAAAATTAACATTAATATTCATAATTTGTGATAAATAATTTTAAATTCTTATTAATATAAATTTTTTGGAGACATAAAAATTATGTAATAAGAAATTATTTGCATCACATATATTAAAATTCATGAGTCACTATTAGAAAAATGCTTAAATTAGCATTTTTTCTGTTACAAATTATCAATAATTTAAAACATTATTTATAATAATTTATCATAAATTTATACTATTAAAACAACCCTCCCAGCTAAATTATGATAAATAATGTCTTTTGGAGATCAACCATATGTCTTGCATGGATACTTAGCCAAACCTTATCTGCATTAAAGCCTTGCATGGATACTTAGCCAAGCCTTTAATGTCTTTTGGAGATCAACCATATGTAAGGGAAACATTGGTCTCATGGATTCTCCTCCTCCACATGCTCTCAGCAACCATTGTAATCTGGCCCACACCCCTGTGTCCTCCTTCATAGGGTTCCAACTTTCTGTTATGACCGTTATTTTTGTAATTGCTTATAACTTCTTTTCGGTTTTTCTGTTTGTTGCTCTGTTTTCGTTTCATCTTCTCTTTTCCATCTCCTGTATATAAACTTGTTGATCCGTGATAATAAAAGGTTCAGATTGGATTTGTGCTGAATCGACTTTCCTTTCTCTTTTTTTGAGGCGCTTTGTTTTCTTTCTCCACTTATTCACTTCTTTCACACATGCAACCTACACACTGAATGTAGATAGAAGTTTTCAGCTCAAGAATGGAGTTGTTGGGTTCAGTGGTCATGAGGTACATGCTTTTTGGAAAGGACTATTACTCTGTTGGGAACTTGGCATTAGGAATATGAGATGTCAATCAAATTTCCTTCACATAGTGAAATTGCTCCTAGACACTAGATCCTCACCACACACATGCTAAGAAGTTAGAACTTATCAAAAGGTTAATAGCTCGAGAATGACAATGTGACATCCACCATGTTTGGCTAGAAACTAATTTATGTGCTGATTTTATCGCTAAATTAGGAATTTATCAAAATACTTAAGTCAATACATATGTTAAAATGATTAGAATATTATTATAACTAACAAATTTGAAAAATACAATAAGAGGTATGACATAAAGAAATTATTTATCAACATGGTATCAAGAAATATTATTTTTAATTTGAAAATAGCAGTCTTTAACTAACAAATTATCGATTGCAAATATTATCAAAATATAAAATTATTATGTAAATTTTTATTAAAATTATTATTATGTATGTTTTCATTAAAAATAAGGTAAAATAGAGAAGAAAAGCTTGGTATCTTGATATAAGTAAATTTTTTAATTAAAATTAAGGTACATATTCATTTAATAAAATTGAAAAAGATAACACAAAATAAAACAACTAATATTTATAAGATAACTCAAGGTTAAAAATATTACATATGTAAAACAGAATAGGAATATTTCTTTTATTTTTCCATCTCCTTATATTATCATTTTATTTTTATCCACCATCTATTTTTTTCATTTTTCCACATTAATACAAGATAACACATTAATAATTTCTTCTTATTATTATTACAACAACTATCTTATTTTTATAATTTATTTACTCTATCTATTATGTTTTATTGATTTTATTTTCTCCGTGTTAATTATATTTACACATAATTTATTCTACCTAATTTTTACTTTACCTTTTAATTAACCACCAACAAATAATTAATTAATATATTTTTTGAATTTTATACATTATAAAATTTACATAATTACTGTGTTAACATATCAAAATGTTATATTATTTATCATGCGTATTTAGAATTTATTATAATACGTTAATTACTCACATATATCAAAATGTTATATAAGATATCACAATATCTAAATTTGATATATGAATTGATACGTTATAATCTATTCAATTAATAAAGAAAATTTCCGATTTAATGTCAATTTTTCAAAATATCAATTTTATCCTTATATCTATTTAAAAATAAAAAAATAAAATATTTTGTTAAAGAGAAGATTCAAACCCATGATCTCTTCGTTTCTGTAAACTTTCGCCACTAAATCAATCCTATAACCTTACAAAAATAATTACTTTAGAACATTTATATTCAACATTCATAATTGTTCTATTATTTATAATATATATTATTTATACTATTAATAGAGGGACTAATAGTATAGATAATATTATCATTCCACTTACAGATAATGCGCACAACTCTACAAACATAATATTAAAACATAACATTATAGTATAATAAGATATGTTTACACACACATAGGCATGACAGATAATATTCAAATATATGTTACCACGTACAGCTAATGCACATAACTTTACATAAAATATAAAATAAATATACAATAATAATATAAAGAGAATAATATCTAAAATACCTATAATATTGTTATAACATCCATAAATAATTCACTTACTAAAATAGGAATATTACAAATAACTAAGGAGAATTCTTGAAAGTTAATATCATTTGAACTTAAATTCTTTGTTATAATTCAGTATCTCTTTTTTCTTTAGGTTAATAACTACAAAATAATATTTTATACTCCATTTAACATGAAAGTTCAAGATTGTCTTGAACTGTAGTCATTGTTTGGTCTTGCACTTAAAGAAGATTTCATTACTACATAGCCATGATAACAAGACATAATAAATAGATACATTTTGTTTTTATATATATGGTGTTGTTTTATATGTTACTATAATCCAAGTTAAAATAGTGTACAAAATTATACAAAAATAATAATATTTATAAATTGCATAATTAAATATATCAAATTAAAATGTGTTTGTATTTTTTCTAGTACAATTAATAAAGGGAATTTCATTTACTTTTCAAAATACTTATTTCACCTTTATATCTATTTGAAAATTTTAAAATAAACTACTTTGTAAAAAGGAGGAATTTGAACCCACAACCTGTCCCTCTCTAAACTTTGTCACCAGATAAACCTTATAACCTTAACGAAAATATTATTTTAAAACATTTATATCCAACATACATAATTGTTTTACTATCTATAATATATATATACACACACATATATGTATGTATGTATATTGTATAATAGAAATAAGATGTTTTGGTGTCCACATTTTATTATTTCTCTCACATGCACATTTTCACAAGTTCTATCTTCCTATAAATCAACATTCCATAAACATCATTAATGTATATGTATACATTTGATCATAAATATTTTTAATAAAAATATGAATAGACATGCGCACAATATGTTGAATTCTATTCAAACTCTTCTCTGTCCATTTTCTCAAATTCTATACAACTCTGACATATTCGTTAATGATTTGACATGTTTTTATCATGTGAAGATAAACAAAAAACATACTAAAAACTAAAATTATTGTACACAAAATGACACGGTGAATTATTTATTCTATCATGTTACATATTAAATTAAAACTCTAAAATTGTTATAACATATCAAAATAGAAAATAAAGGGAATTTCCCTTTTGATGTCCACTTTTCAAAATACACATATTCTACCATTTTTTTTAAAAAAGAACAAACTACTTTGTTATAAAAGAGGGACTCAGACTCATGACCTCTTACTAACTCTTTCTCCCCTATATGGACTTTTGGCACTAGATCAACCTTACAACCTTAAGAAAAAAATTCTTTTAAAACATTTATATCCAACATACGTAATTATCATAATATTTACCATCTATATGTATAATCAGTAATCTATAATATTATATATTTATACTATTAATAAATGGAGTTCCCCTTTTGATATCCACTTTTAAAAATACCTATTTTACCCTTTTAAAAAACAAAAAAAAAACTACTTTGTTATAAAAGAGGGACTCAAATCCATGATCTCTCACTCACTGTTTCTCTCTTATATGGACTTTACCACTAGATCAACTTTATAACATTAAGAAAAAAACTACTTTAAAACATTTATATCCAACATGCATAACTATCATAATATTTACAATCTATATGTATAATCAATAATTTGTAATATTATATATTTATACTATTAATAAATGGAGTTACCCTTTTGATATCATCTTTTGAAAATACCTATTTTACCCCTTTTTTTTTAAAAAAACTACTTTGTTATAAAAGAGGGACTTAAATCCATGACCTTTCACTTACTCTTTCTCCCTATGAACTTTAACATTAGATCAACTTTATAACATTAAGAAAAAAACTACTTTAAAACATTTACATTCAACATACATAATTGCCCTAAATCTATAATTTATATGTATAATCAATAATCTATAATATTAAATTATATATTTATACTATTAATAAAGGGAGTTTCTCTTGATATCCATTTTTCAAAATACATATTTTATCACATGTTTTAAAAACTATTATACATATTTATCCATTTTCTAATGTATCATATTATATATCCTTTTTAAAAAAAACAAAAAAGAAAAAACTACTTTGTTAAAAAAGGAACTCAAACTCATGACCTCTCACTCCTTTATTTTCCATAATATGGATTTTATCACTAGATTAACCTTACGACCTTAAAAAAAACTACTTTAAAACATTTGTATCCAACATACATAATTGTCTTACTATCTCCAATTTATATGTATAATCAATAATCTATAATATGATATTATATTATATATTTATACTATTAATAAAAGAAATTTCTCTTTTGGTGTCCACTTTCAAAATACTTATTCTACCTTTTTTTCTTTAAAAAAAAACTAATTTATTAAAAGAGGGACTCAAACCTAAACCTCTCACTTCCCCATTTTCCCATGACATTACTACTAATTATAACTTTATTTATAATTTATATGTATAACCATTAATCTATAATATTATATTATATATCTATACTATTAATAAAGAAAATTTCTCTTTTGATATTCACTTTTCAAAATACCTATTCTACCATTTTTAAAAAACAAAAAAGAAAAATTTATTTTGTTAAATAAATGAGGGACTCGAACCTACAACCTCTTACTCCCCCTTTTTTTCATATATAGATTTTATCACTAGATCAATCTTATAACCTTAATAAAAAAAAACTACTTTAATAATCTATAGTCTATAATATTATATTATGTATCTATACTATTAATAAAGGAAATTTCCCTTTCATATTCACTTTTCAAAATACCTATTCTACCATTTTTAAAAAAGAAAAAAATCACTTTGTTTTAGGGACAAAAAAACCCACGACCTCTCACTCCCTCATTTTCCATATATGGATTTTGCCATCAATCTTATAACCTTAAAAAAATTACTTTAAAATATTTATATCCAACGTACATAATTATCTATACTCTATATGTATAATCAATAATCTATTATATATATTATACAATGGGAATATGACATTTTGGTGTCCATATTTTATGACTATTTTACTATTCTAAACATTTTTTTACTTCTCTCACTCTTACAAATATATCTTTTCCGGTATTAATAGATGAACATCTTCACAAGTTTTACCTTACAACAAATCAGTCTTCCTTGAACACATTAATATATGTATATCTTTGATTATAAATAATTTTAATAAAAATGAAAATACATAGACATAACAATGTTTTGAATTCTATTCACACTTTTTCTTCTCTCAATTTTCTAAAATTCATTATAAATTTGTCATCGTTGATGATCTAACATGTTTCCATCTTATTATCATAAACAAAGAAATACAAAAATTAATAAAATATATTTTAAAACACAATAAACTAAAATTATTATCACAAAATAATACATTGAATTATTTATATTCTATCACGTTATTGCAAATCATATTAAATTAAAACTCTAAAGTTATTATAACATATTAAAATAAAAATGTGAATACTCACCGTAAATTAGTGAAGCACAATTTTACATATTTTAATAAAAAAAATCTTTTAATTATTTAACCAGTAGTCTTTAATGTTTAAAGCTAGGATCCTTATCAACATTTTTCTTTAATTCAATATATAAAATGTAATAAAACGATAATCGTTGGTCAGCACAACTTAGTAAAACGACATTTAGTAAACCGACTTAGCAATAACAAGATAGATTTTGATCAGATTTATAAAATCTAATAAAACAATAATCGTTGGTCAGCACAATTTAAATATAAAATTTTGAATGTTCTCTACATAAAAAAATTAAAACGTGTCAAAGCATTAATAACTCAAAATAAAAAATTTAAACTAATCATGGAGAATTATAAGAAACGAGTTAAGAAACCCAAAAAGCTTTCATGGAGAATTATACAAGAGTGCAATTAAAACTATTCAAAACATAGTTTTACGTATATCTATAAAAAAATATTCTTTAAAAACACTAATTAGCATTTGTTAATTAAAAAATATACCGCATAGAGAATTGAGGGAGGATTTAACTTTTTCTTAGATTTGCTTCTTTTATAAGAGAGAATGAAGGTGACATAATAATTATTTAATTTAAATAATTATCCAACTTAATTTTTATAAAACTAAAAAGGATGAAGTATAGCTTTTCGGAAAGAAAACACCTTCCTTTTTTTTTTTGGTTTTTAACTATATATTTAATATTTCTTTCTTTCATATATATATATATATATATATATATATATATATATATATATATATCAAATAATCACTTTTGTGTTAAAGTAAATAAAAATCAAATAGTTTTTCTATTTATTTTTAAATTTTTATTCAATGTTTAACATTAAAAATAAATTTAAATTGCAAGAAAAAATAGTAAGTCAAAGAATCTTATCCTATTTGTTAAAGTTGTCTTTATCTTCTACTAATTGTGATAGGTTTCAATTATTATAGTTTTAAACTAAAATTGAACACAATAATTGTTCAAGATATACTAGGTTATGTAAATAAGGTATGTAGGGACAATAGGATGGCAACATGGTGAAATCGGATGAGTTTGACTCTCTCTATGCTCGTTCTTAAAAAAATGTTGGAAGAGTTGGAATATAAAAGAAGTGGAAATGAAATTTTAATATTTATTTACATCCTTTTAAAGTATTTGCAGGTTCATATGAAATTCTGAGTAATCTGTTATATTATTTTTTAATTTTAATTTATTTATTTATCATTAAAATTTAATTAAATATATAATTTTAAATTTATTATATAATTATTAAAATTATAATGGGTAGACGAGGTGAGTAACTATATACCAATATTTATACTTAGTTTAAAAAATAGGCAAATACTTGTACTGTACCAGAACAAAGCATGTAACACTTACCAAATTTGAGATATGTTCGTGGTTATATTTATACATGTAGGAGTATTATTATCATCCCTAGATGGTAAGGGTTGGGTCATTAGAGAACAAGACCCTCATCATAAACAACTTTGCTATATAATAAGGGGAAGACAAGTGTTAGGAACATATTATCTAGTATACTCTTTTGAACACATTCTACTATTTATTGAAATTTATTAAAAAACATTAAATTTTGGTGAGTTTCACACCTTATTTAATATTTATCTCTCTTGATTTTGTAAATTTCAATAACAATGGGGGGTGTGTGTTAAAAAAAGTATGCTAAAAAGTTTATTCATTTTTTGTACGGGGAATGAACAACATGAGTTTCCAAGTTTCAACTAAAGAATTGATCTCCACTTTGTATGGGACAAAGAATATTATGAATTAAGATAAAATTCAAAGATAGTCAATTAAATGAAAAAGTATAATCTATATAAATTGTAATTATCAATAATTTCAACCAGTCATGAAAAAATATATTCAAAGAGTGTTATTAACATTTCTAATAACATAAAAGAGTATGAATACATTCATATAAGGTGCATGTATGACAACAATGTGTAAGATTCTAAGATAACATTGTATCCCTTAATAAAAGAACCTAAGAACCTTGGAAGCACCATGTAATTGTACGATTCTTAATTTATTTAAAGTTTCATTAGTGACAATTTAAGTAGTAGTTAAATCATGTAACATACATTAAATAAAATATAGAAATGTTAGTCATAGAACAGAAAGTAATTTTGAATGCAGGAGAAGATGTTGTTGTCAAAATGACAACTAGATATATATTTATATAGTTTTTTTTAAGGAGAAAATGAGGAGGTGGATCTTTTAAAAAAAAAACAAATTAAACAAATACATATCTAATTGTCATTTTGTTAATAATACCACTTTTCTCATATTAAAAATTGTCTTTTATGTGTGACTAACCTTTTTATATTCTATTTAATATATGTTATGTCATTTAATCAAATCATGTTAATAGTTAACAATGAGTGATTATCTTCTAACAAATGATTAAAATATTATCATTATAAAATAAAAAAAATAAATTTAAACAATTAAAAATAAAAAAAAAACAAAATATAACAATAAAATAAATAAAGAAATATAAATTATAATTTAACCTAAAAAATATTATTTTATTAAAACAATTAAAGTCTTAAAAACGTGTAACTAATAATTGAATTAATCAAATATGAATCAAATCAATGTTAAGAATTGAACTAAGTCAATTTGACAAGCAGTTCGTTTTAAAATCATTATTTTAAGATTTAAATAGTTTTTTTTTCTTGAAATTTCATTAATTTTTTTAAAAATTTAAAAAATAGTTTTTAGTCTGAGATTAATTTATTTTTTTAATTAATATTATCAGTTTATAATTTGTTATATTATCGTATATAATCTTGCCGTCCATTCCAAAAATTCTAACGTGGAAAGACACTTACACGGAATCCAAGAGGACACGTGGCGCCACCTCAGTCGATTTCAGTGCAAGATATTTTCTGGACGACGAAAGACGAAACTGAGAGCTGTCAACATGATGATGATGATGATTACGCCGCAGTCCCTTTCAAAGTCCTTTTCCTACACACACACTCTCAATTTCGAACCCTCTCGAACCACCAACATTCATTCCCCTATAAATTCGACGTCGTTTCATTCCCCCTCTCAACTTCTCTCTCGCTTCGACGCAGATCCCACTCGCACCTCCGCCGTTTGCTTCGCCCTCGCTCCAATCGCCGATCACGCGCCGCCGTGTCGAAAGTCCGTTGTTGTTCCGTGATTGCCGTTTTTCATTTTCCGTTAATCAAATTTTAGTGAGATAGTGATCATAATTGTGTTTTTCTTTCTCTGTTAGGTAACGTAGCCGTGGTTCTTTTTTCTTCTTTGATTTCGTTGCCGTTAGTGTCGTTTCGATTGCCGCTGCGTTTTGCGTTTTTCTGCGCGGTTTTGAATTCTGCGTGTTATTTGTTTGGTTTGTTCTTGAGTTGAACGGTTCTCCGATGAATTTAGTTTAGAAGCGTTTGCTTTTGCGGTAGCTGCACAATCCGGTGCCGTTTTGTTGGTGAAGATTGTCGTTTTGGTTTGCTGCTGCGTTTTGCTTTATTCTGCGCGGTTTTGAATTCTGCATGTTTGTTTGATTGTGTGATTTGTTTGCTTTGTTCTCTCTGATGAATTATTTATTTTAGAAGCGTTTGCTTTTGTGGTAGCTGCACAATTCGGTGCCAAGGTAGTGGAATTTACGAGTGGCGTGAATTGTTATCATCGAGTTCTATAGGTTTTTTTATTTTCATAGATATTGAATTCTGAAAATGAAGCCTCAATTTAAACTTAGGATGAGAATTACACACGTACTAATCCTTTTCCACCCCGACTTTGATGGAATACTCGAGTTTATGGATTGAGTTTTCTCCTCTAAGAAAATTGGGAGGTCCTGGTCCAACTCGTCTCATTTCTATATCAAACAAAATTTGATATATATATATAGTGTGAGCAGTTATATATTTTTTAAATTAAAATATAATTAGTAATTTAATATACTTTATTTAATAATAAATCAATAAATTTAAATTCTAAAATTATAATAAAAAATACTCAAACAAAAAATATATACAAGAGGATTGGGTGTCTTTTCGGGATAGGAAGGTCAAACTCGTTCCTTTGCCATCCATTTTCAAATGGTTGCGTGAGGATTCAGCTGAGTTCAACATGAACTGCACCTTGTGCAGTTCTTCCTTCGGTTCTTATTTAATTTTTATAGTCTCTAATTAAAATTATGGTTATGATAGTTCTCTATGGTGCGGATTATAAGGATCCATTGGATTCTTGGAAAAGCTTAAACTAAACTTTGTCAATTGAACCTTTTCTATAATTTTTAAAAACTTGTGCTCAATTGGACGAACTGTGAAGGGGTTAAGCTTCTGGTTCAATTATATTTCAACCCTTGCTGAATAATCAATTTTGCTAGTTTCGAACCATAATCCAACCCCCACCTGTTCTATCTCTGCTTCTTTTTTTGACACATTGGTTTTCTTTGCATTGTGCAAATCACCGGCCTTTAGTGGTTTATACAAACAATCTAAGCAAGAAATACGGCACAAAGTAATTTGTGGTTAGTAATAAGATAGTTGAGCACTTTTTCTCTCTAAATGGATGGATAGGAATAACTTATACAGGCAGCCTCTGGGAGAAAATTTTAGGAGATTCATGGTAGGTGAATGGCTATATCAGTTTAGTTTCTATGAAGAAGTCTCTTGCAGAGAAATGCAGTTTGCGTCTGAAGGGGAATACCCAGTTGCAGAAAGCCCTTGGTACATGGATACTGCTACACTTTTGAAGGGAAGAAAGGCCAAGCAAGTATATCTCTACCTTTCCTATCTCTATTTGTCTGTGTTCACCCTCTACTGTGGGCCAGTTTTGATGCTGTTAAAGCTTCTATTGGGTGGACTGTGGGATATCCCTATAGC